>JAKWBJ010000225.1:697500-1897500 GCA_023159175.1 Wohlfahrtia magnifica | reverse complement strand
TTTTGTTTCAAACTTTATATTACATTTTCTGCATGAATTCGGTGCATCACAATCAATCTTCGGTGGTTCAGGTAAATAGCCCATTTCGTTTTTATGCAACTCGAATAGATGACGCCGTAAATTATTGTTGCTAATGAAAGTGGAGGGACAGTATTGACATTTTAATTCACGTTTACGTTTCTGGGGCTTGTTGTTGTGATTGACGCCCAAAGTGGCAAACTGACGTGGCATTAGACCCACCGCTTGTAATCCCAGTAGATGTTGACGGCTGATCGGCATCTTGGAGCTTTGACCCTGTGATAGCTGTTGCTGTTGTTGTGTTGTTTTGTTGTTGTGCTGTTGCACATTGATGTTGTTGTTGTTCGACATATGTTGATCGGCTTCGTTCTATATATTAAAAACAAGAAAAAAAAGAGAGAAAACAAAAATACTAATATATGAAAACAAGATTCTTGGATCATTGGCTCAAAATTTTCATTGTTTTATAATTTTGTGACTGGTGTGGAGGCAAAACACATGTCCGGAAATATGTTGAGAATATATCCCATTTTTTAAAAATTTGTATCGACGATTTACTTCTTTTTTTATGTTTTTCAATTAAAATCTTTGTTTTTTATTCGAGGACACTGTTTAAGTTTATAATAGAAAATAGCAAAATAATTTAGAAATTTCGGAAAGCTGAATTACTTTATATTAGAAATAGTATTAATATTTCGCTATGAAATAGCAAAAATATGACTGAACTAAAGGCCATATGAAAGTTCTAATAAATGCTTAAGTAATTTCGTTAAAAAACAAACAACAAACAAAATTTCGACTGTCTTTTGCCAAAACCTTTAACTTAGTAATACAACTTAACACGTAGTGGACATTATTTATAATTATTTAAATAATAGAAACGAAGAAGAGTAGAATTTCTCTTGATTTTTTTTTTTTTTTTTTTTTTTGACTTCAAAGCCTCACTGCACAAGTCCAAAAGCTCACCTGTTTGCTATCACCTCTGAAATGCCATTTCCTATGCACTTTAAGTGCTGTCATTTGTGTAAATGTCTTTGAACACAAATCGCATGCATACTCGCCATTATCATTCATACGATCCATATAGAATTGATTCGGATCTGCGGGGCCAGTATCAAACATAGCCGCCAACGGATTATCCGTATACAATTCCATTTCATGCATTTGTATATGTTTGGCGAATAAGTCTTGATCAGTGAAACGAGCGCCACAAATTGTACATGCTACTTCGGGTAATTTTATTTTCAAATTACCAGCACTACCCACAGCAGCTGTTAAGCTATTGGCCAGACTATTGTCAGCACCATCACGTGACTGTTCATCGTCTTCATCTTCGTCATCGTCACCGGTCTTATGTTTGTATATAGCAGTAGCAGTTTCACTAATTGTTTGGGTTACTGGCTTGCGATTGCAAGATGGTATATGATGTTCCAACATTTGATTATCAAAGAAAACCTTTTTGCACATCACACATTCCGAGGGTTCAGGTATTTGTGGATGCTTCTTGTACCGATGAACCTTTTAGTACATAAAATACATTCAAGTTACATTACATTACATTACAAAAAAAAAAAAAAAAAAAAAAAAAATAGAAAATATTAACTACTTACCCATAAACTTTTGCGTCCACTATAAACATTGCCGCAATCTTTGCAAGAATAATCATTAGAATCGAATTCATCGTGGGAATTAATATGTATGGCCAATTTTTTATTTGTGTTAAAGTTTGAGGGACAGTATTTACACTGATACCAATAGAGGGGTCCAGCCGCTTGGCTTTCACCTAAGCCCACGCCGCTTACAGGTGTTGATATGCCAGACATATCAGCTCCCACAGAGCTATTATCAGCTCCTGCTGCTATCGAGTCATCAGCGTTATAATCATCATTGTCTAAGTTCATAGGACCGCTGCCTTGTTTGTTATGGACATTGGCTAAATGATGTTGCAGCTCTACATCTGTGCGATATACTATAGAACAGATTTCACACTCATATTGCTTTATAATCATATCATCCTTAAGAAGCGTATTATGTATTTTAAACATGTGAACTTTTAAGCCTTTTTCGTAAGCAAATTCGGCATCACACAATTTACATTTAATGAACTGTACATTTCGAATTTGATGATCATTAAGCATGTGATAACGATAGGATTTCTTTGATGAAAATCTACGTTGGCAGATACGACAGCGCATACGACGGAAGCGTCTATCAGCAGCTTGCTCAAGTGACTTCTTCAAAATCTGTTGGGGACCAACGTGCGATGTTTGGACGGCATTTCCTCCGGTATTTGTTACCTTTGCAGTTGCAAGCCCGAAGTTGTTATTTTGGGCACTTTGATGTGAGCGCATATGATTGGAAAGTCCAATGTTATTGGCAAATACAGCATTACAGATGGAACATTCTCGTGGACTTGCATTGCTAACAGTGCCATTATTGTTGTTGTGTACAGAGACACCAGGATCCAAACGAATTTTCTTGCTAGCATTCTCACTGTCACAATCATCATCAACTGAAAAGCAGAAATATGGAAAAAAAATTGCAATTAATTTTGATATTTCTTTCAAAACTCCCTCCTCTTACCAACTGTCCCACCATTTGTTATAGACATTAAATCCTTCATGACGTAATCATAACGTCCTGTATAGGGATTTTGTGTACCCGCTGTTGTGCCCGCAGCACTTTTAACAGCATCAGCATTAACGATATATTCAAAACCGGTATGTCGGGCCTTATCAGCACCATGAGCACTAACCATATGCTCTCGTAAATTGGAGAGTCTTGGATAACCTTGTCCACACTTGACGCATTTATACGTTTGCGGCAATTGATCAGGATGTTTAGACTCCATATGTCGTAGTACATTATTGTAATTGTTGTACTGTTGGCCACAAATTGGGCAAGCTTGTGGCATACGTGAAAAATATTGTGTTTTGGGTGTTGTATTTATCAGAGAAACATTAAAGTGACCACTACGAGAGTCATCCGCTGATGAAGTACCTGCAAAAATATACATAAGATATAATACAAGCCTATATGTATGAATTTTGTTTTACAAACTTACCGCCTCCCATAACTTTTGATGGGGAATTATCAGCACTCATTAAAAATTTCGATTGGTCACCGAAATTAGCCAAATGTTTTTCTTGTACATGTTCCATAAACTTTTGCTGGGTATCATATTTTGAATCACAAGTAACACAACGTAACGTAACAATACAATCCATATTGTTATAATGACGTTTACGTTCAGCAGGATCTTCGATATCGATGGCACAATAACAACACTGGGTACTGCTTACATCTTTGCGTTGTACATTAGAATGTTCGTCATAAACATGTGAACGAAATTCCAATTTTAAACGGAATGTTTTTGGGCAGAGCTTACATTCGTACATCTTATTAACCAATAACTCTTTGGCACGCATCTTTTCTGGAGCTGCCGCGACCGTAGCCGTAACAGCAGCCGCAAAATTAGCATCTCTAGCCATAAGATTATGCAGAACTTTATGTAGATTTATACAGTTTCGTTTTTTCAAATGCGATATAAATAAGGCTTTGGAATCGTTAAGTTTGAGGCAATTGAAGCAACAGTTGCGTGGTAATGTAAGGTACTTTTTACGCATATGAGCCATGAAATACTTATAGGTGGAGTAGTATTTATTACAACAACGACAGGTCATTGTTTGGTACTGCCGTAGAAATTCATCGTTTTGTTGTAGGAAAACAATTTTCTCATCGGTCAACAGTTCACGATATTTTTCGGGATTATCGTAATCAAAACCCAATTCACTATTATTAAAAGCATTTACCACCTCCTGACGGTATTTTTGTGGCGTTATAACCGCACCACTAGATAGCTTACAAGCATCTGCTGCTACTGCGGCAGCTACAGCTCTTTGCAATTCAAGCGAGGCATTTAAAGCGGCGGTTTGTTTATTAAGCGACTGATCATTTTCTTCTAAGGTCTCGAAAAGATTTGGATGTAAATTCTTTTCATGACGTCTAGCATTGGCTCGTGTTGAAAATTTTAAATTACAAGCACGACATGCTGCTTCTTTAGTACTAACACGTATAGTAGTGCTGGCTGGTAATGGTTTCATATCGGCAGGTGTTCTTACAACCTCGTAATCGTAATTGGAGGGTGATTCCTTAAATATAAAGAAAAACAAATGATAAATTTCATAAATCGTTGTTTCTAAAAAACAAAACTTACCATATAATCACCCTCATCGGCGGTTCGTTCTAAAAACATAGTTGGATCAACAACCATTTCATCAGATTCATCGTGTTGCTGTTTAGAACTATTGTAATCATCATCCACCTCACAAGGCTCATCTTTTATTTGTACTGCAGGTAAAGGCTAAAATTATAAGAATTGTAAAGAAATAATTTCAAGAGATGTTTTAGCTCGAAATATCTTAAATATAAACATTTTTAAACAAATTCAAATATATATCAACACTCATATTTGCTAAAAGCTAAACTTTCGAAGTGTTCAGCTTAAGTTCTATTGTCAAAAGCACTGTTCGCTGATCTCTCAAATAAATTTTTTTTACATAAGTTAAAAATAAAATTGCAAAAAACAATTTCGAATTTTATTATAAAAAGAATTTTAAAAATTTCCAAACAACTTGAAGCCAAAGATCAAAAAATATCTTTCAAATTAATATATTATATTATTAAACGAAAAAAAATTAAGTGGAATATTAATGTCAGTGATAGATAAGTACGCTGTATACGATACATTTACATTATACGAGTATCGTCTAAACAAACGTAACTGTTGAACAGCACTTGTACAAGCGGTTGTTGCCACCGAGGAGGAGGATTCCGCTGATCCTCCAGCCAAACATTCATCACTTTGTTCAGCGGTATCAGCACTAACCATCGACGAACCAGCAACAACAGCAGTTGCCAATATTGTTGCGCCACTACTGCTGCTGTTACCGGCTGCTAACGCTGTATTAGCAGTTAGTGTCGTGCTGGTAATTGTACTCGTACAAGTTGTTGCCGTTGCATTGATTATCGCAGTTGTTGTAGTAACAGTACAAGAAGTTACTGTAGCAGTTACGCTCGGAACTGCTGGCATAACAAATGATTGTGACAAATTAGAAGAACAAATAGTAGCACTTAATGGTTGCTGATTTGTTGACATTTGTTTTTTATCGTTCTTTTGTTTAGATTTACTAGATAAAGAAGCGGTAGTGGGCGCTAGACTATTAGTTAGTGCAGTATGTGACGAAGATGACGACACAGGTTGCGGCGTTATTATTTGACTTTGTGTTTGTTTCTGCGTCGTCGTATTATATTTATGTTTCGTATAATGACGTTTCGTTATTGGCATTACATTTGCTAGCAAAGCTTGTTGCTGTTTTTGTAACAATTTCATATCATGTTGTTGTTTAGTTTGTTGCGTTTTAGGACTCACATAGACTGTTAAAGATTTGCGTTTTTTTAACGTTGAAATTCCCTCCAATATGGAAGATGCTAATGACTGTTCATCTTGCTGCTGTTGATGTTGATGCTGACTGCTATGTTGATCATCAAAGTAACTATTATCTGCAGTTTGATGATGATGTGACTCCACAGACGATTGTATAGCTTTACTCGGTGTTGATGTTGTTCCCTCTAGCCATGAACGTTGCTTAGCTTGGGCAGCCAGGCAACGATTCTTAAACGACTGCCAAGAATTTAGGTAACTTATGCAGGCATGGCAGATACGCAGCGATAAATTATCATTAATAGAAATCTACAAAGAAAAAACAAAGACAAAAATTAAGCTAATAAATTTGTAACATAGTTATTTTATAATAATTAAAAATGGTTTTTAAAAAAATATTCACACAAAGTTTAAGAAAATAGGTTTTACTGAAATATTACAATTGTTGTCCATTTTATTACCAAGTACGTAATTAAACATTTAAAAAATATTCAGCACAATATTCGAAATATAACTTATATTTACAGCAAAATATTTACCATCGCAACTAAAACTAATTACCTAAGGAAGTATAATAATTAAGGATAATACTAAAATTTAATTGAAATATAAACAAATACATGAACAAAACCTTAAACACAAAAATACATGTTGTTTCTATTAACTCATAACAGAGAGAATATTGGAATTCTTACACACAAACACACACAAACACAAACACACACACACACACACACACACACACACACACAGGGCTGAGCGTAGGCTACTGTGGGGGTCAGCAAGGTGGCGGATAGCTGAATGGCCCACAGATATGTGGGTTAGCTGCGAATATTAAATAAGCAGTCCCCGACCAATAGCGGCAGAAATGGAGACCTTAACTTAAAAGGTTATTTGGCTCAGTGAAGTTTCTGTGACTGGGCGATTGATGCCGCCCATTGATTAAGTGTCGACATCGAAAATCCTGGTAGCGTCTGACTCAGATTGAGCGGCTTTCTAGGCAGCGTCTGCCTCCATGTTAGGAGCGGCTGGTTAAGAACCTGTCAGTAGGTATAAAATGATATGGGTAGGATCCCAGAACAATAAAACGACAATGGAAAGTTCTTTAAGGAATAAAGTTACGGTGCAGGGTGTAATGAGCCCAGTGCCGGCGGTTTTGCGGGGTGAGCAAGCAGGCTCCCGGCCGTCGATATCCAATGACTGCAATGATACGGTGGTGGCGAACTTGGCTGCTGTATCAGATAATGCTACAAGCTTAGATGGTTTCATGACGAGAAACCCCTTCCAGCGCGCTTCAAGACTCGCGCGAACACCGGAAAAGGCAACGCCAACTGGAGCAGGTGTGAGATCTAGATCATCTCCACCGTCCCTAACCGATAGCACGTCTACGGATAACTTGGCGGACCCTAAAGGGGGCACCGAGGTGTTCTCCAAGCTCGGGGAGAAAATCGTGGAACTGCAGGAGATGATGGGGGGAGGAAGGCGATCCATACATCAACCAATGCGCGATCTAGTGGCCTTAATATCGTCACTATACCAGCAGGCAGCTAGGAGTAAATCCCAATCAACGGCGAATAAGGTCAGAACTAATGACAGATGTACGCAGACGATTCAAATGGAATCATTAACAACCACGTCGAAAAGAACAAGGGAGGAGACTGAGAGTGGCAGGAGAACTCCGCCTAAAAAGACTAAGCCTGGTCGCTCGGAGAAGAAAACTAATGGGACATCGAAAGACCTGAATAAGGTACCTGCTAAGACTACTGATGCCACCAGGGTGGATGAACCGCACCGCATTGTGGATGGGCAGTCCAGTCAAGATGGGGGCAATCAGAGGCCTAACGAGTGGATTATCCAAACAAAGAAGCGCAGGAAACACAGACCAGATGTGGTAATAATTAAGCCCACGGAAAAGCAATCCTACGCGGATTTGCTTAGAAAAGTGAGAGGCGCCCCTGAGCTTAAAACAGTTGGCGATGATGTTCACCTGGTTAAGAAGACACAGAGGGGAGAAATTCTCCTCGAATTTAAAAGGTCTTCCGAGATGACGGCCGAGTTGCATCGGTCTAAATTGAAGAATGTGCTATCGGAGGATGTTGAGATTAGGACACTTACTCGGGAGGTAACTTTCGAGCTAAGGTACCTAGATGAAATAACTACGGAAGACGAGATAATAAATGCATGGAAGGAGCAAATAGGCGAATTGGAGGCTTCTGCGCTCAAGACTATAAGAAGTGTTCCTGGAGGTACGCGAACGGCTATTATTTCAATTCCAGTGAGACAGGCTTATAGGGCAGAGGAGGTAGGCAAACTGCGTGTTGGGTGGACAGTTTGCCGTCTACGTAGAAAGGTAGTTCCAAAAAGATGCTTCAGGTGTCTTGACTTTGGGCATGTGGCCAGAGAGTGCCGAGGTGAGAAAGACTGGTCCGGAAGTTGCTACAGGTGCGGCGGACAGGATCACTTCGCTAGAACCTGCCAGGGTGACCCACTATGTCTACTCTGTAGGGGCCGTCCGAATACTGATGCCAAACACATCACGGGGGGGCCTAAATGCCCCAACTATCTGTCGGCCCGCCGGAAGCTACTAAGTCAGCGGAAATGAGAATCCTTCAGCTGAATCTGAACCACTGCGAAGCCGCGCAGGATATCCTGGGGCAAACTGTGAGGGACCAGAGGATAGACCTGGCATTGTTGAGTGAACATTATAGAGTACCAGAGAATCCCCGCTGGGCTAACAGTGGGTGCAACAAGGCTTCGATATGGTCTTGTGGTAACTTCCCCTTGGAGAATGTTGATAGTAGTAGGGAGTGTTTTGTTGGGGGTACTGTTGGTGGAGTGCACTTCTTTAGCTGCTACTTTCCCCCGGGCTTGTCAATCGAGGAGTATGGCATCAGACTGGATGACCTTGTCAACAGGGCCAAGGATCTACGGCCTGTGGTTATCGCTGGGGATTTTAATGCATGGGCAGTTGAATGGGGTTCAGTCTACACGAACCCGAGGGGAGAGTGTTTACTGCAGGCATTTGCAGCACTGGATGTGGTGTTGATGAACTGCGGTCAAAGGGATACATTCTCGAGGAACGGAAGAAGCTCCAGGATAGACCTGACATTCGTCAGCGATGCCCTGGCAATCTCGACTGACTGGAGCGTATCTGACATATACACACACAGCGACCACCACGCTATTATCTTTGAGATACGCGAACGTTCCACCGGCCCAACTTTACCTGTGGTCCCTCCCGGTCCCCGATGGAGGGATTCCACCTTTGATAAGGAGGCCTTTGTTTTTGTTTTTGCGATGGAGGACAGCCAGTTGACTGGAGGCGCGAACGATATGGCAGTTGAACTGATGCGGCGGGTCACGGACGCTTGCGATGCATCCATGGTAAGAAATTTCCATAGACCTGGCAGAAGGAATGTATACTGGTGGAATGCAGAAATAGCTGAGATAAGGCGTAGGTGTAACCATGCACGGCGGGTATGCCAGAGGGCGAGAGGTCGTGACAACTTTACAGAACTTCAAGAGGACTACAGAACGTTAAGATCCTGCTTGAAAAGGGCCATTGCGCAAAGCAAGAGAAGATGCTATAGGGAGATGTGTTACGAAGTAGAGAACAACCCTTGGGGTACGGGATATAAAGTTGTGATGAGGAAACTGAATAGTTTTCGACCACCACCTACGACATCTGCGTCCAGACTGGAATCAATTGTCGAAGGACTTTTCCCGCGTAGGGCCGAAATAACCTACTCTGTACAAGAAGGACCACCCCACCTTGAAATTCCGGGGGTTAGCAGCCAGGAATTTGAGGCAGTGTGTAAGGATATTAGGCTGAAAAAGGCACCAGGAGTTGATGGAATCCCGAATATTGCATTAAGGACGGCTATTGAGAGCAAGGCGGAAATGTTTAGGAAAGTGTTTGATGCTTGTATCAAGGAGAGGACATTCCCTGGGATCTGGAAAAGGCAAAGGCTGGTGCTCATCCCGAAGGGCAATGGCAGACAGGATGCATCCGGATATCGCCCACTCTGTATGATTGACACAGCCGGCAAATTGCTGGAGAAGATAATCTACAGGAGATTGGAGACGGCCTTGAATGGATCGGGTTTATCGGAACGCCAATTTGGCTTCCGGAAGGCACGCTCTACAGTTGATGCCATAGGGAGAGTTGTGAACATGGCGAAAGATGCCATCAGTGGAGACCGCTGGCTTGAAGGTGATAAGGAATACTGTGTTATCATCACCTTGGATGTTAAGAACGCGTTTAACTCTGCGGACTGGGATGCCACGTTGGCTGCACTCGATGAGAAGAACGTGCCGAAATACCTGATCGAGCTGATTGCCGATTACCTCAGGGACAGAGTCCTCTTGTACGACACGTCTGATGGCAGGAAATCATATGTAGTATCGGCTGGAGTACCGCAGGGCTCAGTTTTAGGCCCTATACTCTGGAATATTATGTATGATGGTGTGCTAAGGCTCGAACTCCCAAGGGGAGCGCAAATCATTGGCTTCGCAGATGATATTGCCTTGGTGATAAGGGGAAAACATCTCGACAAACTGGAAAGAGCTTGCAATGTTGCAGTTGCTGTGGTCAGAGGCTGGATTGTGAGCGCAGGTCTCAAACTTGCGGATCTCAAAACTGAGGTTCTACTGGTAAGCAGTAGAAAGAAAATGGAGTTTATAACTATAACGGTTGGTGACCAGCGGATAGCCTCAAGACAAGCGATCAGATACTTGGGGATCATGATCGACAACAGACTCACATTTAGGGAGCACCTGAAATATGTCGGTGGGAAATGTGCACTCACAGCTTGTGCACTTGCACGGATAATGCCAAACATAGGCGGCCCTAGACAGGAGAGGAGGCTGTTGCTTACTAGTGTGGTAAGATCGATTGCCCTATACGCGGCACCCATATGGGCTGAGGCCATGCTTAGGAGAACATATAGGATGGGTATTGATGCAGCCTATAGAAGATGTGCGCTCAGGGTCGCTTCTGCCTTCCGCACGGTATCCACTGACGCGGCTTTTGTTATTGCGGGACTGATGCCACTGCAGCTGGTGTCGGATGTTGAAGGAAAGAAGCATGCTGCGAAAAGATCAGGGTCGGTAAACGTGGGCCGACTGGAGGAAGGTGCTATGGAAAGGTGGCAACGTGATTGGGATAACTCCTTGAGGGGAAGATGGACCCACACGCTCATACCGAGCGTAGCTGATTGGGTAGGAAGGAGTCACGGGCAGGTAAATTATTACCTGACTCAGTTGTTGAGCGGTCATGGATGCTTTAGGGCCTACCTTTTTAAATATGGGCACGACGACGATGATGTGTGCCCGGATTGTCCGAATGTGACCGAAACCGCGGGTCATGTTTTCTTTGACTGCCCGCGGTATGAAGATCAAAGGCGTTCCTTGGAAACGGCGATTCGATCCCGGATTGTGCCGAACAACATCGTTGGACTAATGCTGACCTCAGCCAGGAATTGGGACTTGGTGTGCGTTTTCGCAAAGGAAATTTTGGTGCGTCAGAGATTGGCCGAGATGGCAAGATCTGCGGAAAGGGGAAGCAGCATTCGCTGAATCACCACTCCCCTGAAGTAATACTTGATAGTGGTCCCGGGGGAGGAAATGGATGGAAGGATTACACACACACACACACACACACACACACACACACACACACACACACACACACACACACAGCTGAATGGCCCACAGATATGTGGGTTAGCTGCGAATATTAAATAAGCAGTCCCCGACCAATAGCGGCAGAAATGGAGGCCTTAACTTAAAAGGTTATTTGGCTCAGTGAAGTTTCTGTGACTGGGCGATTGATGCCGCCCATTGATTAAGTGTCGACATCGAAGATCCTGGTAGCGTCTGGCTCAGATTGAGCGGCTTTCTAGGCAGCGTCTGCCTCCATGTTAGGAGCGGCTGGTTAAGAACCTGTCAGTAGGTATAAAATGATATGGGTAGGTTCCCAGAACAATAAAACAACAATGGAAAGTTCTTTAAGGAATAAAGTTACGGTGCAGGGTGTAATGAGACCAGTGCCGGCGGTTTTGCGGGGTGAGCAAGCAGGCTCCCAGCCGTCGATATCCAATGACTGCAATGATACGGTGGTGGCGAACTTGGCTGCTGTATCAGATAATGCTACAAGCTTAGATGGTTTCATGACGAGAAACCCCTTCCAGCGCGCTTCAAGACTCGCGCGAACACCGGAAAAGGCGACGCCAACTGGTGCAGGTGTGAGATCTAGATCATCTCCACCGTCCCTAACCGATAGCACGTCTACGGATAACTTGGCGGACCCTAAAAGGGGCACCGAGGTGTTCTCCAAGCTCGGGGAGAAAATCGTGGAACTGCAGGAGATGATGGGAGGAGGAAGGCGATCCATACATCAACCAATGCGCGATCTAGTGGCCTTAATATCGTCACTATACCAACAGGCAGCTAGGAGTAAATCCCAATTAACGGCGAATAACGTCAGAACTAATGACAGATGTACGCAGACGATTTAAATGGGATCATTAACAACCACGTCGAAAAGAACAAGGGAGGAGACTGAGAGTGGCAGGAGAACTCCGCCTAAAAAGACTAAGCCTGGTCGCTCGGAGAAGAAAACTAATGGGACATCGAAAGACCTGAATAAGGTACCTGCTAAGACTACTGATGCCACCAGGGTGGATGAACCGAACCGCATTGTGGATGGGCAGTCCAGTCAAGATGGGGGCAATCAGAGGCCTAACGAGTGGATTATCCAAACAAAAAAGCGCAGGAAACACAGACCAGATGTGGTAATAACGGAAAAGCTATCCTACGCGGATTTGCTTAGGAAAGTGAGAGGCGCCCCTGAGCTTAAAACAGTTGGCGATGATGTTCACCTGGTTAAGAAGACACAGAGGGGAGAAATTCTCCTCGAATTTAAAAGGTCTTCCGAGATGACGGCCGAGTTGCATCGGTCTAAATTGAAGAATGTGCTATCGGAGGATGTTGAGATTAGGACACTTACTCGGGAGGTAACCTTCGAGCTAAGGTACCTAGATGAAATAACTACGGAAGACGAGATAATAAATGCATGGAAGGAGCAAATAGGCGAACTGGAGGCTTCTGCGCTCAAGACTATAAGAAGTGTTCCTGGAGGTACGCGAACGGCTATTATTTCAATTACAGTGAGACAGGCAGAGGAGGTAGGCAAACTGCGTGTTGGGTGGACAGTTTGCCGTCTACGTAGAAAAGTAGTTCCAAAAAGATGCTTCAGGTGTCTTGACTTTGGGCATGTGGCCAGAGAGTGCCGAGGTGAGAAAGACTGGTCCGGAAGTTGCTACAAGTGCGGCGGACAGGATCACTTCGCTAGAACCTGCCAGGGTGACCCACTATGTCTACTCTGTAGGGGCCGTCCGAATAGTGATGCCAAACACATCACGGGGGGGCCTAAATGCCCCAACTATCTGTCGGCCCGCCGGAAGCTACTAAGTCAGCGGAAATGAGAATTCTTCAGCTGAATCTGAACCACTGCGAAGCCGCGCAGGATATCCTGGGGCAAACTGTAAGGGACCAGAGGATAGACCTGACATTGTTGAGTGAACATTATAGAGTACCAGAGAATCCCCGCTGGGCTAACAGTGGGTGCAACAAGGCTTCGATATGGTCTTGTGGTAACTTCCCCCTGGAGAATGTTGATAGTAGTAGGGAGTGTTTTGTTGGGGGTACTGTTGGTGGAGTGCACTTCTTTAGCTGCTACTTTCCCCCGGGCTTGTCAATCGAGGAGTATGGCATCAGACTGGATGACCTTGTCAATAGGGCCAAGGATCTACGGCCTGTGGTTATCGCTGGGGAATTTAATGCATGGGCAGTTGAATGGGGTTCAGTCTACACGAACCCGAGGGGAGAGTGTTTACTGCAGGCATTTGCAGCACTGGATGTGGTGTTGCTGAACTGCGGTCAAAGGGATACATTCTCGAGGAACGGAAGAAGCTCCAGGATAGACCTGACATTCGTCAGCGATGCCCTGGCAATCTCGACTGACTGGGGCGTATCTGACATATACACGCACAGTGACCACCACGCTATTATCTTTGAGATACGCGAACGTTCCACCGGCCCAACTTTACCTGTGGTCCCTCCCGGTCCCCGATGGAGGGATTCCACCTTCGATAAGGAGGCCTTTGTTTTTGTTTTTGCGATGGAGGACAGCCAGTTGACTGGAGGCGAGAACGATATGGCAGCTGAACTGATGCGGCGGGTCACGGACGCTTGTGATGCATCCATGGTAAGAAATTTCCATAGATCTGGCAGAAGGAATGTATACTGGTGGAATGCGGAAATAGCTGAGATAAGGCGTAGGTGTAACCATGCACGGCGGGTATGCCAGAGGGCGAGAGGTCGTGACAACTTTACAGAACTTCAAGAGGACTACAGAACGTTAAGATCCTGCTTGAAACGGACCATTGCGCAAAGCAAGAGAAGATGCTATAGGGAGATGTGTAACGAAGTAGAGAACAACCCTTGGGGTACGGGATACAAAGTTGTGATGAGGAAACTGAATAGTTTTCGACCACCACCTACGACATCTGCGTCCAGACTGGAATCAATTGTCGAAGGACTTTTCCCGCGTAGGGCCGAAATAACCTACTCTGTACAGGAAGGACCACCCCACCTTGAAATTCCGGGGGTTAGCAGCCAGGAATTTGAGGCAGTGTGTAAGGATATTAGGCTGAAAAAGGCACCAGGAGTTGATGGAATACCGAATATTGCATTAAGGACGGCTATTGAGAGCAAGGCGGAAATGTTTAGGAAAGTGTTTGAAGCTTGTATCAAGGAGAGGACATTCCCTAGGATCTGGAAAAGGCAAAGGCTGGTGCTCATCCCGAAGGGCAATGGCAGACAGGATGCATCCGGATATCGCCCACTCTGTATGATTGACACAGCAGGCAAATTGCTGGAGAAGATAATCTACAGGAGATTGGAGACGGCCTTGAATGGATCGGGTTTATCGGACCGCCAATTTGGCTTCCGGAAGGCACGCTCTACAGTTGATGCCATAGAGAGAGTTGTGAACATGGCGAAAGATGCCATCAGTGGAGACCGCTGGCTTGAAGGTGATAAGGAATACTGTGTTATCATCACCTTGGATGTTAAGAACGCGTTTAACTCTGCGGAGTGGGATGCCACGTTGGCTGCACTCGATGAGAAGAACGTGCCGAAATACCTGATCGAGCTGATTGCCGATTACCTCAGGGACAGAGTCCTCTTGTACGACACGTCTGATGGCAGGAAATCATATGTAGTATCGGCTGGGGTACCGCAGGGCTCAGTTTTAGGCCCTATACTCTGGAATATTATGTATGATGGTGTGCTAAGGCTCGGGCTCCCAAGGGGAGCGCAAATCATTGGCTTCGCAGATGATATTGCCTTGGTGATAAGAGGAAAACATCTCGACAAACTGGAAAGAGCTTGCAATGTTGCAGTTGCTGTGGTCAGAGGCTGGATTGTGAGCGCAGGTCTCAAACTTGCGGATCACAAAACTGAGGTTCTACTGGTAAGCAGTAGAAAGAAAATGGAGTTTATAACTATAACAGTTGGTGACCAGCGGATAGCCTCTAGACAAGCGATCGGATACTTGGGGATCATGATCGACAACAGACTCACATTTAGGGAGCACCTGAAGTATGTCGGTGGGAAATGTGCACTCACAGCTTGTGCACTTGCACGGATAATGCCAAACATAGGCGGCCCTAGACAGGAGAGGAGGCTGTTGCTTACTAGTGTGGTAAGATCGATTGCCCTATACGCGGCACCCATATGGGCTGAGGCCATGCTTAGGAGAACATATAGGATGGGTATTGATGCAGCCTATAGAAGATGTGCGCTCAGGGTCGCCTCTGCCTTCCGCACGGTAACCACTGACGCGGCTTTTGTTATTGCGGGACTGATGCCACTGCAGCTGGTGTCGGATGTTGAAGGAAAGAAGCATGCTGCGAAAAGATCAGGGTCGGTAAACGTGGGCCGACTTGAGGAGGGTGCTATGGAAAGGTGGCAACGTGATTGGGATAACTCCTTGAGGGGAAGATGGACCCACACGCTCATACCGAGCGTAGCTGATTGGGTAGGAAGGAGACACGGGCAGGTAAATTATTACCTGACTCAGTTGTTGAGCGGTCATGGATGCTTTAGGGCCTACCTTTTTAAATATGGGCACCACGACGATGATGTGTGCCCGGATTGTCCGAATGTGACCGAAACCGCGGGTCATGTTTTCTTTGACTGCCCGCGGTATGAAGATCAAAGGCGTTCCTTGGAAACGGCGATTCGATCCCGGATTGTGCCGAACAACATCGTTGGACTAATGCTGACCTCAGCCAGGAATTGGGACCTGGTGTGCGTTTTCGCAAAGGAAATTTTGGTGCGTCAGAGATTGGCCGAGATGGCAAGATCTGCGGAAAGGGGAAGCAGCATTCGCTGAATCACCACTCCCCTGAAGTAATACTTGATAGTGGTCCCGGGGGAGGAAATGGATGGAAGGATTACGAACGTGGATGGGGTTTAGTACGTAGGCGCATGACAAGCCAGATAGTAAGTCTTGTCGCGAATCGTGCATATTGGTTAGTCCGGACTACCAATATCTTTTGAAGATTCCCTAGCCGTAGCTCGTATAGCTAAAAAAAAAAAAAAAAAAAAAAAAAAAAAAAAAAAAAAAAAAAAACAGCACAGGGCTGAGCGTAGGCTACTGTGGGGGTCAGCAAGGTGGCGGATAGCTGGATGGCCCACAGATATGTGGGTTAGCTGCGAATATTAAATAAGCAGTCCCCGACCAATAGCGGCAGAAATGGAGACCTTAACTTAAAAGGTTTATTTGGCTCAGTGAAGTTTCTGTGACTGGGCGATTGATGCCGCCCATTGATTAAGTGTCGACATCGAAAATCCTGGTAGCGTCTGACTCAGATTGAGCGGCTTTCTAGGCAGCGTCTGCCTCCATGTTAGGAGCGGTTGGTTAAGAAACTGTCAGTAGGTATAAAATGATATGGTAGGATCCCAGAACAATAAAACAACAATGGAAAGTTCCTTAAAGAATAAAGTTACGGTGCAGGGTGTAATGAGCCCAGTGCCTGCGGTTTTGCGGGGTGAGCAAGCAGGCTCCCGGCCGTCGATATCCAATGACTGCAATGATACGGTGGTGGCGAACTTGGCTGCTGTATCAGATAATGCTACAAGCTTAGATGGTTTCATGACGAGAAACTCCATCCAGCGCGCTTCAAGACTCGCGCGAACACCGGAAAAGGCGACGCCAACTGGAACAGGTGTGAGATCTAAATCATCTTCACCGTCCCTGACCGATGGCACGTCTACGGATAACTTGGCAGACTTTGAAAGGAGCACCGAGGTGTTCTCCAAGCTCGGGGAGAAAATTGTGGAACTGCAGGAGATGATGGGAGGAGGAAGGCGATCCATACATCAACCAATGCGCGATCTAGTGGCCTTAATATCGTCACTATACCAACAGGCAGCTAGGAGTAAATCTCAATTAACGGCGGATAAGGTCAGAACTAATGAGAGATGTACGCAGACGATACAAATGGGATCATTAACAACCACGTCAAAAAGAATATGGGAGGAGACTGAGAGTGGCAGGAGAACTCCGCCTAAAAAGACTAAGCCTGGTCGGTCGGAGGAGAAAACTAATGGGACATCGAAAGACCTGAATAAGGTACCTGCTAAGACTACTGATGCCACCAGGGTGGATGAACCGAACCGCATTGTAGATGGGCAGTCCAGTCAAGATGGGGGCAATCAGAGGCCTAACGAGTGGATTACCCAAACAAAAAAGCGCAGGAAACCCAGACCAGATGTGGTAATAATTAAGCCCACAGAAAAGCTATCCTATGCGGATTTGCTTAGAAAAGTGAGAGGCGCCCCTGAGCTTAAAACAGTTGGCGATGATGTTCACCTGGTTAAGAAGACACAGAGGGGAGAAATTCTCCTCGAATTTAAAAGGTCTTCCGAGATGACGGCCGAGTTGCATCGGTCTAAATTGAAGAATGTGCTATCGGAGGATGTTGAGATTAGGACACTTACTCGGGAGACAACCTTCGAGCTAAGGTACCTAGATGAAATAACTACGGAAGACGAGATAATAAATGCATGGAAGGAGCAAATAGGCGAACTGGAGGCTTCTGCGCTCAAGACTATAAGAAGTGTTCCTGGAGGTACGCGAACGGCTATTATTTCAATTCCAGTGAGACAGGCTTATAGGACAGAGGAGGTAGGCAAACTGCGTGTTGGGTGGACAGTTTGCCGTCTATGTAGAAAAGTAGTTCCAAAAAAATGCTTCAGGTGTCTTGATTTTGGGCATGTGGCCAGAGAGTGCCGAGGTGAGAAAGACTGGTCCGGAAGTTGCTACAAGTGCGGCGGACAGGATCACTTCGCTGGAACCTGCCAGGGTGACCCACTATGTCTACTCTGTAGGGGCCGTCCGAATAGTGATGCCAAACACATCACGGGGGGACCTAAAGGCCCCAACTACCTGTCGGCCCGCCGGAAGCTACTAAGTCAGCGGAAATGAGAATCCTTCAGCTGAATCTGAACCACTGCGAAGCCGCGCAGGATATCCTGGGGTAAACTGTGAGAGACCAGAAGATAGATCTTGCATTATTGAGTGAACATTATAGAGTACCAGAGAATCCCCGCTGGGCTAACAGTGGGTGCAACAAGGCTTCGATATGGTCTTGTGGTAATTTCCCCCTGGAGAATGTTGATAGTAGGAGGGAGTGTTTTGTTGAGGGTACTGTTGGTGGAGAGCACTTCTTTAGCTGCTACTTTCCCCCGGCCTTGTCAATCGAGGAGTATGGCATCAGACTGGATGACCTTGTCAACAGAGCAAAGGATCTACGGCCTGTGGTTATTGCTGGAGATTTTATTGCATGGGCAGTTGAATGGGGTTCAGTCAAGCGTAGGGCCGAAATAACCTACTTTGAATAAGAAGGACCACCCCACCTTGAAATGCCGTAGGTTAGCAGCCAGGAATTTGAGGCAGTGTGTAAGGATATTAGGCTGAAAAAGGCACCAGGAGTTGATGGAATCCCAAATATTGCATTAATAACGGCTATTGAGAGCAAGGCGGAAATGTTTAAAAAAGTGTTTGATGCTTGTATCAAAGAGAGGACATTCCCTAGGATCTGGAAAAGGCAAAGGCTGGTGTACGTCCCGAAGGGCAATAACAGACAGGATGCATCCGGATATCACCCACTCTGTATGATTGACACAGCCGGCAAATTGCTGGAGAAGATAATCTACAGGAGATTGGAGACGGCCTTGAATAGATCAGGTTTATCTACAGTTGATGCCATAGAGTTGTGAACATGGCGAAAGATGCCATCAGTGGACACCGCTGGCTTAAAGGTGATAAGGAATACCAAGGGGAGCGCAAATCATTGGCTTCGCAGATGATATTGCCTTGGTGATAAGGGGAAAACATCTCTACAAACTGGAAAGAGCTTGCAATGATGCAGTTGCTGTGGTCAGAAACTGGATTGTGAGCGCAGGTCTCAAACTTGCAGATCACAAGACTGAAGTTCTACTGGTAAGCAGTAGAAAGAAAATAGAGTTTATCTCTATAACAGTTGGTGACCAGCGGATAGCCTCTAGACAAGCGATCAAATACTTGGGGATCATGATCGACCACAGACTCACCTTTAGGGAGCACCTGAAGTATGTCGGTGGGAAATATGCACTCACAGCTTGTGCACTTGCGCGGATAATGCCGAACATAGGTGGCCCTTGACAGGAGAGGAGACTGTTGCTTACTAGTGTGTTAAGATCGATTGCCTTATATGCGGCCTCCATATGGGCTGAGGCTATGCTTAGGAGAACATATAGGATGGGTATTGATGCAGCCTATAGAAGATGTGCACTCATGGTCGCCTCTGCCTTCCGCACGGAATCCACGGACGCGGCTTATGTTATTGCGGGACTGATGCCACTGCAGCTGGTGGCAGATGTTGAAGGAAAGAAGCATGTTGCGAAAGGATTTTGGTCGGCATACTCGGGCCAACTGGAGGAAGATGCTATGGAAAGGTAGCAAGATGATTGGGATAACTCCTTGAGAGTAAGATGTACCCACACGCTCATACCGAATGTGGCTGATTTGATAGGAAGGAGACACGGGCAGGTAAATTACCTGACTCAGTTGTTGAGCGGTCATGAATGCTTTAAGGCTTACCTTTTCAAATATGGGCACGACGACTGCCAGCGGTATCAAAGGCGTTCCCTGGAAACGGCAACTCTATTCCGGATTGTGCCGGACAATATTGTTGGACTAATGCTGACTTCAGCTAGGAATTTGGACTTGGTGTGCGTTTTCGCAAAGGCAATCTTGGCTCGTCAGAGATTGGCCGAGAGGGAAAAATCTGCGGAAAGGGAAAGCAGCAATCGCTGAATCACCACTCCCACGAAGTAATACTTGATAGTGGTCTCGGGGGAGGAAATGGATGGAAGAATTACGAGCGTGGATGGGGTTTAGTACGTAGGCGCATGACAAGCCAGATAGTAAGTCTTGTCGCGAATCGTGCATATTGGTTAGTCTGGACTGCCAATATCTTTTGAAGATTCCCTAGCCGTAGCTTGTATAGCTAAAACACACACACACACACAAATTGCTAGAATTTGTAAATAAACTCTTCTCTGATGTACAAATTTAAAGCCATACAACAATTGCCAAATTGCAAATTAACAAAAGCACTAAACATGCACACAAATTATAATGCAATACAATTTGACTTTAACAACAACGATAAAGTAACCATACACAAGGACATAAATATCAACAACAACATCAACTACAACTATTGCTACTTAAACAAAAGCGTACCTTACACATCCAATAAGACCATAACATACACACACACACATAAACAAAGATACTCATTCCCACAACCCTCCACAAAGAAAATATTATATTCCAAAATCGTTAACCCTTTGACGACCTACGCAAGTATGCTTGTCAATTTTTAAATCCTTTAATTTCGGTTACTAATTTTCATTTCAACTCATAGTCAACTCTATTTGTCAAGCAAAGTGGGGAACTTAGATGGTATCGAGGCATGAATTTTTTGTTTTTTTTTTTTCATAACTACTATTAGGCCACAGATCGCGAAAATAAATTTAAAAATTAAGTCAGTTGAGCCGAAAATGTTTGGTCGTCAAAGGGTTAATGCACTTTTCTTCTTTATGCCTAAGTATTGTGTGTATGTGTATATAGTATATTTAAAATATAAAATTATGCTTCAAATGCAAATTAAATTTGAAATAATTTTGTAATATGCACACATGCATTAAAATCGTAAATCACAAAAGGGTCAACGACACTAATTAAAGAAATAGGCAGGAGAGTTTTTATAAAATTATTGATGTTTGTAATTTAACAGCTACCACTCTAGAACCTGCTTTCATATGCTACATTTTCCAAGACTATATATAACAAAAGAAATTACAAGAAAAAAAATTGTCTAAGACTTTTTGCCCAGGAAAATAAAATCTGACACAAAGTATGAGTGATTATAAAAAGGTCGGTAACTTGTGCACTCCCCAACCTAATCCCACCACTTTTATGTGGTACATATGTACATATTAGCCTAAAATTTAATGGTGGCAATTTTGAATTCCCAAAGCACATATTAGACAAATTATTTGAAACTACTGCTTAGAGAAAATGCAATTGAATATGACCGAGTGAAATTAGCGAAAATGAAAAATAAATGAATGTTTAAAATCTATTACAATAAATATTAAAAAATATTTTGTCCATTTAAAATATAGTTTGAAATGTAAAGAATAGTTTTTAAGAAAAAATGTGTTAACATCTGTATATTTTAAGAAAAAATACATAATTCTATATATGTCATCCATACATAATTCATTAATTTCTGACATCCAATCAGCTTACATTTTAGCAATATAAACGGATTAACCTTTTAATAAAAGTTGCGAACGGCTGACATACACTGTAAACTACCAACATATTGTTTTCTATTTAGTAGATAAAGATATTAGACTGTACTAGACAGACTTTATAATCTATATAACGTACCATTAAGTCTATGTAATATGTAACAATAATATTTTTTAGACAAATATCCAATTTTCATACATAAGAATTATATTTTTAGAACGTTATCCTACTTTTTACTTTTCAATGACTGTAACCAAGTTAGCATTGATAGTTATTAAGCGAGTGAAACTTAATTAGCCATAATAAATTCAATTTATAAAAGATTCTTCTCACTTTAAAATCGTTATTCTGTTCACAATGAAAACTTATTTAACATAATCGTTAAGGGCAAAACAAAACAATTAATAATACACAGGATATAATAAAATTACAAAAAAGTCCCTATAATTAAATTTCTATTTTTTACAATAGAAAGATAAGCAGACAATTAATTCGCACTTATGTTATTCCATTACTTCTTCTTCTGAAATATGCATGAAAAAACACCAAAATTTATCATTAACTGTAGATGTCGTTAATATAAAAGTAGTTTTAGTATTAAAGTACTTGCAAGTGTATATGTGTTTTTTTGTAATACTATGTATGTATATAGTATTGGAAGGAGTAAGGTGAATAAACCATTAGAATAATCACCAAAATGTACTATCCGAATATTTGAAATCATACAAAGCGCATCTATTAAAATATCTTATCCTGTATGTACTATATATGCGTTTCTGTTTGTATATAAATGTCGACTTGTATGCATAACAACAAACACTTAAAACACGACCATACCATGTACATATACACATACATTCAAAATAGGTCTCTATCTTAAATGCAGTAACAAAGAAAATTTTCATCTTAAAGAGTTTGAGTTTAATATTTTATGCAGAAATTTTGCACTATTATTGTTTGAATATCATCATTGCATTTCTCTTCAGGTATATACCATATATACACATATGTACACATATAATGTGGAAACAACAGGAATAGAAAAGAATGATTTTGTCAAAATTTTTGAAACTTTTTTACATACCATACTTACAAGTACAATATCTAAAACATCAAATCAAATGAAATCAGTTGTAAGCACAATATTGCAAAAACTCGTAGGTGTGTTATCAGAGACTGCCGAGATATAAAATAGGTTCAATAGGGATCGTCAAAAATTGTAATATGTTAAGATTCCCATTCAATTAAGATAATCGAGTTTTTCCCTATGTGGATTCAGAAAAAAATAGCACCATTGATAAAAATTTTCTTTAGAGCAATGAAACGAAACGTCTCTAGCTTTTGGTTCGCACATCAATATGCAATAATATTATGCTAAGTGCACTCTCTTTAAGAATACTTGATTTTACAGAAAAAACTTAACGGGTTTTTTCTTATGATCGATTAAAAAAGAAAAACGTTGATTTTGGTCAGTTATAAAAATAACACGTTTCACAACAATTTGGTCTAAAATAACAAATTTTAAGTTTAAATAAATTAGCTTCAAATTCAAATTTTGTAATTTATTTTATTTTTTATTTTTTATTATTTTAATAGATGGATCGTAACAAGCATTGTATGGCTGAAAAACGTGCTGTTATTAACGAAATAAATGCTGAAGGTAAACCGTATTTCGAAATAAAAATTTGGTTAGATGTTCCAACAAATTGATTGTAAAAGGTTCAAATTTTTTTCAAAAAGTTGAAACACGTGGTCGCAAGAAAGTAATGTTGACTTTAATAGTTGAACGTTAGGTCAGGCAAAGCAAGAAGATTCCTTTTATGCCAGCTACAGAGTTCAAGAAGCATCAAAAATTAACTGCCAGGGTTGAAACTATTGCTCGAATATTAAGAGACAATAAATAACATGTGTGAAGTCTCCAAAAGTGCCACTGCTCATACACAAGTACATTGCAAAACGTTTGTTTTGGCTTGTTTAAATGTGCTATGAACAGATGAGTCCAAGGTTGTTTTATTTGGAGGCAAAGGTTCACATTCCTATGTCAGAAAATTCCACAACACAGAATTAGAACCATAATTAACCTCTAAAACCGTTAAATATAGTGGTTCAAGTGTTATGGTATGGTAGTGTTATTCCTATTACAGTGTTTGGCCTATACATTGGATCAAAACAACTATGGATAAGACAATTAATTATAATATGCTTCTAAGGAAATGCCGCTGATATGGGTTCTTCAGCAGGACAATGACCTGAATCATACCAACAAACTTGCATAAAAGTGGCTTCTGGAAATAACATTAATCTGATGGAGTGACCTGCTCAGCCACCTGATTTCAATCCCATTGAGAACCTTTGAACAGATATAAAAAAAGGTGTACCCTTTGGGTGGCTGTCCAGCAGGTCTGGAGTTAAATTTTAATTGAAATATGTCAAAAATTAGTAAATTTAATATCAAGACGCTGTGCAGCGGTCATTCCCAACAAAGGGTATGCAACAAAATTATAATTTTGACATG
This sequence comes from Wohlfahrtia magnifica, assembly GCA_023159175.1. Lineage (NCBI taxonomy): Eukaryota > Metazoa > Arthropoda > Insecta > Diptera > Sarcophagidae > Wohlfahrtia > Wohlfahrtia magnifica. The sequence continues at coordinate 1,873,581 of JAKWBJ010000225.1, read as the reverse complement.
TGCATCAATGATAATAATAGCGAATTAAAATTGTTTATTTATAGTTTAGTTACTTTTTTTAATGCAAAAGAACATAGTGCTATTTTTTTACTGAATGTTTTTAAGTCTTATTTTAAAAAACTTAAAATTTATAATAAAATCTAAGTGAAATAAACTTATTTTTTAATAATAATAGCTACACAGTCTTATAAGCATCTTGTGGTACAGTTTAAATCCTTTATGTATTTTTGTCTGTTGAGGTTGAATTAAGACTATCTTTATATTAAAAACCATAGAAACTGAAATTCAGGTTTATACTTTATGAATTAGAATTGTTTCAAGTAGATTACGAAAAAAAAGCTTATTTTCAAATGAATTCATACTTCAAAGTTTAGTTTTTTGGATTCAAAACTGCATATATATATATACATATGTACATACACATGTTTATTAAGATTCAATATAAATTTTAACATACATAGACACAACAAATGTATTTACGTGTATATTTGTGCTTGTATGTTTCATCTATTGTTCAGTAGCAAGTAGTAGATGGAGTAATAATAAATATATAAATGTATTTGGACACTCAAAACATGTACATATTTACCTCAACATGCATTAATAGAATACATAGAAAACTTTACATACATTTATATAAACCATATATATTCATTCGTTTATATAACTAGCTATTTACTAGTTTCTATTGAAATTGTAATAGTAGAGATCAATATTAGGGAGAGTGGGTAAAATATTTTCGGTATTGTATCCGTTAATTTATAAAAATTAGCTTTTTGTTTTGAATTAATTTTTATATTAAAACATATGGAACCAAATAATTACTGAAATATTTGTATTTTATTAAAATTTTTAATACCGGGATTAATATTATTAACAAAAAAAAAAAAAAAACGATCTTTTTCTTAAGTTTCTTTTTTGCTAGTCATATTGCTTAAGACTGTATAAAAATAAATGATGGAAGAAAAAATGAGTTAAAACCATTATAACTCCAGTTTGATTAAGATTTTGTAGATTATACAATAACAAAAATTGTATAGTATAGGGTGTCCAGAATTATGATATCATTTTAATTTGCTGCAATTTTTTCTACTTAATTTTTATTCTAAATTTTTATTTTCAGATTCTAAACACATTTCGGTTAGTTAATATGGAACGCTAAACTGATGAACAACGTGTTTTTATTACTAAAACATATTTTGATAATGGCAAAATTTTCAAAATATAATTAGGAAATTTTGGCTTATGGTCGGAAGGAATCATCGGACCATATTTTTTTGAAAACGAAGCTTTTTGTGGCGAAAAATTGATGATTTAGACATAGAGAATATGTGGTCTCAACAAAGGTGGCACTTGTCACACAGTAAGAAAAACAATGAATTTTTGGGAGCCTGCGGAACCAGTATGGGAGTCACTTGACCGACATAATTTTTCATTTTTAACCGGAAGCTATTTGTAATAAACTGAAATAAAAATATTTTTAATATCTGAAAAAAGGCCTTTTCTTTATTTTATTTATTATTAAAAACATACCTCAATTTTGGACAACTCCTTATAATTCAATTTTAAACAACATACATAAATACGTTAAATGAATCCACCTCTTGACTTTCGAATTTTATTTATTTGTTTCTTTTGAAAGAAGTAATCCCCCCGAAAATTGCAAAATTTTATAAGTAAATATTTCAGAACAAAATCATTTACAATTTAAATTGAATATCTTTTTCGTTAGCAGACTTAATCTAATAAATGTCCTTTAATATTAGATTATTTCCTTTATTTCTTTATTGATAATTATTCGTTAACTAGTATATGTAGATATTAATAAATCGAATTTTATAAAGATTTCGTTTTAGGTCAGTGTAAAAGTACCATTCGTTATAACATTAAAAAATTGTTAAAACCAATGATGAAGCAACTACTCCAGCAGAATTTCATTAATATCACGTGGTTTGGCAATTGACAAAGCATAATCGACAACGAAGAGAGACATCAGCTTAAACAAGCAAGAAATCTACTTTATAAATTGTGCAAATGACGAAGTTATGAGACTACTATCAGCCATATTGTACTTCTACTTTTGATGTTTATAACCACAAAATGGATTAAGAACAGCATGGACAAAAATGTAAAAGAAAAAAGAATACAAAATACCTATATTTCCACAAAAAACAGAAGCAAAAGAAAAAAATAAAAAAACAACCAACATACGAATCACATCACAAAACAAAATGCCAGAAAAGACTAGCGCAGGCGACGCATACAGCCAATGAAACATTGTGTCACAGTTTGAAAACAAATTTCGTGTGGAATACGAGGAAATAGCATGTTTACGTAAATTAAAATGACAATAGTTTGAGTTTGAATGGTACATTAACGAAAAGTGGAACAACACTTGTCAAAAGCGAAAACAAATCGCTGGCTTGGATGGCAGCAAATACTGCTTTAGCAACATATATGGAATATAACAGCTGCCGTTTTATTAACATTGGCTGATAAGACTGATGTTAATTATGAACATATATACATATGTAGATACATATAATGGAGGCTATACAGAAAAAAATTCGTTATTGTACTCAAGTCTCTTTTTAGCATGGACACAAGGTTTTGTGCATGGGCTAAGCAATAACAATACCAAACAGACGCACATCTCCATCTGTAGTCCAATTTTACTAACCAACAAGCCAACCAGCTCGCACAAAATAAAAACGGTAATAACAAAAGCAAACACAGGCAAACAACAAGTATGTACTTTTAACCCAAAGAAAGGTAATTTGATAGGCACACTAACACATAGTTTCATGCTCACTGAGAAAGCAAACTCAAAAAAGTGTGATAATGAATAGCAGGTAATTTAAGATGTTTTCGAGATTTAAGGACAAACAAAGGACAATATTGATATAGAAAATTACAAGATGTAAAAGTTTATTAGTAAATAATATAAAGCATTAAGAATAAAACATGATGACGTGTTTCAGGAAAATATCCAATCAAAAGAGAATTTCAATAAAAAATAAGGTGAAACCATGAAAATCAAGATGAGTAGAAATCGATAAAATAACGCGAAGAGAATGACACAAAACCAAAAAAAAAAAAATACTTGGAAAAGGCAATGAGCCAACCATGCTCAGCAAACTACCACCACCATCCGTACAAATCCAAACTGTACAAATCCAAACACACACTACCAGCAGCAGCATTATATAAGGGGCGAATCTTGTATAAAGCACACTTAAGACAGGAAGATGCATGTATAAACATACGTACAGACGCACAATCACACACAATCAAAAACGTAAATATGTAAGCTGGGATACAAAAGCATACGAAATACATGGAACGATGATTTGGCACCATGGTATGATGTGGTTGGTATTGTGTGATATGGTAGGACTGACTGACGACATTGGAAAGACTTAAAAACCAGCTGCTTCTGTGTTATTGCAATGGCCTTATATTTATTTTTGGAAAGTTAATGCGTATTTGCGAAGTTTTAGATGAATTATATGTTTTGATGATATAATTGCAAATATTGACAATATTTCAAAGGTTGAGCGATAAAGAAACATTTTCATAATCTTTTAAAATACAACAAAAAAATTGTATTGTATTCTTTTTATGAAATTACGAAATAAAATTAAATCTTTCCAAAAGCCGTTACAATTTAAAATCATATAACTTTTCAATGATAGTCTTAAATTATTAGATATCAAATTATGAAGAATGTAACAATGATTTTAACTACTGCAGTGCACATGGTTACTGCAGCAGCTGCTGCTTAACATTGTAAAAGCCGCTCTGTGGTTAATATTCGTAGGCCCAACAAACATTTTTTGGAAAGTTTAAAATAGCAATTTTAAATGAAGTTTGAAGGAATATACAATTTTTATATCTTATCAGAAATATATATATAATATATGCATATCATTTTCTGTTTAAATGACATTTTGTAAACAATGGAATCTTAAAAGTAAAAAAGATAAATATTTAAGTTATCACATATAATTACGGTAACTGTATCGAATGATTTGTTAGTATATGTTACTGGTACTTTCCTAATTTAAACAACAAATTGATTTATATCATGAAATAATTACAGAATATATCCAAACACTAAAAATAATGTATTAATAGTGGCGTCTCATGGCTAAATAATGTAAAGTTTTTACAAGAATTTCATCTTCTAATGACGTCTACTTCTGTGCAGTTATCTCTGATTTGGTATCCTTTTAGTCGACATTTTTCTTTATTTAAAAAAGCTCTTATAGTTCTTTTATATTGCAAATAATTATATTACATTAAGCCAAAAATATTTCGTTTTATTTAGGTGTCTTTAACTTTTATTCAAATCACCATGCAAAGCGTCTTCAGAGGTTTCACAGAATAGTACTTATTAGCCACATAAATTTTGCTATTCCTATAAATACCCAAGAGAAAAAAAATCGTATGATTTGTAATAGTAAGAAGGTACAGATGAAGAGCTCAGAAAACAAACAAAAAAACCTTATTTGTAAACAAAAAAATATTTGTAAAAATTAATTTACTATAGCAGCGTTATTAGTTTGGATTTTCCGAAGTTGTTACAAATTTGATCAGATACTTCAATTCAATTTTAATAAATTTAGATGAAAAATGAAATGTGAAAAGAATAGAATAAAAGAAAATAATGTTTACTTTAATTATTAAAAAATCAAACAAAAATTTAGACGTTACCATGGATAAACAAATCCAATAAACGTTTGTTTGTTCGAAATAAATGTGCTTTAGTAAATACGCTTTAAGGTAATTTCCCATAGATGATTCAAGTGCTCTTGTATGGCAACTCTGTTGTCGAAATATACGTATATTGACAACAAAATACAATAGAAGAGATAACACAGTATGGACGGAATTACGGAACAGCACGGGAACCAGTCATAGCTTAACGTACACGTTTTAGGGGCAGGTAAAAAGAAGAAGACTACGCAAACACAGTACACAAAAAACATACGTAACCAATACCACCACCACCAATATAAACTTAACAGCATATGATCATGAGGTATTCTAGCGATGATGACGACCAAATCACACCACCATTTCTGTAAAAAAAAAAAAATGTATAAGTACTACTCTTTTATGCATTTTGTATGAACGGTTATAGTACGATTCTGGTTTTTATGAACCCAGCCAGATGTGTGTAACGAGCATTCTGTTGAAAAACCCAAAATGTAAGAGCTAGCAATAAAGCTACTAAACGACCCTAACTAAAAACAACAACACCAATTCCAACAACTACAGCAAGAGTTATAATAGAGCAAAACAGAAAACAATAGATGAAACGATATGGAATCGATTCTTTCCATCAAAGCAAACATAAAAAAACATAAGCAAACTACTGAAAAAGAGAAACAACAACAATGAAATTAATAACAATAACAACTAAAACTGCTATAGAGTTATGTATTATTAATAAACTTTAATGCTGGAGTTGTTTTCCTTAGGCCTCTCTCTACTGATATTTGCTATGATGAAATCCAAATCTAAATGCAAGGTATATAAAAACAACATGTGCTTTAATTTACTTTGGATTGTTTTCGAGATACTAACACAACCTTGGAACTTTAAAATGGCTGGCTAATCGTTAAGATGATGACTATATTCGCTGAATGACAGATAAAAGGCAACAATCTAACTACTGACGGACTAAAATAACAACGCTTGCACAATCATATATATAAACAGCTACAACAATAATAGCTATCACAAAAACACCTTCATGGCGACAACCCATAACATTTGGAAAACAAAAACAAAAAACAAAATTTTAACCAGTCAGCCAGCTAAGCAAACAAATAACCAACAATTATGGCTACGACCATGACGAACTCTTCATCATCACTATCGAATGAATACCTCGTCGTTGCTATTGTCGCTGCCGTCGTCGCCTCACTACTACAGTTGCAAACGTTATATATGGCTGGCTGGTTGGCAAACTGACGAACATGGCAGTGGTGATATCGATAATGTTGTTGATGATGATGCAGACGTCAAACGAGGGCAACCAATACACCAACAAACAACCATCGAATAAAAAAAAACAAAGCACAAAAGTGGCTGGCTTTGCTGGCAATTACTAAGAATGTGAATGATGACTGCATGACTGCTTTCTGGTTTCGACTTAACCTCACTTTATTTTTAATGACACTCATGGAATGGCACACTTGCCTGCCCATCTACATACATTCTCGCATACATCGAACATTCACACACATGCACAGAGAAAAAATGAGCTTTCCCTATCCATTACGGCAATGGACATCGGGTGTGGCATTTCGCCGTTCTCGTGTACACTTAATAACCATTCCCCAAGTTACTGCTTCACTCAGTTCTTGGAAAAATCAATACACAGCCAATATTCCTTTGTTCCAACTTACCTTGACTGAGACGCAAGTATGAATTTTGGTAACCAAAGGCTCCTTGTCGGCAGCGTAACTATTTAAAATGGATATACATTCGTTGTCTGGAGCTAAACAAAGGCGACAACAATTATGTCTCCTTTGCAGCTGCTGTGATGTTTGATTCTGGTTCTGCTGTTGTTGTTGTTGATGATGTCGCTGTTCATCCGACATTTTGGTTTTTTTTTTCTTTCTTTCAGCCACACAGACAAGAGGTTATATTACTGTGACTGGTATGGCTGCTATGATTATTTTTTCGTAGTCTCGTTTTTTATTTCTTTGCCTTCTGGCAATTCCTTCTATAGTTCCAATTTTCTTATTTTTTCTCGATTATTATAACTTCCTCTATTGTTATGTATTAATTTACAAGAGTAAGTAGAAGTTCCTTTTGAATTTATTTTCTTTTTTCACTTTTATTTTAATTATTTTTTATTTTTTCTCTCTTCACCCATTTATTTGTGCGTATTTTTTGCTGTATTTTTCTCTTCCTCTCTTACTGTTTTGCATCACATTTTTTCAGTTAATATGTGTTTACTACGTAGAGAACATATCTCCGTACAACCACTCACAACGGGATTTCATAGGGAACTGTGCCGATTTTGCCGGGATTTTCTGTATTTTCATAATTTCCACTCTCTTTCGTTGGGTAAAGAGGAATGAAATTGAATTAAAACGTTAGCATTAAAAAAAGTGTGTAAAAACGCCCTTCTACGAAGAAAGTAAGAAAAAATGTAAACAAGATACAAAACTATGAATTTACAGAGCATGGTTACCATCCTTCAAGAGAGTTTTCGTTCAGCGTTGTAACTTAACAATTCGCTACTAAGTATGCATTTAAAACATTAAAGCAAAACAACTCCCTAGTTTTTATTAAAATTACCCAGCGCGACTATTGGTATTTTTAAAAACGCCTGCTACTTAAAATCTTTTAACTTTTCTTACATTTTAAAACTGATAAATGCGTTTCTTTTGATTATTTTTATTTAAATTTGAATAAATGTTTAAAATTTGCTGTAATACATTTATAACTTCCAAGGATATTTCAAATATTTAGATTATCTAAAAATATAGGTTTAAATTTTATATATGCAATATAATTTTTTTCAATCCACTTTAACAATTTATAATAAATATAAGTATATGTATTAAATGTAGTTAGTATATATGTATGTATATTTTTGAATAAGAATATATCATGTATTATCGACAGTAAGTTTTGTTTTCGGAAACCTAACCTATAAACAAAGAAATTATTGCTTTTTTCATATTAAATATTAAAAGAAAAAAGATCTAAACGCTAAACATTACTAGTGCTGAATAAAACATCATCACCAATCAGCCAATGCTAACATCCATGACCATCTGGTGATTCAAAAAAGCGAGCAAATACCGACGGCAGTTCGCCAATCATGTCGGTGGCCAACATGCCACGTCCATGCTTCTGAAATGCCGCGGCGTTACACTGCTTTATTAAGTAGCTAGATGCAAAGGCGGCCAAAAATCCAGGGTTCGCTTGTTTCGATTCTAAAGACCAATGAAAGAATACGGACAATACGCCGCATAACAAGTCCCCCTGACCGCCACAACGTCTACCAGAACCACCCGAAGGTAGAGTATAAATCTCCGAGGTATTGGGTATATGTATACGATCATTGGCACCTTTCTCCAGTACAATAACTCCCTCGCCCAATGATGTCATGCGTTCCTTGCAAAATTTATCACTCTCACTGGCCGGCGAAGCCACTGTACCAAATAGACGCCGAAATTCGATAGCATTGGGTGTTAAAATTACATTACGCTGACCCTTAATCAAATCTAAATGATCATTCAAAATAGCCAAGCCATCAGCATCAATGACTAAGGGTTTTTCCATTTGCAAGCAAACCTTAATCAATTCAATGACAGTCTTTTGTACATTTGGACAACGACCTAAGCCGGGACCAATAACCTAAGAAGTACAAATTATTTTTATGCATAAATATACAAAAATCAATTTATTTGTGTTACTACTTACAATTACATGCAGACGTTCCAACCAGGTTCCAATCAATTCCACTGCATTTTCGTCATCTAGTAAAGGATGTACAATTAGTTCGGGACTGTACGATTTTATAACCACAGCCGCTTCCTTTTGGCAAAATACATGAGCTAGATCAGCGCCTACTTTCAGGGCCGATATGGCAGCAAAATATGGTGCACCCGTATACTCTAATGAACCACCTACAACCCCTATTCTTCCATATTGCCCCTTATGTTTACAATCCGTCAATTTGGGTACGATGGTACGTGAGAGTCTTAACAGTTTTTGAGTTTGTACTGGTATTTCCATGTTATTGGTGTTTGAAGTAGACGAAATTGGTGACAAGGACAAGGCAGATGTAGATTCTAACATTTGTTGGGAAATCAAACTACATGAATTACTAATTGTTGGACTTGGTAGACACTTGAATTGATTTAATAGAAATACATTTAAACGAGGTTTTGTACGCAAAAATGTTGATTGCATTATTTTGCCAACAACTTTTTTACATTTCTTTTTAAACAAAAATTAGCTTTCTTCAAAGCTTCTTAATATTTTTTTGCCTAACGAATTTTAATTATATTCTCAAATTAATGCAGCCGCGTACTTTGGAATAATCAATTGTTTATTAAATTTGCACTTTTTTATGGTACTATCGCTGAAAAGAAGAAGAAGCAATAGGAAAATTGCCTGTAAAGACATCTGTTTAAAATAAGCAAATCTACAGAGTTGATATATTACGTATTCAGATATTCCAATAATTAAAATAATAGCAATAGAACTGATATACCTTTAATCATATTTTGCTAATAGCTACATATTAAGAAATAAATGTTAAAAAAAAACTTTAGATACTCTCTGTTTATAAAACCCATATTAAAAAAATTTATTGTAAATATATGAACTTAGTTAGTGCCATTTTACAAAGCGGCAACTGAATGATAAACAGACGAAGATTTTTAGCGATGAGTTGAAGGGATATAGTGGGTAGTACACAACTGTCTATACTGGACTATTTTGTTTCTCTTCCCTACTTTTCGTAATTTTCATTCTGTTGCTTTATATTAGAACAGTTTCATAAAATTAAAATTACGTCCGTCAATTAATTTCTTATTTGTAAAATGCTTAGGTAAAACTACCTGTCCATCAATTATCACTTTCCAATTGCAGACTTACTTGTATGCGCCATATCAGAATTACATTACTATTTTTTACAGCTCTGTTTAATTTTAGTTTCTTGCAATTGCTGTGTTAATTGGTTTAGCTCGGTACTGTTGCGATTACAATTTTATTTTAGTTTGTGTTTTACTTTATTTTATTAAATATATTCCAAAAAAGTTGTGGTCCATCTTATTTTCTATTCTATATAAAGGTAAGTTAAGTTTTTCATAACATTTTTAATGTATTAACGATTTGCCGGTGGGAGAAGATGCAACATTTGACGTTAATAAAATGGATGATGTGTAAATAATATTACAGGATGAATTATAATTTTTTTTTACAAAAAATCGTTATTTTTATAGCCTATTTACACTACACCGAAATGATTTGAAATTTTTTAATATTGTTACGTTTTAACCTTTTTTAAAACGTTTGAGTTCGCTTAAATTGCGTTAATATTCGCTTATACAACACTTTTATTTCCGCTTAACCACGTCTTTATCTTATGACAGCAAAACGATAACTAAAACTTTCTTGTAGGCTCCAAAAATATCGACAATCTTCTATTTTCATATCCGTTAATACAAGTGTAACGTAAAGATGTCGATTTGGCAGTACTGCCAAATTGATCGGGTGACACAAAATATACCAAAATCCCACAATAGTGTTGTATTTTTATTTTCGTTGTGTTGTGTTTTTATTATCTATGCCCAAGAAACAATCCGAGACAGAAAGAATTGTATTTTAAACATAAAGTAAATTCCTTGAATTTTTTAAATAATAATTAAAAAATCATTTATAAAAAAACTGATACTCAGCATAGAAAAATCAAAGGCTTATTGCGTTTATTATCGTATTTTTTAATTCCCATTGTAATTTTTTTTACGAAAACCCATTGAAGAACACTAGCTGCTATAAAAGCCACCATGCGAAATATTTAATAAAATCAACTTTTTTTCTATTTTATGGAAAAACGTTGTCGTACATAAAATGTATGTTCAAAGGCATATAAACAAACGCTTATAAGAATATTTACGATCTTTCACTTATGAAAAATTTCGAAAAATTTTCATATGCATACTTACATGGAAAATCAAAAGCAAAAAATTTTCTACAAAAATATGGGACAATAAAAATGTGAGAAATCTCCAAAATTAGACAGTTAATAATAAGCCAATCGGAGTTTTCACGTTTTCATTAGCATTTGAAGTGTACGATACAAGTTTCAATAATGGAGAACTGTGACGAAATTTTAAAGAATATAATTGAAGGAGTATACAATGTGCTAAGAAAAACTGAAGAGCAGGAATATTTTTAAATTTGTAAAGAATCAAACATCAAATTCAATTTAGTATAAGTGCATACATTCACAGCCTCATGACAGTACACCAATTCAAATAAATACTGAAGAGAAAAGTGCGTGCGCTGAAGCATTCATGAATTTTGCTATAGAAGGCTGTCGTCCTTTCAGTAGCGTTGAAGACTCCGATTTTCGTAAATTAATTTAAAAGCGTCTTCAAATTGGTGGAAAGTTTGGTAAAAATGTTGACTTAGACAGCTTTATCCCCAGCGCAAGGAAAATGAAAAACCCAATCGGTGGCCACAGAAAAATAAAACCACAGACACAGAATCATATTACCAACGTTGAGGTTACAATTGATATGTGGAGCTACTATTTCATTAAGAGAAATTTCTTGTATGCCACTTTACACTTCCAAATGAATTTCGAATATTATGTCTAATACAGCAGGTGACAAAAGAAAAATAAGCAACCTTTTTGAAGAATTCGATGTGACTGATATATCAAATGTGGTGTTCGTAACAGACCGCGTAAGTAATATTTTAAATGCAATAAGACATATCATAAGATTAAACTGTTCAGCCCACCTTTTTACTAATGTCATAACTGATGCTTTCGAATCTTAAAATGAATCAAAGTGGATTACAAATACTTTCCAAAAATAGCGAAATACATTAAAAAAGGCAAATAAGCAGCACATTCTGGAAACAACTTTGAAGAGCAATTGTCATACAAGGTGGAATTCGAATTTCACATTTGAGTCAATTTTTGAAAATTACACAAAGCTCAATGAAATTCTTGCGGATAATGTTCAAAGGCGAAATATGTTAAATTTTAATTATTTTGTCCTCCAAGGTTTAGTATATATATGCAAGGACTTCGAAATAATTTATATATGGTATATTTTCATAAAAAAGGTATTACTTTTTGCTTACAATAACGTGTTCGGAGTTTCAATTTCTCTTAAAATGTAACCACAAACAATTTTTCACCTCTATTGAAAATTTTAAAGTTAATAAGTTAATACCCTCTTAATACCCTTTTGTTGGTAAAGTACGATATGTATATAGTCATACTAGCATTATTAAAATGTTAAATATAAAACACTTTTGTCAACTGTATCACAACGATATCAAAAAGAAAATGTCATGTAGAAATATACACTAAGTATACTCTCTATAAATATTCCCATGATCATACACACTTAACACTTTTAAGTGTGGGTATGACAGGCACTTCATTCAACTCCTATTTGTAGTTATTTAAGTTGTGCTGGCTTTGAATATGTTGAGTATGGGTATCGTTTTATTTTTAACTTTACTCACTCATACATGTTTGCCCACCAATATATAAATATAAGTATATATAAATACAAATGTCCGCCCAAATATTACTCAATGCACAATAACTTTGGCTAACTTAACGCGACATAACCCACGATTACCATACTGCAGTACAAAATATGCCGTTACGTTTATAGGATTCAATCCATAACAAGATAACTACAAAAGAAAAATGTTATTTGAAGTAAAATACATATACCATACATACATACATACATATGTGGCTTGACAAAAAGATAAAGCTTCTGTTATTCAGAGTTCAATTAGCTGTTATATGTTATATTGAGGTGGCAAAAAAGGTAATAATTCCAATTTTCCGATATGTGCCGTCGATAAGTGTGTACACTTTAATAATACTTTATCAATCTCTTTTAATAATAATTATACTAATTAGTAGGAAATTTTTAATTTTACCTCATGGTTACTATATGGTTATGCTATTGTTTTTTTCGTTTTCGCGGAAAAGTATGAAAATATATTAAAAAATATACTTTATTTTCGCGCTCGGGCGGATCGAAATATATAAGTGTACATCTTACCAACAAAATTTAAAACAAAAAAATTATGAGAACTAACGGTTTTAGATGAAATATGGTGCAAATCAAGCGTGGTAAACTCCTGTTTATAAATAACTTCAACAGCTATCTTTGCATGCAAATCGTCAAATATCTTTTTTTTTAATGTATCCAGTTGGGTTACATCGAAATAAATAAATATTTGGCTTTGATAAGTTTATTTTAAGATTTTATACATTTTTAGGATCAGCTTCACAACTAACCTCATTTGTAATCCTTTTTTTTTTAACAAAAAACCAAAAAAAGTCTGTAATTTATTAGCAAAGTTAATTGAACTTGTTAATCCGAAAAAATACAATGTTTGGTTATGATAATTCGCTACAAATTGGTGAATATATTATACAAAAATCGGAATAAGTCAGTAATTTCTCAGAAAAGCAACAGATATAATTAAAAAAGAAGTGTTTTACCATAGTGTAAATTTTGTGAAGGAAGTTAAGTAATTCTGAGGTAGGCCAACTCAATAAAACTGATTTACATGAAATTTACCAAAGTTGATAAACTATGTGTAACTCTAACCACTAGCGGATGTAGTCCATAATTGTCCCAAACGAATAATTGTACTTAAAACGAATAATAGTTCAAAAAATATAATATGGATTAGTTTATAGTCTATTGGTTAATGTGTACAAATATATTAATATATAATTGATTACACCATGTAAAAAAAGGGCGAACCTTAAAAACCTGGGATGTGATACTATTTTCTGATTGGCGAAATCAAGAACAACATGAATCTAACTTTGGAATTCTCAAAACACCTCGGAAATCTTGCGTTAAGGATAAAGACCTGTTTTCCTTACTTTCAAGCAATATTACGCCAATAATTTATTTGAATATTATTCAGTTAAGTTTCTCTGCGTATTTGGAAAAAATAAATACAGACCTATATATATATATATATATATATATATATATATATATATATATATATATATATATATATAGGTCTGTATTTATTTTTTCCAAAATACGCAGAGAAACTTATATATATATATATATATATATATATATATATATATATATATATATATATATATATATATATATATATATATATATGGAAAAAATAAATACAGACCTTTCAAATGATATATATATATATATATATATATATATATATATATATATATATATATATACATATATATGATATATATAAACAAACTTAATTGATATGAAGTGCGCAGGCATCTAAGGGAGTTCCGTTTAAACTCATTCAACTCATGCTGCTAAGTGGACTGATAGAAGTGGGAATTGGAGTCCAGCAAGGGTGTCCTGTCAGCACTGCAGCTTAATATAGTTCATGAGAGAGCCCTCTTTGAAAGCAAGGGAATAAGATGAGGACTGCAGAGCCGGCTGAACAACCTCGATCATGTGCCTGACAGCTTTCTCCTGGATCATAGCTTTTCGGACCTTGCGTCAAATGTACGTTGAGAAACGCTGTCAAAAGAAGTGGCATCTTTGAGCACAAATGAGAAAACTAAAACTCTCTGTGTTGACACGACGTTTGGGAATTATTTGATATTTGCTCTGCAGAAGTTGAGGATATTCGCCAATTCAGAAAGAAGATTCGGTCGGGGATACTAACAACCACTTCCAGAAAATTCGTACAACTTTTGGCCGCTTAAGATTAATTTGGCGATCACTGATATAATTGTTATGTACAAAAAGTGCGGTATTCAAAGCTAATATAAAATCTGCCCTTTTGTATGATTGCAAAATGTAGATAACTGTCACTCGCGATATGAAAAAGTTACAAGTTTTCGTGAACTGCTGTCTTCGCAGGAACTTGGGCATTTTCTGGCCCATAACAATGATCATATGCTTTGACATAAAACAAAATAAAAACCATTATTGATTGAGGTAAAGAGGCGCAACCGAATGATATTAGCAGAATTGCCACAGATTAAAATTCACAGAGGAGCACCATCCCATTCATGGAGAAAAAAAAAATTTGAGGCCTAGTTGAACAGATGGGGCAAGGCTTGGAGAAGAGTGGAGGCGTTAAGTTGGTTAGAATCGATTGAAATTTATTATTTAAACAATCTGAATTAAGACGCATAAGAAGTGCTAATAGATGCTTTCAAGTCCCTATCAATCCTTTAATTAAATAGACTTATTTTTTATATGATTTTAAATCTTTATTAATTAATCTCTAATACGTGACAATATGTCAAGCAAACATGAACACATACATACATATTTAACAACTTAATTATGAATTAATTAAGAAACAATTTAAATTAAAAAATACAAGCCATAAAATTGATAAGATTCTGAGTTTTGAAAGAGAATAAAGATAGTCGGCAAAAATTTTTATAAATTCTCCAAACTATTGGTGGTAGAGAAAAGTATATTTCTTCGTTAGATCGTATCTTGCAAGAATTTTCTAGTAAACTTATCATCACTAATTTAATCAGTAATATAATAATATTTTTTATATTTTACCCTAAAAGTTGCCTGAAATCAAATTTTTACTTCTTCAGCTAAATTTATAAAAAGAGATTATTAATTTATCAGTATTTTAAACAAGGGTCAAACATGCGCTTTAAATATAATATATTGCTTTCTTTTTTGAAAGATTAATTACATCCTTTAATGATTTTTATATTTGCAAATAATAAAATTAAAATAAACTATAAAAATAAACTTTTCATTAAGTTAAGTCTCAACAAGCATACGAGTATGTATTTATCACAGTTTCATGTAATATATACTTCTCTTATCAATATTAATAGTTGGCAATCAACGAATCGATTTAATTCGCTATTACAGAAAATACGAATTTTGTGTGTATCGGCTGTATTTATAATGAAAACTTAGCAAATGTCCAGCATAAGTATGATTTTTAATACACTTGCTGCTACGTTTGCTAAGCGCAGATAAACAATCTTAAAACCCTGATTAAGTTGATTATGTGTCAGTGCTTGCAAGTTTGTTGATCTGAGCTTAGCAAACATATGAGAAAGTATGTTAAAAATCATACTTATACTAGACACTTCTTAGGTTTTCATTATGAATACGGTCGTATATGTACAATGTTCATCATCAAATTAGCTCATTGTATCATTTGTTTACATATATTATGTGTTCTATTCTCATTTTGTATTAGTAAAGCGTGCTTAATCCATATCCACTTTTATCTGGCCTGAATATAATAAAAATTCGGCAGACAGTTGATGAATGCGTATATGGAGTTGACGTCTTTACCTGCTGCATTTTTTGACTCGTACCCTTATTAAATTGTAGACTTTACACACGAGTTAAAGATGCTAAATTTTCGGGTTGGAAGAGATGTGTGGAGATCACAGTAAATCCGCCAGATGATTCTAAGATAGCAAAAGATTTTGGTACTGTTATGGTTCGCTGATTACCACAATTTTCGTTTTAATGATGTTTATTTGCAAACCCAGGCAAAATTTCTACAGTATACATATAGGGTTAAGTCGGGCAAAAGGTTGACTATTTAATATCATTTTGCTTCGAGTATCAGTAGCGAAGTCCCCGAGATACCATTTTTCAAATTTTGATTCGCATAAATTTCTTTTTTGGGCTGTTTATTTGCAAAGCCTCCGTTTATGCATAAGTTATTCCAAATCGCCGAATGTGCAAGCAATTAAATACTCTTCTTGAATTCTATAAAAGCTAGGTAAAGACGGAAATGCCATTTATTGGACTGCTTAATAATAGTTCGTAGGTTGTTAATGTGATCTGTATTGAACTGCGTGTGAACAGAACCCTGCTTGTTCATTGTATAGTACCGGATTAAAAACTGCAAACAGATGCTTATTTACAATTTAGACAATAATTTTGTTGGTGATATTAATGCATGTTATTCTATATGTTCTGTATCTATAGATTATTTCTTTGTAATTTATACAAAAAATTTTTGAATTTTAGAAATTTTAACATAATCTAATGCCTTATCACTATTTACAGTGCTAATATTTCATATTGCCTATATATATTGTCCACATAATTTCTACTTAGCATGAATTGTAGTTGTTAAATTGATATTTGTTCTGTACTCTACTTTAAGCTGATATCACTTATTTATTGTTTTTTCAACCGTCAACTTGAATACAAAACAAATTTTCCTATAAAAGATCTGCAATTTACTTACAATCATCAGTTGACATTCTCGTCTTCAAGTGTCCACTTTAAATAAATTTATATCGTAATCGTTGAAGCATTTTAACAAAAAAAAGGTATGAATATTTTGAAATTAAAGTGAAAAATTTTTATAGTGCAACTACAGCAAATAGTGTTTAAAGGATTCAAAAAGGAAGTGAATTAAATATACAAAAGGAGTGAAAAAAAAATTTAAGCCATAAGCATAGTTAATATAAGTACAATATTTTATTATAAGTTATAAAATACGTTGCTTTTTAACAAATACCTATATTTCAACGAATTACAATTGGTTTGATTAAGTTATAGTGAAAAGAAGTTTCTAGAGTCTTTTAAAAGCAGAAAAAATCTAATAAAATTAAAAAATGGTTTCAGTAGTTGGTGCCTTTAGCAGAGGTGAATGCTTTAAGATTTTGTAATTAATATACTTTTCAATGTAATGACCAACTAATTCGTGAGGTACTTACGTTATATTTTATATTTTCTCCCTAAACTTAAGAATTTGCTTAAGCCGGAGTACATTAATTTCAGATAGTTCTGGTTAAAAATGGTTTGCCTATTTTTGCAGCTCACTAAAACTTTAACTGTTTGTTTGTATTTCAATCACGAGTAAAGGACTGAACCGATTTTATTGCAATTTCGAACATAGATAGATCTATCTAACGAAATTGTTACAGGCTATTATTTTTTCGAATTAGATCTGAGAGAAGTTAAAATATGGCGAAATCGGTTAAAATTAGATCATATAAGAAATAATTTTGTTTATCCAGCTTGTTAATCAGTCAATCACGTTTAAACGACTAAATCGATTTTGTTGAAATTTTAAAGCGATCAAAATTAAAGACTCCTTGTAAAAGGGCATGGAAAGGAAAAAAAGGAAGGAAAAAATTGTACATTTTGTTATAATTGTGAAAAATGTTGTATTATCTTCTTGATATCGTTATAATGGAGAAAATAATATGGCGTAAGTTTTTAGCCTGCTCTCTAAATTCGTTATCTTTTAAAAATAAAATGCGGCAACAGTGGGTACTGCGCTCTATCTTGCTACTATATCTAATTTTAGCTGTTGAAAAACAACTGCATAACTAAAAAAAGAAAATTTGAATTTGCGAATAAGTTCTCGACTTATTTATGAATAATATTTCGCTAGGTCACTTTAAACTTTTTAATTTTGAAGTAGGTTCCATCTTAATTGTTTTAATGTTTTTACTTCTGCTTCAACAGATATAAAGTCAAAGTTTAAATCTGTCCTGCCAAATTTAGGAACCTCGGAATGACCTAAAATTGTGGCTGATCGGTGATCTAGCGTGGCAAAGTCCCCTTTGAGCATACCAGTGTTCCATGCATCTGGAATTTTCCCAATTCTTAACTAAATTGAGGATGGTAATTGGTGGTACTGCACATTAAGGTTCCGGCCAATATATGTATGGTGCCACGGAACCTTTTTTAGCCAATGCATTCGCTGTCTCATTACCATCTATTCCACAGTGTCCAGGAAAACGAGACCAAGTTTTATACAAACCCTGCTTACCATGGTTTGCAAGAAGTTGAAGGTCGCCAATATCATCTTGAAACTACGAGTACAATTTTGCGGTATTGTTGATAATTTTTATGTCGTATGGAGAAATGACCGCTTCTCTGTTTTTTATATATTAAGCTTTCGTTCTATGATGTTTTATTTTTTCCTTTCAAAAATATATTATTACATTTTGATTTTATTCTGACCAATTATTTGATCAATGCATGTCCATTATTTTAAAAATTTGGTTCAACTTCAGATTTTTTGTCTTTTTTTTTACAATAATGTCCTTCAAAAACTTTAAAGTACGTTCGAACCAATTTTAAAA
Source organism: Wohlfahrtia magnifica (assembly GCA_023159175.1). Lineage (NCBI taxonomy): Eukaryota > Metazoa > Arthropoda > Insecta > Diptera > Sarcophagidae > Wohlfahrtia > Wohlfahrtia magnifica. Next base: position 1,854,761 of record JAKWBJ010000225.1, on the reverse strand, counting down.
TTTGTTTATTTAATATTGATTTAAAGTAGGAATTTTAAGCTAAAGTTCGTTTGTGAATAATACTTTAGTGAATTTTTCTTAAAAAAGGTAGGAAATGTTCTTTATTTTGTTTTCGAATACAGCTGATAATATTTAATCTTTTCACATGTTATTCTCTTCAAGTTATCAAGTTTCACATTAAGTTAAAAAATTACATGAAAAGTTGGCTTGGCATCTCTTATAAGAACTAATATTTAATATCGAAAAATTTTAATAAATATATCAGCGGAAACCATCAAGAGTCGCCTTAGCAATTTCTTCAAAAAAAAAACACATGTGGCAAAATGAATTGGTTCCGGAGAAATGGCTCTTATTTCCCATTTATAATATATATATATATATATATATATATATATATATATGTATGTATAGGTTTATGGCAACGCCGGATAAATAAAGCTAGTATTAATATAGAGCTTGGTTTATAAAACTTTTGTAAATTAAAAAAAAAAATACAATTACAAATTCATTACTTATTAAAAGAAAAGTACAAATATTTTTTAAATTATAATATGCTTACAAAACATATAAAAAAGTTCTATCAGTTGTAGAATTAATATAATTATCTAGTGGGACTCGGTTTACTTTGCTGGCTTTAAACAAGAATGTAAATATCAAGGCCTACAAATCATAATACCCTACCTCGTAGATCAAAAAATATGTATGATATTTTAGTTCAGTATGCAGCAATGGTGCGCATTATCATGTTCAATATTGTGTAATTTATTTCCCATTTATAGGAAATGGAACTCCTAAGATCAAAACATTAACTCTATATACATAAATGCTAAATAATAAGTAATTTAAATTAAAAAAAACTCTTTTTGGAGTTACGACACTATTCAAGTAAAAGAGCGTAAGACTAATTTATTAATGTGTTTAAAAATATACGATTACCTAAATTGCACTTGTGTACATATGTATATTTCCTATTTCATTCAATATATTGAACTTACATTAGTGCTGCACAATGTAACCAACTTACAACAAATGCAACATTAAATTTCTACAGCACGTACTTACTTTCTTAAGTTGTTTTAATTAAAATCGAGAAGCTTAGGTTTCTCTCTTTTTCAAAAAAACAAACAAATGTAATTAGTTTAAATTAATTTTTAGTGAATCGACAAATAGTTTGTTTTAAATTGATAATAAAAGCCACATTTATTTAAATTTATTTTGTTTTCAAAACTACTGTACACTTTATTATAGGAACTACTTTGTTTTATTAAAGAAAGAGAATCTTTTTATTTACAATATGAAAAACATTACTCTCATGAAGAATAATATTTATTTTTTTAAGTCAATAAATTCTCTTCATCTGTATAAATAAGGTTAACAAAACTTATTTACACTTCAGTTGCAGACAAATAACTCAACTATACAGGTGGTTTGCCTTCCAAAACATCTTATATAACGTGCTTTATTTGATTTTAGTTTGCGTGTTGTCTTAGGTCTCGTGTCATAAAAAAAGGAAAAAAAAATACCACAATATAAAGTGTTCAGAATGTTTGTTCAAAGTTTTAATCTGTGTTTAATCGTGTTACTTTCAAGTATATTTGCCATTAGAGAAGCCAATGGCAATGGCCAAAAAGAAATATCAGTGAATGTTAACATTACTAATAATTTCAATAAAACGGTAACTGAACTTTTAAATAAACAGCGATTAAAAGTTATAACAGTAAACATATTACACTGACAGAGAATCTCACGAATCGAATCCTTCAATTCTTGAATTTTTGCTTACAATTTTTGTCTTTTTATTTAAGCGTATTGCTCTATGTAGAAAACATTACACATTTTATTTTTGTACATATTTTTTTGCCATTATTTGTAATTGAAGTAAGAATATAAAAGTTTACAAAAATTTTCCGTTTAGCATTTGTTATGTTTTTCAATCATATGTAACTCGTATCATAGACATACTACATAAGTTGTATTATAATTTTTAACATACAAATTACATATATTTAATTTGTCTTGTATAAGTAGATCGTTAAAAAAATTATAGTATTTAATAAATGTATAATTTTTAAATTAATTTAGTCCCAAATTATTGTAGTAGGGTTAATTTAATTCGTTTCGATTAAATGCAATATGAATTCAAAGGTTTTTGTTGGTTTTAGTAAACAACGGTGTTGACGTGAGTCAACAAGTTTTCATTTAAAATTTAATTTAGAACAGGTGGTACTGGAGATATGAATAAATATATTGAGAGCATTAAAGTTATTTTTAACAATACGAATAATCTTAAACTTAAAAAAGTTAATTAAAAATTTATTTATATATTAGATAAAATCTGTATTATTAAGTAAACATTTACAATGTAGGAAATTAAATGTGTATGTATGTTCATACTTATATAGTATGTAGGTATGATCTTAAGAAGTGCAAAGTTTTTAAAATAAGTAAGTTTAAGTTTTTTAAATTAATGTTGTAAGTATAGTGTAATACATTATTGAATATTTAGCAACTATTTTTAAAAATTAATAAAAAAAAATTTTTAGTATTTTCTTGTTGTTAAAAATTATGGATATACAATTTACTGAAAAAATATTTTTAAAATCTCTATTTTTTGCGTTAATTTTAACTACAATTACAACACTTTTTCATATTTTTGTTTTTAATCCATAAAAAATGTTGTAAATTAATCTATTACAAAGTCAGCTCATAGTTCGTTTCGTAAGTTATAAATAATGAAAATTGAGAATTAAAAAAATCAAAAAAGGCAGTAGAATTTATTTCAAATTTAAAAGTATTTTTTTAAGTAAAATCAAAATCTATTAGTATTTTACATACACATAACATAAACCCATAAAAATACATATACGCCATTTTATTATAAACAAAATTCAGTCCATCACGTTATCCATAAATCGACATTTTGCGTACTTAAGTGATCATCAATGACTTGCTTATAAGTACTCAGTTCTATAATTACAAAAACGATGCATTCATACAGTCTAAAATAAAAGCCTGCTTAGCAAGATTATCCTCAGTCTTCGTATGATCAGAAATGTCTTAATATACATGCGAAATAATACCGTAAATACCAGATCGACGTTAATCTGCGCTTTAAGCGTTATCTAACAGCCAAATATTCTTATTATACATCCTTTTAACGATTCACATGGGATCATAGGGCTGTAACAAATTCCTATTTTTTGAGTTTATTTAGTGGATTCACTGACAGAACGTTGACGCTAAGCAGAGCTTTCAACGACTTTACGCTTGAGATTCAGATTTAGATTGATCTGTAAGAAGCCGCCAAATTTGTTCATTTTTAACGCATAACTCATTCCATATCTTCTCTTCTAAAGAGATTCTTTTTTAAAATATTTTACGAATATGTATGCTTATTATGGCCTAAGTTTATAAATGGCTAAATTTACACCTTAAAATGGTTACAGTGTCTTTTAAAAAATGAAAATAATTACTACACAATATTTTATAATATAAGGTTGAAACTTAGTCTAGACAGAAGACAGCTCACCTTTATAGCTATGAAACAAAAACATTATTCAACCTTATTTTATTAATAAGGTTAATGTTAGCCATGTGGCTACGAAACTGGAAAAATATACGCCATGATTAAAAACATTCTTTTAAACTAATAATTGACCACCTGGTTAAGTTATTAATAAGGTTATCTTCTTAACCCTTACAAATATTTTATATGTATGTATTAAAAAAACAATTCAGTTAGTTTTATTGTATATGTATGTTGTATATAATTTGAAAATAGTAGGATTAAAGTTTATCATTTCAGGAAATTTTCGAACTTTTTATTTTATTATATAATAAAAAATAGCATCAAACTGTTTATTTAAATTCATCTGTTTATTTAAATTCATGTTCACGTTTCCATTGTACTTCTCATATGCTAAGGCACTCTATTTGGTCATCATTGTAAACATTTCACTACGTATCACCATTTGTGTGTCTAAATTCATTCTATATCGTTGTTCTCTTGTCATGCTATTCATTTGCAGATGTCTTATAAAGTTGAACCCCTACCCGACTCTCATGCTGAATTAGGTGAAGGTCCTCATTGGGATGTTGCTACACAAAATTTGTATTTTGTTGACATTAATGCTGGTAAACTTTTACGCTACAACTACAATGAAAATAAAGTGTACAAGGCAAAGATTGAAGGCGAAGATTTAGCTGGTTTCGTTGTACCGGTTGAAGGTACTACCGACCAATTTGCTGTCGGCTCTGGACGTCGTGTGGTTATTGTTCAGTGGGATGGTGTTTCAGAAACCGCCAAAGTGGTAAAGACTTTGTTTGAAGTGCAAAAAGGTGATGAACGTTTTAATGGTAATCGTTTTAACGATGGTAAATGTGATCCTCGTGGACGTTTGTTTGCTGGCACCATGCGTTATATAGGCGATGAGTTTGAACATCGTTATGGTGAGTTGTATAAATATGAAAAAGGTGGTAAAGTTGATGTCATTAAATCGGATGTTGGTATCTCAAATGGTCTTGCTTGGAATGAAAAGACTAAAAAGTTCTATTACATTGATACAACTGATTACGAGGTTAAAGAGTACGATTACGATTTTGAAACTGGCAAGGCTTGTAAGTAAAATTTTTAATATGTATAATTAAGGTAATAATTTAAATTGAGGTCTGTCTTGTTAATTTTAGCAAATCCAAAGATTGTTTTCAATTTACGTAAAAATAGTCCTAAGGATCATTTATTGCCTGATGGTATGACCATCGACACAGAAGGCAATATTTATGTGGCTACTTTTAATGGTTATACCATCTATAAAGTAAATCCTACGTATGTATCTTTTTAATTCTAAAATTAAATTATATGTATAACTTGTTTGGAAAATTATATTGTGTTATTTTTCTAGCACCGGGAAAGTTTTGCTAGAAATTAAGTTTCCCTGCAAACAAATAACCTCAGCTGCCTTTGGTGGTCCCAATTTGGATATTTTGTATGTCACCACATCTTCTCGCTTTGGTGAACCCGATCCTGCTGGCACCACTTACAAAGTAACAGGCTTAGGTGCCAAAGGCTATCCCATGACTAAGATTCAACTTTAACTTTTCTATCTCGATACACTCTGTTTATATAAGCACAATTAAGTTTTCATTATTGTTATATACATACATATGCTTTCTTAAATACTCGAATTTTAACTACAAACCTTCTCAATTAAAAAAGTTTAATAAAATTTGTTTTATATTTTTATACAATTTAAATAATATGCTTTTCGTAAATATCAAGCTATTCCCAAATTATAAAAGGAAGAAATTTTGTTCTTTATTATCATGATTATAATTCTTTTGGTTTGGCAATTGAAAGCAGCATCCATGTTTTAATTTATCATCACCATTTTAAACATTTTGGTTTCGTGATAAACATTTTGTTTTATAAAATGTTATTCTAATATCTTGTAACTATTTTCTTATGAAATTTTTAGATGTCTTATAAAATTGAAGAAATTCCTGGTTCTTTAGCCGATATGGGTGAGGGACCACATTGGGATGTGACTACACAAAACCTTTATTATGTTGATATAAATGCGGGTAAAATTTTACGCTATAACTATAACGATAATAAAGTATATAAAGCTAAGGTAGATGGGGAGAAATTCGCTAGTTTTATAACACCAGTCGAAGGTACTAATGATCAGTTTGCTGTGGGCTGTGGACGTCGTGTACTCATTGTTCAATGGGATGGAGTTTCAGAAACGGCTAAAGCAAAACAATGTCTTTTTGAAGTACAAATGAATGATAATTGTTATGAGGGTAATCGTTTTAATGATGGCAAATGTGATTCTCATGGTCGTCTGTTTGCTGGAACAATGCGTCACGAAGGAGATTTGTATGAACATCGTTGGGGTGAATTGTATAAATACGAAAAGGGTGGTAAAGTTGAGCTGATCAAATCAGATGTGGGCATTTCAAATGGTTTAACATGGGATGATAAAAGAAAGAAATTTTACTTTGCAGATACAGCCGATTTCGAAGTTAAGGAATATGATTATAATGTATTAAATGCCAGACTTGGTATGTAGATATGTTATTTTTCTAAAAATCATATAAAGGTTACATTAATTTTTATATTTTCCTAACGTTAGAGATCAGCAAACCAAAAATTACTTACGATTTTCGTAAAAATAGCCCAAAAGATCATCTTTTGCCTGATGGTATGACTATTGATACTGATGGTAATATATATGTTGCAACTTTTAATGGTTATACTGTTTATAAAATCGATCCTAGGTAAGTAGGAATTAAAAAATCTACACAAATTATTATTTAATGATATTTATATATTTTATTTAGCAATGGAAAAATTTTATTAGAAATCAAATTGCCTTGTTTGCATATAACATCTGTTGCTTTTGGTGGACCGAATTTGGACATATTATTTGTTACTACTGCAACTGAAGGTGGCTTACCTCCTCCTAGTGGCTCTGTTTTTAAAGTCACTGGCTTAGGCGCTCAAGGTTATCCAATGACGAAAATTCAAATCTAATTTTGGTATCATATATTATATGATTATATAAGTTTATAATTATTCTTAAAATGAAGTATTAAATATAGTATTTCAGCTTTTTGAAAATATGTGTTTTGGTGTTTATATTGTAACACCTGTTACATAGGCGCATATCTTCATCTCATGCCAAACTAATTCAATTTATTATTAAACTCTTTAGCAATGAATTCTATTAAATTGTGTGAAATTTAATAAATTTATATTCATAGTTAAAATTTAGAAAGAAGACAAAAAAAAGTTATTAGACAGGTTCGTAAATGAAAATAACTTAACTTCACCATTTTATTCCAAAATTTTTTTATCAAATAAAAGATGGTATTGCCGCAAATTTATATGCATTAACAGTGCATTATTTTATTTTCTGTGATAAAAATGAAATGGCTTTTTACACGGACAATAGTGCATTTATTTGCTGCGGTAGGGCGATAATCTGAAGAATGGAGGATAGTTTAAAGCTAATGCACAAATATTGCTACTAATATAAAAATAATAATAGTAAGATTCAGGCTATAATGTTTCCATAAATAGGTCGGTAAAACGTATTTCTACCAACTATGTTCATTGTAGGGGAGTTCTGATCCCATTAGGGGCTGATGTTAAATATCTAGGAGTTATTTGTTATATATTTGTGAGATGGTAGTAAGGTGCGGTCGTTCCCTTTATCCTTTGCTCAGCAGGAGATCTAAACTTAATTGTAAGAATAAGATTCCTTTATACAAGATGTATATTTGGACTATTATGACCTATGCGTGCCAGGTTTGGTTTTTCAAAACTTCTAAAACTTATAGAAGCAAATTACAAATAATACAGAATAAAAATATTAAGATAACACATGGTCTAAACCCCAGATATTATACTAATTTGCTACACAGCAACTTTAACCACGTAATGATCAAATCATTCGCAAGAGAACTAACTCTGTCATTTAATGAAAAGTGCAGAACGCCTACATATGATGCAAATAGTAAATAGTCACTCTCTTTTTTACTAAAAAGAGTCAAGAGAATATTTTAAATAACTCTTTGAAGTTTACAAAATTTTTTATACAACTTTTCCTTAATTCAATGATTTGAATAATTTTATTTATTTAATTAAGATTTTTGTTATTGTAATACTTTAAGTAAAATCTCGTAACAATGTAATAAATTACTTTAGACAATATTTCAACAATAATAATAGTAATCTGGAAGTATTATGGTTTGGCTTTGTCGATAAGCTCTTTGCAGTCAAACAGCTTTCTTCGCACTGTATAAAAAATCGTTTTAAAACAAAGAAAAATATCAAAACGCTTAGCAATACTTTTAAATAAGAAAAATAAAAAAACAATTAAAGTTAGTTACTATATACATATGTATAAAAACAACTTTTATTTATTCAATAATTATGTTTATGGCTTATTTGAAAAGAAAGATGCTAACTTTTTCAGTTAAATAATATATTCCAGAGAGTAATTTAGGATGTTTGGTAGGTACATACTATGAATACAAAATTATATTAAAAGAAAAATTAAACTAATGAGTCAATCAATTTTTATCGGAAAAATTACAATTCCTAAAAAGTTTCAGAAACACTTCCCTCAATATAGAGTTTACAAGTGTTTCGTCATAAAGGTAATATAGTACCAGAAAGTGATGTAATTTTTCGTTTATAAAAATAGTTCAATGATGTTCTTTATATGACAAGTGATTGACATGATTTGAGGTCAGCTGTGTCCAAGCAGGCAATGCTTAATGGTATTGTTTACATTCAATACACTTTTGAATAGTTATGAGTATTAAAAATGAAACATTGCCTGTTAGCTCTTGGACACTTTACCGTGCTCATCCACCACCAGGAATATTACAATCCATAGAATTTGTTATGCGTCCTATGCGACGATTAGGACGTAGGCCTCCTGAGCCTCCGCTACTTCCTCCACCGCCGCCCCCACCACCGTCAAAGCCACTGCCAGAACCCCAACTATTACCACGACGATTGCCACCACCTCGATTTTCTTGCCTAAATGGGGCGAATAGCGTTGTAAAGCTGTGCAAAAAAATGAAATTATTAAATAAAATAGTCTCCAACTTTTATAAGTTACCAACAGCTTCCACTTACAAGTGCACTACTATGACCCATAGTCCTGTGAAGATTTCAATTACACGATTTAGGTCCCAAGGCCGTTTTTCTAGAACACGACCATCTGTAAAAATCAACCAGCATATCATTGCATTTATTTCTGAATTACACTTTAATATCTAATTAAAATTGTTCTACTCACTTCGATCTATATACACCATTATTGAATGGTGATTGCCAGGAATTTACAACAAAATTTTTTTTTATTTGATATTGTTATTTAGTGCAGAAAAGGTAAATACAGGAGAGAAACAACTTGTTTCACAATGATTTTGTTAAATTTTTATTTTGCTGTGAATTTTGTGCGAAGTGACGTGGTTGTCAAAAATAATCGGTCATTTTTAGAATCCACAGTAACAGTGTTGTAATTTTTAGTATTAATACTATTAAAGTACGTATATATAAATTAACGTGTATTTCACTTTTACAAATTTTAAAATAAAATTTTTTTATCTAATCTTTTCTGAATTTATTAAAAAACTGGATGGATGATTATTCGGCTTCAGCTCGTGACGTAGCTGCTTGATAACAACCTTTATCATTTTCGAATTTTTATGGCAGGCCCTAGCGATTTTTGTTTTCCATGAACCACTTCTAGACCGCACAAACAATCCCTAGTAAGTTGAAATCGAGAAAACTAAGCTTCGGTGAACAATCGATATACTCGAGCTGTTTTTTAAATAAGTAGAGCAAATGCTCAACTTTAGCAGAAATATGTCTCTCTAAAATCTTAAGAGGAAAACTATTGCCCCTATTGCCGTTCTCAACTCAACTCAATTTGGTTGTCTGAAGTTCAATTCAGCCATTTGATTCGCACAAAAAACTTCTGCAGACATCATTTTTTTATATGAAGTAACTACGCAGTAGGGTGATCGGAAGTTATTATTCGACCGATTTCAACCGGTTTTTTGGTTTTGTCGAATACGGTTTTTTAAAATCTTCATTTTTCGAATACCAAAAAAAAATGCTTAATTTAACACGAATAACCGGTTAATTTAAATAAGTATAATTTTTTTACGTTTTTATATTTTTTATTGAAAATATGCTCATCGTTTAACTATTTCCATAAATTTATTTATTTTTGTAGATATGACAACCTTGAACGTCTCACAAAGAACTTAAAAACAAAGGCAGATCGAAAAAGATATGCACATTTGATCAACAATTACTTTTTCTCATCTTCTGTACATAAATCTTGATTTTTATATATGGAGAATGACTAACTAGACTAACTGAAAGCGACCCACAAACTCGGGCTCCGAACGGCAAATATATTAGTTAGTGTAGTTTTTCACAGCGTAACAAACCTTTAATTCCATTACCTACCAAGTAATAAAAAAAAATAAATAAATAAATTGGCTTTTTGAGTAGCTGCTGTTCGAAACTTAAACAACATTCAGTTCTTTCTGTAATAAATTTTGTTTTTTGTTGCCTCCACACACTGTTTTGGTTTTTATGAGGTTTATTAGAATTATTGTTAGTATTGATTGCCGCTTTAATTTTAAGCTCTCAGCCAGCTTCTGCTTATTTTTAAAACAAAGTAATCCAGCTCTTTGCTTCACGAATTATGAACAATTTTATTTAAATAAATGAACCGGTTAACCGGTTATTTGAAATATTGGTCTCTATTGGTCCCTTTTAAAACAGTTGCTTTAATTTTACTTTGTTTTACGTATCGTGTAAACGTAAAAAAATCCGTCGTAAGATTTTTAGCCTCATTTTTAAAATACGGATAGAATTTTGTAATATTTTCTCTCTGATTTTACTTACGTAAAGTATTGTTACGAAAATAAAAATACAATACTGCATTGTGGGATTTTGGTATATTTTGTGTCACCCTGTCAATTTGGCAGTACTGCCACATCTACCATCTCTACGTTACATTTGAATTAACAGATATGGAAATAGAAGATGGCCGATATTTCCTAAACCTTCTAAAATGTAGGCAATTAGGTATAAGAAGGGCTGCTTTGCCTACACGTCAGTTAGACATCGTTTGGCTGTCGTAAGATAAGGACGTGTTAAAGCGGAAATAAAAGTGTTGTATTAACGAATATTAAGTGTAGTATTAAGACAAACGGTAAGTAGTAAAATAGATAAAACTGTAACAAAAATAAAGCGGTGTTTATTTTATTTTAACGCAATTTAAACGAACTCAAACATTTTAAAAAATTTAAAACGTAACAGTATTAACGTATAAATTACCCTTATATGGTAATAATTTGTTATATCGCTGTTTAGTAAACGAATGACTCATTTGAAATGTGTTTAATTCAATAAATATGCCTTGTATTAAAAAGGAATGAAATTGGTATTATATTTCTTGAAAAAGAAGTTGCGTTTAATTTAAATTGTGATTAAATTGGATCCAGTAAACACATCTTGTAAGTCATTAAAGTAAGTAAATAACTATTCAATCTATAAATTTCTTTTTAATGAAAGTCTATAAATTAATGCAAACAAATACTGTTTGTTTAGTTTAGTATAGTTAAAGACAGTTAACAACATCAACAAAAAATTAACAATATTCTAGTATTTGTTTAATTTGTGCAAGGAGAACAATAAAATTCCATAAATTACTCGTAACGTCACAAAAGTAAGTAAACAACAGGTAACATACTTTATTATGGTTTTTAACAGAAAAATTAGAAAAATGTTGTCAATTTATTATTTAATTTAGTAAAATCTATTTGTTATACCTCCTTTAAGTCATAAATGCATGGAATCCACTAAGTCTTGCATCACAGAGCTGGGAATTTTTAACAACTCTTCTACAATATTTGTTTAGATCTGTTCGTCCTCTTACCCCTAGTTTTCGCTTTGGGCGGCTTAGGTGGTCCCAAACATTGTCCAGTTACATAGTGTAACACTGTAGCAATTCCTGACGATAAGAAGCGTATATTTTGGATCATTTGTTTGTTGAAATGTAAAGGAGTTATTTAAGACTTACTGCATGGCTCTTTCTTTAAAATTATTATTTTAGAATAATGCATAGTTTTTAAACTGTTGATAAAAATGAATTACATGTAATAAACCAAATTTATTATGTGGTAGATATATAAATGGTATTCTGTACAAAAGTATTGATGAACGTTGTACGTAGTACAAAACGTGCTAAATGTGTACCAGACTTTTTAAACAGTTAACAAGATTACTTTGAACTCCATTGTGGAAAATCAGATAGGAGCCGTTCACTAAATTACAGACGACCAACTGAACAAGTAAAGTTACATTTTTGTTGTTCTACTTTCCAAACTTTGTTGTGTTACCTTTTGCAACAATATCGATTACTTTTCTTATTTCGGCAAACAACGTTACAAAAAATTTTTTTCGTCTAAGTTCCTTAGAGATGGAGTTCACAAAAATCTCCACTGAAATGAAATTGTTGCTTGATTTTCCTTTATATCTACATACTATCAAAGTAAATGATTTAAATACTTACTAAACAAGTTCCCGACTCAATAAAATAAAGACAAAATTTTTTTTTTTAAATTTTTATTTTCAATAAAATCACAGGCAATTTTTTGTCTTTTTGCACAAAATGTCAAACTAAAATGATTATTTCTGACAAACTATTTTATTTAGCACATTCCAACTGGTACAGTTATTTCGAAAATTTTGTACTCATTTCAAATCTTCAAGTTGCCCGAGTATAAAGTTTGCCGGTTTTGTGTAAACCCGTTTTTTATGACGACCGTCTGTAGACGGTCTTAGATACTTAAGAGTTAACATATTTTGACAGCCTAAAATTTTACACAATGTATTTATTTATTTATTTTTGTTATAGAGAACATTTCATGGGGGAGTTACGACCCAAACTAAAATAGAACTCTAATGTGAAAAATAATAGGGACACTTATATCAAAATGGTTAAAAATCCAACTCTGTTTTTATATTCAAACATTTATCAAGAAGGTCTTATAAATTGTCTGTTTGAATTTCTACGACGTAAAGAACCGTTATTTTACAAACAACTCTTGTACCGTTTCTCAGTTGTAGCTCATTTTTCTCTTAAGCTTTTGGGGAAAACCGCAATGTGTCCTTATTATTTTTCACGTGACTATACATGTATATATATTAGTTTTCCAGTAATTTAAATAATAAGGACATTCTTTCGCAGCGATATATGTATAAAACAACTAAATAAATTTAAGTAATTGAAATTAATTAATTAATTAATTTAATTGAAAATTATTATATTGCGCATTTAGCTCCACTCGTTAACATCATAGAATTCAGATTTAGAACACAAGTTGGGGCAGTTTGGATTTGTACCAGTGCTGCAAGAGGAGGCAGCTTGGCTGCAACGTTTATATATGGGGAAATCAACCATGTTGATGGTAGTATAGTTGCAAGCAACCAAATAAGCATTATATCCGGAAGAATCAGTGTAGAATCAGCACATACAGCCATCATAACGGCAAAATTTCCGATATCGCTACATAAAACGAAATCTTGTTTATCTCACAATGAAATATTTTACAACTTACGGTCCCGAATAACTCGAAGGGTATGAATCAATGTACTCTTGTGCACTGTTTTTGTTTTTTTCCAGCCAAGATTTTGGCCAGAGAATTGGAAAGCAGCAGTATTATGACAACTACGAGTATCATGAGACATTTCACATTGCATAACATTGAGGGAAGCAAGATAAGCTAATTCATCATCCCATTTGTGTCTAGCATCACCACCGTTAGCAATGAAATTACGTTTTTCATTATGAAGAAGAAGAATTTTTTTTAAATCATCGGTAATGGTAATCATTTTAGCATCATCAGAGCAGCTGGCAGCAAAATCCTGAACATATTTTAAAAACAACAATTTTACAATTTTCCTTTAATTTTAAAGAAAGTGATGAAGTTTATTCCATTATGTCCACATCCATTTTCACAAAGATTTCCTCCACAGTAATCGGTGGTAGTTGATAGTGTTATTGTAGCTACAAAACACAACAGTACCAAAACGCTATTCATTTTAAACATTTGTAAGTAATTATTTCAAGGATTTTATTGTCTTAGTGATTCTTGGTCAGTTGTCCCCTATTAATGACAGTGTTATCTTTTGTATTAACTTTTTATAGTGTAGCCGTTGGAGTTTTAAGTGAAATTTTTATTTCTATATAGATTTTTTTTTTTGATAAATTTATTTTTGTTATTGCACACACAATTTTAAGTAAGTTCTTCCACTAAAGAGTTTAGAGTGAATGCTTTTAAATAGAAAAGAATTTTTTTCAGAATGATTTCAAGCTCTACCATTGTTATTCAGTCGCTTATGATTTTTTATTAATTAATAAGGGTATTCGTTTAACCTGGTAAACTTAGCAACTCGTAAATTGTTTGTATTTAGCAATAATATTAAACGAATACACTCCGTAAAAAGTTGCTTAAATTTGTTTTATTTTTGTATTTAATTTATTTCAGTTATAAAAGTGTTAACCTATTCGGTGCTTCTTTTTTGTTTTTGACTTTAGAAATATTTCTTTTTTACATTTTAACTGCTTAAGCTTACATACTTTACTTTAATAAGCAAATATAGTAGTTTCCGGGTAACCGATATTTATTGAAATTTACGGTTCATCGCCGATACTAACTGCCTTTTTTTGTGTCTCCCTACTTTAATAACAATTTTTGTGGAAAAAACGTATTATTGTTCTGTGCATGTTAGTAACATTGGAATCATTTTTCAAGGTATTTACCAATTTTATAATTTTGATTTATTTTTATACTGCAAATGCAACGTCTTGATTGTTTCCTTAGTCCGGCAAATGGTAGTGTTCTCATAATTTTCTATAATATTTTGTACAGTAGCACGAATTAATCTTTTCTGATATAACAATTTTCCTATAGGATTAATACTTAAAGTAGACTACTTACAGTGGATGCAATAAGACATTGCTTCTAAAGTAAACAAGCTTGGTTATTCTCTAAGTGCCTCTTTTTCTGTGTCATTTTGAAAATTGTCAGACTGTGTTTATTGCTCTAAATTTTTCTACTAATATCACTACTTAATTTTGAAAACTTGGCAGTGTTTATAGTTTTCTTCTTAACGGTACAAAAAGCTTACAAATTAAATTTAAATATTGAATTCAAAACAGTTAAGTTTTAAAATTTGTTAAATCCAAACACAAAAGTAAAAAAGCATTTTCACAGTCCTCTGAGGATAAGAACAAATTTCTGTCGTTTCTGAGAATCCCAGGCAAAAAGTACAATTCGTCATCATGACAGTTAAATGTCTAAAAGCTCTGTATAAAAAATAGTTTGGAATTAAACAGCACGAAACTTACAATTTTAAATAACCATTAGAATAAAAGTCAATGTAGAATTGTTTGTAATTTTTAACTTTTGAATACCACAGTTCAGTGTCTTTAATTTATTTAATCAATAGAGCCATTAAGTACATCCAGAATTTCCACCAGTATATTTATAGGCATTGGTATTGCGGCATCATCCATTTTACAAAAAGTCAAGAACTTAATAAATATGTGTTTCTTATCCAGAATCGTATCTAATTTGATTAAAAACAGTTCGCACCCGTCATGGTTTGGAGTTGCTTATCGGCAATTGTGGTTGGCATTTCAGGTTTTATTGAAAAAACTGTGGATAGTTTCATATATTTCAACTTTATTAAAGATTATGTAAACAAAATAGGTTTTTTTTAAAAGCTTGTACTTTCAACAATACAATAACCGAAAGCATACAGTAAGCTTTGTAAAGAAGCGATCTCTCTGCTTCTCAGTCACCTAACATAAGCCCCATAGAAAATTTATTTGATGAATTAGACAGCCGAGTACAAAAAAGGGAATTAAAAACAAACATGCATAGTTTTTGAATGTGAGAACCTTATAATTCTGTGTAAAGTCCAGTTTCCGGACACATATGTAGACGTTTCTGTGCCTAAAAGAAAAACGGTCTCGAAAAGACACCAACTCTTCATTAGTTTAGTTACAGCTTCGTAACACTTGTTAAAGATTGTAAGATTAACTTTTCAGGGTTCCAACAAATGTTGAGTAGGTGCAATCTTTTTATAATTTGCCTTCGCCTTCTGGCAATAGTATCGATGAAGCGAAGGGCATTTGAATCATGTGAAAATTATTCTCGCTCATTAATTAAAATAGTGCGATAAGAACGCGTATCAAACAAACTATGCAAATCTTAATTTTTTCCACTATAAACACCTGCAAATATTAGTATAGGAACTTTCCTCTGCCATACTTATTTTTATTATAGAATATTACTTGTTCTACCATTGCACAGTCTTCGATTTTAAAATTTAGGAGGCCAAAGTTAATTCCTTAAAAACTAAAACACGTAAAAAAAACGATTTTTGACATAAGGATTACATACACACTAAAGATGGTGTGTGCAAAAAATCAGACAAATCCACTCACAGGCACGCCAACTTGCCACTACCCAATTGTGTAAAATAGAAAAAATACTACAAATTTTAAAATATCAGCTGCAGTTTTCATAATTAAAAGAAATTAATCAGTTAATCTAAAAATTTTTGTTTACTATTTTTAATTGAAACATTGTCATTACACAATTATCCTTTAAATACATAGACGACAGCAAGCAGCATTTGCTGCTATGTATGTTATCGACTTCATAAATATTTTGAAAGCAGCAGCAGCAGTAAAATTAGATTTCAGTGTCATCTGTTTTATTTGTCATAAAATACTTCTTATAGAAACATATTTTTCAGTGGTGACAATCAAGCTTTTCAAATCCACCAAAATAAAATCGCTTTTTTATATTATTATTCAAAAATATAAAAATTAATTAAATTATGTGTTTATAATTTTTTAATTATTTACATAAATGTTGTTTGATACAATATTTTAATTGTTTAATGCTTAAGGGAAAATACTAAAAAATTTTAATAATTTTTTTTGTTCCTTAATTTTATTTCATTTTAAAACTAGTCTAATGCATACAATGTAATCATACATAAACAACTCTATTTGGAAAAGAAAAGAATAAAATACATTGTATAGCGAAAAAAAAAAAAATTATGTAGAATCCGAACTACTAGTAACCGAATCACAATTATCGTCACTGTCAGACTCTCAGATATTATAATTACTACTTTCCATTAACTTAAACATAGCTGGCTTTGCCATTTTCTGGTGGAGATGAAGCTAATTATTTTAACAATTGAGCTTAACAGCGTTTTTCAGAGCGATGCATTTCTGCTTTAACCGCCATCACCTTTTGCTCGGTTCCCACTGAATTATTTAATTCTTTCACTATTTTTTCTTGCTTCTTTGATTACAATTTTCGAAGTTCTTTTTTGGTCTGCCCACCTTATAATATTGTTTGCTAGTATTTATTTTAAGATGCGAACGAACAGTCTGTTGGAACAGCTAGCTATTTGTTATTATTATGCAGGAATTAGGTTTTGTTCTTTTAGCCTTTGTCCATCTTTTCTATGCTCGCTGCTCATATTCAAACTAAAAAATTTTAATTTATCGAATTGTATTTTTGTTGTTGAACTGCCAACGAAATTAGATGAAATGCAATCAACTAAACGATTCACGCGCTGACTTTTGACACTGGATAACCAAACGTTGAAAAGTTCATTACGTGAAATATTAGTTGCAGTCATCACATTAAAAAAAAAAATAATTACATAACTGGATACTCTCAATAGCTTTAAATTATTATATTAATTTGAAACCTTAATGATTTGAAATTTATTTTAAAATAAATATTTTCAAAAACTAAAGTTAAAACTGTGTGCCGCTGTGGTAAGGTAGGTAAGACATCCGCTTACCAACTAAGAGGTCCTCGGTTCAATACCAGACCAGATAATCAGATAATTTTTAACAGCGGTATCATCTCACAGCACTGCTAGCGACTGGTTTATGAGTATTATTTACGTTATGAAAAACTTCTCTAACTAATGCATATGCCGTTCGGAGCCGGCGTTAAGTTTGTAGGTCTCTTCTTTCAATGAGTCTAAAAATAGAATCGGGTGCAGCTTGGGATGTCGCGGGAATTATGTATGTATGTAAAGCTAACCTAAAATTTCATACTAAAAAAGCACTGAAAGGAGGATATCAACATTTGGTTTCAACAGGACGGCGCTACGTGCCACACAGCCGAAGCTACACTTGATGTTTTGCGCCCTGTTTTTGAAGATCGGATTATCAGCCGCAGAGTTGATGTCGCCACCTCGGAGCTGCGATTTGACACCGTTGGACTATTATTTGTGGGGTGCCGTCAAAGATAAGTGTTACGCCAACAAGCCAGAGACAATTGACGCTTTAAAGGACAATATTCGTGAAGCCATTGGTGAAATACAGGTGCACACAATCGATAATGTGCTTAAAAATTGGACCGAACGTGTAGGCTACTGCATGGCTAGCCGAGGCAGCCATTTGAATGAAATTATTTTCCATTATTAACCGGAAGGATTGTACTTTCAAGAATTTGAGAAAATATTCAGTAGTTTTTTTTTATAGCATTAAAAAAAAAAAAAAAAAAAAATTATTTGGCGAACCCTATATATAGATGGTCGAAATAGGTATTTTAGTACATTTATTGTTTAACAAAAAGTCCAGAAAGTTAAAAATTCCACCATAGACCACACAAGTAGCCTTCATGTGATCACCGAGTAGTCTGTAGTATATCTGTCCCCCCATCATCTATGTTTCTATGTTGACTTCATGAAAACTTTCGATAAACTAAGCCACAATGTCTTCTGGAGCACAATGAAATGAAACGTCAACGACAAACTTATATCCCCCATCAGGTGTCTTTATGGGAATGCCATTCTTCCACTACAATATTTGTTTAGTTTTCGTATTTGGCTGCCTAGATGGCCACAAAAATGCTTTATTTGGTTAAGAACAGGTGACTAAAAAGTAATTTTCAGTTGCATAGTGTAATACTGTAGCTATTACTGTTTGACAGAGTTTACCCTATACAATAATAAATTGACAAAATTTTTTAAATTTTTCTGATAAAAACCAAAAAATTTTACTTACCGCATACTTACTTTTGTAATGTTAATTTAGGGAAATTTATCGTTTTCCTTGCACAAATTAAACAAATGCTAGAATATTGTGAAATTTTTTTATTAATATTGTGAACTGCCTTTAACTCTACAAAACTGAAATGAACTTTTTTTGTTTGTATTAACTTTGACTTCTATTTAAATGAAATATATAGATTGAAAAGCTGCATACTTATTTTAGTTATTCACTGTACATATCGTTAGTCTCATGCATAAAGGCCCTAATTTGAAATTCATATAAGAATGTGTGACGAGTTGTAACATATTTGTGCAATGTATTGAAATCACTAAAAAACTCAATTTCGAACAAATGCGACTTAGGACCTTTCTACATGAAACCAACGATCAGTATAACGAGATGATATCAAACAGATGTCGTCAGAATAGTCGAGGTCTTCGAGAAGTTCCCTGAAGTTCCATTAAATGCCAAGTTCCATTCTAATGCCTGAGACAGAACATAAATAAATCCATGTTTTTATTAGTGGATGCATGTTTTTTTTAGCGAATGAATCGTTTTGATTTGATGCACCCATTTTTCTTTTTATTGATGAGCTGTGTAATGGATAGCATACACGTAAGCAAATGTAACTTTTTTGAGTGACGTTTTTCTTTCTCTTATTAACATTCTTTATTTAGTGTATGTTCTGTAGTAAATAACATAACAGTGTTAAGTTAAATTCACTGTGGGTAAAAGAAATGAATGCAGTAATGTAGATCTCTAATACATATATATATGTATGTATGTATATACATATGTATGTACATGTATGTATATGTTACATATATATGTATTTATATGTATATATATGTATTGTTCGAAATCTAAGCAATTTTTCCTGTCAAAGCAATTAAAGACTCGTATATTATTTATTAATAGATTCATTTAAAATACAACATTTTATTCTTATTACCTTATGCACCTAAATAACAAAACTTTAATTTCATTTTCTACCAAGTAATAAAGCAACAAAAATGAAATTAGCTCCTTCAGTAACTGTTCGAAACATAAGCAACTTTCAGTACTTTGTGTTATACCTTTGACAACGATCATAAAACATTTCGCATTGCATAACATTAACCATTTCAGCATTACCATTGCAGCTGGCAACAAAATGTTACACACGATTTAAAAATTCCACTTAATTTAAAAGAATATAAAAATAATTTATTTTTCTATGTCCATGGTCGCAAATAAATGAACAGCAATAATCGGTGGCAGTTGCCATTGTACTGTAGTTAACAGACAATATCAAGAGACTATTCATTTTGAAAATTTGGGAATAATTATTTCAGGGAGTTTATTTATGAAAGAGGGTGGCGCGATGTAGTAGTTAGAGCGCACGCATAACAAAGCAAGCGACCCATGTTCGAGCCATAGCAGAGGACATGACAAAAAAAAATTTAATTGTGGTTTCAACTGTTTAATAAAGAGGCTTGAACAACTTCCCTTCAGACAACTCTATCTAAAAAATAAAGAAGACGCCAACCTGACCTTCCAGCTTTTACCTCTGGCGATGATGACAAACATTAGACGAATGATCAGGAAAAAACGCCACCCACCTACTGCGTAAAAATTACAATGTTAAAATAAAGATAACCACCAATTAGCAAGGAAATTCACCACTACACAATCATATGGAGGGAGCTACAGTGGGATTAATCATCTACTTAGCTTGAACGATTAAATTGATTACTAAAACTCAAACAAAGCAAAAGATGCGAATATGCTTCCTAGAGGAGTGACGGAGAAAAAAGATATATATATTTATGAAAATGATTTATTTGACTTTTTTTTTAATATAGGAGGTTTTCTTTTTTTACTAAATGTTATTACACAAACAGTTTTAGTTTACCACTAGTTCACTCTGAAAGCTGCTTGCATAGGAAACTATTTTTCTTTTAATAATAATAAGCTGACCTTGATTTTCATTTATTAACTTTTTAATATGAATGTAAATTACAATTTGTATACAGTCAGCGCCAAAAGAAAGAGTACATCCTTTCCCGTGAAATTACTTATTTTAGTCTATATAAATACGATGACCTCTACCATTTTATACATTTTTAAAACTCTAGCTTAAGCTTTTGAAATGTTTGTGAAGTGATACCATTTTTCTGATAGGTGTTATCGAGTACAAACAATAAAAATCTGTTTTTGAAGTTTTCAATATATCTTTTAAATCTTCAGTTGCGGGTAAAAAGACCGGTTTATCTTACATTCACGCACTTATAAGTTAATAACTTATCTAGTAGCTATTAACCGATTTTAACTTTACTAGTGCATGTATACCTTACTTAAGTAAACTGGAGGAATATGTGTTTGTTTCTCAAGAAACCACATGTTTTATCCAATTTATTCTAAATTATTCAAGTTAAAAGATATTTTTACAAGCTATTTTATATAGGAACCGTTCTATTTAGTCGGGCTTTTTCAGCGAACACATATAATTATCTATAGTCGTTTACTGCTGCAGGTTCAATCCACAATTCAAAGTTCGCTAATTTTAGTTCTGTGAAAGGCCGAGTTCTTCTGAGAAATGAAAAATCTACTACTTCTGATTCTACTACACCCTCTTACGCTATATCCGTCTAGGGTAATTTGGCAACACAAACTGAATAAGAGATAGCCAATTCAACAGATGTGCCTTAACAATATGTTTAAATAAATTAAAGTGGTTGAAATTAATAGCAACAGCTTGAATAGCATGTTTGGTGGGTCAATTATGAAGACCATAAATTGAACCTAATTTTTCACATATCACGAATCCTACATATGTATATATAGAAATAAATGTGTGTTTGTATATATGTAATTTTGTTCATGCCTTATAGACAGCTAAACGGCTGAACCGATTTTCTTGATATTTTTACTGTTTCGCTCTTCATGTCTAGAACGAACTATGGGCTATATAAATTTCAAAAATTCCAAATAAGCGGTGCTACTCTCATGCAAAGTAAATATTTATTTGTCTATATCTTCAAAATAGTGGCAGTAAGACTCAAAATTTAGTCCAAATAGCTTCTTAGTCAATATAAATCATCAGTCAAAAAGTGGGCGGGATCGGATAAGTGAACATGGTACGTCCCATAGAAAGTAGATATTGTTTTTTGTTAGTCTTGAAAACGGTTAAAGTGTAGGTTTCTGAATTTGGTCTAAATGACCATACAAACTAAGTACTGATCTCTGTATATCTTGAGGACGGTTAAAGCTAAAGCTTCTGAATTTGGCCCATTTATTGTTGAAAACGATAATCGCATTTGGTTCATTTTAGGAGTATGCGGCTGCATACAACGTTTTGCACACTTTAGCACATTCACCACAATGCGACGGTGGTTTTGTGGAAAGATTTGGATAGGCGATTAAAAAAGCGGGCAATAACTAAAGAGTATTGAATGAAGCAGGTATTCGCAAAAAAAATTTCAATATATTGGGTCATTAAAATTAAATAATTCTATTCCAAAATTTCTAGATGCATTTAAAAAACAAAAAGAATTAGCAATCCAATATCTTGTAGTTCCTAATAAAGCGTGCCAATAATTTTGTTCAACTAGACGAAGTATTTTGTTTTTGTTTTTTGTATTTATAAGCAATGTAATGAAAGCATTGAAAGGAAATAAATTGCATTTTGTAGGAAATTTATCATTCTATCTATTAAATATATTAGTTTATCAAAAATCTTTTTAATAAATCACCTATGAAGTTGAAAGAGCTTGCTGTGCCAATAGTTAGTTTATCACTGTATATAAAATTTTACCCTATGATCCAATTTTTTAAATAAAAATATTTGCTTGTTTTATTTAGAAATTAACGTTGTTTGCATATTTAGAACCATGTATTGACAGCATATTCTTCAGAAGCGGAACACAAGTTGGGGTATTTAGGATTAGTGCCAGTGGTGCAAGAAGTGGCAGCTTGACTGCAGCTTTCATAAATTGGGAAGTTAATCATGTTGGTGGTAGCATAGTTGCAACCAACCAAGTATGCCTTATAGGGTTGACCAGCAGCAGTGTAAATAGATGCAGCACAACCAACACGTATATTACGATCAGCCATCATCACAGTAAAGTGACCAATAGCACTAAAAAAATAATACATTTTCAGATCCTGACTAATACGCAATAAAATAAAATACTACTTACGGTCCAGAATAACCACTGGGATAAGAATCAATGTACGATTGTCTGCTGTCTTTAACTTCAGAATACCACATTTCAACGGATTCTCTCAATTTTTCAGCATGATCGATAGCACCGTAAAAACCCATCCAGGCAAGATTTTGACCAGCATATTTAAAGGCATCGGTATTGCGGCATCTGTCATGAGCCATTTTACATTGTTTAACATTGAGAGCAGCAATGGCAGCCAATTCATCATCCCATTGCATGGTGGCCATTTTGCAGGCAGGGCTGTGATTAGCATCACCACCACCAGCAATCAAATTACGTTTTTCATTATGGACAGCAACGAGAAGTTCTTTCAAATCATCGGTAATGTTAACCATTTCAGCATCAGCAGGGCAACTCTCATCAAATTGCTAAATAAATTTAGCAGAGAAAAATCAATGATTTTTCCTACAAATATTAAAGAAAGAATAATAAAATTACTCCACTGTGTCCACAGGCAATATGCTTAGCGTCATTAGTGCAAATTGAGCTAGAGCAGTAATCGGTAGCAGTTACTATAGTTAATGTAGCTGCAACACATAACAATACCGAAAAGCGTTTCATTCTGATTTTTAGAAAGGTTTTCTAACTTAGAGTTCAATACCCAACTGATGATTTAACTGTCAAATCGCAGTCCCTTATATATGGATCAGAAATTTATTTTTTTCATAATCAGCACATTTTTAAATATAGTTCTTAGTTTAAAATTTACACAGCTGCTTTATTTTTATACATACGAGTGTTCGTGTGATCTCGAATTGTTTATTATTTTAGGTATTTTGCGTTTATTAACCCTCTTGTACTTGCAAGAACCGTTACTTATTTTTGTGCTTTAATTATTATACAGGTATAATTTTGTGATATATGATCATCAGTTCTATAAAGTACCGTATTTTTTTCAAATAACAATAAATAATTTGTGCTTTTTTACTCTTGTGGCTGATAAGATCAGTTATCCTTAAACAGTTCTAGTGTTTAGAGGTTCTTTTGGATTGTAAGCTTTCGCTTAAATTTATATATTGTTTGAAATTGAAAAATTTTCTTAATACATGCTACATATACAAGTGGTAATAAAAAACATTTTGTTTCTAAAAAAGTTATATGAATTCAAGATCTATTGGCCCTCGATAATTCTGAGTACCAACACTATTTATATTCTTCTCGGCTTGGCAAAAATATGAAGCTTTTTTTGAGCTTAAATTATGTCAAAATCAAAGATTCTAGAAAAAAAAAAGTAAAAGGTCATGAGCAATAAAGGGTAAAAGTACATATTCTTTTTCTTTTTTATTTATTATTGAAGATATAAGTTTATTGTATTGTTATTATTATTATTATTATTATTATTATTATTATTATTATTATTATTATTATTATTATTATTATTATTATTATTATTATTATTATTATTATTATTATTATTATTATTATTATTATTATTATTATTATTATTATTATTATTATTATTATTATTATTATTATTATTATTATTATTATTATTATTATTATTATTATTATTATTATTATTGTTATTCCCGAATTTTAAAATGTTTCCTTTAAGTGAAAATATATTACTTCTATATAAGTACGTAATTAAAACTGGAGTGTGAATATATGAATAACAATAATTTTAATAAGTTATTTTTGATTAGAGACGGCAGTCATGGTGGACTAAATTGTCCGTTATTGCATGATTTATACAGCGCCGACTTACATATTGCTTATAAATTTGTATTGTACATAAGACTTGTCCAAACATCAAAGCTAAGCACAATAGTGAACACTATAAAAATATAAGTTCTTATGAAGATACTAACTATTGTATTCTGTGACAAGAGAAGAACAAAGAACTTGCTAGTCATGTGCTTTCAATGCTGTGTGAGCAAGTGCATTAAAATCATATACAGGGTATCCGCCGGAAAAGTATACTACTTTGTTTGTTTATAATTTTTGACTATATGAAAGAGAATGGATCTTAAATTGATAGATGCTTTATATAATGTCGGCAATTATGTATGGAATACAATATCAGATAAATGCCCGCCTCTGTTAGCCTCACAAATGCGAGCCCTTTTAAGCACATTTTTCATAACATTCTCACACATTTCACGCGGCATTTCATCAATTTCATCACGATTATTTTGTTTGAGTTGCTCCAGCATTTCTGGTTTGTTTGCATAAACCTTGCTTTTCAGATATCCCCACAAAAAGAGGTCCGGAGCAGTCAAATTTGGCGACCGTGGAAGCCAATGAACATCACCATTCCTTCAAATAATTTGTTGTGGAAAGAGATCTCGCAGTAATTCCATTGTAATCCTGGATGTATGTGGCACCGTCTTGTTGAAACCACATATTAGTCAAGCCCAAAGCATGCAGTTGTGGCATTAAAAAGTTTTCAATCATATCGCGATATCGCTCCCCATTGACAGTTACCGTTACGCTGTTTTCCGTTTCAAAGAAGAAGGTCCAATGATTCCTCCTGACCAAATTGCACCCCAGACTGTCACTTTTAATGGATGACTGATGATTAAATTGAGGGTGCTCCTTCCATTGCCCAGAACCGACTATTCTGTTTATTCACATAAACATTCAAATGAAAATGTGCCTCGTCACTCATTATGATTTTTTCATGAAAATCGGGGTTGTCATGGGCGAGCTGTAACATCCTATTGGCATATGTACGGCGGCGTACACGGTCTACTGGAAGAAGCTCTTGTGTCAACTGAATCTTAAATGGAAACAAATGCAAATCTCTGTGCAAAATTGTGACCAAAGTTGTTCTTTGAAGACAAAGCTCCTGAGTACGGCTTCGAATTGATTAGCATCACCACCACCAGCAATCAAATTACGTTTTTCATTATGGACAGCAACGAGAAGTTCTTTCAAATCATCGGTAATGTTAGCCATTTCAGCATCAGCAGGGCAACTCTCATCAAATTGCTAAATAAATTTAGCAGAGAAAAATCAATGATTTTTC
Source organism: Wohlfahrtia magnifica (assembly GCA_023159175.1). NCBI lineage: Eukaryota > Metazoa > Arthropoda > Insecta > Diptera > Sarcophagidae > Wohlfahrtia > Wohlfahrtia magnifica. The sequence goes on along the minus strand of JAKWBJ010000225.1, from coordinate 1,828,932 downwards.
CTACAAATATTAAAGAAAGAATAATAAAATTACTCCACTGTGTCCACAGGCAATATGCTTAGCGTCATTAGTGCAAATTGAGCTAGAGCAGTAATCGGTAGCAGTAACTATAGTTACTGTAGCTGCAACACATAACAATACCGAAAAGCGTTTCATTCTGATTTTTAGATAGGTTTTCTAACTTAGAGTTCAATACCCAACTGATGATTTAACTGTCAAATCGCAGTCCCTTATATATGGATCAGAAATTTATTTTTTTCATAATCAGCACATTTTTAAATATAGTTCTTAGTTTAAAATTTACACAGCTGCTTTATTTTTATACATACGAGTATTCGTGTGATCTCGAATTGTTTATTATTTTACGTATTTTGCGTTTATTAACCCTATTGTACATGCAAGAACCATTACTTATTTTGTGCTTTAATTATTATACAGGTATAATTTTGTGATATATGATCATCAGTTCTATAAATTACCGTATTTTTTTCAAATAACAATAAATAATTTGTGCTTTTTTACTCCTGTGGCTGATAAGATCAGTTATCCTTCAACAGTTCTAGTGTTTAGAGGTTCTTTTGGATTGTAAGTTTTCGCTTAAATTTATATATTGTTTGAAATTGAAAAATTTTCTTAATATATGCTACATATATAAGTGGTAATAAAAAACACTTTGTTTCTAAAAAAGTTATATAAATTCAAGATCTATTGGCCCTCGATAATTCTGAGTACCAACACTATTTATATTCTTCTCGGCTTGGCAAAAATATGAAGCTTTTTTTGATCTTAAATTATGTCAAAATCAAAGATTCTAGAAAAAAAAGTAAAAGGTCATGGGCAATAAAGGGTTAAAGTACATATTCTTTTTCTTTTTTATTTATTATTGAAGATATAAGTTTATTGTATTATTATTATTATTGTTATTCCCGAATTTTAAAATGTTTCCTTTAAGTGAAAATATATTACTTCTATATAAGTACGTAATTAAAACTGGAGTGTGAATATATGAATAACAATAATTTTAATAAAATAAAAATTTGTATTGTACATAAGACGTTTCCAAACATCAAAGCTAAGCACAATAGTGAACACTATAAAAATATTAGTTCTTATGAAGATACTAACTATTGTATTCTGTGACAAGAGAAGAACAAAGAACTTGCTAGTCACTTTGTTTGTTTATAAGACAAAGCTCTTGAGCTCGGCGTCGAATTGAGGTTGATGGATTGTGTTGAACACATTCTTGAACAGCAGTATTGTTTTCAGCCGATCTTGCAGTACGTTGCGGTCCATGCTCCGGTCTGGATCAACAATGAGAAATTCTTGGAAAACGTATAACCTGAATGCACAACTGAAGGTGAAAGTGTAGAAAATCTTTATAAACATGATAATTATAAATTTGGCTCGCATAGTAGGCCTTTTTAATATTAAAGATTCTGACATAGTTGATTAAACTCAGAGCTCTTTGAATTGTATAATCTTGCAAATAAAATTTAGGAAAGGCAAAGAAACTTCCTATATAACGCCTTTTAGAGGCAATTCACATGTTCCTTTGGCAAAACTGTCAGAAGCCTTAACTGCATACATAAATAAAGCAATGCAATTTTTTGAAGAAATTGATAAAAATGAAGAGAGAGTTAATTCGACAAAGAGCACAGTAAATTTAATTCTTAAATATTATTGAGACTTGTACGAAGAGCAAAAGATATTCTTATCACAGAAGCGAGTTAATACATTTTTAAGCCTGTTTTATTAGAAACACGAGATGTATTTACATACAGTGGTGGAAAAAAACACATTTCTTTTTAACTAATTTCATATATATACATATATTAGAGCTGGTCGATTTAAAAATCGCCCAAATCGTCATACAATTAGACTAGATTGGGGTACTTTAAATGGGTCAAAGTGGGATTTTTCAAAATTTGACCCTTGGGTCAAAATAAGGAACCACAGAATTTATTTTAGAAGTATGGTTCCTTGGGCAAAGTTTCTTATTGTGATCCATAGAATACGATTTTCTATGTCACAACAACAATTTTATAAATACCTCTTAAACGGTTGTAAAAAAAGTTTCAAAAAGCACACGCAAAATGTTGATCCCATTTAAATTTGTATAGTCCCTTATAAGTATATATTTAGATATAATACATGTGCGTAATACACTCATTGAAAAAAAAAAACAACAAAATATATTTTTATTATATATGTAGTTTTTATTTCAAAATACTGTGTTTACAATATTTAGAACCATTTGTTGACAGCATATTTTTCAGAGGCAGAGCACAAGTTGGGGTATTTGGGATTGGTGCCAGTGGTGCAAGAGGAAGCAGCTTGTCTGCAGCTTTTATAAATAGGGAAATTAATCATGTTGGTGGTGGCATAGTTGCAAGCCACCAAATAAGCAGTGTAGGATTCACCAGTAGGAGTGTAAGTAGCGGCAGCACAACCCACACGTATATTACGATCAGCCATCATAACGGTAAAGTGACCAATAGCGCTATACAAATTAAAATGTTTTTAAAATCATATATTTGGAAGCATTGAAATATACTGAAACTTACGGTCCAGAGTAACCATTAGGGTATGAGTCGATGTAGGATTGTTTGCTGTCCTTAACTTCAGAATACCACATTTCAACGGATTGTTTTAATTTATCGGCATGATCGATAGGGCCAAAGAAACCCATCCATGCAAGATTTTGGCCAGAATATTTGAAGGCATCGGTATTACGGCATCTGTCATGAGCCATTTTACATTGTTTAACATTAAGAGCAGCAATGGCAGCCAATTCTTCATCCCACTCCATGGTGGCCATTTTACAGGCAGGACTGTGCTTGGCATCACCACCACCAGCAATCAAATTACGTTTTTCATTATGGGCATCAACGAGTACTTGTTTCAAATCATCGGTAATAGTAACCATTTTAGCATCAGTAGGGCAGGAGGCATCAAATTGCTAAATAATTATCAAACGAAAAGAAGTTAACAATTTCCTTTTTGTTAAGAAAAAAATATATATAATATACTTACTCCACTGTGACCACAAGCGATATGCCTGGCGCCATTACTGCAAATCGATCTGGAGCAGTAATTGGTGGCAGATGCTGCTGCAATGGTGGCTACAACACAGAAAAAAATAGAAAAGCGATTCATTTTTAAGTTTGAGTGATGTTTCTATTGATGTCACAAGGCCAAACTGTTAATTTTGTTAGAAAATCTTGGTTCTTATATACCGAAGTTCGTTTTCAAAATCATTATTAGAACAAGTGTTTCTGAAAGTGCAGCGCTATTTAATATATAAATATTTATGAATTTTTTTTCTGCAATATTTTGTATATGTTTTGTTAGTTAGTTTCGAAAAATATATTATGTACATATACACATACATACATACATACATATACATGTGTATACATACATACATATACATGTATATACATAAATACAAATGTATATATGTTTTAATAGATAGAAAATTCTAACGTATGGTCGAAATTTTTATCAAAATATTTTTCAGGAAATTTATTTGTTTTTTTTAATTTTAATATAAATTTAATGATATTAGTTTAAATAAAACTTTTTTGATATTGGCTTAGTCTTTTTAGTTTTAATGTTTGTTCTGTACCTTTGTTTTTTTTATTAGATAATTTATTTATTATTATTTAGATATAATGTTTATAAATTTCAATTTTGCCACCGTGGTTACACGTATATATGTATATATTGGAATATAGAAAATTACCTTTTAATATGGATATCTTAAAAAAGCAATTTTTCAATTTGATATTTTGTAGCACAATATTAAAAATTATATTTGCCGTTTATTATAGTAATAGAAAATAAACCAAAATTTGTTAAGAAGTCTGATACAAAAATATTGTTGACCCGTGTAATTAAATTCATCGATAAAAATTTTTCTTTAGAACTTTTAACGAAACGATATTGATTGTGATCGGTCTAAATTAGGCACTAATAAATACAAATTTTAAAAGTTATTTGCCATTAAAACTGGTTGGTTAAAATCAATGCTTGTATAGTTCTGGCTTCCATATAAACATTGGAAAATATTTTGTTTTGACGCTTTGTGTTAGTAGACTTATCATCGTTCTATTATTTTTTTATTTTTTTGGTCTTAAATTTGGTTATGGTCGGTCGGTATATAGTCGCAGTATAAAGTCGACATTGACTTATTGTATTTTGTCTGTATAATATCTCGTTATAACCCTTAAGAGTAATTTTAGTATAAAAAAATTTCAAGGAGTTACTATTTCAGAAAGCAACAGAGTTATATTGCATTAAAATAAAAATTAAAATTTTTCCTGTAGGATGCCTCCGCATTTAGGGGGTAGTTGAATGTCTCTTCGATATGTGTGGTGTGGTAAAATCAAATAGAACCCGCTGTTCAACAGGCTCACCAAGCGCCTGTTTTATATGTGAGGAATGGCTAGTAACATAGCTGGCATTCTCGGTCCGGGATCTGGTATATCAAATTTGTTTCCTGATTATCTTAAAACACATGATTAACAAAACCATAAGGTGGCCATATGTTTCACTCAGGAACTTATATAATAACAATAATAATTCGATTAAATTAAGTTTAAACACCATGTGCAATAATAATAAAAAATACGTATATTCAAAATTATAATAATTATTAATTATTAACATTACATATAATTAATAATATTACGTTTATTTTTAAATATTTGTTTTGTATATTTCTCAGTAGACTCTATTGATCATTAAATAAATAATTTCTTCACTTATTAAATAGCTGAAATACACTGTCTGAACTAAAAAGAAAGTGTAATAAGAAAGTGAAAACTCTGATGTCTGCTGGAAAGTGTTTAAATGAAAAATACATATTATTATGCTTTCTTATGTTGTAGAGGTGGCCAACTTTTCTGTATATAAGATCTACTTTTTATCTTAAAAGGGTGTCGCGATCATCAAATATAGATAAGTAAAATCTATATGTATAACATTAATAAATGATATTATGTTGATGATGGCTGATGAAGAAAATAAACTTCCAGACTCAACTTTTGATAGCATTATTCTGTACACACAGGAGTTAAAAAATCGATTTTTGGATACTTTTTTTAGGATAAATTTTTACTAATCTAAAGTACAATTTTTTTATCAACTTGCAACGTATACGTTGCTGTCCTATTTGTTCGTAGATATAAAAAAGTTGTTATGAAAACGCACAGTATGGCTGATAATTTGATTTGAATATATTACTCTCGCGTGTTTTTTTTTTTTTTTTTGGTCTAGGATAATTTATTATGAAAGAATAATGTGACTTTTTGCTAATTTATCAATAGCTCGCTGAGTACGTACACCTTGTCTGAAATATAAGCTCCACATGAACATTAGACTCCACATATATCAGTTCAATTTCAAATAAATTGTCATATGAACTTACTATGTGTAGACCAACAGGTGCTAAGTTCATAGAAAATCTATCCACAACCAACCTTAACTGTCATAATTTTTTATTCCAATAGTTGTAAAATTTGAAGGATTAGCAAAGGCGACTACATAAATTTAGTTCCAATATCCAATTCAATATCCGGAAGCTATAGTACATGTAATTAGTAATTAAAAAATAGATTTCTTTACCTTTTTTCTATTTTATCATAAGGTGAAGGACAAAATTACAATATATAGCATATTATTCCTTCTAGCTTCCGACTTAACAGTCTGTTTTAATAAAATTTATATTAGTCAGCGGTCGACACAATCATCCGCATTCTAGAGATATGTACATTTATATTTTTCACCGAACATATCAATAGAGGAATGTTGTTTTCACAAATGCTTGAATAAAATAAAACCATATACACTAGGCACGAAAAATCTACGCTTCTCATTCAATTTATAGCTTAAGTGTTAAAAAGGTCCAAAAAGTTTATTAAAAACCGCAAACTTTTAAATATAAAATGTTCCTTGCAGTGCGGGGAATGTTGACGATGTAATTTATTTTCCATATAATTTACCAGGACTTTTAATAAGAAACATTATCTTTCTAAATAGGATTATAAAATCCATGTTAGCCTATTAATTACATATATAGATACGAGTAATATTAGTTTAATTTTGTTTTTAATTAAAAATTCTATTTCTTTTTGTTGAAGGAATATATATTACACATACATATGTATTAGAGTATCTACTCGAAGAACGATTAATCGAAAAATTAATAAAATAGCCAATTTTAAGTAACAAATAACTCGAACACTGTGTGTCAATTAATCGAGTAACTTTTGTTTGTAAAATTTGAGGTGTAATATAGCAAATGTTTATGATTATTTAGTTTTACGTTTATATTATCTGTTAAAATTGTATTAAAAAATTCGACATGTATAAATATCACTTCTTTTTGTTTTCGTTACTCAGCTTTCAGATCAGCCGTTACTGGTTTGTTAGACAGTTTAGTTAAAGTTTTTACAATCAACCTAAATTCCGCAACGTTCCCCAATAACAATAACCTTTTGAAACATATTTTAAAAACCACAACAAAAGAATTTTCAATCAAATCGTGCAATCGATAGTTTAGTATTGAACCTGACCAAAATGTACCAGACGATGATCTTTAAGAAGAAGAAGAAGGCTTGGATCTAAATGAAAACAATCTTCTTGACGGGCTCAACAAAACAATACAAAGTACATATTCCAAATTGTAAAAAATCTAATACAAAAATTATTAGTATAATAGACGAAATCATGTATTTAGACAAGACAAAGAGAAGATTACAAAAACTTTTTAATACAATTTTATCGCTATCACCAACATCGTACCGCAAGGTTCTGTGTTTCTCCTATGCTATCTCTTAAATTTCTTAACGACTTTCTTCTTACTTCCAATGCTTCCATTTATCATTCATATTCTTTTGATCGTTGGCCAAGCGTTTTGGAGATTGGGGCGAAAAGGATGAATATGAACGACACACTTACAAGCAACCTGGCGAAAATCTCCGAGTGGGGTCGTGCGAACAGTCTCGATGGTGGTGAGTTGTCATCTGTGTTCATGGGTAATGTAGATATTGGGAAACCAGATGCTCTTGATGTTCTGGGCATGAGAATTTACCGTGGCGTTCGTTGGAACGATCACATATATCATGTGCCGAAAGAAGCATTTAATCATTAAGACAGTGCAAGAAATATTTCACTCCATCTGATCTCTTTAATATTTAGAAAACTTTTAACCCACCCAAAATGGTATACAACTCTCATATTTGGGCTGGTGCTTCAAAGTCTACTTTGGAGCTTCTTTACCGCGTACAGGAGAGGGCGAAGGTACTTATTAATGACGGTAGTGTAGTCAACACTATCGATTCGTTAAAGCATCGTCGGAATGTGGTGTGTGTCTCATTGTTCTATTGGTATTACAAAGGAATGACAAAATAAGGGAATTAATTTCTAATAATCACATATTTTCACGTAGTACTAGTTTTTCTCGTGGAGAGTATCGCTTTGTAGTTGATTGTGCACAACGCATTATAGAGAGAATTCGTTTTCTTGCCACACCGTTCGTCTGTGGAACGATCTTTTAAATAACAAAAGTAAGAAACCAAATATACATGTTTGTTTCTTTCTATTAGATTAAGTTTTTTGGATAATTTTTTAATTGTTCGAGTTAAAATCAATTAATTTATTACTCGAACAAAAGTTAAAGTCGAATAATTAGATTCTGTAATATGTACACATTTAAAAACTAATGTTATTTGCATATTTACAACCATTTGTTGGCACATTCTTCAGATACAGAGCAAAAATTAAAGTATTTCGGATTGCAGCTTTACTGCAACTTTCATAAACAGGGTGCTGCCATAGTTGCAAGTCACCAAATAATGCGTCATAGATACAACCTTAGAAGCGTAAATCAGTCATCACGACAATAAAGTGACCAATATCGCTATAAAAATTTTAGAGTTTTTAATATCAGATACTTAAATTCGAAATACTAACTTTCAACGGTTTGTTTTAATTTTAGAAATGACAAAAACAGAAACCGACATGCATACTTCATTTAAATAAAAATAAAAATCCAATCTACTTTTGTGAGATCTTTAAATATGTATTTTATACCTATCTTAGTAGTCGAAGCTTCCAAATCTTTGAGTAGCATTAACTATATATTGGTGTTAACTTACATTGTATATTGCGGTAATAATTTGAAGCAGACTATTTGATTTATTTAAGTTTGAATACCTTACAACAACAGTAAGAAACATATGCATTATTATAATAAATAGTTGCTGATTATATACATTATAAATTATAGTTATGTATATATTACATTTAGTTTTTAAATATTTACTCTATTGATCGTTAAATAAATAGTCTCTTCACTAATTAAATGGCTGGAAAAAGTGTGAAAATAAATATTTAAATACTACTGTTTGGTAAGTGTCTGTAACACATAAAAATTCAAATTTTTTACTTCTTAAATATGTGTAAATATAAAACTATATTTATATTATATTTATGTATGTATAAATATACACATTTATATCAGATAAAGGTACTCTAAGTAAGAGTTGCCAAAAAAGGAAATTGATATTTTTCTAATAATTCGATTTTGACTATAAAAGAGAAATAGGTCATACAATTAATACGATTGATACATGATAAAGTTTGGTTTTTAAATGACCCAAGCTGCCATACAAAGTTTTACAAAAAATTTAAACTATTTAGTCGTCAGCCTGGTTAAAACAAAGTTAGTTTTGTTAAGGTTTCCATAATCAGTAATTGTTGTCTTAGAGGTTCATAATTTTGAGTTGGCAGCACTGCTTTGTATGATAACCGATATAACAGCTGATAGTTGCTTTTTGTTTAGTTCGGCTTAACATTTCATTGTGGGTAGGCTTACATCAGAGCAACGGTTGCAAATTGTTGATGACCCCCATTTTTTGTTGAATAGGTACGTAAATAAGCAGAATTATTGCATTTGAAGTGAGGATACAGCTTTTGTCGAAACACCATTACATTTGGCGAAGTCTTTGGTACATATGTCTTCAGAAACGATGATGGTCAGAATGTTACTGTCAATGGTGAATGGTATAGAGATATTAGAAATTTTTTTCGTACTATCTCAATTAGCTGGCATTAAACTTACGACATGTGGTTCTAACAGGACGAAGCCATATTAACTCCTGGACATATTGAACACCTGGACATCAACAGTCGAAGAATTATTGGCGTCATACTGTCACATGTGCTGCGAAATGTTTGTGAAAATTGGAAAACTAGAATGCGGCTTATACGCGCCAGCCGTGGCGGCCGAAATTACATTGAAACACTAATGTCATAAAGTTATCTTTCTTTTGCCTTTTTCTATTGACATTAAAAATATATTCTTTGCTTTATATTGATTTAAACTTGTGCATTTGCAAAGCACCACTCAATAGTATGTAGAAAACATTTCAGCGCATTTGGTATTTGTTGTATATTAAGCTTCAACATGAGCAAAAGTAGGAGAAAAATTCAAGTTTTTTAGTATGTACGTATTTATTTAGAAATCAATGTTATTTGCATATTTAAAACCATTTGTTGACAGCATATTTTTCAGAGGCAGAGCACAAGTTGGGGTATTTGGGATTGGTGCCAGTGGTGCAAGAGGAAGCAGCTTGTCTGCAGCTTTTATAAATAGGGAAATTAATCATGTTGGTGGTGGCATAGTTGCAAGCCACCAAATAAGCCGTGTAGGATTCACCTGTAGGAGTGTAAGTAGCGGCAGCACAACCCACACGTATATTACGATCAGCCATCATAACGGTAAAGTGACCAATAGCGCTATACAAATTAAAATGTTTTTAAAATCACATATTTGGAAGCATTGAAATATACTGAAACTTACGGTCCAGAGTAACCATTAGGGTATGAGTCGATGTAGGATTGTTTGCTGTCCTTAACTTCAGAATACCACATTTCAACGGATTGTTTTAATTTATCGGCATGATCGATAGGGCCAAAGAAACCCATCCATGCAAGATTTTGGCCAGAATATTTGAAGGCATCGGTATTACGGCATCTGTCATGAGCCATTTTACATTGTTTAACATTAAGAGCAGCAATGGCAGCCAATTCTTCATCCCACTCCATGGTGGCCATTTTACAGGCAGGACTGTGCTTGGCATCACCACCACCAGCAATCAAATTACGTTTTTCATTATGGGCATCAACGAGTACTTGTTTCAAATCATCGGTAATAGTAACCATTTTAGCATCAGTAGGGCAGGAGGCATCAAATTGCTAAATAATTATCAAACGAAAAGAAGTTAACAATTTCCTTTTTGTTAAGAAAAAAATATATATAATATACTTACTCCACTGTGACCACAAGCGATATGCCTGGCGCCATTACTGCAAATCGATCTGGAGCAGTAATTGGTGGCAGATGCTGCTGCAATGGTGGCTACAACACAGAAAAAAATAGAAAAGCGATTCATTTTTAAGTTTGAGTGATGTTTCTATTGATGTCACAAGGCCAAACTGTTAATTTTGTTAGAAAATCTTGGTTCTTATATACCGAAGTTCGTTTTCAAAATCATTATTAGAACAAGTGTTTCTGAAAGTGCAGCGCTATTTAATATATAAATATTTATGAATTTTTTTTTCTGCAATATTTTGTATATGTTTTGTTAGTTAGTTTCGAAAAATATATTATGTACATATACACATACATACATACATACATATACATGTGTATACATACATACATATACATGTATATACATAAATACAAATGTATATATGTTTTAATAGATAGAAAATTCTAACGTATGGTCGAAATTTTTATCAAAATATTTTTTAGGAAATTTATTTGTTTTTTTTAATTTTAATATAAATTTAATGATATTAGTTTAAATAAAACTTTTTTGATATTGGCTTAGTCTTTTTAGTTTTAATGTTTGTTCTGTACCTTTGTTTTTTTTATTAGATAATTTATTTATTATTATTTAGATATAATGTTTATAAATTTCAATTTTGCCACCGTGGTTACACGTATATATGTATATATTGGAATATAGACAATTACCTTTTAATATGGATATCTTAAAAAAGCAATTTTTCAATTTGATATTTTGTAGCACAATATTAAAAATTATATTTGCCGTTTATTATAGTAATAGAAAATAAACCAAAATTTGTTAAGAAGTCTGATACAAAAATATTGTTGACCCGTGTAATTAAATTCATCGATAAAAATTTTTCTTTAGAACTTTTAACGAAACGATATTGATTGTGATCGGTCTAAATTAGGCACTAATAAATACAAATTTTAAAAGTTATTTGCCATTAAAACTGGTTGGTTAAAATCAATGCTTGTATAGTTCTGGCTTCCATATAAACATTGGAAAATATTTTGTTTTGACGCTTTTGGTGAGTAGACTTATCTTACCGATAGACTTATCATCGTTCTATTATTTTTTTATTTTTTTGGTCTTAAATTTGGTTATGGTCGGTCGGTATATAGTCGCAGTATAAAGTCGACATTGACTTATTGTATTTTGTCTGTATAATATCTCGTTATAACCCTTAAGAGTAATTTTAGTATAAAAAAATTTCAAGGAGTTACTATTTCAGAAAGCAACAGAGTTATATTGCATTAAAATAAAAATTAAAATTTTTCCTGTAGGATGCCTCCGCATTTAGGGGGTAGTTGAATGTCTCTTCGATATGTGTGGTGTGGTAAAATCAAATAGAACCCGCTGTTCAACAGGCTCACCAAGCGCCTGTTTTATATGTGAGGAATGGCTAGTAACATAGCTGGCATTCTCGGTCCGGGATCTGGTATATCAAATTTGTTTCCTGATTATCTTAAAACACATGATTAACAAAACCGTAAGGTGGCCATATGTTTCACTCAGGAACTTATATAATAACAATAATAATTCGATTAAATTAAGTTTAAACACCATGTGCAATAATAATAAAAAATACGTATATTCAAAATTATAATAATTATTACTTATTGACATTACATATAATTAATAATATTACGTTTATTTTTAAATATTTGTTTTGTATATTTCTCAGTAGACTCTATTGATCATTAAATAAATAATTTCTTCACTTATTAAATAGCTGAAATACACTGTCGGAACTAAAAAGAAAGTGTAATAAGAAAGTGAAAACTCTGATGTCTGCTGGAAAGTGTCTAAATGAAAAATACATATTATTATGCTTTCTTATGTTGTAGAGGTGGCCAACTTTTCTGTATATAAGATCTACTTTTTATCTTAAAAGGGTGTCGCGATCATCAAATATAGATAAGTAAAATCTATATATATAACATTAATAAATGATATTATGTTGATGATGGCTGATGAAGAAAATAAACTTCCAGACTCAACTTTTGATAGCATCATTCTGTACACACAGGAGTTAAAAAATCGATTTTTGGATACTTTTTTTAGGATAGATTTTTACTAATCTAAAGTACAATTTTTTTATCAACTTGCAACGTATACGTTGCTGTCCTATTTGTTCGTAGATATAAAAAAGTTGTTATGAAAACGCACAGTATGGCTGATAATTTGATTTGAATATTTTACTCTCGCGTTTTTTTTTTTTTTTGGTCTAGGATAATTTATTATGAAAGAATAGTGTGACTTTTTGCTAATTTATCAATAGCTCGCTGAATACGTACACCTTGTCTGAAATATAAGCTCCACATGAACATTAGACTCCACATGTATCAGTTCAATTTCAAATAAATTGTCATATGAACTTACTATGTGTAGACCAACAGGTGCTAAGTTCATAGAAAATCTATCCACAACCAACCTTAACTGTCATAATTTTTTATTCCAATAGTTGTAAAATTTGAAGGATTTTCGATTAGCAAAGGCGACTACATAAATTTAGTTCCAATATCCAATTCAATATCCGGAAGCTATAGTACATGTAATTAGTAATTAAAAAATAGATTTCTTTACCTTTTTTCTATTTTATCATAAGGTGAAGGACAAAATTACAATATATAGCATATTATTCCTTGTAGCTTCCGACTTAACAGTCTGTTTTAATAAAATTTATATTAGTCAGCGGTCGACACAATCATCCGCATTCTAGAGATATGTACATTTATATTTTTCACCGAACATATCAATAGAGGAATGTTGTTTTCACAAATGCTTGAATAAAATAAAACCATATACACTAGGCACGAAAAATCTACGCTTCTCATTCAATTTATAGCTTAAGTGTTAAAAAGGTCCAAAAAGTTTATTAAAAACCGCAAACTTTTAAATATAAAATGTTCCTTGCAGTGCGGGGAATGTTGACGATGTAATTTATTTTCCATATAATTTACCAGGACTTTTAATAAGAAACATTATCTTTCTAAATAGGATTATAAAATCCATGTTAGCCTATTAATTACATATATAGATACGAGTAATATTAGTTTAATTTTGTTTTTAATTAAAAATTCTATTTCTTTTTGTTGAAGGAATATATATTACACATACATATGTATTAGAGTATCTACTCGAAGAACGATTAATCGAAAAATTAATAAAATAGCCAATTTTAAGTAACAAATAACTCGAACACTGTGTGTCAATTAATCGAGTAACTTTTGTTTGTAAAATTTGAGGTGTAATATAGCAAATGTTTATGATTATTTAGTTTTACGTTTATATTATCTGTTAAAATTGTATTAAAAAATTCGACATGTATAAATATCACTTCTTTTTGTTTTCGTTACTCAGCTTTCAGATCAGCCGTTACTGGTTTGTTAGACAGTTTAGTTAAAGTTTTTACAATCAACCTAAATTCCGCAACGTTCCCCAATAACAATAACCTTTTGAAACATATTTTAAAAACCACAACAAAAGAATTTTCAATCAAATCGTGTAATCGATAGTTTAGATTGAACCTGACCAAAATGTACCAGACGATGATCTTTAAGAAGAAGAAGAAGGCTTGGATCTAAATGAAAACAATCTTCTAGACGAGCTCAACAAAACAATACAAAGTACGTATTGCAAATTGTAAAAAATCTAATACAAAAAGTATTAGTATAATAGACGAAATCATGTATTTAGACAACACAAAGAGAAGATTACAAAAACTTTTTAATACAATTTTATCGCTATCACCAACATCTACCGCAAGGTTCTGTGTTTCTCCTATACTATTTCTTAAATTTATTAACGACTTTCTTCTTACTTCCAATGCTTCCATTTATCATTCATATTCTTTTGATCGTTGGCCGAGCGTTTTGGAGATTGGGGCGAAAAGGATGAATATGAACGACACACTTACAAGCGACTTGACGAAAATCTCCGAGTGGGGTCGTGCGAACAGTCTCGATGGTGGTGAGTTGTGTGTTCATGGGTAATGTAGATATTGGGAAACCAGATGCTCTTGATGTTCTGGGCATGAGAATTTACCGTGGCGTTCGTTGGAACGATCAGAAGCATTTCATCATTAAGGCAGTGCAAGAAATACTTCACTCCATCTGATCTCTTTAATATTTAGAAGACTTTTAACCCACCCAAAATGGTATACAACTCTCATATATGGGCTGGTGCTTCAAAGTCTACTTTGGAGCTTCTTTACCACGTACAGGAGAGGGCGAAGGTACTTATTAATGACGGTAGTGTAGTCAACTCTATCGATTCGTTAAAGCATCGTCGGAATGTGGTGTGTGCCTCATTGTTCTATTGGTATTACAAAGTAATGACAAAATAAGGGAATTAATTTCTTCTAATCACATATTTTCACGTAGCACTAGTTTTTCTCGTAGAGAGTATCCCTTTGTAGTTGATTGTGCACAACGCATTATAGAGAGAATTCGTTTTTTGCCACACCGTTCGTCTGTTGAACGATCTTCCCTCGACAGTTTACCTTACCACCTGCGACAAAAATAAAGTTAATTCAAATGTCCATACTGGATTCTATCCTCCTTCCCGTAAACTATTTTCCTAATACCAGCACAATGCACTACATGAGTAGGGGCCATACCCTAAGAGCTGGATTTAAAAAAAAAAACATCGACCTGGTTTTTAAATAACAAAAGTAAGAAACGTAATACACATGTTTGTTTCTTTCTATTAGATTAATTTTTTTGGATAATTTTTTAATTGTTCGAGTTAAAATCAATTAATTTATTACTCGAACAAAAGTAAAAGTCGAATAATTAGATTCTGTAATATGTACACATTTAAAAACTAATGTTATTTGCATATTTACAACCATTTGTTGGCACATTCTTCAGATACAGAGCAAAAATTACAGTATTTCGGATTGCAGCTTTACTGCAACTTTCATAAACAGGGTGCTGCCATAGTTGCAAGTCACCAGATAATCCGTCATAGATACAACCTTAGAAGTGTAAATAGCAGCAGCACAACCCACACGCATGCTGCAATCGGTCATCATGACAATAAAGTGACCAATATCGCTATAAAAAATTTAAAGTTTTTAACTTCGAAATACTAAATTTCAACGGTTTGTTTTAATTTACCGACGTGATCGATAGAGCCAGAGAAACCCATCCAAGCAAGATCTTTATTATCATACATACAGTTGAGAAATGACAAAAACAGAAACCGATATGCATACTTCATTTAAATAAAAATAAAAATCCAATCTACTTTTGTGAGATCTTTAAATATGTATTTTATACCTATCTTAGTAGTCGAAGCTTCCAAATCTTTGAGTAGCATTAACTATATATTGGTGTTATACTATTTGATTTATTTAAGTTTGAATACCTTACAACAACAGTAAGAAACATATGCATTATTATAATAAATAGTTGCTGATTATATACATTATAAATTATAGTTATGTATATATTACATTTAGTTTTTAAATATTTACTCTATTGATCGTTAAATAAATAGTCTCTTCACTAATTAAATGGCTGGAAAAAGTGTGAAAATAAATATTTAAATACTACTGTTTGGTAAGTGTCTGTAACACATAAAAATTCAAATTTTTTACTTCTTAAATATGTGTAAATATAAAACTATATTTATATTATATTTATGTATGTATAAATATACACATTTATATCAGATAAAGGTACTCTAAGTAAGAGTTGCCAAAAAAGGAAATTGATATTTTTCTAATAATTCGATTTTGATTATAAAAGAGAAATATGCCATACAATTAATACGATTGATACATCATAAAATTTGGCTTTTAAATGACCCAAGCCGCCATACAAAGTTTTACAAAAAATTTAAACTATTTAGTCGTCTGCAAGTAGTGTTCTGTCGTTTGTGCCGTCAATACGTGTTTCTGATGTCCGTCCATAATGTTTCAGTGCCATACATATATATATATATATATATATATATATATATATATATATATATATATATATATATATATTGTCTTTAAATTAAATTACAAACAATGAAAATAAAAATTAAAAAACTAAAATAGAACAACAAAAATTCAAGAACGCAAGTGAAGACAAAAAATTAAACAACAAAAATCATAACATAAACACACATAATTATAACACTTGACAAATAATTAAGATTTTGAATATAATAACAACAACATAATTTAAGAGAATTTTATTAAAAACACACCAGAAAAACAGAAAACATAACAATAATTGCAACAACTCTTGACAAAACAATTCGTAATAAAGGATTGGGAACAACAAAAAATAACAAAACAACATAAAATTATCAACCAACAAAAATTCAACGAAACAATTTCTCAAAAGAGAATTGTGGAACATAGACAAAAATGACCAACAATCCTAACGGAACATACAATAACAATATTAAAATAAATCAATAAAACAAGAAAATACAACATCATCAATAAGAACGAAAACAACAAAATATTAATAACAAAACAAATTATTGGAATGAAACAAACAACAAAACACTAACATAAAGAAATAAACACACACTTGACAATACACATCGGCATAATGAAAGACTGTTTGATCCATAGTGGGGAATTTAATTATGTGCCCTACCATCGGCAATAGTGCTTTCCCTCCCCTCAGTATTCCTTTCCAAACCTTTGCCTGCGAACCACTTGGAGGGGTTGCTGTTGGATTATTCAGTGGTGAATAATCAACCAGCAGTAACCCATTTCCTTGTCGTACGCATTCAGAGGGGGTTTGTTTGATTTTTGTTCACTCGTTGTTAATTTATATATTTATTTTTTCTTTTATTTGGTTGAATTTACGTAATGGCAGGACGCTTTTGGATTGATTTCTGCAATGTGCGTGGGCTACGGGCGAACTTTTTCTGCGTGTATGCGCACATTTGTCTTCATAGGCCGGATGTTTTCGCCTTATGTGAGACCCAGGTTTCTGAAAATGCTGATCCACAGGATTTTCATATCCCTGGGTATCACCTTCTGTCCCTTTTTAATTTTCATAGGGGTCTTGCTATGTACATTCGCAATGAAGTTGTGTACCAATGCCAGCAACCTCTTGGCATGTATGATGCGGAATTTAACTGTCTAAGGGTTAAGTTCAGAATCAGGGCACATCTTTTGCACTTCGGGTTTTTGTATAGAAGGGCAAACGCGGGAAGGGAGGTTACCATATCTGGCTTCGACTCTCTTTCCGACTCAATATCGAGTATTCTTTCGAATTATCCGAACAGTGAAATTGTTGTTGCTGGTGATTTCAATGTTCATAATTCGTCTTGGTTACGCCATTCAGGCCGTACAACTCCAGAAGGCCAATACGTTGAGTTATTTGCCGCGCATAATCACCTCGCGCAATTAGTGAATGAACCTACACATATATCGTGTGTAGATGGGCACCAGAACAATACCCTCGATCTTTTCCTCACTACACACCCAGACAAGTATGTAGTTGAGTCTTCCACCTCTCGGGAATTCGGATCATTGCACAGTTTCTGCCTCATTCTCGTCCACCGCTCTTCGCGAGGTTCCACCCATGGCTACGGAGCGCTCTATTTTTAACTACGAGGATGCTCGTTGGGCTGAGCTGAAGGATTTTTCGGGCATTTTAATTGAAAACTTTGTTTCCTTGACTCAAACGTCAATGCCATGGCAGAAATGGTGGTGAATATAATAAGGCTAGGGATGGATATTTTCATCCCACCCAAAAAGCTTTCGATTAAACCCAGAAACAAATCTTGGTTTAATCTGACGTGTAAATTGGCAGTCAGATCCAGAGAGGAAGCATTCAGGAATTGGCGCAATAACAAAGGTAAGGTTGTGGCTCTGGATATCTCAAAGGCGTTTGCTAGAGTTTGGCACGAGGCTCTCATTTCGAAACTTAATGCTTTTGATGTCGGTAGTCACTTCTCTCGATTTATATCGAGTTTTCTCAGAGATCGCTCTATAAGAGTGGTTATAGATGTGGTCTCATCCGACGAGTTCAGGGTAAACTCAGGGGTACCGCAAGGCTCTGTTCTTTTTCCTACTCTTTTTCTAATATTTCTTAACGACTTTCTTCTTCTCACTTCTAATCCTATCTACTCTTTTGCGGATGACAGCAACATTTGTCACTTATATTCTTTTAATCGTAGACCGAGCCTTTTGGAGGTTGGGGTAAGAAGGATGAATATGAACGTCACACTCACAAGTGACCTGGTGAAGGTCTCCGAATGGGGTCGTGGAAACAGGGTCGATTTTAATGCACGTAAGACTCAATGTTGTTTTTTAACACACAGGCGTGGTGGTGTGCTGTCATCTGTGTCAATGGGTAATGTGGATATTGAGGAATCAGATGCTCTTGATGTTCTGGGCATGAGAATTCACTGTGACGTTCGTTGGAATGATCACATATTTCAAGTGTCGAAAGAAGCATTCAAGTGCCTTGGTTTTTTGAGACGGTGCAAGAAATAGGAATTAATTCCCAAAAATCATATATTTATACTTAGTACTCGTATTTCTCGTAGAGCGCATCCCTTTGTAGTTGATTGTCCAGTAAATCGCACAACGCATTATAGGGAGAATTCGTTCTTTGGTCGCTCTGTTCGGTTGTGGAATAATCTTCTAGCGAAAGTATTTCCTGCCACTTACGACATGAGTAAATTTAAATCTAACGTCCATAAACACCACTCCCTCTGTCCTCTTTCCAATAACCTATTTTCCTAGTACCAGCATACCATGAGTAGCCATCCCCTGGGCGCTGGTCTTATATAAAAAACCTTATCAAAACTTAATTTGTTTTAACCAGAAATTAAGTTTTGATAAGGTTTCCATAATCAGTAATTTCATAAAAACGTAGTAGCCGATATATCGGGTGTTGTCTTAGACGTTCATAATTTTGAGTTGGCAGCACTGCTTTGCATGATAACCGATTTAACAGCTGATAGTTGCTTTTTGTTTAGTTCGGCTTAACATTTCATTGTGGGTAGGCTTACATCAGAGCAACGCTTGCAAATTGTTGACGACGCCCATTTTTTGTTGAATAGGTACGTAAATAAGAAAAATTATTGCATTTGAAGTGAGGATACAAGCTTTTGTCGAAACATCATTACATTTGGCGAAGTCTTTGGTCCATATGTCTTCAAAAACGATGATGGTCAGAATGTTACTTTCAATGGTGAATGGTATAGAGATATGATTAGAAATTTTTTTTTCGTACTATCTCAATTAGCTGGCATTAATCTTACGACATGTGGTTCTAACAGGACAAAGCCATATTAACTCCATTGGACTATTTTATTTGGGGTTATGTAAAGTCACTTGCTTACGTCGATAAACCAGAGGCAATTGAACACCGGGACATCAACAGCCGAAGAATTATTGGCGTCATACTGTCGCATGTGCTGCGAAATGTTTGTGAAAATTGGTGTACTAGAATGCGGCTTATACGCGCCAACCGTGGCGGCCGAAATTACATTGAAACATTAATGTCATAAAGTTATCTTTCTTTTGCACCTTTCTATTGATATTAAAAATATATTTCTTTGCTTTATATTGATTTAAACTTGTGTAATTGTAAACCACCACTCGATAGTATGTAGATAACATTTCTGCGCATTTGGTATTTGTTGTATATTAAACTTCAACATGAGCAAAAATAGAAGAAGTTCAAGTTTCAAGTTTTTTAATATGTACATATGTATTTATTTAGAAACCAATGTTATTTGCATGTTTAAATCCATTTGTTGACAGCATATTTTTCAGAGGCAGAGCACAAGTTGGGGTATTTGGGATTGGTGCCAGTGGTGCAAGCGGAAGCAGCTTGTCTGCAGCTTTTATAAATAGGTAAATTAAACATGTTGGTGGTGGCATAGTTGCAAGTCACCAAATAAGCTTTTTGGGATTCACCAGTAGGAGTGTAAGTAGCGGCAGCACAACCAACACGTATATTACGATCAGCCATCATAACGGTAAAGTGACCAATAGCGCTATAGAAATTAAAATGTTTTTAAAATCATATATTTGGAAGCATTGAAATATACTGAAACTTACGGTCCAGAGTAACCAATAGGGTATGAGTCGATGTAGGATTGTTTGCTGTCCCTAACTTCAGAATACCACATTTTAACGGCTTCTTTTAATCTATCTACATGATTGTTAATGCCAAAGAAACCCATCATCCATGCAATATTTTGGCCAGAATATTTGAAGGCATCGGTATTACGGCATTTGTCATGAGCCATTTTACATTGTTTAACATTAAGAGCAGCAATGGCAGCCAATTCTTCATCCCACTCCATGGTGGCCATTTTACAGGCAGGACTGTGCTTGGCATCACCACCACCAGCAATGAAATTACGTTTTTCATTATGGGCATCAACGAGTAATTGTTTCAAATCATCGGTAATAGTAACCATTTTAGCATCAGTAGGGCAAGAGGCATCAAATTGCTAAATAATTATCAATCGAAAAGAAGTTAACAATTCCCTTTTTATTAAGAGGAGAGATATATATAATATACTTACTCCACTGTGACCACAAGCGATATGCCTGGCGCCATTACTGCAAATCGATCTGGAGCAGTAATTGGTGGCAGATGCTACTGCAATGGTGGCTACAACACATAAAAATATAGAAAAGCGATTCATTTTTAAGTTTGAGTGATGTTTCTATTGATGTCACAAGGCCAAACTGTTAATTTTGTTAGAAAATCTTGGTTCTTATATACCGAAGTTCGTTTTCAAAATCATTATTAGAACAAGTGTTTCTGAAAGTGCAGCGCTATTTAATATATAAATATTTATGATTTTTTTTTCTGCAATATTTTGTATATGTTTTGTTAGTTAGTTTCGAAAAATATATTATGTACATATACACATACATACATACATACATATACATGTGTATACATACATACATATACATGTATATACATAAATACAAATGTATATATGTTTTAATAGATAGAAAATTCTAACGTATGGTCGAAATTTTTATCAAAATATTTTTTAGGAAATTTATTTGTTTTTTTTAATTTTAATATAAATTTAATGATATTAGTTTAAATAAAACTTTTTTGATATTGGCTTAGTCTTTTTAGTTTTAATGTTTGTTCTGTACCTTTGTTTTTTTTATTAGATAATTTATTTATTATTATTTAGATATAATGTTTATAAATTTCAATTTTGCCACCGTGGTTACACGTATATATGTATATATTTGAATATAGAAAATTACCTTTTAATATGGATATCTTAAAAAAACAATTTTTCAATTTGATATTTTGTAGCACAATATTAAAAATTATATTTGCCGTTTATTATAGTAATAGAAAATAAACCAAAATTTGTTAAGAAGTCTGATACAAAAATATTGTTGACCTGTGTAATTAAATTCATCGATAACAATATTTCTTTAAACTTTTAACGAAACGATATTGACTGTGATCGGTCTAAATTAGGCACTAATAAATGCAAATTTTAAAAGTTATTTGCCACTAAAACTGGTTGGTTAAAATCAATGCTTGTATAGTTCTGTCTCCCATATAAACATTGGAAAATATTTTGTTTTCACGCTATGTGTGATTAGATTTATCTTACCGATAGACTTATCATCGTTCTATTATTTTTTTATTATTTGGGGGGTAGTTGAATGTCTCTTCGATATGTGTGGTGTGGTAAAATCAAATAGAACCCGCTGATCAACAGGCTCACCAAGCGCCTGTTTTATATGTGAGGAATGGCTAGTAACATAGCATTATCGGTCCGGGATCTGGTATATCAAATTTGTTTCCTAATTATCTTAAAACACATGATTAACAAAACAGTAAGGTGGCCATATGTTTCAATCAGGAACTTATATAATAACAATAATAATTCGATTAAATTAAGTTTAAATACCATGTGCAATAATAATAAAAAATACGTATATTCAAAATTATAATAATTATTAATTATTAACATTACATATAATTAATAATATTACGTTTATTTTTAAATATTTGTTTTATATAGTAGACTCTATTGATCATTAAATAAATAATTTCTTCACTTATTAAATAGCTGAAATACACTGTCTGAACTAAAAAGAAAGTGTAAAAAGAAATTGAAAACTCTGATGCCTGCTGGAAAGTGTCTAAATGAAAAATACATATTATTATGCTTTCTTATGTTGTAGAGGTGGCCAACTTTTCTGTATATAAGATCTACTTTTTATCTTAAAAGGGTGACTCGATCATCAAATATAGATAAGTAAAATCTATATGTATAACATTAATAAATGATATTATGTTGATGATGGCTGATGAAGAAAATAAACTTCCAGACTCAACTTTTGATAGCATCATTCTGTACACACAGGAGTTAAAAAATCGATTTTTGGATACTTTTTTTAGGATAGATTTTTACTAATCTAAAGTACAATTTTTTTATCAACTTGCAACGTATACGTTGCTGTCCTATTTGTTCGTAGATATAAAAAATTTGTTATGAAAACGCACAGTATGGCTGATAATTTGATTTGAATATTTTACTCTCGCGTTTTTTTTTTTTTTTTTTTGGTCTAGGATAATTTATTATGAAAGAATAGTGTCACTTTTTGCTAATTTATCAATAGCTCGCTGAGTACACCTTGTCTGAAATATAAGCTCCACATGAACATTAGACTCCACATGTATCAGTTCAATTTCAAATAAATTGTCATATGAACTTACTATGTGTAGACCAAGAGGTGCTAAGTTCATAGAAAATCTATCCACAACCAACCTTAACTGTCATAATTTTTTATTCCAATAGTTGTAAAATTTGAAGGATTTTCGATTAGCAAAGGCGACTACATAAATTTAGTTCCAATATCCAATTCAATATCCGGAAGCTATAGTACATGTAATTAGTAATTAGAAATAAGATTAGAAATAAGAATATATAGCATGTTATTCCTTCTAGCTTCCGACTCAACAGTCCGTTTTAATAAAATTTATATTAGTCAGCGGTCGACACAATCATCCGCATTCTAGAGATATGTACATTTATATTTTTCACCGAACATATCAATAGAGGAATGTTATTTTCACAAATGCTTGAATAAAATAAAACCATATACACTAGGCACGAAAAACCTACGCTTCTCATTTAATTCACAGCTTAAGTGTTAAAAAGGTCCAAAAAATTTATTAAAAACCGCAAACTTTTAAACATAAAATGTTTCTTGCAGTGCGGGGAATGTTGACGATGTAATTTATTTTCCATATAATTTACCAGGACTTTTAATAAAAAAAAAACATTTTCTTTCTAAATAGGATTATAAAATCCATGTTAGCCTATTACATATTACATATACCGATACGAGTAATATTAGTTTAATTTTGTTTTTAATTAAAAATTCTATTTCTTTTTGTTGAAGGAATATATATTACACATACATATGTACTAGAGTATCTACTCGAAGAACGATTAATCGAAGAATTAATAAAATACCCAATTTAAAGTAACAATTAACTCGAACAATGTGTGTCAATTAATCGAGCAACTTTTGTTTGTAAAATTTGAGGTGTAATATAGCAAATGTTTATGATTATTAATGTACGTGTTGGTTGTGCTGCCTCTATTTACACTGTTGCTGCTCAACTCTATAAAGCATTTTGGTTGCTTGCAACTATGCTACCACCAACATGATTAATTGCCCAATTTATGAGAGTTGCAGTCAAGCTGCCACTTCTTGCACCACTGGCACTAATCCCCATTATCCCAATTGTGTTCCGCTTTTGAAGAATATGCTGTCAATAAATGGTTCTAAATATGCAAATACCATAAATTCCTTAATAAATATATTTCATTTGAAAAAATGAACATGCTATTCTCTTTTTTAAATGAGCTATATTGCTTTCTAAGTATGTATGTGTGTATATCGGTCAAATACATAGATTATTTTTTTTTTCTTAAAGACTGCTCATGTGAAACAGAGAACTGCAAAGTCATTGTTTTTCATGATTAAATCATGAACTAAAATTCTTATACACTTTTAATCATGCAACAAAACTCAATTTTGAATAAAATCATATTGTCGAACGCACATTTTGGATAGTTATAATTTATGGGATCAAAAATGTTTTATTTACATCATTCACGTCACAAATTTGTTTTTGTTTTTTATTCATCGTGCAATAAAATTCGCAATCACATTTAATCATTTAACAAAACTTAACGATTGATAAAATCGAAGTCGTACCGACGAATGCTGCGTTTGTGTGATTGAACATGTTTTCCTTACTTGCTTGAATAAACGATACTGCCGTTGAATAAAATCCAAGCATAAAAATTAATTAAATTTGAAAGTAAGTTAGTTTGTAAGATTGTTTTGTGTAAAGGGGACATTTCACCAATTCAATAATATCTCGGACAACGAAGCATTTGTGCTACAGCAAATTTCTAAAAATATTTATACCTTATCGCCACGTCGTAAAGGCAGAAGCGTAATGTGGAATATATTAAGGAAATTGTTAAGTTATTTTGGAGGGATTTTTATACTACTGCACATGCTACAAAATATTAAAATATGCTCAGAAAAATTCTTCAAATTTAAGTCGTCATAAGTGCTGTCAAGCACTTAAAGAGCCAAAGTTTCTGTATATTGTTGGAACAGACGATGAAAAGGCCGCCATTGGTACCTGTAAATCGTTGGCTGTTGAAGATTGTCAACCGTTTTCTGCAGTTAAAGGTCGCGGATTTATTAAAAATCGCAAAATTGTTAATTAACATTGGAGCAAAATACGGCGAAAATGTTGATGTAGAAAATATTTTACCAGATGCAATAACACTTTCTTGTACTGCACAAAAATTAGCAGATGGGGAAAAACGCTAATAAATACCTAAATGGCTGACATTGCCCAGAGAGGAAAAGCATCTGTTACAATTAACCTATGGACTAACAATTATGTGCAAAAAACTTTTTAGGAGTAACATTTCCCTACGAAAAAGATTTGAGATTAATGGACTTTAGTTTGAGAATGAAATCCATGGACTTCGAGCATTCAACTGCTGAAAATATTTTTAGCAAGCTCAAAACTTTATTTTTAGAGTATGGAGTCAATAATTTAAATAAAGTCAAATTTGTTGCGTACCGAGGGTCCAATGGGGTAAAAGTATTGGGGAATAATATACGTTTAAATTGCAGCAGCCATTTGTTTTCAAACGTTTTGGAAAATTCTTTTAAAGAAACCACAGAATTTAAAAAACTTGTGGAGGCGTGCAAAAAAAACCAACGTCTTTTAAAAACGAATGCACCACTCGCTAGAATTCTTACTTCGCAATGTTTAGGCCAATAGTAGATAATTGGTATCAAATTTATGAAATACTTAAAAAGAAGGAAGAATTTCAACTCTAAAGGAGCTAGTCGATGTAGTGCTTTTGAAATAATATTAAAAAAATTACTGCTATGCAGTAATCCATCTATGTGCTTTGTAATACCGTCTATTTAAAAGCTTAAAAATCTCTGTATTTCTAAGGATATAGATATAGTCGCCATAAGATCATTAAAAGAAAAAGTTCTGAATAATGTTGAAAAGGTTTGGGTTTCAAATCTAAGTATTTATATGGCAAAAAACTGTTTTTTTATACCAACCTGCCTTAAAAATACGACAAAACAATATAAGTGATGTTAACAACTTTTTGATATCCCATATCGAAAATTGAGATAAAATAGCTTCATCATTACTAACATCACATTTTTTTTCAGCTAGGCGAAGAAGGATGTTGAAATAAGTGACAATTTTGATGTACTCAAATGGTGGAACACAAATGAAAGTATTATCCTCTTTTATCTACATTTGCACCGCAAGTTAATTCAATTCCAGCAAGTAGTGCAGCCGCTGAATGAGCATTTTCATTAGCTGGCAACGTTATTACCGAAAGGAGAAATCGACTTAGGTATAAATCTGTAGACAGTTTATTGTTTTTACACTCATATTTCAAAAATTTTTAAAATTAAATTCCTTTTTTATTTATTTATTTTGTGAAATGTACATATTTTTACTTTTTTTTATCATTTAATGTAATAGAATACGAATTGCATTTTTGGTTTATTAATGTTAATTTTTTTTTAGAATATTTTTAATTTTCTAAGTTGTTTTTATTTATTTTTTTGTTTGTTAAATACACATAGTAATTGGATATGCAATTTCAAAAAGGGCACATCTCGCACATTTTGGCAAATGCGTTTTTTCTTATCTATGAGTCCCAAATGCTTCCCTGCACCTACTACGCTTGAAAAACTAACATCCCTAGCATTCTTTCTACTTTAGATGTCGTGGCAAAAACGTCACAACTCTAAGAGATGTGCCCTTTTCGAAATTATTGTTTAAACATAGATTACAAAAAAATGCAATACAGCACTTCTTCTTCTACTTTATCGACCTTATAGAGACAAAGTGCCTGTTAATTGTCTGAAAATTGCAAATATTGTAAAACTCAAGCAATATATACTGGCAGAATTTACAGAATTTTGTGACGAAATACTGCAATGGCCAACTACAAATGTAAAAGAGCTTCCTGAAGAAGATTTTTGATAATAGTATAGTATTTATAAAATAAAATTTTCTGCAAATTAATATGTAACAATTAATAATTAATATTATATATCGTTATCATAAATTTCGAAAAGAGCACTTCTCATTAATTTTAAATATATAAACAAACATATATAATAAAGCTTATCTCCAAATATTTCTCTAATTTTCGGTTACAAATTAGCCCCCAAAAATGATTATTTTTTTTCATTTCCTGCAAACTTTAAATATTTGGACATCTGCCCTTTTTGAAACTGCACATTCAATTATATTATTATTATTTTTATGTTTATCTAATGAATTGAATTTTTTGTGTATTGAAGTAATTTTTTTATTTTATCCTTGGTTTTACCAAGTGATTTTTTTCATTATACACAGGTAAAATGCGAGACCAGAACATAAAGATCTCTCTCTTTGCTTTTATTTCTATTTAAGTTCATTGTGGTCTGCTTGTACATACGTGTTTTTAACTTTTTTGTTTTATTCTTATACAAATAGAACATTTTGCTTTTTGTGTTTCATTCTTTATACAAATATTATTTGTTGATTCAAGCCAACAAACACCCTAAATGATTGGTGTGATGCAATTCGTGAGTAAAATCAGTGTGTCGAAAGAAATGCATGAGTAATAAGAATTTTTTGAGCTTATGAAAGCTTGAGAGGTACGTTTTTAGGATGATGAGTGTGTATGAGTGTTTTTCATACAGCAATTGCAGTACTCTGATGTAAAAGCTAAAAAGAACAAAATTATCCAAAGTACCTAATAAAAAAAGAAAGAAGCAGAAGACATCCTACTATGTATGGTATGTACTGTAATCCTTCAATTTACGTCGTTTTGATTTACTAACTTCGGTTTGCGTCGTCATTCGACTTACGTCGTCAAATTTTGGTTGCCTTTCTAACTTAGATTTGCATTGTGATTCGATTCACGTCGTCTTAGATTTTCATAAACAAAAAACTGGTAATCGCATTTTATTTCTTTTACTTGTTTTAGTTTTCGTGTGTGTAAAATGCCCCGGGACACTCAATTAGTTTAAATAGCATGAGCGATAATATTAAAGTCGCCTTGTCTTTCCAAATGCCACAGCATTTATTCAATCCATGGATCAAAGCGTTTTTGATGTATTCAAAAGTGCTACTTACGGCGAAGTTTAAATAATCTAATTGATGCTGTCAGATAAAAATGATAAGAATAACGACCTTGTCAGATAATTTTTGAAAATTATGATGTAATGCAAGCAATGACCAATGTAAAGAAGTTGGGAAGGTCGGTCTGGATCAAAAATGAAAAATTCGTGGAAAAACGTATAACCTCAATGCACAACTGAAGGTGAAAGTGTAGAAAATCTTTATAAACATGATAATTATAAATTTGGCCTTTTAATATTGAAGATTCTGACATAGTTGATTATTTTAACTTGGAGGATGAGCTGCTTACAAACTCAGAGCTCTTTGAATTGTATAATCTTGCAAATAAAATTTAGGAAGGGCAATTCACATGTTCCTTTGGCAAAACTGTCAGAAGCCTTAACTGCATACATAAATAAAGCAATGCAATTTTTTGAAGAAATTGATAAAAATGAAGAGAGAGTTAATTCGACAAAGAGCACAGTAAATTTAATTCTTAAATATTATTGAGACTTGTACGAAGAGAAAAAGATATTCTTATCACAGAAGCGAGTTAATACATTTTTAAGCCTGTTTTATTAGAAACACGAGATGTACATACATACAGTGGTGGAAAAAAACACATTTCTTTTTAACTAATTTCATATATATACATATATTAGAGCTGGTCGATTTAAAAATCGCCCAAATCGTCATACAATTAGACTAGATGGGGTACTTTAAATGGGTCAAAGTGGGACTTTTCAAAATTTGACCCCTGGGTCAAAATAAGGAAACACAGAATTTATTTTAGAAGTATGGTTCCTTGGGCAAAGTTTCTTATTTTGATCCATAGAATACGATTTTCTTTGTCACAACAACAATTTTATAAATACCTCTTAAACGGTTGTAAAAAAAGTTTCAAAAAGCACACGCAAAATATTGATCCCATTTAAATTTGTATAGTCCCTTATAAGTATATATTTATATATAATACATGTGCGTAATACACTCATTGAAAAAAAAAAAACAACAAAATATATTTTTATTATATATGTAGTTTTTATTTCAAAATACTGTGTTTACAATATTTAGAACCATTTGTTGACAGCATATTTTTCAGAGGCAGAGCACAAGTTGGGGTATTTGGGATTGGTGCCAGTGGTGCAAGAGGAAGCAGCTTGTCTGCAGCTTTTATAAATAGGGAAATTAATCATGTTGGTGGTGGCATAGTTGCAAGCCACCAAATAAGCAGTGTAGGATTCACCAGTAGGAGTGTAAGTAGCGGCAGCACAACCCACACGTATATTACGATCAGCCATCATAACGGTAAAGTGACCAATAGCGCTATACAAATTAAAATGTTTTTAAAATCATATATTTGGAAGCATTGAAATATACTGAAACTTACGGTCCAGAGTAACCATTAGGGTATGAGTCGATGTAGGATTGTTTGCTGTCCTTAACTTCAGAATACCACATTTCAACGGATTGTTTTAATTTATCGGCATGATCGATAGGGCCAAAGAAACCCATCCATGCAAGATTTTGGCCAGAATATTTGAAGGCATCGGTATTACGGCATCTGTCATGAGCCATTTTACATTGTTTAACATTAAGAGCAGCAATGGCAGCCAATTCTTCATCCCACTCCATGGTGGCCATTTTACAGGCAGGACTGTGCTTGGCATCACCACCACCAGCAATCAAATTACGTTTTTCATTATGGGCATCAACGAGTACTTGTTTCAAATCATCGGTAATAGTAACCATTTTAGCATCAGTAGGGCAGGAGGCATCAAATTGCTAAATAATTATCAAACGAAAAGAAGTTAACAATTTCCTTTTTGTTAAGAAAAAAATATATATAATATACTTACTCCACTGTGACCACAAGCGATATGCCTGGCGCCATTACTGCAAATCGATCTGGAGCAGTAATTGGTGGCAGATGCTGCTGCAATGGTGGCTACAACACAGAAAAAAATAGAAAAGCGATTCATTTTTAAGTTTGAGTGATGTTTCTATTGATGTCACA
Source organism: Wohlfahrtia magnifica (assembly GCA_023159175.1). Classification (NCBI taxonomy): domain Eukaryota; kingdom Metazoa; phylum Arthropoda; class Insecta; order Diptera; family Sarcophagidae; genus Wohlfahrtia; species Wohlfahrtia magnifica. Next base: position 1,798,873 of record JAKWBJ010000225.1, on the reverse strand, counting down.
AGGCCAAACTGTTAATTTTGTTAGAAAATCTTGGTTCTTATATACCGAAGTTCGTTTTCAAAATCATTATTAGAACAAGTGTTTCTGAAAGTGCAGCGCTATTTAATATATAAATATTTATGAATTTTTTTTTCTGCAATATTTTGTATATGTTTTGTTAGTTAGTTTCGAAAAATATATTATGTACATATACACATACATACATACATACATATACATGTGTATACATACATACATATACATGTATATACATAAATACAAATGTATATATGTTTTAATAGATAGAAAATTCTAACGTATGGTCGAAATTTTTATCAAAATATTTTTCAGGAAATTTATTTGTTTTTTTTAATTTTAATATAAATTTAATGATATTAGTTTAAATAAAACTTTTTTGATATTGGCTTAGTCTTTTTAGTTTTAATGTTTGTTCTGTACCTTTGTTTTTTTTATTAGATAATTTATTTATTATTATTTAGATATAATGTTTATAAATTTCAATTTTGCCACCGTGGTTACACGTATATATGTATATATTGGAATATAGAAAATTACCTTTTAATATGGATATCTTAAAAAAGCAATTTTTCAATTTGATATTTTGTAGCACAATATTAAAAATTATATTTGCCGTTTATTATAGTAATAGAAAATAAACCAAAATTTGTTAAGAAGTCTGATACAAAAATATTGTTGACCCGTGTAATTAAATTCATCGATAAAAATTTTTCTTTAGAACTTTTAACGAAACGATATTGATTGTGATCGGTCTAAATTAGGCACTAATAAATACAAATTTTAAAAGTTATTTGCCATTAAAACTGGTTGGTTAAAATCAATGCTTGTATAGTTCTGGCTTCCATATAAACATTGGAAAATATTTTGTTTTGACGCTTTGTGTTAGTAGACTTATCATCGTTCTATTATTTTTTTATTTTTTTGGTCTTAAATTTGGTTATGGTCGGTCGGTATATAGTCGCAGTATAAAGTCGACATTGACTTATTGTATTTTGTCTGTATAATATCTCGTTATAACCCTTAAGAGTAATTTTAGTATAAAAAAATTTCAAGGAGTTACTATTTCAGAAAGCAACAGAGTTATATTGCATTAAAATAAAAATTAAAATTTTTCCTGTAGGATGCCTCCGCATTTAGGGGGTAGTTGAATGTCTCTTCGATATGTGTGGTGTGGTAAAATCAAATAGAACCCGCTGTTCAACAGGCTCACCAAGCGCCTGTTTTATATGTGAGGAATGGCTAGTAACATAGCTGGCATTCTCGGTCCGGGATCTGGTATATCAAATTTGTTTCCTGATTATCTTAAAACACATGATTAACAAAACCATAAGGTGGCCATATGTTTCACTCAGGAACTTATATAATAACAATAATAATTCGATTAAATTAAGTTTAAACACCATGTGCAATAATAATAAAAAATACGTATATTCAAAATTATAATAATTATTAATTATTAACATTACATATAATTAATAATATTACGTTTATTTTTAAATATTTGTTTTGTATATTTCTCAGTAGACTCTATTGATCATTAAATAAATAATTTCTTCACTTATTAAATAGCTGAAATACACTGTCTGAACTAAAAAGAAAGTGTAATAAGAAAGTGAAAACTCTGATGTCTGCTGGAAAGTGTTTAAATGAAAAATACATATTATTATGCTTTCTTATGTTGTAGAGGTGGCCAACTTTTCTGTATATAAGATCTACTTTTTATCTTAAAAGGGTGTCGCGATCATCAAATATAGATAAGTAAAATCTATATGTATAACATTAATAAATGATATTATGTTGATGATGGCTGATGAAGAAAATAAACTTCCAGACTCAACTTTTGATAGCATTATTCTGTACACACAGGAGTTAAAAAATCGATTTTTGGATACTTTTTTTAGGATAAATTTTTACTAATCTAAAGTACAATTTTTTTATCAACTTGCAACGTATACGTTGCTGTCCTATTTGTTCGTAGATATAAAAAAGTTGTTATGAAAACGCACAGTATGGCTGATAATTTGATTTGAATATATTACTCTCGCGTGTTTTTTTTTTTTTTTGGTCTAGGATAATTTATTATGAAAGAATAATGTGACTTTTTGCTAATTTATCAATAGCTCGCTGAGTACGTACACCTTGTCTGAAATATAAGCTCCACATGAACATTAGACTCCACATGTATCAGTTCAATTTCAAATAAATTGTCATATGGACTTACTATGTGTAGACCAAGAGGTGCTAAGTTCATAGAAAGTCTATCCACAACCAACCTTAACTGTCATAATTTTGTAAAATTGAAGGATTTTCGATTAGCAAAGGCGACTACATAAATTTAGTTCCAATATCCAATTCAATATCCGGAAGCTATAGTACATGTAATTAGTAATTAAAAAATAGATTTCTTTACCTTTTTTCTATTTTATCATAAGGTGAAGGACAAAATTACAATATATAGCATATTATTCCTTCTAGCTTCCGACTTAACAGTCTGTTTTAATAAAATTTATATTAGTCAGCGGTCGACACAATCATCCGCATTCTAGAGATATGTACATTTATATTTTTCACCGAACATATCAATAGAGGAATGTTATTTTCACAAATGCTTGAATAATATAAAACCATATACACTAGGCACGAAAAATCTACGCTTCTCATTCAATTCATAGCTTAAGTGTTAAAAAGGTCCAAAAAATTTATTAAAAACCGCAAACTTTTAAACATAAAATGTTCCTTGCAGTGCGGGGAATGTTGACGATGTAATTTATTTTCCATATAATTTACCAGGACTTTTAATAAGAAACATTATCTTTCTAAATAGGATTATAAAATCCATGATAGCCTATTAATTACATATATAGATACGAGTAATATTAGTTTAATTTTGTTTTTAATTAAAAATTCTATTTCTTTTTGTTGAAGGAATATATATTACACATACATATGTATTAGAGTATCTAGTCGAAGAACGATTAATCGAAAAATTAATAAAATAGCCAATTTTAAGTAACAAATAACTCGAACACTGTGTGTCAATTAATCGAGTAACTTTTGTTTGTAAAATTTGAGGTGTAATATAGCAAATGTTTATGATTATTTAGTTTTACGTTTATATTATCTGTTAAAATTGTATTAAAAAATTCGACATGTATAAATATCACTTCTTTTTGTTTTCGTTACTCAGCTTTCAGATCAGCCGTTACTGGTTTGTTAGACAGTTTAGTTAAAGTTTTTACAATCAACCTAAATTCCGCAACGTTCCCCAATAACAATAACCTTTTGAAACATATTTTAAAAACCACAACAAAAGAATTTTCAATCAAATCGTGCAATCGATAGTTTAGATTGAACCTGACCAAAATGTACCAGACGATGATCTTTAAGAAGAAGAAGAAGGCTTGGATCTAAATGAAAACAATCTTCTAGACGAGCTCAACAAAACAATACAAAGTACGTATTGCAAATTGTAAAAAATCTAATACAAAAAGTATTAGTATAATAGACGAAATCATGTATTTAGACAAGACAAAGAGAAGATTACAAAAACTTTTTAATACAATTTTATCGCTATCACCAACATCTACCGCAAGGTTCTGTGTTTCTCCTATGCTATTTCTTAAATTTCTTAACGACTTTCTTCTTACTTCCAATGCTTCCATTTATCATTCATATTCTTTTGATCGTTGGCCGAGTGATTTGGAGATTGGGGCGAAAAGGATGAATATGAACGACACACTTACAAGCGACCTGGCGAAAATCTCCGAGTGGGGTCGTGCGAACAGTCTCGATGGTGGTGAGTTGTCATCTGTGTTCATGGGTAATGTAGATATTGGGAAACCAGATGCTCTTGATGTTCTTGGCATGAGAATTTACCGTGGCGTTCGTTGGAACGATCACATATTTCATGTGCCGAAAGAAGCATTTAATCATTAAGACAGTGCAAGAAATACTTCACTCCATCTGATCTCTTTAATATTTAGAAGACTTTTAACCCACCCAAAATGGTATGCAACTCTCATATATGGGCTGGTGCTTCAAAGTCTACTTTGGAGCTTCTTTACCGCGTACAGGAGAGGGCGAAGGTACTTATTAATGACGGTAGTGTAGTCAACTCTATCGATTCGTTAAAGCATCGTCGGAATGTGGTGTGTGTCTCATTGTTCTATTGGTATTACAAAGGAATGACAAAATAAGGGAATTAATTTCTAATAATCACATATTTTCACGTAGTACTAGTTTTTCTCGTGGAGAGTATCCCTTTGTAGTTGATTGTGCACAACGCATTATAGAGAGAATTCGTTTTCTTGCCACACCGTTCGTCTGTGGAACGATCTTTCCTCGACAGTTTACCTTACCACTTACGACATAAATAAATTTAATTCAAATGCCCATACTTGATTCTATCCTAAAATACACATGTTTGTTTCTTTCCATTAGATTAAGTTTTTTGGATAATTTTTTAATTGTTCGAGTTAAAATCAATTAATTTATTACTCGAGCAAAAGTAAAAGTCGAATAATTAGATTCTGTAATATGTACACATTTAAAAACTAATGTTATTTGCATATTTACAACCATTTGTTGGCACATTCTTCAGATACAGAGCAAAAATTAAAGTATTTCGGATTGCAGCTTTACTGCAACTTTCATAAACAGGGTGCTGCCATAGTTGCAAGTCACCAAATAATGCGTCATAGATACAACCTTAGAAGCGTAAATCAGTCATCATGACAATAAAGTGACCAATATCGCTATAAAAATTTTAGAGTTTTTAATATAAGACACTTAACTTCGAAATACTAACTTTAAACGGTTTGTTTTAATTTACCGACATGATCGATAGAGCCTGAGAAACCCATCCAAGCAAGATTTTTATTATCATACATACAGTTGAGAAATGACAAAAACAGAAACCGACATGCATACTTCATTTAAATAAAAATAAAAATTCAATCTACTTTTGTGAGATCTTTAAATATATATTTTATACCTATCTTAGTAGTCGAAGCTTCCAAATCTTTGAGTAGCATTAACTATATATTATTGTTACTTACACTGTATATTACGGTAATAATTTGAAGCAGACTATTTGATTTATTTATATATATTTATATATATTTATATATACATATATATATTATAGTAAATAATTGCTGATTATATATATACAGTATAAATTATAATTATGTAAATATTACATTTAATTTTTAAATATTTATTAGAGTAATCCCTCCCGCGGTGCTGGAAGCCGTTGTGTTGTATCTGCTTTTTGACTGATGTGGATAGATAAAAAAGCTTCAGCTCGTTTTTAGCGTTCTCTACACTTGCAAAATTCCGTAATTTTTTCTGCTGGATGTTGACTGCCATGTTATTTAAACCAAATTTAGAAACTTCAACTCTACCACTCTCAAGATATACAAAAATCATTATGTATTTTATATGTGTGTGAGATATCATGCTCACTTATCCGATTCTGCCTACTTTTTAACTAATGGTTTGTACTATCTAAGAAGTCGGTCTCTAGATGTACAAAAATCATTATTTAATTTGTATGGGAGCTGCCACACCCACTTATTTAATTTCTTCCATATTATGGCTGATGTGCATTAACTACTAAGTTATTTAGACTAAATTAAGAACCCTCCACTATTACCGTTCCAAAGATATACAAAAATCATTATTTATTTTATATGGGAGGTACTACTCCCACATATTCAATTTGGTCCAATTTTTGTCTGATAATTTGTATTGACGATGCAGTTATTTGGTCGAAATTAGGCTTTTTATATACACAGTTTTAAAAATATTTTCTAACTCGAAGTTTAAAAGCTGTAACAAATTTCGTTTTCAAGTAAAACTTATGCAATACATTAATTACTCTTACAAAATAAAATCGGTTGGCGCATTTCAGAGAACATCATTACAACGCATTTAATAGTCCTCTTTTATATTGTTACGTTTTAACCTTTTTAAAACATTTGGGTTCGTTTTTATTGTGTTAAAATAAAATAAAACCTAATTTTTATTTTAGTTGTTTTACAATCAGTCTCTTTCTTTATTAATTCTCCTGTACTTTAATACACCAAATTCGCTTTTAAAAACACTTTTCATTTGCGCGTTAAACAGACTTTACTTCTTGACAGCCAATTCACAACTAACTAACTCACCAGCCGCAATTCGCCGCTATTATAGTATTTCATCTTAGTTTAAAATGTTCTAGCACGGACACGAATATTCGATTTTTCTACGTTAATTCAAACTGGTCTAAAATAACAAAAAGTAACCGATCGATGCGTTGGCAGCACTTTTAATTAGTACAGATAATTTTAGAAGTCTTTAAGCCTTGACACAAGCCAATACATTTTTTAGCTAAAAGCACATAATAAGCTCTGCCGTGGTGAATTTTGTAGTTAGCATTTTCATTTTCGTAACAATATATATGTAGATTGTGTATCATTTTTAGAAGACTATTGATCGTTAAATAAATAGTCTCTTCACTCATTAAATGGCTGGGAAAAAATGTGAAAATAAATATTTAAATACTACTGTTTGGTAAGTGTCTGTAATACATAAAAATAAAAATTTTTTACTTATTTATTATATTTATATTATTATATATATGTATGTATAAATATACGTATTTATATCAGATAGAAGTACTCTAAATAAGAGTTTCCAAAAAAGGAAATTGTTCTTTTTTTTTCTAATAATTCGATCTTGATTATAAAGAGAAATAGGTCGTACAATTAATACGATTGATATACAAAGTTTTACAAAAAAATTTAACTATTTAGTCGTCAGCCTGGTTGAAACAAATTAAATTTGGACAAGGTTTGCATAATCAGTAATTTCAAAAACGATGATGGTCAGAATGTTACTGTCAATGGTGAACGGTATATAGACATTTTATTTTCGTACTATCTCAATTAGCTGGCATTAATCTTACGACATGTGGTTCTAACAGGACGAAGCCATATTAACTCCATTGGACTATTTTATTTGGGGTTATGTAAAGTCACTTGCTTACGTCGATAAACTAGAGGCAATTGAACACCGGGACATCCACAGCCGAAGAATTATTGGCATCATACTGTCGCATGTGCTGCGAAATGTTTGTGAAAATTGGTGTACTAGAATGCGGCTTATACGCGCCAACCGTGGCGGCCGAAATTACATTGAAACATTAATGTCATAAAGTTATCTTTCTTTTGCACCTTTCTATTGATATTAAAAATATATTTCTTTGCTTTATATTGATTTAAACTTGTGTAATTGTAAAGCACCACTCGATAGTATGTAGATAACATTTCAGCGCATTTGGTATTTGTTGTATATTAAACTTCAACATGAGCAAAAGTAGAAGAAAAATTCAAGTTTTTTAATATGTATGTATTTATTTAGAAATCAATGTTATTTGCATATTTGAATCCATTTGTTGACAGCATATTTTTCAGAGGCAGAGCACAAGTTGGGGATTGGTGCCAGTGGTGCAAGCGGAAGCAGCTTGTCTGCAGTTTTATAAATAGGTAAATTAAACATGTTGGTGGTGGCATAGTTGCAAGTCACCAAATAAGCCTTTTGGGATTCACCAGTAGGAGTGTAAGTAGCGGCAGCACAACCAACACGTATATTACGATCAGCCATCATAACGGTAAAGTGACCAATAGCGCTATAGAAATTAAAATGTTTTTAAAATCATATATTTGGAAGCATTGAAATATACTGAAACTTACGGTCCAGAGTAACCATAAGGGTATGAGTCGGTGTAGGATTTTTTGCTGTCCTTAACTTCAGAATACCACATTTTAACGGATTCTTTTAATCTATCGTCATGATTGTTAATGCCAAAGAAACCCATCATCCATGCAATATTTTGGCCAGCATATTTGAAGGCATCGGTATTACGGTATCTGTCATCTGTCATTGTTTAACATTAAGAGCAGCAATGACAGCCAATTCTTCATCCCACTCCATGGTGGCCATTTTACAGGCAGGACTGTGCTTGGCATCACCACCACCAGCAATGAAATTACGTTTTTCATTATGGGCATCAACGAGTACTTGTTTCAAATCATCGGTAATAGTAACCATTTCAACATCAGCAGGAAGCATTAAATTTCTAAATAATTGTCAAACGAAAAGAAGTTAACAATTTCCTTTATATTAAAAGAAGAGATAATATACTTATTTCACTGTGACCACAAGCGATATGCTTGGCGTCATTACTGCAAATCGAGCTGGAGCAGTAATCGGTGTCAGATACTGCTGCAATGGTGGCAACAACACATAAAAATATAGAAAAGCGATTTATTTTTAAGTTTGAGTGATGTTTCTATTGATGTCACAATGCCCAACTGTTAATTTTGTTAGAAAATCTTGGTACTTATATAACGAAGTTCGTTTTCAAAATAATTATTAGAACAAGTGTTTCTGAAAGTACATCGCTATGTAAACGTAGTAAGTATATATGCATAGTTTTCATAAATATGTATGTATATATGAAGTTTATTTCTGCATATATTTATTCTTAGGGTAGTTATTTAATATAAAAATATATTTAATATATATTTAATTGTTCTTGTTGTAAAAAAAGATAGACAAACAATTTGTGTTTTATTTATTGAATTTTGAATTAGCTTTGAGATCATAACTACAATTTTCCTAAGTGAATAGAAAATTATCGTATTTTTTCAATGAGATTTTAATAATGGATACGTGAAATCTATGACTCCAAAAAATTTCATCAGGTTTCTTCGTGTTGTGAATATTTTATATCAAACATCAACTATTTAAATAAAATTTTTCTAGAAATTGGTTATTAAAATTATGAATTTCTTTATTTGTTATTGAGTTAGTAAAAGTTTTGTCCTTACGCTTTGAAAGTGATTTTCCTTTCTTCAATCATTGTTTGTGTAACCACCCTACATCGTAAGACAAGTGTTATAACATTGTATTTGTTTTTTCATATTTCATATTCTCACTTATTCAATATTGCCCATATTTCGATTGATGAAGTGGATTGACTACGTAGTTATTTAGACCAAATTCAGAACCTTTCAGTATTTACATTGTATGTGAGGTGCCACCCCCACTTATAATATTCCGCCCACTTTTTGACCGATGATTTGTATTGACCACAAAATTATTTGGTCCAAATTTTGAAACTCCTACTGTTATCGTTTTAAAGATATAGACGTATGAATAAAAATTTTATATGGGCGTTGCACCGCCCATTTAAACAAAAACCATCAATCAAAGTACACATTTCCAACGCGTGTATTGTTTTGTATGTTATATCGGTTTAGTGGCTCTGGAGTTATAAAATGACGAGTATAGTACAAACTTATTTTAATATATATAGATAGTATAGATAATTTATAATTATATATATATATATATATATATATATATATAAATATATTCTTAAATATTTTGTTTTCAGCAATTTATATTTAAATAAATATATGTATATACACAATATATATATATATATATATATATATATATATATATATATATATATATATATTGTGTATATACATATATTTATTTAAATATAAATTGCTGAAAACAAAATATTTAAGAATATATTATATATATATATATATATATATATTGTGTATATACATATATTTATTTAAATATATATATATATATATATATATATATATATATATATATATATATATATATTGTGTATATACATATATTTATTTAAATATAAATTGCTGAAAACAAAATATTTAAGAAGTGAAAAAACTGATATCTGGTAAGTGCAATGAGAATATAATTTTTGTATTATTTATTTCTTATATCAGCTGATAACACTTATAATTAGAGATGCAAAAAATGTATATCTAATAATTTGAATTTGGTAATAAAACAGAAATAGCACGTAATTCATATACAAAATATTTTTTAGTAAAACATTTTTCTTTCTTTAGTAATGTCATCAAAGTATTTTTTTAATGAATGAATATACAAAAGATATTTATTGAAATTTGAATAACCAAATAAGTCTTTTTGTATTGTTGTTTAAGATGAAGTAGCGAACCTCTTATCGGATATGTTACTACGTATTTGTAGTTATAGAATGAGATGTTCTATAATTTACAATTTTTATAGATAAATAAACATATAACATAGGCTCATCTCGCTAAGCAGATAAGGATAAAAAATTTGAAAAATATTTTAAAAATTGTTTTAACCGTTCCCCTATTAACTTTTGATTGCAATCGTTTGGCTTACCGGAATAATTTGTAAACGGAAATTATAAAAATAAGAAAGAAATACTTAACGTCATATCTCTATGTTGAACCGGCATTTTTATTTAATAACTGATAATGAAAGTAACAGTAATAGAGAAGAAATATTTTTTATGAACATTTTGAACTACATGATATGTAAATATTATATTTAAATCCTTTTGTTGGCAGCATAACTTTAGATAGAGTGGAAATGGCAAAACTAAAGTTAAACCAATATGATTGTTTAATTACAATATATATAAATTTTTAATATAAGTTATGTATTACATATGATTTAATTAAAGCTAAGATATAAATACTTATTCAAGCTGAAATTTCATTCCAATCACAATAAATAGACACTCACCAGTACTATTAATGTAAATCTTTAACAAAGTTGCGCCAATTATTTATAAAATATAGTGGCTAGACCCAAGAGTGAACGCATCTTGAATAACATTTTTTTTCTTCGTCATACTATCCACAAAACATCCATTACTTTATTTCAGTTTCAGTAATCAAGTTGATTTTAAAGCTAAGTAGACGATTAATCTACTGTAGCTCGCCTCCATATATTTGTGTGTAGTGGTAAAGGTCCTAAGTGGTGGTGATCCTTACTTAGCATTGTAATTGATATAAGCTTGCCAGATGGCCTTGATTTGGCTTGAGTTACAAGAATTTTTAATTTTTTTTTTTGGTAGTTTAGTTGATTTAAAAAATTTATGATCAAATTTTTACAATAGATATTCGAAGGAGTTCACTTAACCAAAATGAAACACCTTTTTCTTACGTTTGAAATCAGCTTTATTAAACCACAAATATTGATCGATAAATTTTTGCCGTTTTTGGGGTAAAGCCATTACTCCATCAGTATAGAATTTCTTGGTCTTCTGAGCGAAAACTGATCCAATTGCGTTTTGCATGCCTCTACGGAATTTAATTTTACACCATTAAGAGAATTCTGCAGAAATCGAAACAAATGACAATCTAAATGTGCAAGATCCGTAGAAGTTCATATCATAACATTACCTTTATTGGTATCAATTCAAGCTTTGTCACCGTCTGCGAAGCTTTAGCTTGCTTAATCTATGATTTTTTATTGTCGTACGTCATCCACTTTTCATCACCTTTAATCATTTGAACATATAAAACAAGCCATAGTGTAGCCTGATGCAATTAATATTACCAGATATGTTACATTTTAGAGCCATCTACTGATATCACCGAGCACCAATATTTTTGACTACCAAAATTTTTTTCAAAATCAATATTTTTTTTCAAAATCAAATATTTTTTTTAATATCAAAAATTTAGTAATGTTGAATCTGGCAATATTACTCCGATAGTATGGATTCCAATATACTGCTGCCTCGTAATGAAAGGATCAGTAAATTTCCTTGACCATCTTTTCACAAAAATTAAGAATCTATCGAGCCTTATTTTTCGTCACACTAAAACGATCAATGAAACAAGTCGAGAAACGAGGGAATGGTCTCAAGAGGAAAATAATTGATGATACGATAAAATACCATATGTCTGCACTTTCGAATTAACATTAATTTGTGCAATACTCCGTTGCAGATTAGAAAGCTGTTACAAATACGCTTCTTCAAGACACATACAGGAATCAGGGCCAGTCAAGTGTTAAATTTCTACTATAGATGGAGCCTCAAGAACATAATCAAACATAAACAAATGTAAACTCGAAAAATATGCTTATAAAGCAATATCGACTGGGTTCGAGTTGTTCCCCTATAAGTGGACTGGAAAGATTCAGCAAACGTATCCGATATTTCAAGATAATTTATTGCCATAAATCAAATCAGTAAGAAACGAAGAAGACTTACACTTAGTGCGAACGAAGTCATTAAAAGACTTTGGCCTCTAAACAAAACCTGACTTGTCCCTCTGCAGTTACATCTTATAGCAACATTGATCCAGATTTAGCAAATTTCCTATACAACCGTGATTTCCTTTTCATTAATCTCGATAGTCCAGTTATATTCTAAGGGGGACCAAAACATTACGAACAATATTCCACAACTGGGATACACTCTTCGAGCAACAAAAGAAAACCCAATAAAAGCCATCAATAACAGCCTCAATTGAAACGTGGTTAAAGCATGGCATGCTCAGTAAGAATATCCACAAGACCAACCAACAGAATAAAGTAACATCCAAATGATAACTATCAGCCTTCCTAAAATGGAAGCGCCCTTCAAAATCTTACGAAAACCCTTTGCAGTAGCAGAACAATAATCAAATAAAATACTTATCGATAGAGTGGGATGATATATGTATATGTATATATATGTATATATATATATATATATATATATATATATATATATATATATATATATATATATATATATATATATATATAACCAACAGCACAGATATTGGATCAATACGAAACAATGAGAAAATACTATGGTCATCTAAGAATATAATATCCAAAATCCTACCAATCGAATTTACAGAATGATTCACCTGGAAAAGCCCAGGGTCGAACATAGTAGACAAAATTCCCCCATAAAATGGGACCGATGAAGAGGATATCAACGAGTTAACTTCAGTTGAGAAGTTCCAGGATATATGCGGATAATTAAAGGCACCAAGGACAACAATAGACTCATCCTACCCTATTGAGTTCCTGACCCTAGAAAGCATAACAAAATAAGCCATTTAGACATAGGGGTTAGAGTTAGGAGGAGCATATTAGCAAGTAATGTATACAAACTTTCCATATATACCAAGCTTAAAGCAAATAAATTTAATGCAATTTATTCATAAACTTTTAACAAACCAAGAACGGTGTTGCGTAGAGCGTAAAGTGTACAAGCAAATTTTTTATAAACATACATACATATACATACTATGTTGGTAAAACGAAAATTTCAGCTTGTAGCTAATGATTGCAATATTTACGTATTTTTTCAATAACGGTATAATACCGATATTATAATTGAGGAAAACTGTATACTTATACCGGTATTTTACGCTAAGTATAATATCGGTATTAACGTATCGGCGTAAATAATGATAACGGTTGCCAATCTTGATAAATTTATTCAATATCTAAACATCTTCTTTTTATTTATATATCATTTATTTGATATATTCATAAATACTTTAAATGCGACATTTGCCGTTGTTATCTTACAGTTTGCAAACAAATATTTGATGCAATTAGTATGACGATAACGTATATACTATAAGATATCGTAGCTCTAAAGTGAATTATTTTCTTGAACTACATTAAGCTAAAAAAACTGTCAACTAAAAGAAAAAAAAAAATAAATAAATAAAATAAGTAAGTAAACATTTACAGTTGGTCATAACAAATTACGAGATTCCATACATTACACAGTCCAAAAAAAAAAAAAAAAAAAAAAAAACTTGGCAACTGATACTATTTTTCTGATAGGCGTTGCCGAGTAGAACAAGGATCCGTTTTTTGGACCTTCGTGCACTTGTATAACTTAGCTGAATTTTAGCTGTCCTTTTTTAATGATATGTTTGTCGCTTCACTATTCTTAAAGGATATAGGTGTAGTTCTCAGGTAAACACATTTTTCATCCCACTTTACGCACTTTTTTATGGAAACCGTAGTATTTATTTATGAATTAATTAAGAAACTGTAATTAGCTATATAAATTAAAGTGGTTATTTGATTTAAAAGCTCTGTTTTTTTTTTGTTTCCAAGCCCGAAAAGGAAACTTGAAATCAGTTAATATTCAGCTAAGTTATTGGAGTATAAGATTTTGAAAATGTTTCGAAAATTCCATAAAGGTATCCTTCTTCTACTCGAGAGTGCCTATTAGAAAAGTCTTTCCCTGTATTCCAATTTCATTCTTTTCTTTCGCACCGTGTTATATTTATATCCCCTTTTAAGTATTCTTCTACGGTGACAGTAACACGCCTTAATGAACCAACCAAACTAACCATAATGATCAATTTAAGTTAGTATGATGTTGAAAGAATAGAAGAATCTTATCTAGACCGAATTTTCCTTTCAATATAATCCAACCCGATTAGCCGATTGCCATTCGCTGTGGTATTTCAGACAAGTTCTTGCCGTTAAAATCCTTTTATACAGATACTATTATTTAATTGTTGCTGTTTGTGACCTCCTCGTACCTCTTGAGCCAAAAAAATTGCTGGGCCTAGTATCGAAGAAGTTGATGGGCCAGTTATTAGTTTCTTCCGTATTGTTGAAGGTTACTTCGATCATAACTTTTCTGTGGGATAGTGTAGGGTGTATAACTTTAAAAAGAATAACTAACGGCATTTACTCAAACAATAATTTTTTTTACAAAATATTAATATGCATTGTTATCAGCCTGATGTGAAAAGAAAACAATTTCAGTTTTCTTAATTAAAACTATTTGTTAATATAAAATTCAGAGCGGAACGTGCATCATCATTAGCAGACAGACAAAAAACATGTCAATTTAACTCAGAATATATGTAGTTCTGAGCCAATTAATAGAATTAACGAAGAGACTAGCTTGATCAATTTAAAGATGTTCTATATGGTTCTATTGTGGGTGTAATTAAAATAACTTGATTTCACTTGTGTGACTTTCATCCTCTTCGTCCATTAACCTTTCAGGATTTCAATCGATGGTTTGTTTTGCTATATCTAACGGTTTTTTGCATTCTAAAACTTTCAGTCTAAATGGGGCAGCCGGTTCCCATCTGCCAACTACTCTATGATTACTCTTAGACGGTGCTCAACACATAATGTGGGCATGGAAGCCAACATGTTATTTGATAGGCTCAAATGCAAGGCTGGCTGACATTCGTTTGTTCAAAATTTTTCCATACATTTGAAGTGGTTAATAATTGCTTCTTCATCTGTTAAAAGCCTTCTACACCAGAATAGGTTAATAATTAATAAAGATGGAAATCTTGGCAGACATTGCCGTGTCAACTTATAACATGTCTAGAGTGATATGCCTCACATATTTCGCCATAATTCGAACATTATATATAGTTTTGGCTGTAGATGTAAGGATGCAATAGTTCCAAGACGTTGTTTTTTAGTTAATTTTCGTCAATGATTTTATTTATTGTCAGCAGCTTGTGCTTCTCTAGCAATGTTTTTCAGCCAGTTTCTTTTTTCGCGCCGCGCATATATACAAATATGTACGAGTATATATGTTGATATAAAATTTACAACACGACTAAATCAAATTTAAGTGCAGTTTAGTGGTTAAGTACTATTTTAAAACCATCTCATTAGTACTTTTTTATTTCAATAAGCATATGCATAATTTTAATCTCTTTACCCTCAAATACTTATTATTTAGATATACACATTGCGAGAAAATATTTTTATTGCATAGTATTTATTTCGAAGCAGTGTGAATTTACAACAGAAAGAATAAGTTTAGAACCATTTGTTGACAGCATATACCTCTGAGACAGAGCACAAGTTGGGATATTTGTGATTGGTGCCAGTTGTACAAGAGGTAGCAGCTCGACTGCAGCTTTTATAAATAGGGAAATTAATCATGTTGGTGGTGGCATAATTGCAAGCAACTAAATAAGCCGTGTAAGATTTACCCTTAGGAGTGTAAGTAGAGGCAGCACAACCCACACGTATATTCCGATCAGCCATCATTACGGTGAAGTGACCAATAGCGCTATAGAAATTAAAAAGCTTTCAAAATCCTTTGCATATTGCAGTGAAATAAAATAAAACTTACGGTCCGGAGTAACCATTAGGGTATGAGTCAATGTATGCTTGTTTGCTGTCCTTAACTTCAGAGTACCACATTTCAACGGATTGTTTTAATCTATCGGCATGATCGACAGGGCCAGAGAAACCCATCCAGGCAAGATTTTGACCAGCATATTTGAAGGCATCGGTATTACGGCAACTGTCATGAGCCATTTTACATTGTTTTACATTAAGAGCAGCAATTTTAGCCAATTCATCATCCCATTGCATGGTGGCCATTTTGCAGGCAGGACTGTGATTGGCATCACCACCACCAGCAATCAAATTACGTTTTTCATTATGGGCATCGACAAGTAACTGTTTCAAATCGTCAGTAATGGTAACCATTTTAGCATCAGCAGGGCAGGAGGCATCAAAATTCTAAATTGTTAAACGAAAAAAGTTAATAAATATGCCTTTTGTTAAGATGAGAGATAATATACTTACTCCACTGTGACCACAAGCAATATGCTTGGCACCATTACTGCAAATAGAGCTGGAGCAGTAATCGGTGGCAGAGACTGCTGCAATGGTGGCTAAAACACAAAATAATACCGAGAAACGATTCATGTTGAGGTATATTAAACTTTAGTTCGACTCTCAAATTTCAAACTGATAACGATTGGGAGTAATCCGCTCACTTTTATACTCTAAGCATTGTTTACTTAGAACTATTAGTGTAACTGACTAACTGAATAGAAACAAGTGTTTTATTATCTATTGTTTTTTAACATTTTTCAAATATGTAAGTAAGTTGCTATTTTATTTCTTAAATATTTAACCAAAGAAAGTTTTTAGTTCAAAATCATAATATGTGTCAATTGTATTTTACTGCTTTTGGAATTTTCAGGCTAAAAATAAATCGTTCGTAAATAACTAACGTTTCTTTCTACAGAATAGCTCTAAAATAGTAATAAATAATAATAATAAGAATGATATTTATAAAATCTTACCATAAGTTACACATATCAGGTCACTTAATAAGTCCGTAGGATGACACATATTGTAGATGATGTTACTACTTAATATTGTCCATATGATTTTTATTTAGTACTAACCTTCAAATACGTATACAAATTTGACAGCAATCTGACTGTTGATTCGTGAGTTATAATATCTTGTGTGACGCAACTTTTGGTTTAAGAAATGGAAAAAAGTGAATTTTGAGTTTTGATAAAGCATTGCTTTTTTATAAAAAAAATACAGTGGAAACCAAACAATGGCTTGGTAAACATTATCCGAACTCTGCTGCATCGAGACAAATGGTAGAGAAGTGATTTGCTGAATTTAAACGTGGTCGTACCGGCACAAATAAATCAGAGCGCAGTGGATGCCCAAATGAGGCTGTTATTCGAAAAAATACAGTGGAAACCAAACAATGGCTTGGTAAACATTATCCGAACTCTGCTGCATCGAGACAAATGGTAGAGAAGTGATTTGCTGAATTTAAACGTGGTCGTACCGGCACAAATAAATCAGAGCGCAGTGGATGCCCAAATGAGGCTGTTATTCGAAAAAATACAGTGGAAACCAAACAATGGCTTGGTAAACATTATCCGAACTCTGCTGCATCGAGACAAATGGTAGAGAAGTGATTTGCTGAATTTAAACGTGGTCGTACCGGTCAAATAAATCAGAGCGCAGTGGATGCCCAAATGAGGCTGTTATTCGAGAGAACAACAAAAAAATCCACAAGTTGGTTGTACCGATCGCAAATTGAAGGTGCACGAGCTAGTGTTCAAAGTGTGTACCGCGTGAGCTCACAAATCGTGTCACAAATCGATGAAAACAATAGCAAAATTGAATTAATTGGGCTTCGAATTGCTTACCCGCCGACCGTATTCTCCAGATTTAGCCCCCAGCGACTTTTTCTGTTTTCCAGAATGCTTGCTGGAAAGAGATTTAAGTTCAATGATGAAGAAATCGGTGAAACTGAGGCCTATTTTGAGGAGAAAAAGAAATCATTTTATAGAAATGGTATCGGAAAGTTGAAAAATCGCTATACTCGTTGTATCGTCGTCGAAGGCAACTATGTTGAACAATAAAATCGTGTTTTGTCAAAATTTTGTTTTTTGGGTAACCTGTTATGTACATTCATAGACTGATCTGTGTCAAATATGATTCGGTTAAGGCTGAGATATAAATACTTTTTCTACCTGTATCTATTTATTGTGATGCACCAGTACTATTACGGTAAAATGTTCACAAACTTTGTTGTGGCTTTGTGAATAGCACTTAGTTAAGTAATAAATAAGTCTTATTCAATTGAATGGAAGGAGACAATATATTACGTTCTCAAGTCTACAGGCATAACTTGGGCCTGGATTTGGCAAAACCTGGTTTTTTTAAACCCAACCAATCGGGTTTAAATACATTTTTTACTTGCTTTTGTTGGGTATTATGATTAAATACCCATTAAAACCTCACCGAGGCTTATTGTCAGCTTACATGATGTTCGCAGTTCAAAATCTACTACAAACAGTGACTTTTTCGGGATGCACTGAACCCTCCAGGATCTCATGTGGATTTACATCGTCCTAAATTCGGCAGTTTTGTTTGTTTAATTATCCATTGATCTAGAAATGTGTTTCATCGATAAGGGTGATATTTTGATGAAAATTAACATCATTTTCTTTCCTTTGAACGTATTATTAACCGCTATATCCATGCATGGTATTGTGGCAAAACAAATGGAATAAATGACAGCCAATTCGACAGATGTAGTTTCGACAATATGGCTGACAAAAGCTGTAAAAATTTCAGAATCTGTATTAGCAGACATTTAATTCCAAAAATCCATATTTTTAAATGAAATACCACTAACATGATTATAAAGAGTATTCGCTGGATTTTTATTGTATACGAGTATACAAAGATGCGTATATGGTAAGTACATGTATTCCTTTTGCTATTCCTATTTCTCTTTTAAAATGGTGGCTTATGTTCTAGAGATTTTGTTTTTTTTTTTCTTTTTTGGTTCATAACTTTTATTACAATTCCAAATATACAACTCATATGATTTCAAAGAGCACATCCTTGAGCACCATTTTTTGATCTAAATATATGATCTTTACTTTGTAAAAATTTAGCCACATAGGAGGATTCCCCGAGACATTAATTTCATCAAGCAGATTTCGCCCAGCGCTGAGTAGATGATTCTACCTTTAAGTACATTGACTATCCACCCGACTTGGCACCTGAGGTACAGCTTATACCTCGAAAACAATTATTATATTAGAACTTAGAGTTTTTGTATGCGAAAGGTTGACCATCAAACTTTTAGATGAACAAACCGTCCGTCTACAATTTAGCAGTTGGAAACAAAAACTGTATCTATTTTTTTTTTTTTTTTGTTATGTTGAAATGATCAGTGGTTTTACACTTTGGTGTAAAAATGAGTAATGTAAGTAAAATTTGTGTAAATGTTTTCATATTTTTCTGCTTGTTTTACAAAAAGAAAAATTTTTGAATTTTTTAATTCAATATTTTGTCCTCTCTTAAAAAATTAATAAGCATTACTTTTTTCGGATCTCTTATTCAGAATATACCGAACTCTTGAACTCAATTGTATTGCCTCACTTTTGCACCAGCCAAAAAATACCGACTTAACAGTGCATTTGTATAAAATTTTTTTAATTGTACGTTATTAATTTTGAAAACTTAAAGATTGTGTATATGCTAAAGTGAAAAATAAAAAGTTAAGTGAAGCCCTTAACTATTGGTTTGAAAGATGCAATTCAAAAAGAGGCTAAAAATGGCGATTAAACTCGGAAAATCGAAAATTTTTTAAAATGGCTGGAATAATTGCAAATCAAAAAAATCTATTGCAGATAAAAGTTTTCGAACAAAAAATTGAAATCCGAATTCTGACACTGAAATCAGAGCCCTTGGTCGTTGGAAAGGGCTAAAGGCAAGTTGTCTTGCAAAATGCAAAGTTAATCTTCCTTTCGCATTCTGCCTTCGATCCGTACAAGTGTCCGACCCTCTAACATAAGAGAAACGCCTCCGTGCTTAATAGTTTGAAATACATGAGTAGGATTTGTTTTGCCCAATACCAAATCTTCCCATCCGATTAGTATCTATTGATTTTGGTCCCATCTGCTCATATGTTTTACAAGATATAAAAAAGTGTGCCAATCTGGTACTTTTTCGATTTAATGTTTTTGGGATATAATTCAGGCTTTCTCTTTTCATAGAAGCTTTGTATCTAACACGTTTAATAGCCCTGTGGACAGTTCATCTACTAACATCTACAGAACAGGCAAAAACTGCCTCTTTCGTGCTATTTATTTTGCCTGAATCGAAAGAACGTCCAAGGGCTCTGACTTAAGTGCCAGTAGTTGTTTTCGGACTTCAATTTTTTTTTCGAAAACTTTTATCTGCAATACAATTTTTGTGATTTACAATTATTCGAGCCATTGACAGCTGTCCGATTCAAAAAAAAAAAAAAAAATTTCGAGTTGAATCACCATTTTTAGCCTTTTCTGAAACTGCGTTTTTTAAATGAATAGATAAGGGCTTCATTTTACTTTTTATTTTTATTTTTCACTTTAGCACGCACACAATCTTTAAGTTTTCCGAATTAATAATGCTAAATGCAAAAATTTTTATACTAATGCACAGTTAACTTGGCATTTTTTGGCTGGTACAATAGTGAGGCAATGCAATTGAGTTAAAGAGGTCGGTATATTCTGAAGAAGAGAACCGAAAAAAATAATACTTATTAATTTTTTAAGAGAGAACAAAATATTGGATCAAAAAAATTTAAAAGGTTTTCTTTTTGTAAAACAAGTAGATAAATATGAGAACATTTACACAAATTTTACTTACATTGCCTTATTTTTTCACCACAGTGTATATTCTTTTTATTGTTAATTCATAATCTAACTTACACTTTTGTACTTCATAATAATAAGTGATTTCTTTTATATTTTCAGATATCTTAGTTATAATACATACCTACATGGCTCTTGATAGTCAACGTTTTATCGGATTCCTAAATCTATACAAAAGAACGGAGCACAAATAGAGAAATAAACAACAAATTCATTTCACTTGTGCGATGTCTTTTATTGAAAGCATACCATATGTACATACAAATGTATATCACTTTGCGTATTTAAATTGTTTATTTGTTTCTTTGTTTACTTTTTTTGTTACACTGTAAAAACTTGCACCATTTGATAACTATTTTTTAAGTCATCATGTGGGGTGAGGAGTGATTTAAATGCGCTTAATGAAACGGAATACCTGGTTTGTAACTAGGTTATGAAGACAATGAAGACATTTAACCCGAAGCGCGGAGGCCATAAAAAACAAAGTTTCTTACACAATATTCTGAAAAAATGCTTAAGTTTCGAACAGCTACTCAAAGAGCTAATTTCGTTTTTGCTGTATTACTTGGTAGAGAATGGAATTAAAGGTTTGTTATTATAGTTATAATTTAGGTGCCTAAGATAACAAAAATTATATGTTTTACTTTGAATAAATCTATTAGTTATATACGAGTTCTTAATGTCCTCGACAAGAAAATTTGCTTAGATTTCGAGCAGCGCTGTATGTAAATTTATGCACCACGTATTTAATAGTGTGTGTGTCACTGTGGTATGTTGGATAAGAACTCACCTTCCAACCTAACAATTTTCAACAGCGATATCACATGACAACATTACTAGGGACTGGTTATGTGTATTTAAGCTGTGAAAAACTTCACTAAGTAATATATCTGCCATTCGGAACGGGCGGTTGTGGGTTGGTTGACTTTCAATGAGTCTATTCCTTATATCATTCTCCATATATAAAATTCAATATTTATTTACAGAAGATGAGAAAAGGTTATTTTTGCTCAAGAGTGCATATCTTTTTCTATTACTTTGGTTTTCACGTTCTTTGTGAGACGTTTAAGGTTGTCATATATACAAAAATATTAAATGTATACAAATAGTGAAACGATGAGCATATTTGCAATAAAAAAAAAACGTATAAAAATTATACTTATTTAAATTAACCGGTTATTCGTGTTAAATTAACTGGTTTATTCGGTATTCGAAGAATAAAGATTTTGAAACAACCGTATTCGACAAAACCAAAAAAATCGGTTAAAACCGGTCGAATAATAACCGTCCGATCTCCCTACTAAATACACAAATTATCCAACACATTTATTTACGCCTTAACACAATTTTACTTTATGACTGCAAAACTATGATTGAACTAACTAATGTATAATGCGCCACCTTTTATACACAATTAACATTGCTTCGAATGTTCTTGTACTTCCTACAACTTACGATTTATTTCCGTTAATTTAAATGTAACACCCAAAATCGGTACAATAACACCGCTCTATACCCAATTGGTAAACACTATTAATAACGCAAATTAAGTATAGTATTACCAGGGTGGCACATAGACAGCCTTGACCCAAACCAATAGATTAAATAGCATTATAACGTTAATAGCTAAACTACTACGGTACTAAGTTAGTGTATCTTTTCTTTAGGCATTGTTTGTTTTCGAAGCCGAAACAACTGAAAGAATTTTGAAGTTTAGATATTCTCGATACTAGGCAATTTATGGTATACATTAAAACTATTGACAAGTTTTTAAATTCATTCTAGAAAATTTTAAAACGCGAATTATTTTATGGAAATGCAACAGGTGAATCAATTTTAAATCTTTCGAGCGAAACTTCTCAAACTAAACTTTCCCCACAAAAAAAAAAAATAAAAGTTTACAGATTTAATAACGGCAATTATGTTATTAGAATTGGCTTTCCTTGCAAGTATAACGCAGCAAATAAATAAAATAGTTCTTCAGGAAATACCTTACGAGTTGAAAAGAAAATTCCACTACCATGCTTTGTTGAAAATATTCCACCAAAAATAAAATTGGAAATACAGTAGAATCTCAAAAAAGTTAACTCACATAAAAGTTAATAGCTCGGTTAAGTTAACCGAATTTCAGCGTACACATACCACTCTAAAAAATTAACTTATTAATCAATAAAAGTAAACTTTTCTGATCGTACGAATTTTTTAAACCAACCAATCAAGGATCAAAGTGTGGAAGATAACGATAATTTTGAAGTATCCGATAATGATACCGTCGGGTCATTTATCGCATACTGCGAGACGAACAAGCTGGATTCAGACTTTACGACTTTAGACTTTACGAATAATCATTGAACAGTCCATAGAGGAGTGCTCCAGAAGGTAATTCGAATAATTAGAGCGATGTATGGGGATGCAGAACTTTCAGTTCTTCACAACGGAAACATCAGTCAAATCATTCCACACCAATGCTGGACTTAAACAATGATTCCCACTATCACCTCAGCTATTCACCATCGTGATGGATGACATAATGAGCAAAGTCTATTCGAAAAGAAGAGGGATCACATGGAGTCTCTACGGCAACTCGAAGACTTGGACTATGCGGAGGACATTTGTCTACTCTCGCATAAGATTTCCAATACGCAGTCGAAACTGGAAGACCTCGAAAGATTGGCTCGTAGTGTTGGGCTTGAGATACACATCAAGAAAACCAAGGCCATGAGAATAAACAATACGAGCACAGAAAACATCAAGCTACAGGGTCAGCTAGTCGAGTATGTAGATAGCTTCTGCTATCTAGGAAGTACAATGACTACAAATGGTGGCGCAGAAACAGACGTTTATAATAAGCTCAACAAAGTGAGAGCGGCATTTGGACAACTGCAGTCAGTATGGAGAAGCTCACATATATCCAAACAAACTAAGCTCAGAATATTCAACTTATGTGTTAAATCGGTATTGCTGTATGGCAGTGAAACCTGGCTTGTACGAATAACATCACACAGAAACTCCAGGTATTCATTAACAAGTGCCTCAGAATCATATGCAGAATATTCTGGCCTAACACCATAAGTAACACAGAACTGTGGAGTATGACTAATGAGGAACCCATACTGAAACAGATAAGAAAAAGAAAGTGGGGGTGGATCGGTCACACCATCCGAAAAGGTCTAGAAAGTATCACTAGACTGTCACTCGAGTGGAATCGTCAAAGCTCAAGAAATCGTGGCCGACCAAAAGACACCTGGAGACGCACAATTATCCAAGAACTGAAACAGAACAACCTAACATGGGAAGAGGCAAAGTCAACAGGTGTAAACCGTGTTAGATGGTGATACTTGTGGAAGCCATATGCTTCTAAGAGGAGTAACGGGAAAAAAGTCATTTTAAAAATTATTAAAAAACTTGGGTGAAATATTACAAATAAATAATTGTTTCTTATTTCATGGAAAAACATATAAAACGCTTAATAAGAATATTTATGATCTTTTAATTTTGACAAATTTGCAAAAATTTTCATATACAAACATACTTATATGGAAGATCAAAAGTAAAAAATTTTCTACCAAAATATGGGGCAATAAAAACTACAACATCTCCAAAATTAGGCAGTAAATAATAAACCAATCGAAGTTTTCACGTTTTCATTAGCGTTGAAATTTTGAACTGTGACGAAATTTTAAAGAATATAATTGAAGGAGTATACAATGTGCTAAGAAAAACTGGAGAGCCGAAAGATTTTTAAATTTGTAAAGAATCAGACGTCAAATTTAATTTAGCATAAGTGCGTTCATTCACAGCCTCATGACAGTACATCAATTCAAATAAATACCGAAGAGAAAAGTGCTTGCGCTGAAGCATTCACGGATTTTGCTATAGAAGACTGTTGTCCTTTCAGTAGCATTGAAGACTCCGGTCTTCGTAAATTAATTCAAGTGTTTCCAACTTGGTGGAAAGTTTGGTAAAAATGTTGACTTAGACAGCTTTATCCCTAGCACAAGGAAAACAAACACACCAATCGATGGCCACAGAGAAAATAAAAGAAGTAAAACCACACCTACAGAATCTTATTACCAATGCTGAGGCTAAAGTTAGAATTGATATATGGAGCGACGATTTCATTAAGAGAAATTTTTTGTATGAAGCTTTACACTTCCTAGTGAATTTCGAATATTATGTGTAATACAGCGGGTAACATAAAAGACAAATAAGCAACTTTTTTGAAGAATTCGGTGCGACTGATATATCAAATGTGTTGTTCCTAACAGACCGCGGAAGCAATATTTTAAGTACTGTAAGACATTTCACAAGATTAAACTGTTCGGCTCATCTTTTTCTAATGTCATAACTGATTCTTTCGAATCTAAAAATGAATTAAAAGGGATTACATATACTTGCAAAAAATAGTAAAATAGTTTAAATAAGCAGCACATGCTGTAAACAACTTTGAAGTCAATTGCCCTACAAGATGGAATTCGAATTTCACATTATTTGAGTCAATTTTTGAAAATTATACAAAGATCAATGAAGTTCTTGCGGATAATGTTCAAAGGCGAAGTATGTTAAATTTTAATTATTCTGTCCTTCAAGGTTTCGTAGAAATTTGCAAGGTCTTCGAAATAAGTTTCAAAAAACTACAAGCGAGTGTGTCTCCCACATAATGTTTTGTTATTCCATCCCTTAATAAAATATAATTGATTTGCCATTTTCAAAATAATGAAGAAGCTGTAATCTCGGCTCTAAAGATTAAACCAATGCCGCATTTGGGGAATTGGAGTTCAAATTTAGCTATTTTACATAAAGCAGCATTGTTTTTATATCCTCCTGCATTATTTTTAAAGTCAAATGGAATAAACAATAAAAAAGGAATTTTGCTTAAACATACAAATATTTATTAGAGAATTTTTTTTATCATGAATTTTTAATCATGTTAATTTTATCACAACTTTTTATCAGTTTTTTTATACAGAACAAGTAGTTTAATTTTTTAAATAAGACCCGTTGAAAATTTTTTGAAAATAATCCACATATGTATTTAGTCATATTAGCTTCACTAAAATGTCAATATAAAACACTTTTATTAACTGTATCACAGCGATTGCGAAAGTTTTTATTTTGTAGAAATATACTCTATGCATACTCTGTGTATACTCGAATAGAAGTATACTCATGCCCAACTATAAATATAGCCATTCTCAACGTTTTACACTTATAAGTGCGGGTATGATCGGCACTCACGCAACTCTTACTTGTAGTTATGTATTTAAGTTGCGCTGGCTTTGAATATGTTGTGTATGTGTATCGTTTAATTTTTAACTTTACTGCTCATACATGTTTGGCCACCAATATTTTAAAAGTACACAAAACCATACTTTTGTCATTCTCTGGCCCCTACAACAACAAGCAGTGTAGACGTTAATTCGCTGCTGGCTGCTATTATGGAAAAAATTTATATATTGGCTGAGGTGCAGGAAACTTCTTGAGCTGAGAATCAAAAGCTTTTAGCTGAGGTGCGTGAAACTTCTAGAGCTGATAATGAAAAACTTTTGACAGTTAAAATAAACTTCTAAACCTGAAAACCAGAATTTTCTGGCAAAAATTAATATGAAACTTGAGAAAATTTCTATTGAGCTACTAGATACATGTACAGCCGAAATACGAGATATTTCTAAATTGATAACAGTGAAGTTGCAGGAAATATATGAGACGGTCTGCAAAAGAGTAGCTGACGTCAGGGCAAAAGTGTTAAATTTAGAGAAGACTGTTGACGAAAAATTTGTTGCAATGGAGGAGAAAATCAACAGTCTCCAGTGTCAAAAATAAGAATCAGTGCGTATTATACCAGAGGTTTCCAGCAGAATAAAAATACCTTGCTTTGATGGTAGCTCACCATTATTCGTATTTAAATTTCAATTCGACATTGTAGGTCTTAAGAGGTGCCGCAGCAGAAATTCTAGAAACCATGCAAGCCAGCTGCACAAACAACTACAACGAATTAATGTTACACAAATGGAATTTGTACCGCATGGAATTAGGGTGCCGAAAGCAAAAGTCTAATGAATTATTACAAGCTTTCGCAATGAAAGTCGAGTTGTTGGTGCAGTTTAGTTATCCAGTGGAAATCCACCCACTAGTAGAGCAAATTAAGACCGAAGCGTTCATCAATGGTATAAGTGACCTTGATATTAAGTATGCGGTGTGTGCTGCTCATAAGGCAACTTTTCGGAGATCGTGGTATATAAAGCATGCAGCATGAAAACTGTATCTACCAAGGAAGATTTAATTACAGCTATCAAAGAGGTGGTAGAGCAGCATTTGACCACAAAACAAAAGGAAAAATGAGGTGCCAAAACTGTAACAGGAGCGATCATTTTCAAAGACATTATAGGGCACCGCTCCGAAGTGTAAGATTTGCGTCACCATGGAGATATGACAAATGGAAGAAGAGTGCCGCATAAAATGGGCGTAGGTATACACAACAGAGTACAAATAAATGAACGCCGTAGAGGTAATGGGTATCATAGAGGCTGTGACATTAAAAGATTTCCACATAACAGTGAAGCTGGTTACCGGAGTGAAAAAATTGAAAAAACCTTGAAGATAGCCGCTGATAAAACAGGTGATAAGGCCAACGAGACCATTCTCAGCACCGGAAATTACGTCTGGGGGCTAACTCACAGAAAGGCCTCAATAATAGCGGCTAAGGAAAAAGACGGACAGCCTACTAGTAAAGAGATATCAGCAGATAGATGTCTAATAAAGGCTTATTGGGCTCGATGGGATAGTTTGAAGTTGATTAATGGGTGTTTATATCGCCATTGGGAAAGTGCAGCTGGCAAAACTTCATCCAACCTAACAGTGGTTCCTTCCTCAAAAATGAATGATATTTTAAATCAGTTCCATAAGGAACCTAGCGAAGAGTATCTTAGCGTGGCAGAGACTATAGGAAAATTAAAACAGCGTTATTATTGGATTGGATGCCAGCAAGCTGCCGCCGGATAGATAGCGAACTGCACTGAATATATTGCGGCTAAAAATGCAGTCAAAACAAGCCAAAATCAGCTGCAGCAATACAAATCGGGAGCACTAGTCGGTAATGCCAAAAAAAAAATTAAAGTCCCAAAGACCATCATGAAACGATGCACACAGGACTAGATATGGGTCAATTGTTTCTACTCTACAACCCACAGCGGAAGAAAAGATTATCTCCCAAGATGCAAACTAACTGGGATGGAACTTATAAAGTCGTCAAAAGGTTAAACGAAGTGGTATACAGAATACAGAAAAACAAAAATCAAAAATGAAACTGGTACATCTAAAGCGACTGACGAGCTATGGGAAGAGAGATAATGAGCCTATTACGAAAATAAAAATGCTTAAAAAGGAAATACAACACATCAGGCACTGTATGATTTTAGCTAAAACTTTATTAGTTTGTGTTAAGGCTCTTGTTATCTGTGCTATTAAGAATGCTACCATTTTCATGTTTAACGGTGCTGCCAGTTCGATTCATTTTTTGTGTATTATAATTCTACATCTTTTGAATTTGAATGAATTGTTATCAAAAATGGCGCATTGCGTTTAGCAAGAGTTATTTATCGTTTTGCAGTCATAAAATAAAGTCGTGGTAAGGCGTAAATAAAAATGTTGTATAAACGAATATTAAGTGCAAGATAAATAAGTTGCTGTATTAAGATATAGTGTAATTGTGTAAAAAGTGTATAAATAAAAAGACCTGTATAAAAGAACAAATTCGCTGCAGTATTTTATTTTACGCAATTTAAAAGACCTCAAACGTTTTAAAAAGGTTAAAACGTAACAATGTAAATATGTTTGTGCTAAGTTAAACACATATTTTCTGTTTAAGTCTAATTCAAATACATATGTAGGCATGTTTTTATAGTATGAATTCCTTATTTTTAATTTTAATCTTATATTTTTGTTTTTTTTTTCACGAATTGTCATATTTTTATTTTAATAAAAGCTGTTTTTTTTAAAAACAAAACAAAAAGAAATATTCTTTTTTATGTGAAAAATCTTTTTTATCAGCTAGAATTATGAATCTCGAAACCAGTTAAATGAAAGTTAATACAAATGTATGAATAACCATGCGGTGCATTGGTGTATTCCCAAACAGGATGACACTAACAAACATTAAATTAAGTCAATCACCTCAAGGTGTGCATAAAAATAGAAAATAAATTTTATATTCATTTGCTTGATTGTATACCTCTTTTTCAATCCTCTGTTATACGGATAAATCAAGTATATTGTCTTGGCTCAAAATATGGGTTTGTATCTTCACTAAGTTTTAACAATCGCTGTTGAACGGATAAATCAATAGCTATGTGTCCACACTAAAATGTCTGTGCTAAATTTTTTAATTGACGGATAAATAAAAAATTGCGTGTCCATTCTAATTCTATTTTGGTTTTTGTCTTCGCTAATAAATGTATGATGCTATTTTTGCACATTATTTAACTTTAAACTTTTTGCTGAATACCAGGCGAACAGAAACAGTCGATAGGTGGATTTTAGAAATATTTTTTTTTAATAACGTATAACTTGAATACGATTTGTGATATTCAAATGAATGTTTTTGTATGTGAAAGATACAAACTTAAACATTTAAATGAACAAGCTTTGGCCCGCCAAAAAAGTTTGTTCTTACTCCTAAAACAATAATTTTCAGTTGATCCCCTTTTATTTAGCAGTTAGGAATAATAACAATTTAGTGTTTTGAAATAGGTTGAAGTCAATTATGTTTTTATTTTTTTACTGTTAAATAACTTAAATTCATGATATCTGATTCATAATATTTATAGTTTGCATTCTTATAATTTTCGTATTAATAATACATCGTGATATCTCCAATAGTATTCATATAACGTTTTTATTCGACATTTTATTTGATAGAAACTAAAATAACTTAGAAATTAAAAAAAAGAACAAATTATGTGTACAATATTTATTATATATACAAAATATATAAGTGTGAAATAATACATTATATTAGATTGTGCATGAAAATACTCTTGAATATAGTACAACAAAGGATGTTATACGATAATTTGATAGGAGAATGAATGCCAAATATTTTATAATTAATAAAAAAAATCAGATATTTATAATAATTGGAAGCATAATGAGAAAATAAAATGAATATGTTAACAAAAAAGATAGTGAAAAAATTAAAACGCTTAGCGTTTTTCATAACATATTTGTATGTACTAGTATATCAAATTACAAGAAAACTATTTTGTAATTAAAAGCTAATTTAAGTATCTAATTGTAAAAAAATAATAACTTAAGTAATTGAGTGTTTGAACCAATTCTCTTATATTTTAGAAACCAAAATCATTTTTTTGTCATGTAGAGCCAATTAAGAAGAATTTAATTTTAAACTGATTTGCTTGAAACAGTTAGGTTTTCGAAGACTATGAGTAGTTAAGTATTTATATTAAAGCATAAGTTTATATACATTGATCTTGTGTATATAAGTCTGTATGTATTGTATATATACCGCAGCAGTTTAATTGCCACCGTAGCAGTGTTACCATAGATAGGATTGTTATATTATACGTTTAATTTGATAATAATAATATATAATAATAATTTTTAGTTAAGATTAAGTTAGTTTAACTTAAATTCATATTGACTTTCTAGCTTAAAGATAATGTACCTTTTTGTTTAAAGATTTCTTTTTTTTTGATAAATTTTTCTTTTTTCTAAATATACTGCTATCAAAAAATACTTTTTATTTCTTTTAATTATCAGTTTTAAATATTATTTAACACATACACATCTAATTAAGTAGTATTAAGTTGTTTAATAGACACCATTTTAATTAATGTTTTTAAGATTTTGTTTTGTTTTTTTAT
Organism: Wohlfahrtia magnifica; assembly: GCA_023159175.1. Taxonomy (NCBI): domain Eukaryota; kingdom Metazoa; phylum Arthropoda; class Insecta; order Diptera; family Sarcophagidae; genus Wohlfahrtia; species Wohlfahrtia magnifica. The sequence continues at coordinate 1,768,158 of JAKWBJ010000225.1, read as the reverse complement.
ATAAAATTTTTAAACATACATCTAAATTGAGGGAGAGAGAGGAAAAGACCTCAAAAACAGCTATCAATTTCTTAATACCTTAAAATAGCGTGTATATAGTTAAGTTTTACGCTCCAATTTAGCTTTTTTTTAACTGTTAGAGACACCAAAGTAAGTAAAGTCACTAATAACAAAGTTTTAATTAACTTTGTTGTTGCTGTTGTTGTTGATGGTGTTGCTGTTGCTGTTGCTGTAATTGTTGCTGTTGCTGTTGTTGTGGTGTACCAAATTTACTGGTTATTTTATGTGAAACATTTACAATGGCCATTTCATGTTTTGAGTCCATATCACAATCATATAAACCACTTAAGGAATCTAAACTTAATAATCTGGAACTAGCACGACTGGACACCGATGTATCATCAACATCGGGAGCATTGTATAGAGAATTGACATCAGATAAAGCACCTTCGGCATCGGTTAAACCAGCTTCGTTCAGTAGTGAGATATTTTCCAGGCCTGGTTCGTCGGTTATATAGCCAGTAGATTCAGCACCCCCTGTTAATAAAAGATCGATGTAAATGTGCATGATTACCACTGAGAGGGTACAAATTAGAGGTTTGCAAAATAGAGTAAAGTGTACTATTAACTTCGACGAAAAAAACTGAAAAACATCTTACATTAAATATCTGATATTTTTCGATAAATACTTCTAAGCTGGATGTTTACCAAATTAACGGTCTTGTATTTGGGAACAAGGCAAAGCAATATCGGGTCAATAAAATTGAACTTTATTTGAACAAAATAATAGTCATTTTCGTTTTTAATCGTTCCATAATATTTTGTCTTTACTTTGCTTATTTTGTGAGAAAAAAACGTTTGCTTACCTGTAGCTTCTTCCCTACAATCATCATCTGACCATTCAGATTGACTTTCCAAATGATTCGAGTCCATAGATTGATGATTATGATGACCGGCACCATATTTGAGCTCATCATTTATCACATTTGCTTCCAATATATCGTTGCGATGATCATGTAGACCATTCGATAAAGCAGCACCCACTAAAGCCTCTTCGGGACCACATTCATTATCATTATCGTCATCTTCTTCATCATCTAAATCGTCTTCGTTATGATATGGTGGACTACGTTGTTGTTGTTGTTGATGATGATGATTGACCATATTGTCTGCTTGGACTAAACGTTTTTTACGTACATCACGACCGACCTCGTCTTCTTCGAATTCTTCATCGGCCAAATTATCTTCCGTATCGTCACGTTCATCTTCATCATCATGATTATGATGTTGATGATTGTTGCGTTGTCGCTGATGATTGTGACCATGATGGTTTGTATGATGATGATGATGGTGGTGGTGATGGTGATGAGGACGATTATAGCGTGAATTTTTATTATCACCTGTGTCATCCAATTGGTCAAGACTTTCGTGACTTTGATCAAAATCTTTTGATCTCGGTCTCATGCGATGGCGATGATTATGTTCTTTGGTTGCACTTTGTTGTTGTTGCTGTTGTTGTTGTTGTTGAGGATAATTGTTATAGTTTGTACCATTTGTTGAAGTCGAAGATTTATTGGTGGTCATATCCATCATGGCCAAATTTAATTGATTACGTGTCTCATGCAGTATTTCACATGACTCTGTATCAGATGTTTGCCTATGCCAAACAACAACAAAAATTTTATAAAAATTTTCAATTTGATTTTTCAAAGAGAAATTTTCACTTACATTTGACTGGATTCTGAAGGATTTTTATTTCTTGTTATCTCCTTTATAGCCTCTAGTCCCACCGGATGTTTGGCAATCATAAAACTTGTACTCACAGGTATTTTTGATCCCAATGGTCGTCCTGTTGTTGGTGAATTCATTTCATCTAATATTGTGGCAGCCATAGCTGTTGTAACATTTTTCAAATTATTGTTGCCACTAAGAGGAGTACTACCGCTTAAGTTACCATTACTGCCCAAACTACCACTCCCCCCGAAGCCGGCAGCCACATTTAAGCCATTCGAACTTAGTTTACTGTTGCTGCCCGAATAACTGATGTCTATGTTGTTGCGACTACTGCTGTTGCTCGTGGTATTTCCGCCCTCAGCATTACCACCTGAAACAGAGGTGACATTGCCGCCTGTCGACGAAGAAGCTGTAGCTGCTGTTGAGTTGTGTGTAGTAGTGGTGACTAAGCCTCTGGCTCTAGAGGACTCATTTAGAAGTCTTTGCAATTCCCTCTCAAATGGTGATTTGGTAGCATTTTGATTTCCTGCTCCACCTGACGGTGTTTGACCCGAATTATTACTCTGCTTACCCTGTGCTGCTAAAACCAAACGATCCTGATATTCGAAACTGTTGCAGGAGTCTCCCTTATTTTGTGTAGTGGTCGTGTATTGGCCCTGACTTTCTGTCGTAGAACTTACTTCGAAATCTTTTAAGTTGGTTATATCGATGACCGGCGAAGTAGGATCTACTTGAATATCGCAGGGATAAAGCCATTGCAATGGATTACCACCATTGCGTGCTACATGATTATTGGTTGCTGTTTGACGAGGTGAATCCTCTTCACCCTCTCCCTCGGTGGTCTTGGAGTAACTTTCGTCAGACGAACTCATTGAGGGTGAATGAGGTCGAGAGCTAAGATCATCTGTGGAAGACATTTCACGACTCTCTTCCAGTTCTGTGGGTAGCTTCGGCAGAGGCTTCATATAGGACCGTAGAAGAGGTGTATTCTGTTTAAGACTCGTTGTTAGAGTGACTGGTTTGGGTGGTAGGGCTGGTAGAGGGGGTTGTGGTTGTTGGGAGTACAGAGGATATTGTTGTTGTTGTTGTTGGTAATGTTGGTAATTTTGCTGGAGATGTTGTTGTTGTTGTTGTTGTTGCTGTTGTTGTATAAACAAATTATTGGGACACATATAACGAGGTGGTTCATATTTAGTAGGTGTATGATTCATTTGTTGTTGATGATGTTGTTGCATGGGCATTATCTTTATGGAGTAACGGTTTTTTTTTGGAAAAGGATATAAGCACCAGGTTATAAAAGTATCATTACAATGGTTATCGCATGTGGTAGGTACACAAACATTTACAAACAAAAATACACATAAAATAGACAAATGCATTGGATGTATACACACAGATACAAAGATAATGATTTTACAGAGTTAAAGTTTCCATCCACCATGTTCATATAAATGGTTTAAGATATAGAAAAAATACATAAAATAGAAAAATATTTACAAGATGATTTTACTGAATAAAACCCATTAACCATTTAATATTACAAACAACAATATATTAAAACGAGATCTATTTTATTAAAAATTATGGGAAAATCATGATAGAAATTATGATAAGAAAACTAAAAACAAACAAAAAATATTGACAAACGAAGAATGAAAACATGTTTCCAATAAATTAAGCATTAGCCGCTATAAAAGGAAAGACTCAGGAAATGATGATGGTCACAAAAAAAGCAACCACAACATGGTTTTGTTGGAATATTTCTAATTAATTAAATTTCTAAGGTCCACTGTATGCAAATTTTTTTAAGATTTACCTAACGCTTCTTTAAGATTGATCACTTCATATGATATTGAGTGCATTATCGTATCGAATATTTCCACAAAAGACCTCTTTCTGGGGGTTATTCTGTATTTCGATTCGAAACGAAAAAGCTTAAAAATTCGAATAAATTGTAGTATGAAGTACTATATACGAAAATTTATTTGTAATAAATACCTTGATTCGAAAGGAAATTGCTTTCGAAAGGTTTAGTTTTTCGAATCGAAATATATAATAATTCCACTGGTCTATAGTTGGGCCTTTTCTATCATCATATCGTACAGACACATTATTATACAAAAATGAAATATTTATCAGGTGGTGTGATTAGACTCCAGTATTAGTGAATATTAACCAGAAATTTCTAAAAATTTGCTATTAGCAACCCGGTTATAAGGCAGTGTATACAAATCGAAATTGGAATAAATATGGAATAAATATGTTTCTTTCTGTAAATAAGCAGGCACCGCTTTGAGGTTCAGTTGAAAGAACAAACAATTGATGTTACAAGTGTTGAGTGTACATAAGATTCATATACCAAGACTTAAAATTTGTGCAGAAACTATGGTGATAAAGAAGAGAATAAGTTGACTAAACACTTTCTCTGCCTGCATTAGAGGAATTAAGGCTAATATTGCTTTATTAGAGAAGATTCATTGACAAGGATAGTCTCGCAAAAGGTAATGCTTCATGCCTTCATTAAATCAAAAGAATAGTTACCAGGATGTAGCAAATTTTCTGAATGGCAACGTATACGATGCAACTCCTGCTCATTTTGATTACCAGGATGTAGCAAATTTTCTGAATGGCAACGTATACGATGAAACTCCTGCTCATTTTGATTTTAGTCTTTTAAAAGCATCAATAAGAAAATAATGGAGAAATATGATGTGCGTTTAACCCTTTTGCTATACTCGTCATACTTTCAATATATTGTAGTACATACTTTTGGATAAATTGATACGCAAATATGCAAAGAAATGTTGCGCCCTGTTGCTTTTCTATTATCAACGACGACTATATATACTCGTCTTTGATTTTATGTCATTAAATTATTATGTACAGTGACATGTAAAAGTGTAACATGATTTAGCATTTTCAACACCCTGTATTTTTTTAAGTTTAAATGAACTAAGTATTTTTGTTGTATTGTATTATAGGTGCACATGTCCTCTTCCTTCAAAACTAATTTGATGCCAATACAATAACGACGTCAGTAGTAGCAACAAAAAGAGTAAATAAAAACAAATGTTACAATTTGTATTAAAGTATTAAAATCAATAGGATGTCCAATATCCTTTTGCCTTTTTTTGGCCTGAATGCAATTAAGAATACTGGATGTATGTTTTTATAATTCTACTGATATATCTTACCAGACTTTCTCTTGTTCGCTTCTACAGTTCGTTCATTTCTTTGGTCGAAATTGAATTCTTAGCGAGCAGTGATTTGACATGAATCCACAAATTCTTAATCGGATTTCCATCCGGTGATTGTGAAAGCCATTTCATATTAACTATCACTGTCTCTTTAAGCCGTTTTCTTAACAATATGTACAGTGTGTTTTGGGCCATTGTCTTGGTGGAAAATTACTTTTTCATCTACACTTGGCAGATTTTGGTGCAGAATCGACAGGTCCTATTTCTCACGTATTGTACCTTCTATGTGTACTAATGGACCTACACAATTTATCGAAATGCAATCCGAAACCATTATGAAGCCACCACCATGATTTATTTTCTGTACTACATGATGAGTTTGTTATTTTCGTTGTTGTTGTATTGGCATCAAACTAGTTTTGGAGTAAGAAGAAATACAACAAAAATACTTAGTCACTGTATATGCGAATTTACCACGAAAAATATACAATGAAAATAGCTTCATATAATCTTTGATTGGCAGCGAAAGGGTTAAGGATTATAACAGAAACTCTACGCAAATTTACAATTACAATAATAGTTCTAAACATTTTCATTCTAATTAAAAACTATAAAATCACATACCATACATACATATTTACAACTTCGAAAAGTCTCTTTTCTTCGCTAAAAGTTTAAAATGATATGAAGCTGCCATAATTTTACTATGAAACTTGTGAATTAAAATGTATATTTACACCAGCTACAGTGCTCGTTTAAAATTATTAAATTTCCCTTCTTTTTTTTGCCAACACCAATAGAACTACAATAAAAGTAATACAATTTACTTTTAAGGTGAAAATCTTGTAAAAAAGAACTAATTTCGTGCATAAAGAGTTTTCTACTATGTAAGTGGTGGACGAGTAATGGAATCACAAAAGGTATTCTTCATTACCACCCAAAAAGGTATCTTCTTCATTATCATTATCATCACAACTACTATTGCCGTCGTCAATATAACTCACCTTGGCCACTTGAGTGGCAAGCAACAACGGTTCACTTTCACGACAATTGTGATAATTGTTGAAATAATTATTGGAATTATTGTGAGTTAGGATTGGCGAAGAAGATAACGATGATGTTTGTATTTGTTGTTGTTGCTGTTGTTGCAGATAATGTTTATTATACTGTTGTTGCTGTTGATAATTATTAAGATGTGCTAAATGATTATTAATATTTTGATGATGATTATTATGATGTAGTTGTTGTTGTAGTTGTGACGACATTGCCGTCGTATGATGCTGATACAAATAATGATGATAATTATTTAATGCAATATTATTAGAAGTAGAAGAAGAAGTTGGTGTAATAGTACATGTTGTTATAGTAGTAGTCATTGTTGTTGTATGAGAGGATACATGCATTTGTTCACGTTTACCATTACCACCATTAGCGGCACCACCAAATAATAATAGATTATTAAAATTTTCCAGCGGGGCATAAGGATCATGCATTTGTTGTTGATGTTGTTGTTGCTGTTGTTGCTGTTTATGTTGTAATTGTTGTTGTTGTTGTTGATGATGTTGTTGTTGATGATGATGGTTATGCAATAAATAATGTTGTGAAAGAGGAGTAGGAGGATTATTATAATTATTAAGAATATTATAACGATTATTGCTATTGCTAGGATTTTCAATAATATTAAATTGTTCACGGATTATTACCGATGATGATGCCGGGGATGATTGTTGATGATGTTGATGCTGTTGTAGGGCGGGTACATTATTGGATTGTTGGATTACTGATGATGTTGATGTTGATGAGAGTGGAGGTGGTGGTGGTGGTGGTAGTGGTTGAGGTAAAGGTTGTTGTTGTTGTTGCTGTGGCTGTGTTATGGAATTAGGATTTAAACCCATACTGCTCATAGAACTAGAAGAATGTTGACGTTGATGTTGTGCCGGTTGCTGTTGCTGATAACCATTGCCACCTCCACCTCCTCCTCCTGGATAGTTGTTGTAACCATTTGTTGTATAACCATTATGATCATTGCCATTATGTTCATCATTGTGACCATTCTCATGTATGCCGGGTAGACCGCCATTAGCGAGAAACGGTTGTTTCTGTAATTTACTATTCATTCTTTGCTGTTGTTGCTGTGACAAATGATGCTGATGATGTTGTGGTTGCATATGTTGTAGTAGTAACTGTTGTTCTTCTTTCATAGAGGTAGCCTTTATGAGCATATTGTTGGCCTCATGTTCCATATTATTGAAACCGAAATCTTTTTTCATATTATAAGTTTCTGAATTCATATTGACATGATAGTTAGTGTCTTGATATTGAGCTTGCTTTTGATAATAATCTGAGGTCTGTGGCAATTGCCCAAAGGAAGGTCGATTACTAATCATGGCATTGCGTACTTCACCATTTAAGCCATTGCTGGTATTGTCATTAAGGAAATATGTAATCATATCACCTTTACCCTTCACCTTAATAGTGCCTCGACATCTATTCAAATGAGAAAACAAAATAAAGAATGAAATTAATTTAAACTTTTAAATTCGAATTTAATATCGAACTTACTTAAACTCAAAATGAGAGCCTTGCAAACTATCAACAACTTCTTGGGTTACTTGAGTATAACCTGGTATACCAGTTGAATCCATGCGACTAGCTACATTAACTGTATTACCCCATATATCATACTGGGGTTTACGTGCGCCAATAACACCAGCTACCACAGGTCCGATATTGATACCTTAAAATGAATTGAATAAACATTTTTATATAAAAATGTGTCTTAAAAATGCAATATTTACATGCAATACTCACCCACTCTTAACATAAAATTATTATAGGAATGGCTGTTTATTTCTTGAAGAGACATACGCATAGCCTTGACATATTCCACTAAAGCGGTCATATGACGTCGTACAGAATTTTGATCGACTGGGTTAATCTTATATTCTAGAATATATATAGTTTGTACTTAATCTGAGAAAAGAACAAATGTTTTTAAGTGTTAATACCTGGTATTAAGCCCACAACAGCCATGTAAGTGCTACCCACAGTTTTGATTTTATCAATGCCATGAAAGCGCTCTTCTTTTAGTAACTAAAATGAAGATGTGGAGATAAATAGAAGCAAAGTTCTAGAGTTCTGAGTTGCAACAAACCTCATCAAAATCTGCTATAATTTCATTAAGCAGACGTAAACATTCTAAACCCTGATCGGAACCATCCATTTCTGTATAAAACTCGTGAAAATTTGGCACACTGGCAAAGATGACACCGACTTTGGCATAACTTTGATGGTAAAGTTCCTGGAATAAAAAATTAAATATATTTGTGTGATATTTTGACCATGAAATGACAGTTATATCCCAAAAATATGCCTTCAACAATTCTGCAACCAAGAGGTCGACACCTTCAAATATATTTATATTACCTGATGCACCTGATTATTTGACAGATTTCCCTCCCTACCCGCAATTAAGAATAATTAAAACGTCACCTTTATGAGTCATAATGTTAACATGCTTATCGTCTTGGTATGGATACAATGCGTTTTTCAGATCTATAAGACTTATACTATACGAGACATTCGAGTTGCAATTTAAAGTTACACAGTCCTTTCTCGAGGCTTGAGAACTTTCTAAGCCTTCGTACTATTGGCAGCATTAATTGCAATGTAACTCCAAATTGAGATAATAGTCTCTCCCTGCAATTTAGGTTTAAACCACAACCACAAAAATTTACCTCTTCGAATCGCTAATCCAACTGCTGGGTAGGAACTAAGCATCAGACTACCCAGGTGTTGGTGCCTCTGATTTTTACTTGGGTACATAATAGACGGGAGTTGAAAGAAAAACAATACAAAAAATACATTCAGGCGGTTCACTAATAAATTGGTAGAGTTAGCGTTTCCTGTATGAACCCCAGTTTATAAATCGTGAGTGTCCTTTAAGTTTTACAGGTGGAAGTTAACCTATTACGTATACCCTACTAGCTCATTACAGAGTTTGCTATCTCTATTGTTAAGAACAAGACTTTATATATTTTCAATATTGTTAGAATTATATAGATTCTTTAAAAAAATTATTTCAAGGCCTCTGTCAGTATTACCTCATATGTAAATTTGTTATACGTATTTATTTTATTTTATTATAAACAACCTTGACCTTCAATAAAACTCTTTGAAGGGTATTAGATATTAAATAATAAAAAATATAACTTATAAATAACAATAAAATAAAGTGAACTACTCACCATATTACTGCGGAATTGATTATCAAGAAAATGTGCAGCCACATGGGCTGGCAACAAATTATGCAATATTCTCTTATTCGATTCTTGTAAAACATCCATTTCCTTTTTCTCTTGAGATGCCTGTAATTGCCATAGAAAATCTAATCTTGCTGTCCACTCAACTAAACGACCATGGACAAGAATGGCAATCATAAAAATTAATATACGAGCCAATGAGATTAAATGAAGTGGAATCGAGGCACTACAAACGATAGGGGAGAAGAACACACAACAAAACATATTAATATACATACATACATACATAAAAATATATAAATTTTTAGCTGCGTACACTTACTTGACACGATTGTCATAGCAGTCAAAAATATTCGTATGGGACAGTTCAATAAACAAACTATAAATGACACCCATCATAATGACCAGTAGTGATTTGAAGATAATGGGTAGCCTAGAATTCAGTATTGATTTTTAAAGATTTGTTTTCTTCTGTTTTGTTTTAATTTGTATTCATATTTTTACCTTAAAAATACCGAAACTGAAAGTAAAGCAAATGTAGCGGACAAGGACACATATTGAGGTAGAGAACATTTACGATGGGCTTCACTTTGATGGGCCAACATGAGAAGATCTTCTTCGAAAGTAGGGGTAGCGGTAGTAATATTACTCGAACAGGGATGATCAGAAACACAAGTAAACTGTAAGAAAATTGATTATAAAAGCAATCTATAAGAGATATTTTTCTTTCCAATACCTACCACATTTACTTGACCCACGGAATATATCAGAATAACAGTGAATATTGTTATAGCCATTCGTAACGTAAAACTTTGTGAAAGATCCCAATTAATCCATTTTAAGCGCACAGCCAACAGAAGCATCAATACTGCACTAACCCATACAAAGGCCGTTAAAAACAGTAACAATAATATTAGCGTCCTTGGTAAAGCTGTTACTTGCAAAGCTGCACCCAATATCAAGAGTAACAGAGAACAACCCATGGCGGTGGTAAAGCCCAAGTCAAAATCTTTACGGTATTCACGTTCTTTATCACTCTCACGAAATCTCAATGTTATACGATCCACATGTTCCGATTTATCACAATCCACTGAACGAGCATTGATAGCTTGTGAGAGAAAACGATTAACACGATTTGTCGGCTGATGATGCACTGAAGAATGACGCTTGCGAAAGGGTCTCTTAAACTTATCGGTAACTTTGGACTGGTGTATGGTTGTTTGATTTAAGGTTTTTTTTATTTGTGTTGGTATGATAGAAATGAAATTCAAAATATTTGTTTTTTTTTGGTTTTTTTTTTGGAAAATATAGAAAAATAAATTTTATTATTAAAAAAGACAATATGCAAGTGTTTGTTTTTTGTGTTTAAAATAAATTAATGGTTTTGTTTTTGTTGTACACTAAGTAAATCTTACACCCAAAGATAAAATGTTAGTACAATACAAGAATATTATAAAAAAAACATGCACAAATGAGTTTGTTATGATTGTTTAACTATTGTATAACATGCATTCGACAATGAATGACTTCTTTATTCCTTTTCACAAAATTTACAAAAAATCATACAATGACAAACGAAGTATGTTGAGAGAAACTCTAGGATATGGAATGTCGTTGATAAAAGACTAAGTGAAACTCATGCAAATTAAAAAAAGAACTCAATACTGTTTAACAACTTCTAAAGTGTTTTAAATAATTTCCTTTTAAAGAAGTGTTTGGACTTGAAGATACATAGAATGACATAAATTTCGTTAAAATTAATGCAAATAAGAATTTTTTTATACTAAACAACTGAGCTTGTAAAAAATATTGCCTTATTTTACTCTTCCATTACCATTATTACAAAAATTTTCAAAGAGTTAGAATTTCTTTAGCTGTGTATAGTTATATCAGTACAAAATATCAACAAGTGACAAGGATCTCTATTTATTTAATTTCAATTCTTGTCCGAAATTTTTTATTTGCTACTTTGTATTTTCAATTTCCTGTCAATTGATTACATACTTTTTTCATCCAAACATTTCCTTAAAATATATTTTGAAATATTTCTACCCTACACCACTATAGCTGATAGACTTATGTACATCATATATTGTGTCTAAACGTTTTTAAAATTCTCCAAAGAAAACTGCCGTAAACTAATTCGTAGAACTATGTTTTTGGTTAAAATTATTTTCTGATTTCTTTACCTCACATAAGAATTTTGTTTTTACAATATTTTTTAAAAAAGAGTGTTAGAAATGCAGCAATGCAACTTTCAAAAAGTTCTTCGTAACATCTAATATCTAACTTTAACGATAAATTTAATGAGTGGCCCAGAGAAACCTAGGAATTGAGTGTGTATGATAGATTGTGGATATTTAAAAACGAGTAGCGTTTGACTTAGATAGTTAGTAGGAGCTTCAGAATCAGACTGAAATGCGGTAGACCAATCAGTTATTCACATAAAATGTGATTATAATATCTGATTGCATTTCACACAACTAACCTTGGTAACCAAGCTCAGTCTGAAGACGATGCTAGGTATACATAAAAACATCTTCATCAAGCGTGAAGCGAAATCTGCGAAATCTGCTTAAGGAACTAGGCGGACTGCGGTAGCCGTCGGATTATAAGGTACCTACCCTAAACTTCGATAGGACCTATAGGACTAAAAATACCTATTAGGATGGTTTGAGCTGCGGGATGTGTTCTGCGAGACGACGAGATCTCAATCTATACCGATAATTCCAAGGAAGAGGCGGGCACGGGATCGAGTTTTTACTCCCGATGACTGTACTGTCTTCCAGGCCTCGGTTAATATCATCGATAGGTGTACTAGCTGCATTCGAGAACTAGATCTGGAGCTTTCGGATATTGGATAGTCTACATGGACAGTTTTGCTTCGACAGATGCTCTCAGTTCCAACGTGGCTAGGTCGGTATGTCTCCTCAGCTGCTGTGGCCTACTGATATGAGTCCCAAATCATGCGGCTATTCGAGAGAATGATTTTGCTGACGAATGCGAGAAAGGGATCGCCTTTGAATGTAACGTTAGCACAGGGGGACATACATATTTCCTTGAAGACGTTGAACAGTGTAGAACGCAGTTGGTCTAATATTACCACTTGCAGGATATCCAAGAATTCTTCTTAAAGGTATAATTACTAGACACTATATGATTGGATGTATGTTTGAGCATATAAATTACATATGTTATGGTTACTGTAGGAGTTGTCAGGATGTGGAAGAAAAGGAACCGGTGCAATACCTTCTTTGTGATTATCCTGCTCTAAATGAGCTTAGACTAAGGCATCTTAGGGCACCTTTCTTCCATTATCTGGATTGTCTCTTGGATGTGTCTGGTCAATTCTGTCAGCGGTACCAGTTGGCTTTCGCGAGGGCCAAGTGATTTGCACATTTAGGTTTAGGTAGGACTTGACTAGATCTTTCTCATCTTTTACTTTTAGTCCTTGATGAGTTTTCGGGTGTTTTTTAGTGGTATTAGAATGAGCCATATGGCTTCCGTGTGTTTTCGCTAGCCGAGGGCGACCCATGCGATCTAGCTTAATCTAGACTGCCATACCACAACTTGTAATTAAAAGGATCAAAAAGTTAGCTACTTCGTTTGTAAGCTGCTACGCAAAATTTTAAATGAGATTACCGTTCGTTCTATTTTACCTCTGTTTGTATTTTGATGATAAGTGTTTTATAAATTATTAGTTGCTGTAGACATTTTTATACAAGAATTGAAATATTAAAAAAAATTTTCTGGTAGGTACCTACACTAAAAGCTGATGAAATCTTAAAAACTTTTGATAAAAATTGGATTTAAATTAAAAGTCGATAATTTTTAAAATGATACTTATCGATTAGTAATTTAGATTTAATCATTTCAAAACATACATTTCAGAGTAATTTTGTAATAAAATAAAAAGTGGTGTAGGGTATAATATAGTCGTTATAGACCGACCATAATGTTGTTTTTACTTGTTATTAATAAAAAGGAAAAACTCAACGCCAAAGTATAAACTTTGAAATAAAAAAATGTTTGCATAAGAAACGAATCTCCACTGAACTTGAAGTAATTTTTTTTTTATATGAAATCAACTCAATTATAAAATAACCAGCAAATGAATGAGTGGCATTTAACAAACGAACAAAAAAAAAAAAAAATATCAAACGATTAAACAACTTGTAAAAGAAAGGTTTTTGTTCTTGTTTTTTTTTGCAATTTTTCAAAATGAATTGTTTTTGAAAAAATATGTATGAAAAACGAGTAATGTTTTGTTTCGATTTTTCTTGCAAACAACAAATCTCACTTTATTTTTGTGATTATTATGTCTATGAATGCGACTAATCGTATTCGAAGTTGAATTAGAAGTTGTTCCTACTTGTATGGTAACACCGCCACCTGGTGGTGTTGGAGCATGTAAGATTTTTTGTAGTCGTATTACCTATATAAGAGAAAAGAACACAAATGGAGAGAAAGAAAATAAAAACACAAAAACGAAAAAAGAAACAAATAAATTAAGACAAATAAATCGTAATTATACCCAGATAAAGAAAAAATAAATAATTTAACACAAAGACATAAAATAAAAAATTATATAAAATAAAAAACATAAATAATAAGATAGATTTGTACGTACAATTTAAATACGAAATTAAACAAAAATAAATAATAGTATTATAGAAATAGAGAAAGAAAATATAGTAGAAGAAATAGTAGAGTTAAGATTTAATGGAAATAATTTTTTATAAAAAAAAAATCTAAAAAGAGGAATTCTTATGTAATTTTAAAGGAAATTTTACACTAAATTTTTCTAAAACAAAATTTTATCTCTACTATACATCGAGAATTAATATATTTTGTTTTAAACATTTTAAAGATGATTTGCTTAAGGTTCACAAAAAAACTAAATTATAAGTTTCTGATATTTCTTGATTAGACTCCTGTCTACGATAATTACTGGTCCAATGTTTTAAGGGGACTAGATATCAATAGTAGTGTATATTGTTTAAGAAGCTGTTAAAGTTACATATTAATGACCAGTGTTGCCACGCATAAAATTGATATCCTACTAAAAATGTTCCCAAAATTCTACCAAAATCGATCGACCAAAAAAAAAAATTTAATTAATTCTTAAAATCGAAAACTTATTTAGTAATGTCTCCTAATAACAAATTTATATTAAGTATTTATATGCTAAATGACAATTTTTAATGACAAAATGCTAGTGAACACTTTTCTTAATTCGAATCAAAATTAAATTTTTTAATTATATGATTTGATTGGAGGAAAAATCTAGAAAAAATTTATGAAAATTCCCAGAAGAAGAAATTCTACCAAAAACAAACGAAAATTGCAACAAACCATCCAAACTACTAAACTGTTTTAAAACAAGGCAAAACTACCAGTTTTGGTCCGATTGGACCAAAGCGGCACCGCTGTCAGTGACATTCAGTAATTAAAGTCATAGTCGATAGATAAACGCCTTTGGAATCATGCGTCCTACCACATTCAGGATTATTTTAAAATTCTAGAGTACGTTGACAGGCTGACTAGGGGCTTTATTATTCATATATGCAATAAATGATCCTACGCTTTAGGTAGAGCCTTTGCTTTAAGTAATTGCAACTAAGCTGGGGCAATATGCTTGTATAGAATCTTATCCGACAAATCGATTTCACATACATTATTAGATTTATGGAATTATCTGAAGTAGCTTCTCCAACATCGATTATTTTATTCTTACCAAAAGTCAGTCGGTGATTGGGGCTTAGTGAAAAAATGCCGGGTATTTCAGACACAGATGTCTCAATATTTCGTGCATATAGCGGAGGATATACATTTACTACATATCAGTGTCGATATGGAAGAGTAGTTTAAGTTGACTTATGCTATTCTGACTTTCCGATACTGATTTAGTATATTTAGAAACAATATCGGAAAAAATCGAACATAGCTAAAGTCGGCTTAAGCTACATATCGAAGCCATATCGATACAGATATATTGAGCTGGCACCAGACTACCCAACTTCTTGGCGTCTTACTCACCCCGTTTAAAATATGGGCTGAATCTAAGTTGGTATTGCAGAAATCGTTCACACAAATTTTTCGTCTCACATCCAGGTGGAAGAGATAGATTTCTTTTTTTTAACAACTTTTAAAGAAACTGCTGTGATACTTCCCCTATTACTGTCCGGACCTTTTCTCGATAGTACTATTGGGATGGCTGTACTAGCATCTATAGAAACTAGACTTTATAGCCAAAAAGAAAAAAATTATACTGAACTTTGTTCTACAAACTGTTTCTACTATCCTTTGTTATTTTTTCCTGCAGATTAAGTTATGAATTCTTAGCAGTGGCTGTACTATTAGCGCGTTGAACCTAACCAAGATTTATTTGAACTTTGCTTTTCGAATTTAGTCTTCTGCTACTTGCTCACTTGTTTCCAGCTTAGGTCTGACCTGTTTTCAGGTTATGCTTTCATACAGAAACTACAGTGGAAGCTTACTTTAGGCTTAAGTCAAATTGTATTCGAGATCTATCTTAACAACTAAAGCTCTTTAAAAAGAAAATTTCTTAAGTCCTCTGTAAGCGAAGTGACCAATTGGTCTTATGTATGTTAGCTAATAAACTAGAATATCAAATTAGCGTTTATTTTTCTTAATTTTAGAACTTTTAAGCAAATCATCCAATTCCATCAGTTTCAAAAAATTTCGAATTTTATAAAATCCAACAACTATAATAAATATAATTCTTTAAAATATATAACATTATTTACGAATATTCATCATAACTATAAGTTTATTTTTGTATGCATGTTACAACTTAAAAGAAATGCTTTATTTATTTTTATTTACACACAACAATAAAAATACTACAAAACTTTACAATTTACAAAGTTTAACATATTCTTGAGAGTTTTGAAAATGAACATTTTTGTTTTGTTGATGAAATACTGACCGATAATTTGTTAGTTACAATTTACAATAACAAACATTTGTTTTTTTTTTTATTTATATGACCTCTTAAAACAAAAATCATCTTTTCGAAATTAAAAATATACCCATTTAAGCCTAAAATCTAAAATTTTGTCTTAAAAAAGTTACAAAATAAAAACAAAGTAAACTTACCGCATCCTGAAATATATAAAAAAAAATAAATTAAAAAAATAATAAATAAATAAAAGTTTAAATAAATTATAGAAAATAATTTAGAAAAGTGAAATTAGATTTTAAAGGAGTAATAGAACAAAAAAGCAAATTGTTGGGATTATTAAAAGCAAATAAGCGTGTTGAATAAAATAATTAAAGTTAAAGTTATAAAAATCAAAACCAAGGCGAAGCCAATTGAAATGGTTGAAAAAAGAAAATGTAAAAAATAATACAAGAAATTAATTTTAAAATTTTCGTTTCAGCGTTCATATTGTTTATGTAATTTTGTTTTTATTTAAAGGTTAGTAAATTATTTCTAAAATATCATATAATTTTGTTTTCTTTTCAAAAATCATGCAATTTTTTAATTTATTTATTTTAAGCTATATTTTTATAAGCCATTAATATATTTTTTGTTAAAAAAGAAATATATAATTTGCCACTAAGCTACTACTAAACCAAACTTTGGGGCTTAATATCAAGTTAACTTTATAAAAACTCACCTTTCTATTACTTTTGTCCACTTGATTATCTCCACCAGCTGTACTACCTCGGCCGCCGCCACTGCCGGCCGAAGAAGGAAATGAACCAGTGGCTATATTCGAGAATGGTACTGGTTCGGAAAACTTAATTGTATGCAACAATTGCATAACAACATTTGAAACATTACGGAATGATAATTTACGACGAGATCCGATGGCTGAACGTACGCCTAGAGTATTAAGCATTAAAGGCTAAAAAATTGCAAAAGATGTTTAGTAACAACATTAAATATGTACAAGTAGTGAGCATGTCAAATTTACCTTACGCCTATGTGGTGGTGGCACTATAAAGTATGTATCCACACCATGATCTCTTAGATATGATGATCTCTGATCACCATGCCCTGCTTCCACCTCATATTCTCCTGAAAGAGCATCTAAAGTCGCGCGTGTAACATGAACTCTACCAGGTTCACCACCTGACTCCATATGATTGGCCAATGTAACATCATTGGACCACACATCGAATTGCCATTTGCGTAAACCCAAAACGCCGCATAATACTCGTCCCGTATGAATGCCTACACGCATGTTCAACATGACATCGGTGGCCTCCACAACAGAACTGGAATATAAAAAACATTTAAACATTTTTTGTCTTAATCTTTTTATATGAATGTGTGTTTGTATGTATGTACTCGTGTATATGTATTTTTGTTTGTTTCTTTGCGCTTTATAGACAGTTAAACGGCTGAACTGATTTTCTTGCATTTTTTACAGTATCTCTCTGTATGTCTGGAAGGACCTATAGGCTATATACAATTGAAAAATTTCAACTGGGCGGTGACACGCCCATACAAGGTAATTATTTATTTGTTTATATTTTTAAATTTGGGTGAAATAGCTCCATGGTCAAAAAAAATCAACAGTCAAAAAGTGGGCGGAATCGTGTAAGCACCTCCCATAAAAAGTTAATATTAATTTGTGTATCATGAGAACGGTGATGGATAAAGTTTCGGAGTTTGGTCCGAATGATTTCATAGTCAATACATATTAACAGTCAAAAAGTGGACGGAATTTGATAAATGGGCAAGGTGTCTCCTATACAAAGTAAATACTGACTTTTGTATACCTTGAGAACGAAATTAGTGGAAGTTTCTAAATTTGATTCAAGCAAAGTCGTGAATAGTATACATCATCAGCCATTAACTAGAGAACGGTAACATTAACATAAAGAACGGTAATAAAAAAGCTACGTTATCCATCCACTTCAACCAAAAAGTGAATATTACACAAAGGACACCGGATA
Organism: Wohlfahrtia magnifica; assembly: GCA_023159175.1. Classification (NCBI taxonomy): domain Eukaryota; kingdom Metazoa; phylum Arthropoda; class Insecta; order Diptera; family Sarcophagidae; genus Wohlfahrtia; species Wohlfahrtia magnifica. The sequence goes on along the minus strand of JAKWBJ010000225.1, from coordinate 1,750,031 downwards.
AAAGCTATCTATATACGTATACTATACAAAAATGAATGTATGTTTGTTGGAGGACTGTATACAGCTGAAAGGCATAATATACACTATCATTCTGGAAGGAACTATAGGCTATCTCAAATGTTTGGGGTTGGACCGGAAGGGGATAAAATGGGGAGAAAAGGATAAAATAAATTAGACAACAGTTATGATAATAATTAAGATAGGGGTAGCGAAGCACGACGAGTTAAAAAAAATAAAATACTTACGCTATTGCATCGATCATATCGAGACCCATTTCTACAGTACATTTGGCATGATCTTTGCGTGGCTCAGGTAAACCTGATACACAATAATAACAATCGCCTAAGATTTTAATACGTAAACAATGGTTGTCCTGTAAAATATACATTTGTTTTACATTTTGATGCAATTTATAAAAAAAGTTTAGTAATTACTTACATGAGCTAATTGATCAAATCTACCAAAAAGTTCATTCAACAGTCTTACTAATTCCTGCGCACTACACTGAGAGGACAATACGGTAAAGCCAACAATATCTGCAAAAAGAATGCTGAAAAAAACACAAAGAAATTATTTTTTAATATTTTATATAACAATCAGTTAAAACACTTTTCCTCTGCTAACGTTAAGCTGTTGGTTTGTGTTGTTACCTTGAAAATATTAAATTCTTAAAATATGAAAATCTATAAAATTTTCTTTACATATGACCTCATACATGCGACTTTTTGTTAGCCTTTTCGATTTATTTAAAAATTAAAAATACATTTTATTAAAAAAAAAATTCCTAATTAATAAAATTGCATTTTCGATAAATTATATTAACGCGTTGCACCAATAAAAGGCTAATATAGCATTGAACGTTTATTTGGCGTATATGAACATATAAAAGAATTATATTTTCAATTTAAATGCATAAAATGAAAATGCTTCCCATTCAGAAAAACCTACACTGGCAAACAAGCGAACGCAGTAATGCATAGCAGGCGACACAAAATGTTCAACAAACTCAAATTCCATAAACCATCGTTCAACAAAATGTATTTCTTTAAATTTAATTTATTCTTGTCAATGACGTCAATGACGTTATTTAAAGAACAACTAAAATTAAGGTTTATCTCTTTAAAAGCAACAAAAGCAAAAACAAAACAATATGTGCTAAAAACACCAAATAAAATTTTATTTTTGAATATTTTTTTGGCAACGAAAATTACATTTAAATTAAAAATGTATTACTTATGACATTTAAACAAACATTTCATTTAAGTCAACTAAAACTCATCAATCATCATCGCCTTTTAAATTTTGTATTTATCTTTTAAGAACATAATGTTCGAAATAAATATATTTTTTTTAATAAAAATACCACACAACTGTCAGCCTTCTGCTCGAGAAAAAAACGTTTTAAATCAAATTAAATACACAAATTACGTATTGTGGTTAATGAAAAAAGGACATAAAAGCCATATTTTTTTTAATTGAAAAAAAAAACTCTAAAGCAGTTTCTGCATCTTCTATCAGATAAATAAACGAAAGATCTTTTCAACAGATAATGACTCGTTTGAGCAAATCAGTATCATCACTGACTTCATTCTACCATGAGTTGAGTTTGAGTTTTGAGTACACTGCCATTCATCAAAACCCTAAAGCATCAAACAACTTCTTTAATGTTTTCACTTATTAATAGCTTTACTCATCCGGCGTTACCGGAAAATCTATATGCATGTATATAGAGATTATAAATGAAATATAAATTGGTAAGTTTTTTTACCACCTGTCTGTTTTTATAAAGAAAATTCTAAGACGACTTTTAACTTCTACCGCTGAATATTTGTTGAGATGTAAGATAATAAATATAATTTTTTTATGAGAGATGCCACGCCCACTCTTCCTGTGAAGTTCATTTTTTATTTGAACGTCCAACTTGATAATAGAATAGCATGTGGAACGTTTTATAGTTCGGAAGGTATATGGTAATAACTACATGTTTCGTAGGAATAGACTCTGAAGAAACTTCGCTTTAAGAAAAAACCATGCGTATCATTTTAAAGAAAAGTAATAAATTTTGATCGTATGCACTCTATTGAATTTTCGTTAGCTGGATCTATATATCTGTGCATTAAAGTTCAACAAAATCGATTTAGTCGTTTATGCGTTATTAACTCATAAGTAAAATTATTTCCCATATGACGTATTTGGCACATTTTACACCGATTTTAATCTCTTTATCTAGATCTACATAGTTGTGTTCAAAATTTCAACAAAATCTGTCCAGTCGTTTACACGTAACTGATTAACAAACAAAAAACAAATACATTTACAAAGAAACTTATAGTATACATATACAGTGAGTCAAGAATGAGTTTACACATTGGAAATAATTATGTATTTACAACTTTATCACCAGAAAAATGGCTCTTTTTGCTTCCTAACACTAATTTTTTTTGGTTTATTATGATAATATACATTTCTTTAAAAATATTATGTAAAAACTAAGACAAATTCACTTCAAAACACATAAGAAAGTTACCAGAAACAATTTGCTCACAATTAGTATTGTTAACTAACTCTTTACACAAAAATTAGAAAATGTGTTTACATTATATTTAACAGATAATAAAAACATTTTTCAGGTTTTTATTATTTAGTATGACCACATTGTAGTGGCTTTTTCAACCCATTAACCAACTTTGTTAATAATCTGCCGGTATTTTTTTGTCACTCTTCTATTATTGTAGTTTAAATGGTATAATGCTCCTTGATCGGTGTTTAGCTACTTTTTTTTTTCTTTTTTGCAAAATACCCACAAATTTTTAATAGGGTTCAAGTCGGAGGTTTGTGCAAAAGTGTCTATAACATTTCCAAAGTTATAATGAAGCCACATCCGCAATACATGCGAATTATATAAAAAAATCGTTGTTCTGATAAAATTTAAATTGTAGTTTGTTGTCCCTGAGTTACCCGAATTTCTTAATGCTGTTTATCAAAAGGGTCTTTAAAACGTCTTAGTATTGCCGTGCATCCATTGTAGGTCCTATAAAAGCAAAGTCTTCTGCGCTTACCATTGAGACACACCCCTAAACCAATAATGACATTTTTTAAAATTTAACATTTAAACTGCTTATGTTCTTTTTTAGTGATGTTAAGCGTTTTATCCATACGCTTGTAGGCCCATCGTTGTAAAACTACATCATTTTCATTTCAATACAAAATATAACGTTATCCCAATAGTCAGTTGGTAGTTAAACGTTTATTATAGCAATGGGAAAACACATTTTCTATATTTGCTGCAGATAAAAATGATTTCTTATGTGCTGCTCTTGATTATTAGTTATATTTTAAAACTGACTACCACGCCTTTTAATGACAATCAACTATATCACACTCCTCTTCATGCTCTTTCACAAGTGTTCGTGTGGAAATTTGAGGGTTTTGTGCGGCTATTGTCATAATAATGCGCTATGCATGTTTACTTCTTAATGGCTTTAGGGCCAATTCCCTTTAACTTCAATCTTCCACTTATTTGAGATCGATTTGTACTTGGCTATACCCTTTTACAAATGATCATTATAGTAAATCAACTGAATGATGTTGTAAGATAAGATTTTTCATGTCATGTTTTAAATTGTGTAATATTGGACTAATGAGATTTGCATTGCAAAAAATTATCTCCAACTTATTTACAAAATTGCAAAAAACAATAACTAGGTCCAAACACACCGGCAAAACACATTTGGCCTTTAATAAATGCTAAACTGAGTAAAAAATAATAGGTGTGAAAAGAGTTAGTTGACATTAAAAAAATTAAGTAATGTTTGTTTCCGTTGTGGTTTTCTATTATTTTGCAATAAATTGGAATATTTTTGGTAATAATCGTTTGAAGATACTGCATAAATTATCTACAAAAAAATACATATTAATAACAAACCCTGACATTTTATTGCCAATGAATTAAAAAAACTTATAATTTTTATATGCGTAAAATCATTCTTGACATACTGTATATATATGGGTATATAAATTGATATGATATGGTATCCAGAGCAAGGTTAATCAAAGATATAATTCTAGATGGAAATGAAATCGACCGATACCAGTGTCATCACTTTAAGTATTTTGCAAGATTTATTCTCATTTTTTACGAGCGCGTTAATTTAGATCCCACGTTATTTAAAAAGTCATTTGTTTTAAAACAAATCTCGTATTTTTAAAATAAAATATTTTATATTTTGCCATTTAAGTCCATTGCTTACTAACTAACACACATTTATTTTACTTTTTTGAATTCGAGCCAATAAAAATCGTAAATGTGTAACCCAAAAACGTTTTCATTTATTTCTATGACTTTTTTTCATTTTTTATAATAAAAGAATTTAAATTGTTTTAAACAAATTATGCAAAAAGTGGCAGATGGCCACAAATACAAATATAAATACAAACACAAATGAGTATGCACTTGTATATAGAACGTAAATGAATTCCAAAATAAATTTTTAATTAAAAAAAAACAATTTCTTATAATGTTTTTTCATTCAAAGGTGCAAGAGTATCTTTAATTTAAGTGATGTTGCTGAAGACTTACCTAACATTCTCATGCTTTTGTATATAAATCCGATGAAATTGTCCAGCCACCGGTGAGAGTATATCATTTTTCATTTGCATTGCTACATGCTGAGGTAGTACCGACAATAATAGTCTTTCAAGTTTTTCATTTTCATCCTGGATTTCTAAACGTGCTGCTATACAATTGCGTGTATCTAGGAAAGCACGACGTTGAGCGCGTTCCATCATAATATTGACAACGAGACCCGCGACATTAACACCAATAAACATAACAATGTTGGCAATAAGCTAAAATGATAGAGAATATCTATATTAGTTGAAATATTCTCTTTAAGTTATACAAGTAAAATGTGTTTATTTCAATATAGGACATAAGCGAGTGGCAGCCTCGCTATATCAATCACTTGAGCATGCCTAGCGTTAGTCACCAGAGTCCGAACTAATCAGAGACCCCGCACAAAAGCACAATTCCCTAAATTAAGTCAGAAACCCGCCAGGCAGCTTAATAAACCTGGCTATCAACCTAATGTCAAGCATCGATAGCTCCGATAAGTCGTCGAGAAAAGGAGTATGGACTCTGGCAGATAAAGTTGATCAAGCTCTCTTTCTCTTTGGCCGAGGCATGTGCAGAGGCTGCGCTTGCCTACCCATAACAGAACGACCTGTGAGAATTACTATAGCAGAGGAGATGCTTCGATGGTCCAGTTTAAACAGTTGTTTAGTACGCTTCCTAGCATTACTTTTTTATTTTTTTTACACAATATTCCCGTAATATTGATGACAAATAAAATTTGAGAATTCATTTTCCCAAATTTAAATCGTTATATTGTTCATATGGAATGTGGTAGTACTAGCCTTGCCGGCTTAAATAGACTCCTTTTAAACTGTCAAAGAGGTCAGGGCTACTTATCACTTGATAGTGTGGTATACTAACAAGAATTAAAGGACATTGTGTTTTTATCAGATACTTAATTCTTATACCTTGGTTTCTGACCAGTGATTTGGTGCTGGCTTTCTAGGAAAATACATAGTGGTTTGTAACAAAGATATACATAAATAATAGTTTTGCTTGTTTGGCAAGAGTAAAATGATTTATGCATAATAAAATGATAAAATCTACCAAATATATTTATAGAATAATACCATTGTTAGCTATACCAGTTGCTTGACTATTTAAAAAGCTTCTTGGACATAACCATCTTGAACTATATTGAAGTTAAAATGCAAATGGTAACACAATAATGTGTACAACACGTAGCTTAAATGTTCCAAAATCCATTATGTGTAACCAATAATACAATATAGTAAAATATATGTTTGTTTTATAATTAATTTTCTTTATTGTTTGGATATTAAATTTCAAACAATTACTTTTACCAATTTAATTAATATAGAATTCTAAGCAGCATGTACTTGTATAAGATAGAAAATAAAGCTTTAAAATAAGGTTTATTAATTTGGAAAAGTAATAACTTGTGGCACAAACACTTGGAGAAGCAAAAAGTTAAAGTTTTTTTTTAAAGTTTTGGATTTCACTCTTATAGAGCCACTGGAAAAACAGCTTCATTTTCAAAAAGTTTCGATGACCTACAAATTGAAAGCATACTTAACACCAATTACTCATGAAAAAACATATTAAAACTTTATGATTTTAAGAATATTGTTAAAAAATAACAATAAAAAAATACTCTTTAACCAAACAAATAAATGAACCAATTTATCTAGTTTTTTTTCAGTTTGCGTTTAACAATCAACTGTACCACTTACTTTACCACACAACAAATAAACCACTACGTATGAGTAATGGTTAATTCATCGTGTGAATCGAATATTGCTCATACGTACATATGATCATTTTCAAAGTAAATAATACAAATGTCATAGGGATTATATGTTAGTGTGCGTGTGCGTGTGCGTGTTTGTGTGCAAAATATATGTTTGCTCTTAAAGTTCTGACCTTTGAACTTAACCACGAATCGAAAAAAGTAGAGCAATTTAAAACTTAAATTAAATGTGAAACAAAACAAAAAGAACTTCTTTTATTTCTCTGTATTTTATTAATTTACTCGTAATAAACTTCTGGCATTCAGTGGATTGTTGACTTTTTTTTCTTAAATGTCAGAATACTGTTTGTATTTTGAATTGAATTATTATGCACTTAATATTTAATTGTTTATCTATAATGAAATTTACCTGATTATATTCCATATAACGAAATGAATCTGTAAATATTTTATACACAGTTAAACTAATATGCACCAACGGTAGGATAATGCCAAAACACACAGCTTCCCAAATTTGTAGCGGCATCATGGCGTATGCCAAAAAGACCACAAATACAATTTGCCAAACACCCTCGGCCATGACCTGTAATATGTAAAAAAACATGCACAAAATATATCAGATTCTCATTGTAAAATATGCAAAATGAAATGGTTATGATTTTTGTATTGACGACTTACAAAAATGTTGTATGTGTGAGTTAAAAGAGTTACTATACCATAAATTGTGTCATCTGTATGGCATGAGAATTTTTTTTATAAAACCAACACTGACAAATTCATACAGCGGTTAAAAAACCAAAAAAGAAACGTATGCACATCGTTTTTGTGATAAATTATGAATAGGATGTGTAACACTGAATTATTGCAGTTAGTCTAGGCAAAAAAAAAAAACTGATAAAACTCAATTAATAATGGCTGACAAAAATAGGCGCACAATGTCAAGAGTGGTCTCCTTCTGGTAGTCTCAAATGATCGTCGATGTATGTTGTGAATGTGATAAAGTATGCAATGTTTAAATTATAAAAGTCAATCAAGGGATTTATATGATTTAGTAAATTAAAGGCTTTTTTAAATTCCTTTCAATTCTCCTTAATAATTTTATTAACGCTTAACAGAGAGATACAAGTTTTTTAAGCTAAAAATCTCGATAATCATATAATACACAGTAAAAAAATAAACATCTACACTGATGGGAATGGGTAACGCAAATTCTATTGAAAATGTTATTAAATCGCAAGTCTCATCACCATTATTTGATATACATACATACAAGGGTGGTCCCGAAATTAGCCGACCTGAAGTGTATATGTTGGCAGTAGTTTGAAAAATATCATTTTGGTGAAAGGCAGCAACTTACCATATAAAGCATATATTTTAAGTTTAAAGGGACCACATTGTTTAATATAAACTATCTCAGTGAATTTGCAAACCTGGAGAAAATGTTTCGCCATTTTCTTATTAAATACATTAATTTAAAAGGACTCAGTTTATCCAATATTAAAGCCAAGCTGCTTTTTACTTTGGGATTCTCTGATTTACGACTTTTAAATATTGAGTGCCAAGACGAACACTGTAGTGGTAAGCTAATTAAGGTGTACACGCAACAAATGTTTTAAAAAATTCACAAATTGTCACTGGTATTAGTGCGAGAGCTAACTGCAATTACAGACATTGAAAAGATGGATATGCGAAAGACATGTGCAAGATGAATAACTTGTTTGTTCAAAATAGGACAAAAATAACGTCATGAAAAGATTCAATAGAGTGTTTGAAGTGTTTTACTGCAATTTTTACGTTAATTCGTATTTATAGATGATAAAGGGTGGTCCAACCAAAACGCACGACTTTAATTGTAAACAAAACAAAGAGTTTTCAGAGAATTATCTTAATATTCTTTATTATGATAGAAGGATCCATGAAAATTATGTGTGAAATAAAATATCGGCCCAATGCTCTCCACAGCTTCAGTGGCATACCTATATCCGTTGGTCCATATTTGCAATGACTCTGAGCCATAAATGAGGTCCAATGCCGTTAGTGTGCCGATATGTCCCGTCCTTTAACTTTTGAATTGGCTTATTGACGTACACTTTTTCCTTCGGTGTCAAATCACATGATCGTGGCGGCCAATTAACATCGCCACGACATGAGATAACACGGTCATTGAATTTCTCTCGCAAAAGAGCCAAGTGGCACCATACTGTTGAAACCACATATCGTCCAGATCCATATCCTCAATTTCTGGCCACAAGAAGTCCGTTGTCATCTCGCGATAGCGAACACTATTCACGGTAACTGCTTGGCCGACATTGTTTTCGAAGAAGTACGGCACGATGATGCAGCCAGCCCATAAACCCTCGAAAAGTCACTCTTTGTAAATGCATCGGCTCTTCAACAATCACTCGTAGATTCTCATTTGCCCAAATAGGGCAATTCTGCTTGTTAATCTGAGGTCGATTATGCTGATCAAAAAAATCACGAAGTGCACGATATACATTTTGATTTCAACGTTAAAGGCTTCAAAAATCTTAACGCGCTGCTCAATTATGTACCTCTCCATGGTTGAATTTGTCAAACACTGAAACAAAGAAATGTTAAATTAAGTTGGGCAAAAAACTTGACGTTAAGGTGTGACTCACAATTAACATCGTGCCTTATGGTTGGACCACACTTTACATAAGTCAACCATTTCATACTTGGCGTCTGTTTTCTATTATTCTGATGGGATAATTTTATAAATTATCTTCAAAAGAGAATACAATGAACGCGGGTCTTTCGCTAACTTATTACAGCGTTTAAGTGATGGAATTACGAAAAAAGGCACATTTGTCAAAAAAGAGTTGTTTTGCACCAGTTTGCTTACAAACTTACTATTGCAATGGCCAAAATCAATGGATTAAATTGTTTCATCACAAACCTTATTCGCCATATTTAGCTACTTTGAGTTATTTTTCAATATTTATGTTGAAAAAATGGATCAGTGGTGAAAGGTTTGACAACGATGAAGAGGTGGAGTCTACCGTTTATGGCTAGTTCTTCTATGCTAGGAGAAGTAAAGAAAATGTTCGCTGCCTATCAAACAGAACAGACATTTAGTTCTCTTCTTTTGAGATCGCTTCAGTGGAACCTATCGATACTGCACGTGTCGAAATTGAGTCTCGCCATACATCGATCGAGAATAACTAGCTTAATTAAGGCAATCGGAACACCAATGTTAGGTTCCCGTTCGAAAACAACGCGATTTTCGATCATATCCCCTGTGTCCCGGAACCCATGTTATGGTTACCTTCGAATGATCCGATATTTTCAAGAGAAACCTGTGCCATTCATAGACAAGGATAAACGTCAAGGTGACGATCATAAGGAACTTGATTACAGCCTGGCTGTCCGAGTAAATCAGATGATTTGCAGGAAAAATACCACCACTCTATAAACACAAAAGTAATTTAATTTTTTGTTGATTTTTCATAGTGGAATACATTTCTAAGTATTGCTAAATTAATGCTATTTTTCTAATTCATTCAACAATGAATCAAAGATACTGGCCTTCATACAAATCATTATCCCTGATGAAAATTGATCAGATGAAAGCATATAAAAAGTATTAACGTTTTTTTTTTTTATAATATATTGCCGTTGAAAGTGTTATTCGAGTAACTATTAAAAATTTCGATTTTTAAAAGAAAATCGGCTAAAAATTAAAACTTAGAATATGAAAAGTTTTATACCTAAAAGCATGAAAATGATTTAGTTAAATTTCAATCTGATAATTATGTATTTTAGAATGTACAATTTTGGATATGGCATAAATAATAGAATATGTTTATGGATTAAAATTTAAGTAAATAATTCAACAGATTATTATAGTTGGTCTTAATGACGTGTCAAGTCACTACAAATGATTTGTTTAGTGTTTAGATCAACTAAATTGCAACTAATTTGTTATCTAATTATGTTGTTATTACCTCAGACTCTTCCTGCATTTAAAAATAATAATAAAAATATCAGAAAATAAAATAAAAACAATAAAAAATATTTTATATACAAATATTCCAAATACATTAAAAATTTCACTATATTTGCTTTAAATATAATTTCTTAATATACCCATGCTATTTTTAAATTTTAGTTTTTAGCAATTGAATATAAGCATACATAATGGCTTTCTTCTTATTTATTTTCGTTTCAAGTGCTTTCCACAATTTTGAATTACAGCCAATTTTTTCAACACTAACAATATAAAATTGTTTTTACCAGAAATGGTAGGGTTTGTGCTGCTGTTGCAATACCCTACAAAATTTTTATTAGGCCTATAATTTATTAAGTTGTGTAATTTATTAAGGTATACAATCAAGACGTCAATAATATCATGTAGCCCTAAAGAATTGCAATATACATATAAAAAATTTCCCTATTATGTAACCCAACCATTTTTAAATAAAAACTGAAAAAAATACAAATACAATGGGATTTGACTTTGGCTTAAATATTTTCGTAGAAACAATTACAATATACTTTCAGTCAACCTATACGTATACCCACAGTTTTATTTACGAAAAACTTAAAATAAATTTCGGTAAATATTGAAAAAAATGTTTGTGTTCCTATTTTTTTTAGCACCACTGTATGCTTGTTAATGTATTTATATTAAATTTACAAATTTTCTATAATATATCTAATATTCTTTCTAAAAATTAAAAATTTATATACAAAGAAACAAAAAAAATCAATAAAAACTAAAAAAACATTAACTTACCTCTTTGGTATCTACCGGAAACACGGAACCCAAAGTTGGCATCGATACAATACAAATGGCAGCTGTAAACAATAAAATGCCATAACAAAGACAGGGTAAATGATGATCTTTGATCACGCGACATTGTAACAATATTAAAATTATGGCAAATAACAGGCACACGAATGAATTGAAGACATTCTGAAAAAAATTAAAAATTAAAATTAAAAGCAAAAACACACAAGAATTATAAAAAACATATATACAAACTTAGAAGAAAGAAAGTTAAAATCTCACAAAAAAAAAAACTCACATGAAATGTAGGAGCATTATTATAAGTTAAGGATAAAGCTGCCATAACACCGCAAAGCACCACAACCAATGCCACTACGCCCAGCACTGAAAAACGTTGCAATTTTAGGGTATACCGTTGATATAAACATTCCAATTCATCATTTTCGAAACGCAACGTATTCCATGGACGACCTCGTGTGGCTTTAACTGCATGATCCATGATCAAATCAATATTGGCTTAATATCTTGTCTTCTTCTTTAAAAACAAATTAAAAGTTTAAGGGTGGAGGAGAAGTTTTAGGAAAATTATGAAATGCCCAACCAACCACCACCGCCTATTAGAGGCGGTCTTCTAGTGAGACGCAGCCAAAGTGTTTACGATTTTTATTGATGTAGCCAATAAGCTAAAGAAGCTGTGGGTAACATTTAAAGCTATAAAGAAATAGAAAAAAGATATATAATGTTTTAAATAGAGTTATAACATTATTAACACGAAAATATAATAAAAAAGATCTTCTTCAGTCGATATATTGTTAAAATATGATTTAAATTGCTATTGTTTACCAAAACTTATAAAAACTTTTTCTAAAGCGTAAATTTTCCAATCTTTCTCTTTATTACCAAAACACTGTTTTTTTTTTTTAACTGAATTGAAATGAATTTGCTAACAAACTTTATGGTTTCCTTCAAAAAAGGAAAAAAAAATGGATTTCCACTATAAACAAACGAAAGTTTCTCTTTCTGGTTTTGTAACCTTGTATTGATTTTTTCTCTTTAATTTCTCCACATTTTATAATCATTTATAATCATCTACACCTTGTAAAAAAATCGTTTATCTATAAATACTCGCACAATTTCACTTTCTTCATAATTTTCAAATGGTCGTTCATGGCTGTAGGTGCCCTCTTCTCATATACCATCTTAGCATGTTTAGGCGTATGTGTTGTTACATGCAACCAACACTTTAACAAATTTATTTTAGTTTATCTGCACAAAAGCAACAACAATAACGTTTACCGCAAAGTATGGCATAATAATATGACTGTAGTTGTAGTAGAAAAAAAAAATCTGAAACAAAATAAACTGAATTGAACACGAATGATTTTATGCTTCATTAAGTGGAAAAATTCTATAATTACTCGTATTTAGAACACAGCCACAACCAGCAAGCAGCTACAAAAATATGAAAATTCTCTACCCGTTGTTAAGATCCTAAAGGCGCTTTCACGAAAAATATAATATTTTATTACGAAATTGAAAAATTAAAAATGCTTATGGTATTGAAAATTTCAGTAGAAAAACTATAGAAATCATTTTGTAGTCTTACTATGTCCAAGCAAATAATTTGAATTATGATAGCTAAGGCACATTTCAAAAATAAAAAAAAACTGCCGCATGACCATAAAATAAAATTTATTTCTACTAAATTACATTACAATTTTTTATTTATTTATTATTATTCTCAGCCAGTAGTTTGCCCAACTGCAGACACCCCGACCTAAAGATTTTTTATGTCCTAAAATGTTCACAAAAGATGACCCATACCCTCAGTTGTTGTTCAGTTAACGACACCGGGTTTTATTGGGTGTTATATTAAAAAACCCGTGTGGGTTTTTTATTTAAAGGTTTTCATAGTTTACAAATTTATTTGTTCCGCCTTTGAGCTCAAAAATATGAAATAACAGATTTATCACATCACTGCTTCACGCCTCTGATCCTTTTCCAAATTTCATCTCAAAAAAACTTCACGTCTTCTAAGGCGCTCTAACTTTGAAGTCGATTTGGTATTTCTTCAGAGGAAGTGATTCGGTGGCATGGTAAAAGATAAGCTTATATCTCCTTATACGGCCTAGGTAATTTCTGAAAATGTAGGCCGTAAATCGAAATGCCTTTAAACGAGATGAATATGTGTTCCGTTTGCTTCCCTTACACATCTACACGAGATAATTTGTGCTTAAATCGAATGTGTTCCATATTTCAAGCAGGCCGTCATAGCGAAATGCCATGTAAAGAAAGCTCGAAGCGAAAGCTCCGTCGCAATAGCCGACGAAGCAATGTTCGGAGAATACGGCGGATGTGGCATTGGATCGTTTCTAATAATTGTTCAGAAACTTTTGCGACATGTGGTCGGGCATTGTCGTGCAAAAGAATAACTTGATCATGTCTGTCTTTATATTCCCGCCGTTTTTCTCAAAATGCATGATTTAAACGAAGTAATTGCAGTCTGGTTCGCTCACCGAGCTTTAGCAACTCATAGTACACAATGCAGCCTAAAACAACGTGAGTGTATAAACAAACCAAAAATATTGTCGACTCGAACGAAATTTAAAAGCAGTTATAAAACTCAAAAAAGCCTATCAAAAAACCCAATAAAACCCGGTGGGCTGGGGTTTTTTTTTTAGAAAAACGCTTTTAGATAACGATAATCGTCCGGTAACAACATCCCACTCAGCTATTCTCCATACAGGCATGGCAGGGCGAAAGCCATGCTCGAAGGCTTTGAATATGCCGATTTAGATACTTTTTCTACCGAAAAAATTGCAGGGAAAATAAGAAATCGTATCTTCTGCTTGTACAAATGAATTTATGTGGATGGTGGGAAAAGTGGGAAATAAATTCCTTTCCCAGAAGAATGGAAAGATGGCAAAGAAGGGTGATTTGTAAATTGCAAAAATTGGCGTAGTGTATTTCTATGGCTTGGATCTAAAAAGGCCAATGTCAATATTTTGCTGTTTTTAGCTAATTGCTCTTTCAGTTCCAAGCAACAGATGCGTTCTGAGGACTATTGTAAAACTGATTGCGAGAATAATCCTCAACCTCAATCTCAAAACACTTGGATAATAACATCAGCTCCTGCCAAGCCGGTTAACGTAGTGGATTTTCCTCCTTTCACATAATGATTGAGCGGTGCGAAGAATTCTATAAGCATTTGACAGCATTAATCGCAATGGTATATGGTTGGTACTACACTCGAATCAGGGAAAGTTATAACCAGGCTAGATGTTTTATCCACTAGACGAAAGATCAAGAGAAAATGCCACCTACTGGTAAAAAAATTACAGTGCTAAGTAAGGATCACCACCAACTACATTTAACAAGGATCTACACCACTGCACACAATCATATACAGGCAAGCTACAGCTAATCATCTACGAGTACTCAGCTTGAAAATCAACTTGATTTCTGAAACTGAAATTGATACAATGTAATGGATGCTTTGTGGAAAGCCAATATGATTCCTGGAAGGTGTGTCGGTGGAATGACGGAAAGAATAAAATATGTTTTACCATTCACAAAGGAAAATTTTCTGAGTTATTTATGGTCACCTTTCCTATTCCTTATATTCATGGAGGATGTTCACAGTGATATAGAGCCAGGGATGTCCTTAATTACATAACATAACATAACATATAGAGCCAGGGATGTCCTTAATTACATTAATTACATGACTATATTTCCAGCTTGTGCTTAGATGTAAGATCGATGCGATTGGAGGATCGGATCTAGATGTAGCGAGCAGAATAAAAAAGGCAAAATCATGTTTCGGTATACTGGCTCCAATATGATAGAACAACCAAATCAGTAGCATTTTTGAACCAAATGTTAAATTTCTACCCCTCTATGGATGTACGACCTGGAAATTACCAGCAGCTTCAAAGATTTGTTAACCAACTCCTCAGAAGAATACTTCGAATATTCTATTATCGACGGAAATTCGTAAAGGGAAGTGGCAGTGGCAGTGGATTGGCCATAATCTTCGGCGAAATGTCAACAAAGCAGCCAAGCGTATCCTGGAATGAACTAAGATCTATAGCACAAAACCGCGTTAGATTTTTTTTGTTTGAGATCAGCACTCAAGGGTAACCCCTACTCATGCAGTGCATTGTGCAGGTACTGGGAAAATAGGTTGCGGGAAGGAGGGTAGAATGAGTAGTCTTTATGAACGTTCGATTTGAATTTGCTCATGTCGTAAGTGGCAGGGAAGACATTCGCAGTAAGATTGTTCTACAAACGAACAATGCGACCAAAGAATGAATTTTCCTTATAAGGCGTTGTTCGATTCTCTGGAGAATCAACTACAAAGAGATGCGCTCTACGAGAAATACGAGTACTACGTAAGAATATATGATTACTAGGAATTAGTTCCTTAATTTCGTCAGAGCATTCCGTTATAGTACCGATTGAACAATGAAACACACGCTACATTGCAACGATGCTCTAATGAATCGGAAGAGTTGCCTACCCTACCGTCATTAATAAGAATCTTCGCCCTCTCCTGTACGCGGTCGAGAAGCTCCAAAATAGACTTTGAAGCACCGACCCATACATGAGAGTTGTATACCAACTTGGGTCGGATATAAGTCTTGTAAATATTAAGGAGATCAGTTGGAGTGAAGTAAATCTTATACCGTCTTAAAAAGCCAAGGCACTTGAATGCTTCTTTCGATACTCGAAATATGTGCTCGTACCAACGAACGTCACAGTTAATTGTCATGCCCAGAACATCAAGAGTATCTGATTCCTGAATATGTACATTACCAATAGATACAGATGCCAACACACCACCAAGTCTGTGTGTCAGAAAACAATATTGGGTCTTGCGCGCGTTAAGGTCGACCCTGTTTGCGCGACCCCACTAAGAGATTTTCGCAAGGTCGCTTGTAAGCGTGTCGTTCATATTCTACCTTTTCGCCCTAATCTCCAAAGGCTCGGCTACGTTCAAAAGAATATGAATGACAAATGCAAAGAGTAGATAGGACTAGAAGTGAGAAAAAGAAAGTCGTTAAGAAGTATTAGAAATAGAGTTGGAAAAATAACAGAGCCTTGTGGTACTCCTGAATTTATCCTGAACTCATCGGATGAGATCCCACATCCAGGGCCACAACTTTACTCTCACCAAATCCATGAATGGACCTTATCCACCTTTCAGAGGGACCTATTCCACCAGCAGATCACCAGTAGAGCGACCCTTACGGAAACCGTATTGACGATCGCAATGGCGAATAGCTGTTGTTGTTGCCCTATGCTCAGTGGGAGTTAGAGGAAATTATATATAAGACTGAAGAATTTGCTGCAGGAGGTAGAAATTCATTCATAGATTTTTGACATAGTGACTGCATACATTCCTAAACATTCCTACATTATGTTGATTGTATAGTATTTTTTATTCGTTAGATAATGTATTTGCCATTAAGAGTTTTATCCTTTTTAAGGGAATCCTTTCATGAGGTTATGGTAGATTCACCTTAGATTTCTTTGGTATATGTATGAAAAAGCCCAGCATTTTTATTAAAGAAGACGTAATTGTTGTCAAAAAGAATATTTGATTTAATTTTAACAACATCCATTCAATTATTTTCCTGGTTATCACTTTGCTTACAATGCATACTACTTTTGGGAAAGAGTAAACTCAATCTAATCTTAAAAATCATTGTTTTATTTAATTAAGTACGTCTTCTAAGGGTCCGCCATCTAACGTTTTTTTTTTCAACTAGTGCTTATTTCGTGAATGGTAACACTTAGATCATGTCTGATTTGACAGATAATTAGTTTTATCCTTCCGCTGAACGAATATGGTTGTGTATACGCTTGAACAACGCTGGGAATTCGGGCCTGCGATCGACTTACAGAAGATGCCGATTTTGCCAAAAAAATCATCTCTTCAGATGAAGCTCATTTTGGTGTTGGCGGGTATGTAAACAAGCATAATTGTCGCATTTGGGGCACAGAAAACCCGCACGCATACATTGAAAGGCCGACACACCCAAGACGAGTCACTGTTTGGTGCGGATTTTGGTCCAGAGGCATAATTGGGCCATTTTTCTTCGAAAATGAGCAAGGAGTGGCCGTTACAGTCAATGGCGATCGTTATCGGGCCATGTTGAACGAATTTTTGTTTACAAAAATTGAAAAGGAGGATATTAGTAACATTTGGTTTCAACAGGACGGCGCTACGTGCCACACAGCCGAAGCTACACTCGATGTTTTGCGCCCTGTTTTTGAAGATCGCACTATCAGTCGTAGAGCTGATGTCGTTTGGCCAACTCGAAGCTGCGATTTGACACCGTTGGACTATAATTTTTGGGGTGCCGTCAAAGATAAGTGTTACGCCAACAAGCCAGAGACAATTGATGCTTTAAAGGACAATATTCGTGAAAAAAAATTTATTTGGCGGACCCTTTACTTGTTAAAGTCAATTAATGAAAATCACGCATTTGTTGCACAGAACGGAAACTAATTGAAATAGTTAAATAAAATTATATTTCTTGATGCAGTTTTCGAAATTAAAATAAAAAGAAAACATTTTCATAAATTACCAACATTTTGTCTTTTGGATTAAAACATTTTCTTTTAAATTTTTTTTTTTTTTAATATCTTATGTCAACATCATAAATTATACAGTGGCAGGAAATGAAATTTAAACATTAAATAAAAGTGAATGCGTACTATGAGTATGAGTGCAGGAGTAAAATATGAATAATTTATACAATTTGCTTCCTTCCCTACAGACAGAGACAGTGTCTCATTTTGGGTATAAATATTTATACACCCACTCGTGGGATTTAACAAGCTAGTGATGTTAGTACTTATAGTACGTAGTTGTAGGTTCTTTTCCATAATAAAAGTTACAAAATATGGGGAAAGAAAGTTTTATAGAATGAGTTAAGAAAGAATAATATTTAGTTGTGTTGTCTATTGCTGCTTTTAAAAGTTTTTAGAATAACATTTTGCTTTTAATACTTCTGCTGCTGATGCTGCTGTTGGTTTCATGCTTAATATTACTTCAAATTTTTTTTAATACCCTACTTTTCCGTTGGTGGTAATGCAAACTTTATACCCAAGCCAATGGAGTAAATCCTATCTTCTGTATAACTTATATTACCGCCGCACTGAGTTTATTTAAAAATAGGCTCATATTTGTTAGTGTTGATAGATTGTATTTTACCACTAACCGCTATTGTTCGGAATTTGTAAACTGGAAGTCAACAAAATTTAATAAAAACGGCGAATTTGTTTAGTAACGGTCTTTGTTTAGTTCTTAAGCTCATATGACTTACCGTTGAAAGTTCCACAATGAAGCTGGGAAAGCAGTGTAGGTTCTAAAACAGCCGAGCTCGACCGACTACAGTCTTTTCTGTTTTTTTTCTTTATTTTTTTCTGATTTGGTTATGTGGCTATGTATACATGCTGCAGCAATAATAACGCACAACAACTACCATTAGAAGAACTGACATAATAAACCCAAGTATCACTTTAAAATATTACTCAACATTTTCATGCACATGCTCACGCTTTAACTAATGTCTCTGTGTTAAATTTAATTTTTCATATCTATATAACGGTTGATTTTTTAACCGTTTAAGTTTTGAAAATTTAAAAAAGGACACAGAAAATTTTCAAAAGTAAATGTAGTATTTATTTGGGGTGATAAATGAATACTTGCCATTTCCTTCTTATAAATTCATATTTCATGTAAATGTTTCCAGTGACTACGCCGTAGGAGGTCCATTCATGAGCACTAATTTTGCACACTTGTCCCAGGATTTTGTACCACCAATTTTACCAGTGGCAGCTGTAATGTTGTCTTCCAAAGCTTTTCCCTGTACACGAGAGACATCACGTATCCCATAAAAAACAGTCTAGTGGGATCAAATCACATGATCCTGGCTGCCAATAAAATGCTGAACTCCGTAAGATTAATTGCTCACCAAACTCGCCTTTTAATAGGCTCATGATATCATGTGCCGTGTTGCATGTGGCACTGTTTTGTTGAAGCCACATGTCAACCAAATCCTGCTCTTCCATTTTAACAAAAAGAAAAAATCTGTAATAATCGCATGGGTTCTTGCTTTACTGATTATAACGTTGTGATATTAATCGTTTTTGAAGAATTACGGTCCAATGTCCTACAAATCGCATCAAACAGTGCGTGCTTCACACCAAATTCGGTAATTCTGTTTGTTGTCTTCCACATTGAACCAAAATTGCGCTTAGTCGCTGGAGATATTTTTTCGATGGAAAACACACGAAATAAATTTCTCACAGAGCACAAATTTTGATAATAAAATTCAATGATTTGCAATCGTTGTACGTTTGTTAATCTATTTATGGTAAAATGGCAAACCTTACTGAATATTTTTGGCATTGCCACATGCCACGAAAAAATTTAAACTGAAAAACTAAATAACAAAAAATCTCCCGTTACTCTTCAAGAAGAATCAGCTTTAAAATTTATAATCTGAATTTAGCTAAAAAATTGTAAATTAATTCTATTAAATTGGGTATTGAGTCGGTTAGAGACGATTATCATTTTTATTAAAAATCATCGTTTCGAGTATAAGAAATATATTTAATGCCCTATCCTGCACTAAAAAGAGTCTATCAAACGAAAATCATCAAATAAATTAAAAAAAAAAAAATCGCAGTCTGAAATTTTGCTTGTTAACTGAATGGTTGAATGAAATTCTCTTAAACTCTTACTTCATCATCAAGTATGATCATACATAACAGATCAAAATTTTACATCAATTATCTAAAAGTCTGTAGTTTTTTTTTTGGTTGTTTTTGGTCGGTCTACAGCTGATTCTGATAAATTTTTCCTTAAAAAGTAGAAGAGGTCAGTCGGATGGTTGTCACGTTAAAGTTGAATTATGGAAAATTTTTGCTCAATTTGTTGTATACTTATAAAATGTATTTCTCATAGCAAAAATTTAAAGGAATGTACACATTTTATTACTTTGTGAGAAGATTGGTCGGCTCTCGAGTTATAAAAAGACAAACGGAGCACAACTTCTTTTCTTATATACATATACATAGATAAGAATACTAAGGTAGATATATAGATAGCTTTTACCCTGTGTACATTGTGAAATACCTGCTTATTCAGTCTCTCGATGTTTTTAGATGATGTGGATATATAACACAGCTGTAACTGTTACCTTTCTTTTCGGATGACAAACTCCATATCTAGTGTGAATGGGAACTGCCACGCTCACTTATCAAGTCTCGTCCAGTTAGCGACTGATGACGTGTCCTGTCCAAGAAGTTGTTTAAACCAATATTATAAACTTACAACTTTATACTCAAGATATACAAAAATTAATAGTTGCTATGTGTGGGTGTTGCCACGCCCACTTCAAAACTGCTGTTATTTCGATAAAATTTAGATACTTTTTATTTTACAGTTCTCAAGATTTGCAAAAACTAATATTTACTCTGCATGGTAGTTACCATACCAACTTATCCGCTTCCGTCATATTTTCGTTATGTTCAATTGTCCAATCCCGTTCATATTTGCTGCAGAACTTGGATTATATTCACTGACTCAACGTACCAAATCTATTTAAAATACTTTTGACAGGAGCAGAAATAAAAGAATGATTGCCTACAGCGCCACCTGTTGAGGATTTTCCGACTGTTCTTTTCTCCTAAGCCTTTGCGTAGAAATTACGAACAAAATCGCAGAAGGAAGTATTCAATTTGGTCTACTCGTTTTCAAGTCTTAAGCATCCGAACGAAACACAATTCATTTATTATATATAGATTGGGGAAAAATCGATACATAATTGAACCTAATTGACCTATAAAACTTAACTGAAAAATGAAACAATAAATGAAACAAATTACTTTATCCAATATGTTGGAACGAAAATTACTTCAGGCGTTTACAAATAATTTTAATTATTCTAAAAATTATATTGTGGTGTAGGGGCTATTGCAAAGTTGAACTTATCCGAAAGTTCTTGTCTTTAACTTTTCATTATTCACATTCATGTTGTTTTCTTGACATTTTTTATTTAGTACGCGTAAAAGTTTAAAACTATATTTATTTTCTAAATTTTGTTTTTTTTTTTTTAAATTATTCTCTTAAGATTTTGACAGTTGACAGCAGTTTCAGTATACATGTTAAAAATTTTTAAGGTATTGGAAAATGCAATTTCTATAACAAATTTTATAAATTGAGTTTAAAATTGGATTTTATTATGAACGACGCCTATAACAAATGTATTGGAATACGAAAATCTTGAAGATGATTGAGATAATATTAATTCCTATAAATAGCAGTAAGATAAGTTTTGAAATGGCTTATCACTAATTAATAAGTCTACTTTTGTGTATTTTTGGTGACATTGCCAACAAAAGCGTCAATAGAGTTGCTAAAATGGACTAGTGAATTTTTAGTTCAAATGACTTCATATGATCGCAATTGATCTACCTCATCAATAGTGCAACAGGGTTGGCAAAAACTCGGAGTATTTTTTCTAAACCCAGCCCATGGGGTTTTATTCGGTTTTTTGGGCTTATACCTGATTCCCAATTTCGTTTAATTCGAAAATATTTTTTAGTATAATTACGTTGTTTTAATATTTATAATGCAATTCTGCATTCTTAGTGAGATCAAGGCGGCATTGTGTACTATGAGCTGTTAAAACCTGGTATTCGGAGCAGACTGCAATTACTTCGGCTGAATCGTGCATTATGAGAAAAACGTCCAGAATATAAAGACTGACAGACAGACAGACACACATATAAAGTTTTCCTTTTGCATGATAACGCTCGGTCTCTCGTGACAAAGTGGCCAAACAATTTTTAGAAACGATCAAATTCTCAAGACAGCTTCTTCGGGCTATTGGCATTGGATGGACGCAATATGGTATATCGGCTTCAAAGTGGATCTTCGGTCATTAGCTCAGAGCTGGGGGAAATATGTAAGCCAGTGGTTTGATAATTTTTATTTTGATTAAATTGTTGTTTGATTAAATTGTCATTATCTTTTTCGAGCTGCAAAAGGTACCGAATTAATTTGTACTCCTAATACATAGGTTTTAATTATTTTTGTTGTAAATAAACTACGAAAACCGTTAAATAAAAGCCCACCCGGGTTTAATTGGGTTACCCAGTGGATAGCCAACCCTGATTTTCAATGACAATATAGTGGTAAATATCAATACATTTTTACATTAGCTTGGGTGCACCTGAGCAGTAGTATTATTGGCTATGCCACTAGTAAATCAGTAATATTTCACTATTGACATCTTCTGCAAGGCAATTTTACACAAGAGTTTTCGTTTTGGTCTTAGTTCTCAGCCTCATAAAGAATAAAAATATTAATAAAACCGACTGAACGTTGGGATTTGTTGGAAATTTATTTCCAAAACAAAGGCAATTGGTTGGATTTTTGCAAAAAAATTATCTTTTCGGATGAAGCTCATTTCCACTTTGGTGGGTATGTTAATAAGCAAAATTGTCATATTTGAAACTCAGAAAACCCAAACGTGGTCTTACAGAAGCCAGTGCACCTATTACGAGTGACTGTTTGTTATGGCTTGTGAAGCGGTAGCATCATTGGCCTATATTTCTTTGAAAATAAAGATGTGCAACCTATCACATTATGATAACCGGTTTTTTTGTGCACGCACTTCACGATTTAGAAGTGAACGATGTTTGATTTCAACAGTATGGTGCAACTTGCCACACATCTCATTTATTGCGTCAAACGATTGATGGCCGTTAAATTAGCCGAAATGGTGATGTCAGTTGGCCGCCAAGAAGATGCGCTTTGACAATGTTGGACTATTTTCTATCGAGCGCCGTTAAAGACAAGTGTTATGCCGACAAACCAGAGACAATTGAGCATTTGAAGACCAACATTCGTGGTGCCATTGCCAAGATACGACTCCATACACTCGAAAAGGATTTTGAAAATTGGTCCAATCGATTGAGGTTCTATAAGGCCAGCCGCGGTAGCCATATGAATAAAATAATATTTCATTTCTAAAATTTCAAACCGTTTTTGTTTTATTGCATTTTTAAATTTAAACTTTTAAATGGCCCACCCTATATATAGAACACAAGCAATTAGCAGTAAGTACAATGCCTTTCTAATTTTGTTCTGTGTTCTCAACAATGCTTTGAGTTTTATTAGGTTAAGTGAATCAGTTAATAAAAAAAATTTTAAACTTATAAAGGAGCGTTGAAACACATAGACATTTAGAAAATCGTGCAAACATGAGAAGGCGGCAGGAACAGCCTCTGAATGTTTTTTTTTTTTTTTTTGCAAAAATGTTATTGCTGTAATATTGATAACAACAAGGGTAAAATTGTTGATCGAGCTTTGTATGAGTTTGATATGAAATGTAGAAATTAACGAAAAAGTTTCTGGACAGTTTCAGGTTAGCAATTAAGAATTAAATTCTTTTATGTGATCGATAAAAGATTTGTTGAATATTAATAGTTTTTATGGGACTAAGTTCAATAAAATTTGGCGGACTTCATCGTAAGGATAACTTTTTCATATTAAGATATTCATGCAAAACCTTATATTATATTATATTTTTAAAATCGTTAAACTAATTTTTATTAATAACACACTTACCCATAGCGGTTTGGTATTTGCCATAATTATCAGTTAACATACCTGCAACGATAAAGAGAAGAAATTTATGTATAAAAAGATAAAAAATTAAATTGATTTTAATTCTTTTAATTACATAGTATTTAAGAACTTAATAAATCTGTAAAGTCTAAATTCGTGGTTTATAATTTCCTTTGAAAAAATTATAAGTCGTATTTAGTAACTTTATTTGATTTAGATCTTTACTGTTGTCAGCTATGTATCTTGACCAAGGCCTACCAAAATACTATATTGACTTCTAACTGTGGAAGCTATTTATGTACACACTGCTCAAAGATAACAAAGCGGCGATAAGATTTGGAAAGAATGTATACTATATTCCACAACAAAAGCTGTTCATGAATGCCAGGTGTTTGCGGGTGAGATAGCAAGGCAATCGATGGTTACCATGGGTCTTTCGACATTGGAATATTAAAGGTAACTGCATGACGGATGAATTTGTACAGGTAGGTACCACTTTGAATCTTTACAGATTGATTGAGGACATCGATGCTCTTCTTGAGAGGAATATACAGCTGGTATCAGAGGAAATGCATCTCGTGGAAAATGGTCATTGGACAAATGAACCCGCATGTTACGAGACCAGGAAATTTGGCCACATTCCGATTGCAGAGGTGTCCATGCATTTAAGGAAGCTTTTAGGGGCTATAACCGTCTCTTGGGCCCTTGTTAAACATAAATATCATATAATGATATCTGCAGAAATTGCTAGGCAATTAACGACTTTAGACTATCATAGCAAAGATAGTCGATGAAAGATTGTACGACATGAACAGTCTTATAGTAGGCCTTGGACAAATCTACGCCTTTATTAAAACAGCTGGGTGGCTGACGGAAGCTGGGTAGTAGTTGAGAGAATTTTCGTATAATAGTGAGCACAACCATCGGAAATACTCTTTGGACTAAAATGAACTGTTTCGCGGCCAGCTGTCATTTAAATTTCACTCAACCAAACGTTGCTATCTTGTTACATAAGTGAAGTATATTCAACTTTATTCGTGTTCCCTCCATCGTTTCAAAAACATTTAAAAATAAAATTCTGCGTTCATACTTCGTTTATAATTTATTACTATTATTTCTTTTTTTTCAAATCTATTTTAATAAATTTATTAATATTTTTCCGTATTATTTATAACAGTTTTTAATCAATTTGTTATCATTTGATTGATTTAATTAAATGAAGTTCGAAAAAATTTTACGCAGATACGAGATTCTATTAATTAATTTTTAGATACAATTCTATTCCATGTACAATTTTTTTTCTTTTTTAAAAAATAATATTTAATTTAAATTAAATTAATTTAATTTAAAAAAACCTGCACACATCTTATTGTATGTTCAAGTGTTTTTCTGTTGTATTGTTATTCATTTTCTTTAATAAATATTTACCAGATACAAATATTTTACGAGATATGTATGTATGTATGTATGTATTTTCAATAATATATGTGTGCCATATATCCAATAGAACGTCAACTTTACTGTTGATTGTTGTTCTTCAAATTGAAATGTTTTATTTTGTTATTTTTGGCAAGTGAAAAATATTTATTTATATAAAAATGAATTTAAAAAATTAATAATAACAAAAGTTTATTCTGCTGAGTCCATAATATGAACACAATCACATTTAATGTATTTTCTATTGTACATATATGTACAATATATATATTTCTATTATATATATAATATATAAAGCGTGTTTTTGAAAGAGGTATAGAACTTTAAGTTGGCATTACTTTTCAAGATGGCGACCGATTTAACAGCTGTCAAGTGATTTATTCTGAGTTTGGTTTGGCAGCTCATAAGGAATAGACTTACGCCTGAACAACGCTTGCAAATAGTGCAATTTTATTTCGAAGATAATAGTTCTGTGCAGAAAACTTATTACGCACTACGTCGACAAAATCGCCCATCAGAGCAGTTAATTCGATTAACCATGGAACGTTTTCGCACCACGTTTTCGCACCACGTTTACTCTTATTGATAACTCGCATTCCCAGAGACGCTGTACGGTGCGTACAGAAAAAGCTATTGCTGCTGTAGAGCGTAGCATTGAGGAAGACCCGAATGAGTCCATCCGCCATCGAGCACAAGAATTGGATCTGTGTCCATTCACTTTATGGAAGATTTTGTGGAAGGATCTTGGTTTGCGTGCTTACAAAATACAACTCGTGCAAGAATTGAAGCCAAACGATCATCAAGTAAGGCGTAGATTCGTCGAATGAGCCCAAATCGAGATTAACGTTGTTCCCGATTTTCATACGCGAATTTTGTTTAGCGATTGAGCGCACTTCTGGTTGAATGGCTATGTCAACAAACAAAACTGCCGCATTTGGAGTGAAGGTTATCTTCAAGTGTATGCGGAAACACCGTTACATCCAGAAAAACTGACTGTTTGGTGCACTTTATGGGCTGGTGGAATCAATGGACCGTACTTTTTCAAAAACGATGGTTGCCAGAATGTTACAGTCAATGGTGATCGGTATAGAGCCATGATTACTAACTTTTTCATTCCTGAATTGAATAGCCATGATGTCCAGGAGATGTGGTTTCAACAAGACGGCGCAATATGTCACACAGCTCGTGCCACAATAGATTTGTTGAAAGACACGTTTAGTGTCCGCCTACTTTCACATTTTGGACCTGTGAATTAGCCTCCAAGATCTTGTGATTTAACACCGCTAGACTACTTGGTCTATGCGGTAAAGCCACAAACGCTTGACCATTTGGAAGACAGCATTCGCCGTGTTATTGCCGATATACGGCCACAAATGTTGGAAAAAGTCATCGAAAATTGGACGTCCAGATTGGACTACATCCGCGCCAGCCGTGGCGGTCATATGCCAGAAATCATATTTAAAATGTAGTGCCACAAGATCATCTTTCGGATAAATAAAATTCATGTCATTCTAATAATCCATATATATATATATATATATATATATATATATATCCATATATATATATATATATATATATATATATATATATATATATTTATATATATATATAATAGAAAATATATATATATAATATAATATATATATATATATATATATATATAATGGGTGTTTTGTATATATATATTTTGTATATATATATATATATATATATATATATATATATATATATATATTTGTATATATATAATGGGTGTTTTGTATAGAGGTATAGAACTTTAAGTTGCAATTAAACAACGATAACAACGATAATATAATATTCGTATAATGATTGGATAAGTTTTTTTCTCTGGGCGAGTTTACTCCTTTGTTTTATTGAATAAATCGGATGGAAATATTTAAAAACTATCTAATATGATAGGCATTTAAAAAACTGTTATACATCGAATATAGACTTAATATTTAGAGATGATGAATCTAAGGTGCATCGTTTGCTCGCAAAAGAACAATAACAGCGTCATAAAGGTGTTTCAATAGAGACATTAGTCGATCAGTGTATACCTGAGACAAAATAAGAGTCAGAGCAATAGGCTAGATGAAGAGAATCGTGCATTAAATATGCGAAGTCAGTTCCATCTGCAGACAAAGTCATATAGATATCTTCAAAAACAAATACAATCAAAGGAAAGTATTACGCTTAAACCAGGGAAAAAGACCGCATACTGCGAGCAAGAGAATGTTGCTTAACTTAGATAATACACCAGTTTACACATTCATTATTGTAATGCCCAAAATCAATTAATAAAAGTTCACATTGCTTCAGTACAGATCCTATTCGTCAGATTTCGTTTTCACCAAGTTTCTGTAACAAAAGAATTTTTGAGAGAAACATAAAGATGGAATGGGCATTTCCTGAACAAGCCAAACGCTGACATAGCTGATGGGCTATTAAATGGAACCAGCAAAGAAGCCGAGGAACTAAAAGACCAGCCCATAACTGAAGAAGATAAATTGAAATAGAAACTACTTTTCATAGAATGACTTTAAGATAGTTTAGATCATTTTAGATAGGCGTAAATGGAAAGAATTTGGCACCTTTAAAGGATCTAATAATAATAATTATAATTTTCTATTTCTAAGCTTAAAAAAATGGTAAAAAGTGTATCGAGCTCAAGGGGAATTGTGATGAGAAATAAAGAAAATTTCCATTTCTTTTCTTTCGATAGATAGAATTATTCCTAATGACAGGAATATCTATCTAACCATGAATTTACGAATTTACATGTTACTAAGCTTTGAAAAAAGTGTAGGACAAAAAGGTTGAGTTGTTGACCAATGATTCCAAAATCTTTAAAAATTGTATTTAAACTACTTTTTATTTCAATTAAATTTTTATTATTATTTGTTTTTTTATTTTTTTTTGGTTAACAATTTATATCACAAAAAATCATTTCTTATTTAAAAATAAAAATTGTCACTGTTAAACCTTATTAAGTCAAATTCAGAAAAAATGTCCAAAGTTAGAATATAAATTATGTTTAATTTTCATGTTAATTTATATACAAATCTTTAAAGGCTTTTTAAAGGTAAAACTGTAGTGTACTTCAAATACATTGTCTACTCTAAAAAAATGTTTAATCCCTAAACCTATTTTCGCACTTCTGTTTCTATTGCAATACATTTTGCCTTTCTAAGCATGTCACTTAAATTCACGAGCGTGGCATATGCTTATCTGCTTAAGAAAGAACTCAATCAATGGTGGTACAAATTAGTTCAACAAGTAAGTTTATCAACAAAAATTTGTATGGAATCGATTAAAGAAAGTTGCCACTATAAACACGATTGAATGAAATCATTTTCGAATATTTATTTTCCCTTTTAATTCTTTTTCGATTTGCCAATCATTTTTTGTTTCCTTCGCTTTTTATGGTATTTGGCTCAAGTCAATAGAGTGGCACGCGTTTAGATGAATCTTATTTTGGCACAATATCATTAGAGCTTATACTCTGATTGTCACTACTATTGTTGCTGTTCGTTTAATTAAACTTTTGTTCTTTTTTTAATTTTATTTTTATTGTGCCCATTAGATGTGTGGCGTCTGACTTGGATGTCAAATGGTGTCAAATAGTTTAAGTGGCGGCAAGTAAAATATTGTAAATATTTTTGCATATATTGAGAGAAAAAACAACAACTATGATATATTGTATTTTACTATCACACTGCCACAATTACACATTTTGTTTTTGTGTGGTTCCTATCTATACTCGTATGTCTGTCTGCCTGTTTGTATTATTAGATTTAATGCCAATTTTTTTCTTGTTAGTAAGCTTGAGTAAGATTCATGTTTTCGTACATCATTTTCATCTTAAAAATAGAAAATGATTAAAATACTTGGGAGCTTTCGTTTTTTTAATATTTATTTTAAAGCTTTAAAGGATGATAAAATGAATTTTTGGTATGTAAATTTAACGTATTTTAAAAAATTAACGATTTTAAGGATGTTTTTGATTTTTAAAAACATTTTAGTGAATTTTCTGTTAATGTTTCTTGATAATAAATTACGAATAAGTTTATTACAGAAAACATTTAGTTTTAATAAGAACTGCATATTGTATATTCTCAAGTACACATGTGTTAATTTTGCTTGTGAAGTAACATCGTAAACTGATATTAAACTGATATTAAGAGCTCTCGAAATGTCAAAAGAGCAAGTCCTTTCTTAGCTTGTTTAAGGATAGGACGAAGAGCTCTCAACAGTGGTTATTACTTGTCGAAAGTTCTTCTGGAAATTTTTATTAATTGACTGATTTTCGTTTATTAATTTTATTACAACTGCAGAAAGACATGGTTACAACAGAATAACATAAAAAATGTAATACATAGATACGAAATAAATGAAGTTGTAAATGAAAATGTCAAAAGATTTTCATCTCCGTATGATGTTTGAAAGTACAATGAAAATACTCTAAAAATGATATCTATTGGTAAAATTGCTTCAATTTCACTACCGAGTGGAAATTTGTTGCTATTGGGGAACAGACGGTGAAAGCGAAAAAATAATATACTTATTCATGAAATATCAATTTCAAAATCGCATATGTTAAATTTTCTAACTAAACGTGCACAGCTTTTTTTATTCTTTTGTTGCAGATTTAAATGTTAGAAATCTAATGATGAGTATGCAACAAGGGTTGTTTTTAAAAAATCGAGCAACATAAAGAGTATTCGAGATTTTTTTTTTGTGATAAAATTTAAAAATTCGTAACAAAATTGTTAATTTACAAAATCAATTACAGTGCAAGAATGCACTTAAACAAATTCCAGCCGAGTGGGTTTAATTGAGTTACCCAGTGGGTTGCTAACCCTGCTCTTATTTGGACCACCCTATATATAATAACAGAGATTACATTTGAAAGAAAATTTAATAACATTTGCAGCAAGAAATTTGTTTTAGAAAAAATACAAAAATAAAAATAAAATCTATTTACAGTTTTTATTTTAAATAGCAGACAACATGAACAATTAGCACAACTGTTTAAATAATTAAAAATTATACAAAAATACATATGTATATAAATATAAAAAAATATATAACAATTTTAATAACAACTGAGAATAGCTCATGTAAACGTTAATCTGATGATTTAATGAATTTATTTTTTGTGAATAATGTCTACATTGTTTGGCTTTTAAATTGATATTTTACTTTTTCTTTTGAAAATAGGACTTAAATAACACTTTTGAATTAGTTTTTATCGCAAGCACTAGTTTCTTTTTAACTCTGTGCAGGAGTTTAAAATTACAGAAGAAAAGTAATATTAAAGACTTCAATTAACCTGGTAGATCTTTCCTTAGACTAGTCCAATGGACTAAACTAGGATACTGTACTAAGTTTGAGCCTTCGACTGTAACTTTGTCTCCTTTATTAAGCAAATTCTTCTTTCAAGGTATCAAATGTATCTGCAATTAAAAAAATATTTTTTTTTTTTTATTTAGGTATTCGATTTTAAACACTTCTATTATGAATTTTTTTTGAAAAACTTACCTTGGTTTAGAAGTTTGTTTAAAAAATCAATTTCAAATTATAATTTGGGTATTAAAACTTCACGTCCTTTTACTAGCGATTTTAATGTTTGGCTTGACATAACCTTTAAAATCTTTTTGGAAAAGGTCACATGTAGGCACAGTACTACTATTTTCTTAATCAATAGAAATTCTCTATTAATGTCTTAGAACAACAATTTTTATATTTATTCTAATGAATTTTCACTCATTTTTCCTTTTTCTCGAACAAGTTTTAAAGCGCTTCTCAACTTCAATAATGTTTAAGACTGACAGGTAACAAAACCAAAAGCCAAGTTGTAGGCACATTTCTATTATTTTCGTTTTTATTATGAAATAGTAACTCTTCAAAAGTGAGTTTAAA
Organism: Wohlfahrtia magnifica; assembly: GCA_023159175.1. Classification (NCBI taxonomy): domain Eukaryota; kingdom Metazoa; phylum Arthropoda; class Insecta; order Diptera; family Sarcophagidae; genus Wohlfahrtia; species Wohlfahrtia magnifica. The sequence goes on along the minus strand of JAKWBJ010000225.1, from coordinate 1,718,917 downwards.
AATTCCCCTGAGTAATCGTCGCCGTAATCTTCAAATACGAGTGATTGTATCTCATGCGATGAATTTTAATTTATACACATAAACCATGTTTTCGTTTACGTTTATTTCATTAATTTCTGATTTATTTCGTCAAGTCATTCATGTGTGGGTTGAATCAAGGGTACAAAGTTTAAAAATCTAAAGAAACTTTGGTCGCCATAAAGTCATATTAAAAATATCTTTCGTTGCGTATACAAATAGCAAATAACCGAGTTAGGTAATATTTCAAATGTCGTATGCTAAGATAGATAATCATAATTATTTTTTTTTAAGTGTGAACCGCTTTTTAAATATAAATTTATTTGTGGGGTCAATGTCTTGGACTTTAAGCTTTTAAGTTAAGCTTAATATTATTAATATAATAATTTTACTAAATAATTATTTATAACATTTAAAAATAGCAAATTTGAGAACTCTAAAAATCATAATATTAATATGTTCTACTGTTTATATAGACGGGTTTGATTGGATGATAAGGTACTCTAAGGAATAATTTTTTCTCATTTTTCGTCCCGGGAGCATATGGCAGCCACAAAGCATTTTTGCCTCGTTTCAGTTACTTTGTAAGCATTTATCATGTAATTTGTAATTTGTCTGCCTTTACCTAGATGGATGATAATGATGTCACCATCTGTGTCTTTGGTGTAGTGGTGAGTGACGTTTGCTTATCGCAAGCTCATGCCTTTTTTTCTTTTCTTAGGAATCATTATAACATAGTAGGCCAATAAAAGGAGGTACCTAACTTTGGCAAAAAATTTGTAATACATTTTTAGGCAACACAAACATAATGAAAGGAAATCTCTGGTAGGAAACAAACATACGCGTATATGTATGTATGTTTTCCTTTGATGAATCAATAATAATTTTTGCTGTAGACCAGTGCTATTTGTATAAATTTAGTTACAATATTGTTTTTGTATATATGACACCCTTGAACGTCTCACAAAGAACGTGAAAACCAAGGTACATCGAAAAAGATATGCAATAATTATATCAATATTCTGTAAATAAATATTACATTTTTATATATTGAGAATAATCAACTATACTCATTGAAAGCGACCCACAAACGCCGGCGCGGCAGATATATTAGTTAATGATAATTAGTAAATACACATAACCAGTGGCTAGTAATATTGTGAGGTGATATCGCTGTTGAAAATTGTCAGATAGTGTGGACTAAGATTGAACCTACGACTTCTTGGTTGGAAGGTGGGTTTCTTACGTAATATACCACAGTGACACACACACTATTAAATACGTGGTGCATGAATTTACATACAACACTGTTCGAAACCTAATCAACTTTTCTTGTCGAGGCAATTTAGGACTCGTATATTACTAGTAGATTTATTTAAAGTAAAACATTTAATTCTGGTTATCACATCTGGCACATAAATTATAACTAAAGGAGTTAAGAACAATTTTATTTAAATAAAAAAAATCGGTTAACCTGTTATTTGAATAATTATTAACCGAAAACTGTTTTTTTTTAAATTGGTAGTTTTTTAATTATTCGAAAACTGGCTTAAGAAAAAAGTCGAACAATCGATCCCTCTATAACATACCACAAGTTTGTTTTTAGAAACGTATAGGTATGGAATTGGAATTCATAAAATATACGTACATATGTAGATACGTATTTATATCATCAGAAAAAATTTAAGTATAATAGCGATCACTTATGTATAAAGTCAAAGTAGGACTATAGCGGTCAGAATGAATCCTTTAGGACTATCAAAACCATAAAAAAATTTGTATAACTCCTCTTTTTTCCTGTTTGAGTCCAGCGACCTCTTCTCATGCAGTGCATTGTACTGGTACTAGGAAAACAGTTTATGGGAAGGAAGATAGAGGGAATGTCGTAAGTGGCAGGAAAAACTTTCGCGGGAAGATCGAACAGTGCAACTAAAAATCGAATTCTTTCCTTGCGTTGTGCAATTCATTGGACAATCAACTACAAAGAAATGTGCTTGCTCTACAAGAACAACTCGTACTGCATGAACACTTGTAATTATTGGGAATCAATTCGCCAGAGCACATTCCGTTATAGTATGGATAGAACAATGAAACACACGAAAATTACGACAATGCTTAAAAGAATCGATAGAGTTGGCTACCTTACCATTAATAAGCACTTTCGAGGTGGAGAAGATCCAAAATAGGCTTTGAAGCAGCGGCCCATACATGAGAGTAGTATTGAATGCTAGGTCGGATATATCTATATTTTATAATAATCTTAATAATGTCAAATGAAGTGAATTCATTCCTCCACCGTTTCAAAAAACCTAAACTGAAAATTGTGACCGTTCCACCGAACGTCACAGTGAATTCACATGACCAGAACATCAAGAGCATTGAATCCTCAGTAACTACATTACCCATGGTCACAGATGACACTACACCATCACGTATGTATGTCAGAAAACAACATTAGGTCTTAAACGCTTTATAATCGACACGGTTCTCACGACCCTATTGAAAGCGAGAAGAAGAAAGCCGTTAAGGAATATTAGAAGTAGAGTAGAAGAAAGAACGGAGCCTTGCGTTATATGAGAAAGCACAAATAAGTCGAGAGAAATGATTACCGACACCAAAAGGAATAAGTTTTGGCACAAGCGCCTCAGTCAAACTCTATCAAACGTCTTGGAAATATCGAGAACCAAAACTTTGCTCTCGCTTAACCCATTAATGGATTTGTTCACTCCTCGGAGAGCATCGACAATAGGTCGTTTGCAGAGGCCTTTAATAGAAATTGACAAAATTTCAATAATGAGCTCTAGTCAGATTTCTCATACTCACAAAGCTAGACTGTAATATATTGATAAGTTGTTGGTGACAGTAACTAAAGATCTGATTTGTGTTTCGGTATTGTATATAAAGAAACGAGTAGCGATCTTACCAATAAAACAAAAACTTTCTCTAAGGAATCTAAGTTGATAGCAAAACGAGTATAGCTTATATATCTTTGCTAAAGGCTATTTACCACGGAATCTTACCTGCTCTAAATAAAAATTAGTTATTTTAATACTATTACGAAAATAAAAATACAACACTTTATTGCGGGATTTTAGTTTAGTTATCGTTTTGCTGTCTCAAGATAAAGACGTGTTATAGCGGAAATAGAAGTGTTATATAAGCGCATATTAAGTTGTTGCAAACTGTATAAAAGTTATTGCGTAGCAAATAAAGATATAACCGTAAAACAACAAAATAAAGCGGTGTTTATTTTATTTTAATGCAATTTCAACGGACTCAAACGTTTTAAGAAGGTTAAAACGTAACAATATATAGATATATTCCGCATTAAAATAACTTTTTTATAACTGAAATTTTTGGAATAAAAACATAAAATTTATTTAACCCTTTCGGTTATTCTATGCCATATGGCATAGTCACTTTTCAGCTCCATTTTTAGACAAAGAACTTATTGATGCCACTTTTAAATATTTTTGTATATATATTTTGTAGAGGGTTTCTGTTAAATTAAATGGAAATTTTTTTTATTAGTGAGGCCAGTACATTGTAAGGATTCAGAAAGTGATCGTGCCTCTAAGGTTTCGTAATATTCAGAAAAATATTACTTTATACTATTATACATTTTATTACTTAATTTACTTTCTTTAATAAATTTGTGTAACTAATATATAAGATAACCACTGCCGGTACTAAAAGCAATAATTTATACCCCGAAACAAGCTACATAAAGCTGAGAAAAATGCTTGTTTTGTCGTATGATATAATGCAGAAAATTAACTTTTGGACATAAAATTTCAAAAAATTACATTTGATTATACATCACGTAGGCTTAAACAGTTAAACAGTGAAAAGGATATATATCTAAAGTCAAAAACAAAAAGGAAGTACTGAAAGGGTTACGATTTAGGAGAAATTAAACAAACAAAAACCATTTCTTTTTTTTGTCAAATTCAAATAACACTGTTAGATAGACAGACAGTAAACCAAATGTTTTATTTTATACTTAAGAAAACAAACAAAAAATATTATGCTGATGCTGCTTAAGTGAATACAAGTTTATCTAAGTGTTTAATCATATGATGAGTTTTCATTTTATTGCTTGTTTTATTAGTTTTTATTTTGTTATACAAAATTCTATTATCAAATACAGCAAATAATTTAAAAAAAAGATCCTTAATAAACTAAATAAGATTCATGATTTACGTCGACAATTAAATAATTATATGGTCGATGTGTGACAACATGTCACATTTATAATTTTTATTTATTTAATTTGTTGTATATATATATGTAGGTATGTATGTATAGCAAAAAATATATATTTACACTTGCATATATGTACATACATATATACGTATGTATAAAATTAAATTTTATTTAATTTATAAAAATATGTTTTAAAATAATTTGCATATAAAATATGTACATACATATATGCGAGTACGTATATTTGAAATTGTGGTTTGTCTTGTTTTTATTAAAAAAATATAACAGAATAAAACTATTCGCACTAATTACTTAGTTTAGTTAAATTTAATTTTCTGAAAAGAAAAAATATTTTCTGTTAATTGGTCAATGCGTTTGACGTAATACCTATTTATGTATAAAAACGTTATATTTTTATTTGAAAAGACAAAATATAAATAAATAACAATTTACGTCATTTAAAGAAAAAATATTCAATCACTAAAAGTCCGCTGAGGTCGAAAATTACAATATAAATTTATTTATTTATGTGTAAAACACAAAATGTTCTAAAAAATGAAAACTAAAAACCCTACAAAATTTAAATTTTTTATTATGTCATTAACTGTCTAATATTACCCAATAATTGCCCTTTATCAATATATTGCATTTTTAATCTCTATCAAATAGCACTTGTATTGTATGTTTTTCTCAAGCTATTAAGCAAAACATGACTTCCGCTAAAAAATCCCCGCTTAATATCATAAAGAAGAGTGTGAACTGTTACCCGCAACAATTATTTTTGTTTTAAAACCTTTTTCGCGTATCAAGATTAAAAATTGTTTAAGAAACATTAAAAAAATTACTTAATTACACTGTAAATGTTTACAAAACAGACATTAATTAGCAGCCCATGATTTGCAAAATACAATGTGAAAATAATAATTGGAAACTTGATACAAACTACTACCTCGTGGCCTCTAGACATTTTAAAGTAAAGTTATTATTTATAAGCGTTAACAATACTTTAATTAGTAAATAGCAGTCTGATAATTTTATCACTTTTTTGATAAATTAATTTTTTTCGCAAAAAGCCCTATTTCGATCTATAATAAATTCTTGAGTCAGTTTTTAAACTCTTCTTTATTGTCAAAAGTAACGCCACTCATATTGTTGGACAGGGTGAGAAAAGATGGTAATCCGTTGGTGCAAAGTCCGGAGAATACGGCAGTTGCTAAAGAACATATCACTCGAAATGTTGTAATGAAGGAGTATGGTTTGGCCTTGTCGATTGGATCTTTTCAGTTGAACAGCCTCTTTCAGCAGTGTAGCTGGGTTATGTATGGAATTCCTTTCTAGCATTTCACCAAACACAGACCAAGATCTTCTTTGATTAAAGCTCAGGCTTGCTTCTCAGCTTTAGCGTATCTCCTGGAGCCACTCACTCGTTTCTTGATTTCATATTTACGTGTAGGTACGACTTCTCATATTCTGTAATGATTTAGTACGAAAACCGTTATATATGACCGTATGTTGCTCGATGACAGCGTAATGTTGGGAAGCAATTTGAAGGCGTTTTTCTTTGTTGTTTTCGTTAAGCACATGAGACACCCAGGCTCATAGTTTTTCTTCAAATCCCATTAAATAAAGATGACTGAGAGCCGTTTTGTGGTCGAGGTTTATTTTTTCGTCCAATTCACGACTTGTTTGGCGACTTTCCTCCTTTAAAAGTGCTTTGAGACAGTTACGAGCTTGTTCTCTAAGACAAATTCAAAGTCTGTTTTTGAGCTTTAGGCTGGAAGCGATGGTTCGTTAATAATACATAGTAGGGAATCCAACTTTATTAACTCCGTTAGAGCACCATCATAATGTTGTTTCTATTTCATATTTATCGATATTATAACAGAATTTTTTCTCATGAGATAAATGAAAATCGCCTTTTCATTCATAATACTCGTGGTGTCGGAGTGTAGTGCTGCAGTGCCCGCATACAGCAAAACCGGCTTTGATTCAAGTCCGCAGCAGTGGCTATGACAAAAAAAGAAAATAATAATTGCAGTTTCGAGTGTTTAATTAAGACATTTCAGCCCTCTTCAGAAAAATCCAACTAAAGGAAGCCCTTTGATATTCCGGATTATCTCGCGCGATAATAAAAAGCATTACACAAATGATCAGGAGAAAACGCCATCTACTGCTAACGCTATCTAATACCTAAGGACCATCACCACCACACAATCACACGGAGGCGAGCTACAATAGACTAATAATCATCAACTGGCTTGAAAGTCGTCTGATTAATGAAACTGAAATAAGGCAATGATGGTTGCTTTGTGAACCATATACTCACAAGAGTAGTGACTGAGTGCAGTGCACCCGCTTGTAATAAATTTGCTATTGGATTGCTCAGTGCATGACAACTTTTTTTTATTTATTCCGGAGAAATAAAAAAAGAGAGTTTTGTGAATTAGAAACAAGGTTGCAGTTTCTTTAAAGTGGTCGAGTAGAAGCAACCACTGCTTGCATTGTATTTTCATAACTGAATATTTATGACGAGTATATTCAATAATGAGATGCCTACCACTTCAGCCATCTCTATTATATAATGTCATAGGTTTAATCGACTATTTCGGGTATATTTATATTGATTACGACCTAACTAAGACTCGGTTAACCACTTTTTAAACGTTCATTATTAAGGTATAGAAATTCTGCAGCACTAAGATTTTCAGTTTTCATATTTTGTTCTCCAAAAGGCGATATACAACTTGGTATTTTTTATATTTTTTGGGTATACCATTGTACTACATGGATGCTCTTTTTCCATTTCCAATTTTCAAATTAAAATTAGGGGAGTAATTACTACATATGATGTTAATGCGACCTTCTATTTTTTCGGCATTAGCATAAATGTTTATATTTAATTTCTTTAATCTATTTTACATCTATAAAAATTATTTACCGGAAAAACAACGATTTATTTTTATTTATCAGAAAAACTCTTTCCCCCTGAACACCCTTAATTTAATAAGCGAAAAATGTCTGTTATTGCAAATTGACGTTTTATTTTGGTGTGTGGTGTGACATCAATAAATCAAATAAATTGAAATACTTATTTATAAAGTAAGACATGCACTCGCTTAAAGAGTAAAAAAAAAAAATCACTTGAATGCACAAATAAACAATAAATTGAGGAGGGCAAATAAGCATGCGACTGCTGTTATTCAGATATGCAGTAAAAGTGGCGTTTTTTATACCAATCCAGTCTCTGCCACCAACGCCTTTAATAATCTTCCAGCCACCAAGTGCAGTCTATTAACGAAAAGTCATCAATTAAGCTTCAGAAACTCTACAATGCAAAACTTTTAAAAATCTCACTTTCAAGACACACACACACGCACATACACACCATTCCATTGGTTTGAGTTTTTCCACTCGTTTTCGATTTCTTTGCCTATTTTTGCCTTCCTTTTTTGCACTTTTACTAAACTTTATGCATAAAAAATTGTCAATAATTTTTTTCTATTTTTGTTTTATGCCTCAAATCAATGCAGTTGTTCATTCACACAATGACTGGTATTTAATTGTTGTTGTAGTCGTTATAATTGCTTCTACTACTACTACTACTGTTGTTGTTGTTGTTATTGTTCTTCTTGTTTTTATCTCAAGTTTTATTTTTTGTTTATTTTCAAGCTTAATTTGCATATTTTTCTTGCTTTTTTTAATAGATTTTTTGTAAATATATTTTCTTGTTTAGCATTCTACTACATGTTTCATTTATTTTCTATATATTTTTTTATATTTTAATGAAAAGTGGTTGATTGGTTTGTGCCTTTTTAACCTGGACTCTAATTGTTTGTAATTGACCCGCTTGTTTCATTTTGTTTTAATTTACAAGATCATGGTTAATGATTTCTCTACGAGTTGTTTTTTTTTTCTCTCAACGTATAAATTTTGATTGCATTTTTGCTATGCTGTATGAACAATACAGCATCTCTGATGTTTATGAGTAATACAAAAAAACCTAATAAAATGGAATGTAAAGTGATTTAAATTTAAATTTGATTGTGTAATGCTTTAGAGCTGAAATAATATGAAAGTATCTATTTTAAGGCATAATATTTTCAATAAAATCAAGCACGAAAATCTATTGATTTTATTAACAAGTAATAAAAATTTGTGTAACTCAACCGTAAATCAAATTACAACATACTTTCATTGACCTAAACTTTAAGTTATTTTTACCCACAATTTCTAAAGTGAAGTTTTTAGAAATAACACGACTCTTAAGCAAAGTCAAAGCAATAGTGCATAATAGTTTAATTTAATTAATCTACAGCTTCGAACAAACAACACACAAAAATCATTACTCATAACAAAACTTTTTCAAGAACAATCGTATTGGTAGGAATTCGAATTAATCCGAAACGGTTTAATATATCAACTTGAAACTTTAGTTCAGGTGATATTTTTATAGTTGATTAGTTTTACGAAATTTTTTAGTTATTTATGATGTAAAGAACGATAACAAAATAAGAAGTTACAAATCTTAGGTTAATGACCATTTTGGCTTGTATGCACAGTGACGCGAAAAAGTGAAAACAGACAATAAATCATACTGGTGCCTTCATAAAAGTTTAGGGTGTAAGGAACAATACCTGTCGATTCTGCAACAAAATTTGCCAAGAGTAGTAGAAAAAGTGGTTTTTGCTGCTGAAAAATTAATTTTCCACCAAAGCAATAACCAAAAACCACTGTACATATTGTTGAAAACTGGCTTAAAAATACAGTGATAATTTATCTGAAATGGCCTCCATAATCTCCGGATATAAATCGGATTGAGAATTTGTGGATTTATGTGAAATCTTTGCTCGCAAAGTATCCAAGCCCAACCAGAGGAATGAACGAGATGTAAAAGCGAACAAAGGAAGTCTGGTAAGATATACCAGTAGAATTAAAAAAAAAAACATAACCAGCAACCCTGATCACATCTAAGCTCAAAAAAAGTCAAAAGGATACTGGACATCCTATTGATTATAATACTTATTTTAATAAATATTAAAAATAAAATCAACTGTGCAAAATTGTAACATTTGTTTTTATTTACACTTTTTGCTGCTGCTACTACTGTCGTTGTTGTATTGGCATCAAACTAGTTTTAGAGGAAGAGAACATGTGGAGAGGACCTATAATGCCATACAACAAAAATACTAAGTTCTTTTAAACTTAAAAAATACAGTGTGTTGAAATGGAAAATACTAAATCATGTTACACTTTTGCATGTCACTGTATATGTTTATCGGTTTATTTTTTATGAATAACTAGCCAAAATTTGAGGCATACTAATCAGATTTTGTAAGCATATATTGCCTAAAAGAACAACGACCTCTAAAAGGCGTAAATTGTTCATCAATAGTTACATCATCGTAACAGTTGTAAAACATTGAATGATTAACTTCCCACATTACCTCACATATTTGGCAAAGAAGCGAACTTATTATTGATCACTTGAAACCAAATTGTGTTCGTCACAGATGGATATGCTATTCTCGCCTAAAGTTTTTACTGCACGGTATGAAGGAGATAAACTTCATTGCACTCCGTTTTTTACGTCATACATCATCGATCATTTTCTAAAGTAATTTGTGGCATTCGTTTCATATTCACTATTTTCGCCTAAATATAAGAGAAATAGAACTGAATATAACCCTGCAAACTGGGTGAATTACAAGTATATTTTATTATAAAAATCTGGTTCTATACCCAAGATTCGTAGGTTTTTTTAACTTAACAGCATGGTTAAAATGTATTATTAGCGGCTTCTTAGATAAAGAAGGTTTCATTGAAGACGCTAAAGTTGTAGGAATTCATTAAACTCCATACAAATTCTCTGGATGAAGTCAAAGTTAATGTAATTTGATCTCAAAAAAAGCGATTCATATTTTGCCTTAAATGTAGGCAGAATTAATGTTATCCTGCATTAGGTTTAAAAAAATAAATAAATTGGGAGCTGTTCCAAGCGTTTTTAGAATATGTAGGCTTATAAGCTCAAGGCGCCTACGACACAGCGGAAGCTTTATATTGCGAAGACAAAATAACAGAAATTGTTTTTGAACTTATGTATATACAGCTTATATTCAAGTAAAGAGTGTTTTTTATAGAGGTGTAGAACTTTGAAATGGAATGAACAAAAATGAATTTTTTAAACTGACATGAAATTTACTTTATTTGAAAGACAATCTTCTGGTATTATAATTTAAATATGACATCTAGCATATTACCGCCACGGCTGGCTCGGATTTAGTCTAATCTTAAAATACATTTTTCGATGACCTTCCAACATTTGTGGCTGTATATCGGCAATAACGCGGTGAATGTTGTCCTCCAAGTGGTCAATCGTTTCGGGCGTATAAGCGTAGACTAGTAACTAACAGCGTCAAATCGCACGATCTTGGAGGACCTGAACGTCATGGTTGTTCAATTGATCAACGAAATGGTTAGTAATCATGGCTTTATAGCGGTCACCATAGACTGCAGCATCGTTTTTAAAGAAGTTCGGACCAATGATTCCAACAGCCAATAAAGCACACCAAACAGTCGTTTTTTCTGGATAAACCGGTGTCTCAACATACACTGGATCACACCAAATACGGCAGTTTTGTTTATAGACGTATCCATTCAAACAAAAGTGAACTTCATCGCTAAACGAAATTCGCTTATAAAAATCGGGATCAACGGCAATCTTGTTTTGGCCCTTTCATATTGAAATGCCAAAGCAAGCTGACAAAATGGTCCCCCATTAAAAAGGTTTTGCCAACTTAAAGTTTTATACCTCTATAAAAAACACCCTTTATTAGCCTTACAAAGGACGTAAAGAAATGTTAGTAACGAAAGAGTCAATATTCGCTCAACGCCTTATGAAACATAAGACACCATTTGCTTTACTTATAGTTACAAGCAAATGAGAAAAGAAAAGAAACGAAGCTTACATTTTTAATGCCACATAATTGATAAAATATATATTGTGCGAAATTGAATCGCTAGTGAAGGCCATAGATTTAAATTTATTCAAATTGAGGACCATAAGATTATAAGAGGCACCAGTTGTAGAAATGATCCAAAGCCTCTTTAACATATCTTCCACGACAAAAACCATGCTGTGATAAAATTAATAATAATTCGTGTGATAACATATCAGTTAGAATCTTCTTAAACAACTCTGGAATTAATTAATTTGTAACGTCACTACGGCTAACAGACTTATGCAAAGGGATTATAAATGAAAACAAACTAAATTTCAGATAACAATTATAAAGCTGAGACAGATTGATCAGGACTAAAAAAACAACTTTGAATCTTGTGTGAGATTCTTATGGAGAAGACTGTATTTGGTCAATGGCGACGTATTATAACGCCATAGGTTAAGAAGTAAAGAATCTGCTGAAAAAAAGATGTAAAAATCTTTATATTTAAGGTTCTTTTTTATCCGCGAAAACTTCGTTCGAATCTGAATATACGAATAGTTTTATCAGCATATAAAAGTCGTTTATCACTTATTGACTCTCTTACTCAAAATAGCAAAAAAAAATTTAATGATCTTTTCTTTCATTAACTGTTAGTAATTAATTAATACGTCCTGAAAATTGAATCCATAATTCATTACTTATTTTTCTCTTCTTGACTACTCATATGTTTTTAGAAGTTTTAAAAATGGAATAACTGATTTTTTTTAAGTTAATTGGAAAATAATTACGTTATTAAGTATTTCAATAATATTGTTTAATACAAATAAAAACACAACTTTAAAGAATTAAAATATTTTGTTACTGTACTTTTTCTTAAGTTTTGCTTAAAATTATGGAATAAAAATATATTTCTTTTCTAACGTTTTTAGCTTTTTTCCCACGTATCTTAAATAGTGACACTGAACATGAAAAGGCTCTATGAAATTCTTAATTTCCTTATTAGTTTCATTTTAATTACGATTATTTCATTCAGAATACAATTGTTATGCAAATTTCAATGCACTTCATATAGGGTAATGCAATTCAAAAGCAAAGTAATTTCCTTATTTTTTTTGTCATTTTTTTTATTTTGTGCAAACTTTCATTCACTACAATATGCGAGTACCAGGAATTTGTTTTGCATACAAATTTGTTGCTTTTATCACTCAGAACCCCTTTGTACACCCCATCACATTGTTAAACATGAGTTTTGCATATGAAATTTTGTTGTTGTATTCCCTAAAAGATACGACTACAACAATAATTTAAGCAATGAAAACAAAAACTGATTCAATTACAATTAATTGAAAACGAAAAAAAAACGCGATACCAGGGTAGTAAAAACACCGGCTAACACAAACTCATATTCATTTATACACTTATTGGCATATAAAAAAAAGAAAGATGATACAACACATACACACACACACATACACACTTCCACATCACATATCACTAGGTAGTAAATAAATATGAGTATAGCAACAACAACGGCTATATAAACTACGACATCAAGCCGGGAATGAAAATATGAAACGATTTATGGAAAAAAACGTGAAAATTTACAAACTACGCAAGCTATAGGCACTTACTAGTTCCACATTTTGTGCGCCTGTCACTTGCTGTGATATGAAAAAATGAAATGAATTTTTTGAATTTTTTTTTTTTTTTTACTCTCTTGACAGAGTAGAATAAAGCGCGCACATATTAAACATTTTTTATCACAACCATATACAAGCATATGATAAAAAAAAGGAAAAGTATCATATGAATATAAAAAGCATTGCTATTGGAAATGGCAATGAGGCAAGAGATATTACAATTAGATTTTTATCAATGATATAATTTTTACTTTATCATACATATCATGCCAACATCATCATCATTATAATTCCACTCATCATTACCAAGATTATTATCATTTCGTTTGTTATCATTTATGTGCTGAAGATAATGTTAGATATGCGCAATTATAAATGAAATTTTGATGATAAATATGAAAAAATGTCACAAACATGTTTATGATAATTCATGTTAAATACCAGGCAAACAGAATCAAGAAACAAGTGTTTTCTATAGGCAGACACATCACTGCCTCATAAAGAACAAGTGCTGAAGTGGGATGGATTGTGGAGAAAAGGTAGAAATAACAGTAACAGCAGTAGCCAGTATTTTTCAAAAAGAAAAAAAAATTGGAAAAAATATTAAAAAATTTATCAAGACTAGTAGTAGTATGCTGCTGCTCCTACTGTTTAACGATTGTACACGAAAAATAGTTTTACTGTTGCCATAGCCCACTTTTTAAAAAACCCTTCTTCCCACTTGGAAGTTAACTTGCATACACAGATTTTGGGTGCTAATTATCATGATGCAGTACAGCGATGCATTTATGAATAAGCTCTTACTTATTAATAATTACACTGGTATACAAAAAACAAGAAATGTTCTGGCTTTTGAACAAAACTATATGGAATATAATGATTTTGATGCGAATTCAAGTCCATTTTCAGGTTTTTTTCAATCGGAATCAACATAACTTGAAAACGACTTGACCGATTTTAATGCAAGTACCAGCGAAATTAGAGCACCATTTTTTTAAAAAAGTCAAAAAAGCTGTTTCAGAATGAAAATTTTACATGGTCTACATTAATCGCTAATACTTACATATATTCTTGTGCCTTTTTAAAGGACCATCAAGCATATAAGCAATACAGTTTTTGCTTTGTTCCGTGCTTAGTTGGAACAAGTGAATGGTGTATAAAATCTGGTGTGTAAAATCTAGTATTTAATCAAATTTAAAGTGTCTTCTTTTAGGTCTGCTTTTTTCTTAAGAATTCCCTCTCGGAGACGAAGTTCTGGGGTCACCGTCAAATCAGAAACACACCCAAAGCATTCTAAAGAGCAGCATGTAGGTAACTTATGGGTTACGCTGGTTATCCAAGACAAGATTCGTTATTTACAGCTTATAGGCCTTTTTAATAGAACGTGTGTCGCTTAAGACTATATTTTTTTTAGAGTAGACCAGAAAATTGGTAAGCAAATCAAATATACACCACATACGAGCTATGTTTGTATAAGATATCAACAACAACTCTTATAGCCTGTTTTGCGATATCGAACGAAGGAGTTCGTTCGCTTTTTAAGCGAAAGGAAAAACTTTTTTATTATTCTTTCTCTACTTTTTACGAATAGTGGCTCGAACGACGAGTTGAATGAAAACGTTAGCATCATGGTGAAATTATATAAGGTGAAGTTGTTTGTCCAGCTGATTGCTTTTTAAATAATACTCGTAAAAGAGAAAAATATTTCTGTAAAAGTCACGTTTTTTAGTCGAATATTTAACAAAAATGACCGTAGCTTAACATAAAAAAAAGGAAAACAAGTGGTAAGTTCAAGTGCAACAATTTCTATAATAATAATTTTTCGTATAGTTTAAAAAAATCGATGCAATAAGTGTCTGCAGCTGACTTGTACGCCAAATGGAAGAGAATCACGTGTTCGCTAAGGTTTGGCCAATGTTTGGATAGATCAAAAGCGTGGAAAATGGGCAAAATTAGTAGTTTTTCTTTTAAAACGATATTTTATCTTTTTAAATTACATTTTTTTGTTTCATTTTCATTATCTTATAAATATGTACATATTGTTACGTTTTAACCTTTTGTAAACGTTTTAGTTATTTTTAGTTGTGTTAAAAAAAAGTAAACACCACGTTGTTGTTTAACAGTTTTATTTTCTCACTTTACAGTATACAATTATAACTATACAGTCTCCAACTTATTTATCTTGCACTTAATATTTGTTTAAGCAATACTTTTATTTACTCCTAAACACGATTTTACTTTATGACTGCAAAACGATAACTATCTCAAAGTGGGCAAAGCAGCCTCTTTATATATCTAATTGCTTACTTTTTGGAAAGTTAATCAAACGCTCTCAAATCCTCTATTTATGTTTATTAATTTTAAATATTTGAGAATGAGTTTCCAAAAGATGGTCGAATTGCCAACGCCGCCAAATACACAAATCAGTACAGCATTACCAGGCTAACACATAATCAACCCTGACACAATATATATATAACCATAATAACTTCTTGTTTCGTAGAAACGGACTATGACACAAAAATTATCCTTCTACACCTTATAGCATATATATATATATATATATAATATATATATACATAATATATATATATATATATATATATATATATATATAATATATATATATATATATAATATATGCCACACAGCCGAAGCTACACTCGATGTTTTGAGCCCTGTTTTTAAAGATCGCATTATCAGCCGCAGAACTGATGTCGTTTGGCCACCTCAGAGCTGCGATTTGTCACAAAATTGACACACGTAAGTACGAACGAACTAAAGCTTTCGAGATAGAGAAATCCAAAATGATTCGAATTCGAATGATTTGCTATCGTTCGTTTTGATTTTAGTTTGATGTCGTGAAACAGGCTATTACTAAATCATAAAATACTAGACTTTAAAAAACTCCACTCAGTTATTTAAAGCAAATTCTTTAAAAATTGTAAAAACATTTTCACGGTCAGTCTTTCCAGCAAAAAAAAGGCAGTTACCAAACTGAACTGAACAACGTCACATACCGACGCAAAACGACTCAATCATAAGTAAAATACTACAGCAACAACAAAACTATGTATATGGAAAACAAAATAAAATTAAAAAAAGTAAAAATGTGTTCGCAGTTTTTTTTTCGTAGTCACTGCTCCACACACACCTTCCTTAGCTCCAGCACTTTGTATAGGCATCATGTTATGGATCATCAGAGTAAGAAAAAATGTGTATTTTTATATGTATGACAGCACCGCACTACCACCAGACGCAGCAACAGCACAGCAGTAGTAAACAAACCACCAACTAACCAACCAGTCAACCAACCAACCACTTAGTCAGTTATCCAACCAGCCCAGTCGACACAATCTTTACAAGCATATGCCTTCAAACTATATTTGTGGGTAGTGGTGGGGTGTTGCCCCTTCAATAATTGAAAAAAAAAATCCGGCGAAAAATATTTGCGATGACAGTGAAATAAAATACACTTGCTATTGCTGCCTGGTTGTTACTTTTTTACTCTCTTCTTTAGTATGCATTGATGTTTTGTTGTTGTTTTTGTAGTTGTCGTTTATGGCAAATAACAGAAAAAATCAACGGCGACAGTAGAAAAAATATTTATTTATCAACTTGTATTCACTCTTGTATGGCAAGTTATGAGAAGGCGCCGTTAGCATTTCATTCTAAAGGCTGACAGACAGCGAGACGTCCCTACTCGCCGAGAAACAGATGCGACGGACAGACGATCAATTTGTGGATATAAACAGACTCACACTTAATATGAATGCAGATGAAAGCAAAAACTAATTTTTATTTTCGTTTCGCTTTTGTTATGGGGATGAAATAATAGAAAACTACTGCGAACTCATCATCGTTATGAAGCTTTAAACGAAAAGTTAAAAAAAAAAAATTCAAACACTGCAACCCACAAACTTTTCTTTGAACTGAAAATGAAATTTTAATTGTGATGAAAAGTTTTCCATTGTGGTAACACACTAACAATTTATTTTGAGTTCTCTTCTCTGTCTCTTAGAGGGTATTTTAATAAGAAAATTTTTCACTTTTTCCAAATTTTACTCACTATACGAAGTGAGTTTTACACTTCATTATATTTTTATTCATAATTCAGCATGAAAGAGTTCAAAATACAACATCAGAGGAGAAGGTTGACTTACTATCTCTTTTTTAAATTCTTGAAGTTTTTATACTGAAAGTTTAACCTAAAACTTATCTACATACAGTAAGCAAAAAAAAAAAAAAAAATAGATATCTCTGTGACCATTAAAAATTTAACAAAATGGTCAAGCATGTATGCTGACGTGTCACAGTATCGATCATGGTTCAATGAGCTTAAATGCTGTCGAAAATCTTATTTTTATTTTAGAAACAATTAACAAGGTGGGATATTTAAAGATAATGAACTATAATTTTGCACAAACACCCTAAAAGTCAAATTTAAGTGGTGATTATTGTTCATTTTAGGACCATGACTCGAAACATTATTTCCTTATAGTAGAATAACGACTTCTTTATAATGTAAAAAAGTGCTGTTAAATTCTCTACAGTGCTCTGACCTTAATCATACAGCGAGTTTGTGGTTATTTCTGGAGTCATCCTAGATGTATGGGCAAATATACCACTTAATATCACCAAGAATCTAGTTCACTCTATGAGAAGAAGATTTAAAGCTGTTATGAACGCTGAAGGTGACCAAAAAATAACGTTGAGAGATAAAGCAAGTTTTGTGCTTGAAAACTAAACAAATTTTTTTTTTATAAAAAGCTGACTAATTTACTTTTAATTTGCTTTTAGTTTAATATCTTGAACGGTTACAGAGATATCTGAATGTGAACCCTGGAACTCTTACTGTACAAGTTTTTTTTTGTTCACTGTACATATGTTACATATACATACTGAAAACACATGAAAAACGAACATTTTAGACAGAATTTTGCAGAGGTCTTCTACGGTGTATTAAAATCTTAATTAAACTGAATCAGGTTGATCGATAATAGTGCCACGGGCTTCAACTACTGAGAAAAAAGATTATTGCAATCAGACTGATGCTCAATCCCATAAGTCCATCTTACCTATCAAAACTGTCTGGAAGAAATTTTACTTGAAAGTTTTTTTTTATAATATTGGAGCAAAAAAATGTTGACTACAAATCTGAAATAAAATTTTTTTTATATTTGAAACGATGTTGAACTTCGGGGCTTACAGAGGGAAAGACGGATACATGTAATTACGTTTCGCAGACCTCTATACAATTTCAATTTGGAACATTAAGGGAGTTCTGCAAAGATCGAAACAAATGATTAAACTGAAGGTGCAAGGTCTGGGCTATATGGTGGACGCATTAAAACTTTTCAGCTAAGTTCTCTCAGATTCTGCCGGATCATCAGAGATATATGTGGTTCTGGCAAATTTAATCGAATTGCTTGTTTCAATCTCGTTAATTATTGACAGTAGATATCAGAATATATAGGGTGGTTCATCTAAAACGCATGATGTTAATTGTAAATAAAACAAAAATTTTTCAGAGAATTATCTTAATATTTTTTATTATGATAGAAGGATCTATGACAAATACCCGCCAAATGCTTGCCACGGCTTCATTGGCATACCTCTGTCGTCGGTCCATATTTTTAATGACTCTGTGACATAATTGAGGTTTTTTATTTATTTATTTAATTAAATTTAGTGAACAAAACTAGATTTACAATTTATAGATTTGTCCTCAGCGCCTCCAAGACATTATTGAGAAAACGTTGGCAAAAATTTTTCATGTTTTAAACAATAGAACCTGTATTAGCATTTAAATTTACAATTAATTATATAGTATTATTCATTTCCAAATTTACATCAGAAGTGTTTCAGATTTTAAGCATAAATATTTCTTCAAATAAGATTTGAATGTTGAAAACCTGTTGACATTTTTTAACTCATCCGGTAAGACATTATATAATACACTTCCCATGAAATCAAAACGTTGTTTCGATTTTTCAAGTCTGCATCTTGGAACTCGCAAATTAGACCTGTTACGGGTATTAATTTGTATCTGATTTTGTGGAAATGAGATTGTTCGAAGGCTAATACCATGTAAATATTGATAATTGTATAGTCCATAAATTGGTAATATTGTCTCACAAAAATCTTTATATAAGGAAATGGTTGAAACAGTAAGAGGTAAACAAAAAACGGTCTTTAGTGCTTTATTTTGCATGCATAAACAACAGCTATATAATTCAAATGCAAATGTATTAGGGCTTGATATATCATTAGTTTAACTTTTTCCAATAGCAGGAGATACATTCTTTTTAATATTAGCAATGTGCAAGCCCCAGCTTAAGTTAGATTATAAGATGACTTCTAAATAATTGACCGAAGATGTTTCAGATATTGGATCGCCATTAATATACACAGTAAAGTTGTTTTGCATTAAGTTTTGTTTTTTTTCGAGTTTAGTATTAACTTATTTAGCGGATCAAATTCAAAAACCAATGCGGTCACGTTCAGTGTTAATTTTTAATACATAATCGTTCTTGTATGGATACAATATGCATATATCGTCAGCAAACATGTAAACTTGACACCAAAGGTCTAAATTTTGCAGGTCATTCAAGTAAATAGAGAATAAAAGCAGACCAAATCTATTGCACAAGCTAAGTCACCAATACATCTTTTGGAACTATTTATCACAAAATATTGCTTCCTATTTGCAACGTAACTTTTAAACAATAAAAGCTCACAGCCTTGTATTCCATAACATGATATTTTCTGCAACAAAATTTTATGATCAATCAAATCAAAAGCTTTTGTAAAATCAAAGAACATCCCAGCCATACCACTGGAACATTGATACATTTACCACCGTATCCTCTGTACTTGTTTTCTTTTCTGAATCCAAATTGATAGTTGTAGAGAAGATTGTTTTTCTCAAAATAATTCTGAAGTCGATCACATAACAACTTTTTAAATATTTTATCAACTGTTTACAGAACAGAAATAGGACGATATTTTCCAACATCTTGTGCATTAATTTCTTTAGGACTTTCAATACATCTGGATAAAGTAATTCATTGATCATCTTGTTAAAAATTGTAACCAATATAAGTATAATATCGTCTTTTCATTTCTTTATAAGCTTAGGTGCTATATCGCTCATTTATTACTTAACATTGAAATGGGAATAAACCCTTTGCTCCTATGCTCATAATTTTATACGAATCGCAAAGAATTTTTCACACAATATACATACATCACAATGTTCGGCATATTTTAGAATATTTAACTAAAACATCACGTTTTTTGAGTTATGACACTGTTGCAATAAATGAGCGATATTGTCATTGCAGAACTTTTATTTTCCTTCAAATTTACGATAATATCATCTATATCACCAGCAACGATATAATTTAATGTAAAACAGAGATGTTTTCTGGATAAGCATCAACTTGTTGTTTAAGGTTTCGTATTGCATCAATAAAGAATGTAATTAAAGCAATTTGCCTTTGTTATATCACACAAAATTCTGTCACCTAAAGCATCATTCAGATTAAAGTTTTTGTTTTTAACTCGTCCCAGAGTATTGTTATAAGTCTCTAATATTTGGTAGGATCATTTTCTGTTTTTTTTTTTTTTTTCAAGCTTTCAACATAGTAGTCATTTCTATATTTAGTAATCGCAGTTTTAATTACTTTACTTACTCTCTTCAAAGATTCATTAATAAATGATGTTAATGTGCCAAATTATCTCATCCTTTAGCACTTGAGTTGTTTTGGCCTAATGACGTACACTTTTTGTTTTAAATATCGCCAAAGAAAGAAGTCAAACGGTGTCAAATTACATGATCGTGGCGGCCAATTAACATCGCAGCTACATGAGATAAAACGGCCATTGAATTTC
Organism: Wohlfahrtia magnifica; assembly: GCA_023159175.1. Taxonomy (NCBI): domain Eukaryota; kingdom Metazoa; phylum Arthropoda; class Insecta; order Diptera; family Sarcophagidae; genus Wohlfahrtia; species Wohlfahrtia magnifica. The sequence goes on along the minus strand of JAKWBJ010000225.1, from coordinate 1,698,216 downwards.
TCGCGCAAAAGAGCCATTGTTTCATTGGCTGTGTGGCAAGTGGCCCCACCCTGTTAGAACCACATATCGTCCAAGTCCATATCCTTAATTTCTAGCCAGAAGACGTCCATTATCATCTCTCGATAGCAAATACCATTCACGGTAATTGCTTGGCCAACCTCATTTACGAAGAAGTACGGCCCAATCACGCCACCAGCCCATAAACCGCACCAAACACTAACTCTTTGTGCATACATCGGCTTTTCAACAATCACTTGTGGATTTTCATTTGTCCAAAAGCGGATTATGGTCGATTAAGGTGACCAAAAAAATGAAAAAGTCCACGAAATGCATTTTGTGATTTGAACGCCCTGAATTCAAAATATAGTATAATAAAGATCCTTCTATTCCCTTTAAAACATTTTAATCTAAGATATGAAACCATTCCATAGCATTTGGTTTGGAAAATTTTAATAAATAAATTAATACGTAATTATGTTTATCTAACATACAAAATCCTTAGCATCAGAAATAATTCATCACTGTCTAGGGTATTATATATTCGGCCTAAACTGACTAAAACCTTTTATATTTTTTCCAAAAACTTTGTTTATAGCATTTCCTGTTTCTACTTTCTGCTGCAGGTTTTAATAAAACATAAACATCAACGAGAACAAATATTTTCTCTCGCTAGTCTTAGAGAGGACAAAGCACCATGAAAGTGGAAATATCCGTAAATGTTTGTCGCCGTTTGATGTTGGTCAGATGGTTATTTCAACAAAATTCTGTTTCTTTAAAAAATTCTTTTTTTGATTTATTCTTGCTGATGTTGTTGTTGTAATGCTAGTTAGTTTCAAGTATCAGGGATTCAGAACTTTTCGGTTTCAGGTTTTCTTTTGCTTTTAAGTGTTGTTGTATCTGCTACTTGCTATAAGAGGTTTTATATTTCGCTTTTTTTGCTTTTGAATATAATACTTGATAGCAGCCGGAAAAAATGCTGTATATGGAATACGATTAGTATATACGTAGTATGTGTGTATATATGATTATATATGTATGATCTGTTTAAATATTACAATATTTGCAAGCATTTAATCAGTGTAAGATTGCAATAAATAAATGAAATTTTATTCAAATGTTGATGAAAATTGCAAAAATGTTAACGTAAAATTGTTGAGTAGGAATTCTTGATAAGATTAAAACAGTGCAGATAGGAGTTTAGATTATTTACAAAAAAAAAAAAAAAAAAAAATAACTGTACAACTTACAAAAATTGTTTTTATTTTCTCAGAAAATCAGAAAAAAATTTTTAATAAATAAGCAGACTAATTTATATACAAACCTTTAAATAATCAAAAGACGGATTCGCACTTCATTGATTGTGATATCGAGTTTAATAACTTAATGGGCATTGAAGAAGATGGAACTCGGGTGGTCTTTGTGGAATCTCTTTAAGCTTGTTAAGATTTCGATCAGACTTCTTATATGTGGTATGATTGGAAACGTGTCGATAAGGGAGAGGAAAAATCAGTACAATACCTTTAATGTGACTACATCGCTCTACAATAGTAAAAATTAAGGACTGTGCTGCAGGTCTTTTGCATGATCTATACTATTTCCGAGATATTTCACTGCCGATCACATTTATCAAAAGTACTACTTCATTTGCGTATAAAAAAGGTCTTAAGATGGAGTTCATAAAGAGAAAAAGGCGGTAATTACATCAAAACTATAGGAATTCCAAGCATATGTGTATCTATTTGATGAAATATTTTTTAAACCAGAGATAACAACGAAATGCCCGAATCACAGAAACTATAGCGAATTCTGACTTAATTCCAATACAACCGCCTTTGAAAAGCAAAAAGTTACTTTAAAGTTTCGGCTGAGTATAGAGTTTATAGCAGCGACAGGGCAGCGACAGGTAAAAAAGTCCTCCGAGCAAATTTTTTGTTTTGCTCTCACACGTATGCCTGTGGGCATATTTAAAAAATAAACAAACAGAAATAAATAGAAAAAAATATAGAGAAAATATGTAGATAAATACAGAGAGAGAAAAACTGTTTCTTTGATGATGTTATTAAAATGTTATTAAATTTTCAATTCTTTTTTTATGAAGTATTTTCCTGTTGTTGTTGTTTTTCTTTATTATTTTTGAAATTCTTTGGCTGTACTCCTAAACGCAAGTTGCTTTCCAGTGTGACAATGTCACGTATTTCTAAACGCAACCATTCAAACTTTGACAATGTATGGCATTCCTAAACTTATTTGTTTCTCAGCTGATACGCAAACAAGCGCCACTAAGGTAGTATTTAAATTGTCAATGCTTTTTATATACAGAGCAATTTGAGCAATTGGACGAAGTTTATGACTCGAGGCATGATGTTGTAGTTCCAGAAACTAACTTGCTTAGTTCTCTAAGCTGCTTGCTGATGGATTCAACTAATGACAGCAGCGATTTCAACGATAATGGTAATTTATAACCAACTCCAACGCTACGCTAACGTGCTCGAGGTGATATTCTGGAATTTTTACGAGCGGAGAGTGAGTCCGACAGAAAAATATTAGAAGAGATTCTTAAGGTTGAAAAAGAAAAAGTAACTTTGGAATGGGAAAAGTTGCAAGAAATTAGGAGATTGAAGTGAAGATTGTTATTGTTTACTTTATTACTTAATTTTTTTATTATATATTTTACCAATATTATATCAATAAATAAAAATAATTTTGCATTTTAAAGGACAAGCACGTATTTAACTAAATTATACGCTAAGCTGATAATAAAACAGTAAGTCTCTCTTGCCTCATCTGTTTCGTTTTTATTAGGTGACAAAATTATTGACCTGTGTTGAACTTCCGGCTGGATCAATGCTTCCTAAGCCGGGGTCCTCTGCATTAGTTAAAATAAAACTGTGAAGAACAACACATCTATTATTATGGTTTTCGCCTTTTCCACACCGCAAAACTCTAAAAATTTCAGTATTTGATTTTTTTTTTTCAATATTACGAAGGTTTGTTCTATGCATACTCTAGATGAACTTAAGATGGCAGTGTTACGAAAATGAAAATGCTAAAGACAAAATCCACCAAGTTAGAGCTTATTATGAGCTTTTAGCTAAAAAAATGTATTGACTTGTGTCAATGCTTAAAAACTTCTAAGACTACCTGCACGAATTAAGAGTGCTGCCAAGTGCATGGATTGGTTACTTTTTGTGTTATTTTAGAACATTTGAATTAACGTTGAAAAATCGAAGATTCGTGTTCGTACTAGAAGATTCTAAGCTAAGATGAAATACTAAAAAAGCGGCGGATTGCGGCTGGCGAGTTAGTTGATTTTAAATTGGCTGTCAAGAAGTAAAGTCTGTTTAAGGCGCAAATAAAAAGTGTTTTAAAAGCGAATTTGGTATATTAAAGTACAGTGGAATTAATAAAGAAAGAGACAGATTGTAAAACAACTAAAATAAAAATAGAGTTTGATTTTATGTTAACGCAATATAAACGAACTCAAACGTTTTAAAAAGGTTAAAACGTAACAGTATTATATCTGCTTTTTTCTGTAAATAGAAATCCGTTATGTCGGTAAGTCACCATTAGAAACGTTCCTAAGGAGTACGCTGAATCCCCAAGCAAGTAGCATTCAGAAAGAAACCTAATGCGGGCATTTGCGCGCCAAACATTGACATCATGGCAGCGACCTGGGTACGCAACAAATATATCTAAAAATCGGAGTCTACTATCAACTACATCCTGCAATAGAAATGGAACAGTTTAAAATATTTAAAGCTTTCAAATTAATATTTTTACCTGTGCGTTTATAGAATATGTGCCTTAGCGGTTAAAGTAACTAATACTATTTTTGGATGGCTGCAAAATTTTCAAGTGTGTATAGTCAATACATCCCAAAACAAATGGAAACGTTCGAAGTCTTCCATTACTTTTCTTTGGCTTGATGCCGCATTTGAAAATTTTACTACTAATTGTTTTGATTTGGGTATTACACATACACATGGGAAAAAGGTCCTATAGCAAGCACCTATTCCAACATTAAAACGGTCGCTCACCTCTCGGAAGCTGTTTTAGTTTCCCAATTTTCATAACGTAATATAAAAGCTAATTTTTAATGATACTCAGGGGCGGCCTGTATGACAATTTTTCCAAAACGAAGCCAGCAAGGACCACAAAATCTAAAAGAGTAACATCGTCAGGCATTTTTTCTATAACAAATGCAAAATTCTTGTTTTTTGGTATTTTCCTTGAAATACGTTGCTGAATTAGAAGAAGTGCAAGACGTTTTCGTTTTAAAACCAACCTACTGTTAATTATTTGGCTCCTAGAGTTGTTTCCCCACATAAATCCAAAAATCTTTCTAAAATAATTTTTCTTCCTGTCGTTTTTAATTTTAGAAATGGTTTTGTGTTTTGCATGCAAAGCAAACAGGCGTTCCTTAACGTCAACAGATTTGTAAAGTTTAGTATGACAATGTATTTGATTTACAATGTGGAAAAAAACGGCTTTAACGTTTTATACAGACGTTTAGGGAGGCAGTCTTTTTTGTTATTTTACGTTATTGTTTTTGATGTTGTCTTTCGTTGTATATTTTTGATATTACTTTTGTCCTTTGTTTTCTTTTACAAATTTCTTTTAAAATATATAAACTTCAGATATGAAATCATTATTTCCATTTGTGCAAGAAAAAAAGTTAACTACTGAATATTTTCTCAAATTTCTTTTTTTATTTGAAAGTACAATCCTTCCGGTTAATAATGGAAAATAATTTCATTCAAATGGCTGCCTCGGCTGGCCATGCAGTAGACTACACGATCGGTCCAATTTTTAAGCACATTATCGATTGTGTGCAGCTGTATTTCACCAATGGCTTCACGAATATTGTCCTTTAAAGCGTCAATTGTCCCTGGCTTGTTTGCGTAGCACTTATCTTTGACGGCACCCCACAAATAATAGTCCAACGGTGTCAAATCTTAGCTCCGAGGTGGCCAAACGATATCAGCTCTGCAGCTGATAATGAGATCTTTAAAAAACAGGGCGCAAGACATCGAGTGTAGCTTCGGCTGTGTGGCACGTAGCGCTGTCCTGTTGAAACCAAATGTTGCTAATATCCTCCTCTCAATTTTCGTTCAACATGGCCCGATAACGATCGCCATTGACTGTAACGGCCATTTTCGAAGAAAAATGGGCCAATTAGGCCTCTGGACCAAAATCCGCACTAAATAGTAACTCGTCTTGGATGTATCGGCTTTTCAATGTATGCGTGAGGGTTTTCTGTGCCCAAATGCGACAATTTTGTTTGTTTACATACCCGCCAAGATCAAAATGAGCTTCATCTGAACACATCGCACATATTCTGCAACATTACCATGATTTTCAAAGTAATGTCGCAATATTTCTTAGCGTTGTTCAAGCGTATACACAACCATATTCGTTCAGTGGAAGGATAGAACTAATTATCTCTCAAATCAGACATGAGCTAAGTGTTACCATTCACGAAATAAGCACTAGTTGAAAAAAAAAAAAACGTTAGCTGGCGGACCGGATATTATTGTACAGAATTTATATAATAAAAGTCCATATTTTAGTCTTAACATTTATGTATACATGACATTGGCAAAATTTTGCATGAATTAACATGAAGCTGGTTGATGAAAAAAAGTTGTTTTGACTGCTGTAAAACTCATTTCAGTTATGATTCGTCTGAATTTAATCGTAGCTACCTTTAGCGACTTAAGTTTGAAAGTAAAGACACAGTTACGATCTGTCACCAAAGAGAATTGGCTTGAAAATGGTAAATTTTTTGGATCTGCATATTACGTATAACTGAATAAAATCATTCTAAAAGTAACCATATAAGTTTATATTTTTTATCTTTATACTAGTAACTGGTTTGGTTTAGAAAACCCCTGCCAAACATACTAAATTCCATAGTTAATACAAGTGCTTATATGTACTTTAAAGACAAGTAGACATTAAATAAATTTAAAATTTATTAAGTAAATTGCAGTCATCGTACACTTATAAATAAATTAAAGAAATATAAAAATAAAAATAAAAACAAATTTAATATGATAATGAAAATGATAAGTTGAAAAAAAAGTAATCCAAAAAATAAGAAAAAAAAAAAATACTAAATTAAATAAAAAGATAATGAAAATGTATTTCTTACCTTTTTAAAGAATTTTAAAAGCAATTCTTATTTCATTCATTTTATTTTCAAATGATAAGAAAACAACAATCATTAAGAAAAGTCAAATAAAAACATACAATCTAATATATACGAGAGTATAGTTTTATTAAGTCCATTAATTTTTTTTCTTATTTCCTTAATGTTGGCCTTCTCTGCTTCTCATATTTAATGGGGTCATCTGTAATTGCTTTTTTAAGACAAACATCTCCAAAACTCAATCTATTTATTTAAGAGACAATTTGCCGTCATCTGAGCTCACCCTCCCTTCCATATATGGTAGAAAAACAATTAACGAATTATGTACCCCCCATGCAATTATTACTTTGACAGTCTCTATTACTTTTGTTTTTAATCACTTAAACTGTTGTTGTTTTTACTGAGACTGTTTGTTGTATCAATTTGTTCATATTTTAAATGTGAAACACCCTCGCAACATCTGTGGAAGCCACAAACTGTTAATTCATTGGAGTGCGCATCAACATTTATCTAATAATTAAACTGCGTATGAATTGAAATGTTTTTTCTTTTGATGGTGGTTGCAAAACAAAGTAATTGTAAGTGATACAATAAGGTGTAGGCGAATTAAAAATACATGTCAATACATGTCAAAAATAAAATATTTGTATTTTTCGTAAAATTACCTTCAATGGCTAATTTAAAGATTTTTAAAGAGAAAAAAAATTGCCACTTCAGCCTGATATGGAGTCTTGTTCATTTTAATTTCGTAAAGTAATAAAGCATTTATTTAGTTCTGTAAATTCTATAGTAAATTATACACGGCTTTTAATAATATTTAAGGAAAAAATAATGAACACTTTGTACAAAACGTATTTGAGAATAGAGTTGTCCTTCCTAGAGTTTAGTGACTTTTAAAGAGGTGTGCTTATTATGTCAACCGTAAGTAATTCTGGTGATAGGCCAAGTGATTTGTTATTCTAAGACCTTTAATAGCATTTGCCACTTCGTTAATATCTAGGCAATCTGTTGATATATTCCTCCGTTCTTCGTGGCGATGGCAGAAACAAGTAGCGCCAGTATTAGTTTAATATAATGTTTCACCCATATGTTGAGCTGATCGGTGTTTGATTTAATCAGGTTTTCATCTTCATTCCTGAGTAGCCTCCCAGTAGATAAGCTTTTGTTGTAAAGTTTCTTTGCAACTCTATAAAGGTTTCGAATTCGATGTGTCTCTGCTGCTCATTGCACTTCCTTAGCAAACTCTTCCGTCCAGCGTCGGTTATCCCTTTTTGCACTGCGTACCAATATGCTGCCGCAAATATTCTTTTCGCCAAGCTTGTTCTTGCAGAGTATAAATTCCTTGTTCGTATAAGGTTCCAAGTGCCGTGAAATATCCAAGGTTTTCTCTACGGGTTCGAATATCCTATACTCTCCCACAATCAAGTTTTTATCCAGCTGGTGACATTCTGGGTAGCCTCCATTCATCACGATATTCTATGCTGCGTAATTTCTGTATATCAAATTTATTCTGAACCGAGTTCTTTCGTTTCTTTTCAGCAGCTTTCAGCTGTTGCAGTCAGCTCCCCTTTTTTTCAATTTGGATCTCAGCAACATTATCGGAGGACAGCAACGTGACAATACGAATACGTGATAATACGAACAGAATGTGGTTTTTAATCAATAAGCGACTGGAGAGCCTTATTCGACAGCAAAAATCCCACCCCACTAGACTATGGTTCTTCCCTAGATTTGCCAGGAGATTTGCCTTATTATAAGGTGTAACCATTGTCATTTCTTAATTCTCCCATTTCGGGCCACCTAGTGCAGAATGAAGCAATTTTCATAATTTCGTAAACCGATCGTACATTCCAGGTTTCAAATCGGTTGGTTTTTATTCCATTCGTTTCGGTAAACATGGATTTTAAGTAGCTGATTAGGCTTCTGCATCCGATCCTAAATCATGCAAGTACGTCTCCAGAAGAACTACGTGTGTTAAGCATTTCCGCTACACAATGTGCTAGGGGTCGCCAGTAACTCGTCAGTTATCGGCGGGGTATGCTACGCGCAGAAGACTCTGAAAATTGAGAGGCGAGGCTATAAGAGACGCATCACCACCCCATATATTGTAAATGCAAAATTCATAGCTTGATAGAGTGAATAGTGAAAATTTTAAGCAAAAATTTCTCTGCTCACTATTTGCAAAATAAATTCAATGTTATTTTAAAAATAATCATTTTGAAAGACATTAATATTGATTGATTACTTTGCCAATTTACGACTTCCCAAGAACAAAAAGTAATAAAATCAAATTATAAATACAAATTGAAATTCGATTCAAATAAAAAATTTAAGAAATTATTTTTAATCTTTTATGTGTCTTTTTTATTGTTAATTTTAGTTTTTTGTATTAAATAATTTTTTTTAGATAAGAAGTTTTGTAAACAATGAATTGTATTTTGATCTATATTTAAATGATTCTTATTTTTTGTTTGTTTTCCTAAACAAACTTATATATATAATTCTCTTGTGGCTTTTATATAAAACAATATGTTTTGCAAATTATACAAGTCTCTTTTCGATTGTTTGAATAAAAAAAATATATATATATAAATAGCAAGTAAGAGAGTTATGTTATTTAGCAGGTCAAATTCGACTATTTAATAACCTACACCATAATCTAGACCAAAAACTCAGTTGATTTTAATTGCATGATGGAGAGAAAGATGGTTGTAGGGTATCAATCAGTCGATATTACAGTTTCTATTGTATTGCTCCCATGTCCTACTCAAATTACAAGTTTTTTTTTTTTTTTTTTTTTTGATCGATATAAGAGGAATTTCTTTTTGTACGTGTAGGCTTTCCAATGATTAAATAATTTTCTCATAGTTTTGTTATATCTTTTATTTTTATTACAGAGTCATTTTGTCGCCAGTCGGATTAATAAAACGTCAAAAAGGTGTGAGTGATGGCGTAAATGTTGTTATTGTTAAACAGAAGAATTAATCAAAATTAGAAACGTTTAATTTAATTTCAGTTTTCTTAGTACCTTCAACCTAATATTTATTTATTTTAGCTTTTTAAAAATAAAAACTTTTCTAAAACAATTTCACTAACTCTTTGCATGACAATAATTTAAAATGTCTCAGTTCCCCTGATATATTATATTCTAATCTTTCTTCTGATAATATCGTTTTTCCTTAGTGCACATTTGAATGTGACTTTCAAAATAAAAATTTATTTCCCTCTTCACGCATTGCAATTAGAATTTGTCGACAATTATAGAAACATTAATTTGAAACAAAAATGTAAACGAAAAGTTACTTTTTTATAGTTTTATATTTAATTTTATTGTTTCCTCTTACATGCCTTTAAATATATTTTTTGCATATTATTTCAAGTCAATTACCCGCAAAATTGCATACAATAATAGGAGAAGCGCGCATATCTTATAAGTGCAATGTAATTTAACGATTTGATAAAATGCTCTATACAGATAACGCAACAATTACATTGACAATAATATCTTTTAAAGAATATAGAGAATAGTTAAAAAATGTTTAAAAAAGTTAGATTTAATAGTAAAATAAATGCTAAAAATCTGCATATACGTTAAATATTCTTTTTATCGAATATGGGAGGTATCGACGATTACTGTTTCGGTGAAGGGTTTTAAAAAACAATTACATTTTAAGAAATAAGTAACCTTTTTAGCTTATAGCAGAGATCCGAATATGCAAAAAATTCATCTCTAGAGAGTTCAGATTAAGGGGTTAGCTGACTTCACAACAGCTTCCAAAACGGTTTACAAACAAGGTTTTTCTGTGAAAGTTGTTTCTACCAAAAATCCTTTGGATTCTTGCATCCTATTCTTTTTTTCTTTTTTTAAATCAACAAACATACTTCACAACGTCTGAAAGCGCTAAGTTTTTAGCATTTTTTAATAACCCAAACGTGGACTTTTGCCTAATATCAATTCAGGCTTCCTTGAAAATGTCTTCAAAGAAAAATTACCCAAATGTAAAAAATTCTAAATGGCGCCATTTTCGGGACAATCTTTTAAATGAGTAATCGCCCTAATATACAGTATGAAATTTGGTCCCAAATTAGAGTGAAAAATTACCCCAAAAAAAACACAGTTTTCTAAAAAGAGAAATAACTCAAAATTAAAGTAATTTTTCAGATATAAAAAAATTTCCCAATTAATACAAAAAATCCTTAAATTTATTTTATAAAATTTTTATAGTTTATTTATTGTTTTTTTACTGGTTAATATTTAAGTATAAGCAACTCATTAAAAACAAATGTCTTAAAGATATCGTAAGATTACAGATCATATTTAATTATTTTTTTTAAATGAAAATTAATACTGTATTTGAAATCGCTTAGTTTGTGTTAATAAAAGAAGATAGTTCTTTGAGTTTAGGGGTATATGGTATGGCTCCGTAGTCAAATAAATTGTTTAAAGCAATGGTACGATAACAGGAAACATTTTATTTCTTTTTTTTAAAACGCGTAAAAATGAAAATCACTCCGATGTAAAAATGAAAAATTACTCCAAAAAAACGAGAAAAAGTATCACAAAATTTCTTGTTGTTGTATTCCATCAAAAAATTTAGGGTCATTTCTAATTTTTACGTCGGAGGAAATTTTTCTTCGAAGCCATTTTTCGGGGAGCCATCAACTTATGGGGTGAATTCTTAGTTTTAAGAGCTGTTCGTCTTGCTACATTCCAATATATGATAGGCAGACAGAACACTTTTATAACAAAGTGTTTATATATAAAAAAGCATCAGGACAGACGGATGTCAAGCAATTAGCTCAAGAAGAGATTTGGAATTAGTTAGCATAACTAATTATATATTGTTACGTTTTAAAACGTTTGAGTTCGTTTAAATTGCGTTAAAATAAATAAACACCGCTTTATTTTTGTTACTGTCTTATTTATTTTGCTACACAATAACCTGTATACTATTTGTCTTAATACAACCAACACTTATTAATAATCTTTAATACAACATTTTTTTTTCGCTTTAACACTTTAAACTGACGTGTAGGTAAAGCAACCCCTCTATACACCTAATTGCCTACAGTTTGGAAGGTTCCGGAAATATCGACCATCTTCTATTTTATTATATTCGTTAATTCAAATGTAACGTAAAGAATGTCGATATGGCAGTTCTGCCAAATTGACAGGGTGACACAAAATATACCAAAATACCACAATACAGTGTTGTATTTTTATTTTCGTAACAATATGTACTAGCTTTATCCTTCCGGCATTACTCGTAAATCTTTATATATATTTGTATATTAAAAATGGAAGATGAATTCCCTTTTTCCCGATTCTATTCGTTTTTTTGCCATTCGTTTATATTTATAAAGAAAATTCTCAGACGAATTTTGATGTCCCTCTCTGTTATATTTATTACGATGTACAATAATAAATATTGTTTTTATGGAAGGTGCCACGCCCATACTTTATGTGAAATTCATTTGTTAACTGAATGTGAAACTTGATATTAGAAATTAATTAAAGTTTATATCTCCCAACATACATCTTAATAACTATGTGTTTCGAGGGAATAAAAAAGTCTTCTTTTACCCTTTATTAGCCCCTCAAAGAGCAACATTTGAAACTGTTCTTTTGTATAACATATTTTAATGAATGACAAATATTAGCACACAAAAACTTTACTTTAAGAAGAAAAAACTCTTTTTATTTCAGAAAGAAAGTACGTAATTAATTTTGCTCGTTTGTTAGCTGAAAATCTAAATTTTAACAAACTAAATTTAGTCACGCGATTCACTTATAAACGAACTGAATAAGCAAAATTTTTTTTCACATGACTTAATGTAATCCGTTTCCCCCAGATTTTAAAATTTCCCGTTTAAATTTTAAAAAAGCACATACTACAACACATTAAGTAGATCTCTCGTCTGTCAAATTTCATCAAAATCGGTTCAGTCTCTTATGTGTGATTGACAGATAAACAAACAAACAAATTTATTATATGTGTGTATGTATATATTTATTTGTGGATTAAGGACTGTTTTTTTTTACAAAAGGAATATAGGTATGTAGATACAAAAAATAGGAAGAGTAAATTTAGTTAATAGGTGTAAAGCAATTTTGATAGTACGGAACTACAGTGTCCAAATGACAAAGACGTTTCAGTCACGTTTACTAGAACAAATGTTTATAACTTATTTATCAAATATTTTAGAAAAAACCTTATCAAATTTCTTATAATCATTTAAAATAAAATTAAATTTTTAAACATACACAATTATTTAAATAAACCATTTTCTACTGAAATAATCATAAACTCATCACCGATGCTAACATGGCCCATTAGCTCAGTTGGTTAGAGCGTCGTGCTAATAACGCGAAGGTCGCGGGTTCGATCCCCTCATGGGCCAATCAGTTTTCTTTTCTTTTTTTTAAATAAATGTATTAGTTTTTCTTCATTGTTTGTATTTAAAATTTAAACAATTTAAACAGAAAAACAAAAAAGAAAGTATTAAAACCAAATTAAAAACAAAAACGGATAAATGAATAACGTAAACAGAAAAAATTTACGTTTTAAGCCATTACGGAAATGTGACATTTAAGAAATGGAAATACGAAAAGTGGTAAAACTTATAGTCATAAAAATCAATAAATAACATTGATAACGGTAAATATTACATCCATCATACATTTGTACATACAATCATATACTAATACGAACATTTACATGAATATTACAAACAACAGAATATATAGGGTCCGCCAAATAATTTTTTTTTTTTTGAAAATGCTATAAAAAAAACTACTGAATATTTTCTCAAATTTTTTTTTTTTTATTTGAAAGTACAATACTTCCGGTTAATAATGGGAAATAATTTCATTCAAATGGCTGCCTCGTTGGCCATACAGTAGCCTACACCATCGGTCCAATTTTTAAGCACATTATCGATTGTGTGCAGCTGTATTTCACCAATGGCTTCACGCATATTGTCCTTTAAAGCGTCAATTGCCTTTGGCTTGTTGGCGTAACACTTATCTTTGACAACACCCCACAAATAATAGTCTAACGGTGTGAAATCGCAGCTTCGAGGTGGCCAAACGACATCAGCTCTGCGGCTGATAATGCGATCTACAAAAACAGGGCGCAAAACATCGAGTGTAGGTTCGGCTGTGTGGCACGTAGCGCCGTCCTGTTGGATGGCCCAATTATGCCTCTGGAACGAAATCCGCACCAAGCAGTGACTCGTCTTGGGTGTATCGGCTTTTCAATGTATGCGTGCGGGATTTCTGTTCCCCAAATACGAGAATTTTGCTTGTTTACATACCCGCCAAGATCAAAATGAGCTTCATCTGCAACATTACCATGATTTTCAAAGTAATGTCGCAATATTTCCCAGCGTTGTTCAAGCGTATGAACAACCATATTCGTTCAACGGAAGGATAAAACTAATTATCTGTCAAATCAGACATGAGCTAAGTGTTACGATTCACGAAATAAGCACCAGTTGAAAAAAAAACGTTAGATGGCGGACCCATTATATCAATGGTACACACATATGAACATATGTATTATTTGTATATGTTTAACTCTCCATCTATATATTTGTATGTTTGTTGGTTCGTATTTTAAATGTTAATACCAATGAATAACATTAAATTACCACACTTCAATTTGCTTGACTTGTGTGTCATTATTTTGAATTTTAAAGATGATTTCCGTTAAATTATATTTATATTTACCACAACTAAATATATACCATATGTATGTATGTATATTTCTCCTCACACACGTTCAGGGCAATCATTTTGAATAATTTATTGATGAGTGCGTACACACACGGTTTGGTGATATTTAAAGATATTATTTTTAGTTTGCACTGGCCATCGCAAATGTTTTTAATGAAATATGATGTGTTGAAAGAATTTGATTTTTTTTATTATCCACATAACTGTTTGACATTTAGAAGGCAAAAAGCCAAAGGAATGTAAACACAAACAAATTTACTATTTTCATCATTATAATATATGTAATTGTAATGCAATTAGTCGTCATTATATTATCTATGTTGGTGAGATGCTTGTGTTTAAAGCTTTTTAAGCTGAGATCATACAGATCTTACAAATAACCCATATAAAATAATAAAAAAGAACTGTGTAACTTCGACAACACAATAAATAAATATTGGCGTAGTTTTAGCATTTTTGATGCCGTATGATTGGTGCATAATGACAATTGTGCAACTTTACAACTACCCCTAAGTGTGCTAACCAAATATAATTCTTGAATAGTTCTATGATTACGTCTATGACTACGTAAAAAGGGCTTTTATTATCGATTTTCTCTTAAGGAAAAAATAGAACAAGAAACTGGTATTAAATTTTATTTATTTTATTTGAAATATTGTTCAGATGGCTCAAAATATCAGCAACAAACATGCAGCCAAACTTCCTAGCGTTTCAACAACTAATAAATACAAGAAACGCAAGTAAAGGAAAAATCTAAACGCCAGTGTCTAGATGGGCTTGTACATACTGTTACGTTTTTAGCTTTTTAAAAACGTGTTTTTATGAGTTCGTAGATTGTAGTTAAAATAAAATAAATTTTGTGTTTGGTTTTAATGAAAAATCTTTTATTCGACACAGTTTTGTGTACTACTGCTACAAGCAATACAAATTTTTATACTTAATTACTCTTTCTGTTTACAACTTCGTAAACAACAACGACAAATCTTTCATCCTAAAGAGCTTCCAACCCGATCGTAGCCATAACTTATGTTCGATCACAACCTTTTCAACTCAACCAGAGGTTGTCCACACTTAACTCTCTTTACTGAGTTAGTTCCAACTAAACTGGTTTTTTACTTAACGATTCACTTTACGAGTTTACTCCTTATAAACTCTCTTCACACAAACTGCACTCGCTGAGTTTACGACAAATAAACTGATTGCTGATCGTATCGATGTGTTTTTTAAATGGCTGAGTAAACAACACATCGAAAGCCCTCGAACCTCTCGATATTTCAGGTAGATTCCATTTCTTTCTTTGAATTTCTTTTTAGCCATGCGAATGTAAGCATCTACCTCTTTTAGCTTTTAGTATTTGCTGTTGCTTGTTTATTCCCTTACTTGTTTTCTTTGCTGTTAGTTTGTTGTTGTTGCTTCTGTGTTATTTTTATTAATTTTATCTCTGCTAATAATGTTTGTTGTTGTCAATTTGGTTATTTGCACGTATAGCTGTCCTTGCAGCTTTTGTTTATTTATTTTAGCGATGTAATAAACGCTGTGATGCCCAACCCTATTTTCGTAACAATACTATGTCGTTTGTTGGGATATCTTAAGTAAGAGTAAGCTGCTTACTTTTGAACAGAGGAACTCTCGCACAAGCACCACTCACATAGTTTTAAATAGCGTAATAATCGCGAGTTATATAACAGGTAAATTGGTCGAAACCAAAGCTAAAATATTTGAAAGGAATATTTCAGAAAGGGTTATAAATACGCAATGTTTGATAAAATTATAAGCTTTCTTCTATGATGGGTCTGGCATTAACACTAGGTGTTCTTACCACAAGTTCCTACAGAATACTATACGGTATAACTGAACTTATTGAACTTATGCGCTTTGTATGAAAAACCGTGCGGAAGTAGCGTCTCGTAGAAATAAATGGTGGTCCGGCCAAAACGCACGATGTTAATTGTAAATAAAACAAAAAATTTTCAGAGAATAATCTTAACGTTTTTCATTATGATAAAAGGTTCTATGACAGTTATGTGTGAAACAAAATACCGGCCAAATGCTCGCCACGGCTTCGGTGGTATACCCTGAGACTATAATTGAGGTTCAATATCGTTAATGTGCCGAATTATCTCATCCTTTAGCTCTTGAGTTGTTCTTGACTTATTGATGTACACCTTTTCTTTTACATGTCCCCAAAGAAACAAGTCCAATGGTGTCAAATCACATGATCGTGGCGACCAATTAACATCGCCACAACATTAGACAACACGGTCTTTGAGTTTCTAGCGCAAATTAGCCATTGTTTCGTTGGCTGTGTGGCAAGTGGCACCATCATGTTGGAAACATATATCGTCTGGATCCATATCCAAAATTTCTGGCCACAAGAAGTTCGAAATTTAACTGCTTGGCCGACCGCATTTTCGAAAAAGTACGGCCCGATAACTCCACCAGCACATAAACCACACCAAACAGTCACTCTTTGTGGATGCATCGGCTTTTCAACAATCACTCGTGGGTTCTCATTTACCCAAATGCCGCGATTCTGCTTATTAACGAATTCACTAAGGCGAAAATGTGTAAAGTCAACATTCACTTAAGTCTGTTCAACTAACCATTCGACGTATTGACGACGCTCAAAATGAAATGGTCAGTAGGCTTCAGCTCTTCAGTCAATTGAACCTTGTAAGCGTATAAATTCAAATCTTTATTTCAAATACGCATCAGTGATGTTCGTGAGATGTTCAATTGTTGTCGAGGTTCTGGCTCTTCTGCCACGCCATCGCGAACAACAGAACGGACTTGGCGAGCATGCACAGGTGTTTCCACATTACCTACACAGCCGGTTTGCTGAAATTTGCGTACAATTCTCCCGATTGTGTACACATTTGGTCGATTATGTTGACCAAAAACTCACAAAATGCCCATTTTTGTAAAAGGCTTCAACAATCTTAACGCGCTGCTCAATAGTGCCTCTCCATGGTTGAATTTGTCAAACAATGAAACAAAGAAATAGCAAATTAAGTTGGTCAAAAAACTTGATGTAAAAATGTGACTCACAATTACCATCCTGCATTATGATTGGACCACCCTTTACTTTAGCTTTTAGGGTAACAAAAATACAGACTACTTTCTCATTTATGCTTGTGTTTAGAAAGTATGTATGTGTAATTGATATTTACTAGGCTAATAAAAAACATATTTTTGATAGACATTTTATCTGACATTTTATACCTTTTTATGCCCTATTATACTAATTATTACGTTCTAAATATTAAATTTCCATTTTCTTTTTCAGCAATTTAGATTGAGTTTTTGTTGCTTTTAAGGGTCATGCAATCAATTGTTAATTTGTAAAAACTATATATTTTTTTCTTTTTTTATAACTCACCTATCAGTAGTCTCTTTTGCGAAAAGCAAAAAAGGAGAACGATATGTATTTCAATGTCACGTTCATACTTGCATGTATTCATACAAGTAACCCCTAGTTAAGGGTGTTCCTTAAATTGAAAATAAATATACTGTCTTAAGCAGAATAAAGTACAAAAATAAGCGTACTACATAAGGTAATTTTAAAAAAGCCCATAACAAATAAGAAAATGGTCAACATGGTACTAATTTGCATTAAAAACAAAAAGTTTTTTTTAAACGCATAAAAAGTATTAAAGAAATAAACACAAAAGCAAGGATTTATGTATTTTATGCCATAAAGTACAAAATATTGCAGGTCCTTGGTACTGTTTATATAAACTCACACTAAAATTTATACGTTTTGTCCTTAAACAAATACAAATACTTTCTAGCGAGCTACAAGGTTGATGTAGCATTTTACTCTTAACTAAATAAAAACTGGTACTTTTTTAATTGATTTGCTTATTGGTACAGTAGTAGTGTGTGATGAATATAGTAAAATAATTCGGATTTTAATGGAGACAGAAAAAGTACCTTTAAAGTAACATAAGAATATTTAAAGTTTTGGACACAAGAAAAAAGTCATTTTTGAGACAGCTACTCAAATACGATTTTAAGAGAAAGACTAATACAGTACGACACTTTTTTTTTGTAATTAAGACAAAGGAATGATGTCAGGGGATGATCTTCTACTCAAGCAGTGCATTATGCTGGTACAAGGAAAATAGGTTCTGGGAAAGAGAAAAGAGGAAGAAGTGCTTATGGACTTGGATTTAAATTTAATCATGTCGTAAGTGGCAGGGAAGATTGTTCCCCAAATAAACAGTGCGACTAAAGTACGAATTCTCACTATAATGCGTTGTGCGATTCGCTGGACAATCGACTTTAAACGGATGCGCTCTACGAGAAATACTTGTGTTACAGAAGAATATTCCGAAATAAAGGACACAGAAAACATTCCGTTATAGTACCAACAGAACAATAAAATATACGCCACATAGCGACGATGCTTTAACGAATCGATAGAGTTGGCAACCCTGCCGTCATTAATAAGCACCTCTCCAGTATGACGTAGAGAAGCACAACATTTGAAGCACAGGCCTATACATGAGAGTTGTATTCTATTATAGATCGGATATAGGTTTTATTAAAACCAAAAACGGTGTTTTTGGGAAAATCATGACAATTCAAAGTTGTATTTATTCAAAAGCAATAGAACTAGTATACATATACTATATTTGGACTTTAATAGTGAACACCCTATAAAAATTCATATCTATGTAATATTTTTATAAAATGCATGTACATGAAGTTGAGTACTTCTGCAATATAAGTGGGTGTCGTAATACTTGGTTCTGTGCTGTTTCGCTTTAAAACAATACATTGTACCCAGAACAAAGTACTAAATGATTATTAGTACGTATTGTTTGATTGTTCTTTAACAAATTTTTGCACTTATTCGAGAAAAAGTTTTCAACACAATTTCCGTTAAGGTTATTTACCATTTTATTTATTTGTTTTTATTATGTAAAACAGTGGAGCTTTATTTCCTATTTTTCTTTTGTTTTTAAAGGACTTGTGCTTGTTAAAGGCAGTTAACAAAGGCAGTCAAAATGTAACCTGCTGAAGGGCAAAATATATATACATCTATACGTATGTCTAATGCTTGCTATGGTTCGTTTTTCTAAGTGGACTGTTTTGAACTTGGTTTGAAGTTTCCTTGGGAATGCTTGTATGAGAAATTAAATACAAATTTTAATGCCATTTGAAAATAAATGTTTTGCGACTAAAATTCTCATATTTCATTAAAATAAAATAAAATTTTTATATTAAGTACCGAAATAAATTAATTTAAAATTCAAATTAAATTGTGATATGGACAATTGTAATATATGTGTATACTAGAGTAATCCCTGCCGCGTTGCTGGGAGCCTTTTTGTTGTACCCGCTTTTTGACTCATATGGCCAGATAAAGAAAGCTTTAACATTTACCATACTCTACACATGCAAACTTTCACAATTTTTTTTAATGTTTGTTTGTATTGACTGCCATGTTATTTAAACCAAATGTGAAACTAACTCCAACCATTCTCAAGATATACATAAAACATTATTTAATTTGTATAGGAGGTACCAAGTCCACTTATTCGACTCCGCCCACTTTTTAACTGATAGTTTGTATCTAAGAAGTCATTTAGACTAAATTCAGCACCTTCACTTCTAGTCGTTCTCTATATATAGAAAAATTTATATTTAATTTGTATGGGAGATGCCAGACCGGCTTATTCAATTTCGCCCATATTTCGCCTGATGACGTGTATTAACTACTAAATTCAAAATCTTCCACTGTTACAAAGATGTACAAAAGTCAATATTTAATTTTTATAGGAGGTGCTACTCCCACTTGTACAACTCGGCCCAATTTTTAACTGATGATGTGCATTGATCAAAAAGTTATTTGGCCAAATTTAGAGACACTTAGTATTACTGTTTTAAAGATATAGACAGGTAAATTCAAATTTTATATGGGCGTGGCACCGCCCAGTTGAACAATAGTGAAGCCATGCACCAAATGAAAGCTTTCTACATATACTTTTTTATACGCAGTTTTAAAAATATTTTCTAACTCACACAAAGCTTAAATGCTGTAACAAATTTCGTTTTCAAGTGAAACTTATCCAATACAAAAGAGTTCATTCTAACGTCAATAACTCGTGAACTAATGGACCCACAAAAACTACATATACATAAGAACCTTGATATTGAATTTACCTTTCGTTATAAAAAATAAAATCGGTTGGTGCATTGCAGAGAACATCCATTACAACGAATTTTATAGTCCTCTTTTATATATACAGATTGTTTCCTAGAACTACAACAAAGTTGTTCCAATTGTGTCTCTCATTTGCCATACGCCCCATTTCGCTCTAATTATGTCCTGATATTATTATTTCATTTTCGAGCTGTGTTCTATATGTTTGGGCGGATCTGCTAAGGAGTCTCTGGCTGTAAGGTTTCCAGTCGATAACCAAGTGTATGCCCAATCCAACACCCTTACGCCTACGAATCTCTATGTGAATTGAAGTTTGTTGCGTAGTGTACCACATATCAATATTTATTATTCTTACGGGCCAAAAATTATACAGGATTTTTAGAAAGCAGTTGTTCACAAAACCTTAAATACTGTTGGTGTCCTTAGGTTCAGTATTCCAAGATTTGCTACCATAAAGTAGTACTATCTTCACAATGGAAATAAAAATTATAAATTTGGTACAAGTCGACAGTTGGGAGGAACGCCACTGTCTAATTTACACTTTATGTCCTGGGATAAACCACCAGTCATCGCAATCCTGCAACCTTTATATACAAAATAAATTAAATCTTCTATCGTTTGTTGTTAAGGAAGAAATGGTCTCGATGTGGGTGTATTGATTCGCATAATCTTTGTTTTTTCTGCGTTGATATTCAGTCCCACGTTTGCGAACATTTCTTCTATCATTCTTATGTTGTCCTGCGCGTCGAAGTGTCTGTGTGTGAGGAGACAGATATCATCCGCGTTGTCGAGGTCTTTCAAACCATCAAGCTGGTGACGCGTGTGGCATTAAGCATAATAATGTCAAGGACAACATTAAATAGGAAAGGCGATAATGCGCAGCCTTGTTTAATGCCCCTTCTGACTGCAATTTGTCTCCACTTTTATTTCCATGCAGAACCCGACATAAGCATCAGTGTAAGGCTCGCAATCAGTGATATTATCTTCTCCGCGACGCCTTTGCAGAATAATGAAGACCACACCGCTTCATATGAAAGGGAGTCAAAGGCTTTCTCAAAATCAATCAAAATAAGGCACTCTCCTGCAGCATAATGAAGACTACACTGCTTCATGTGTGAGGGTGTCAAAGTCAACGAACATAAGATGTATATACGAACGCCATTCCACGGATTGTTCGACTATGATTCTGAGGCTTTTCGCGAAATTCAGTTTAATCCTGCCATAGCACACTACTACGGAAAGAATCGTATTGATTATGTCCACATGAATTTCTAGTTGAATAAAATTATTAACATGTGATCTTAAAGCTGAATAAATATTTCAAAATCTTTTGATCAGACCGTATATTAATTACCATACACAACAGTAAAATTCAACACAACAGAGTAATTCAAATAAAGATAGAAAATTTGTTCTGTCTCAGTCTCTTGCAAGTGAGATCAGCTACCCATAACAAAATGATATTCACCAGCAAACATCAGTTCAGATATTCAACAAATCCTTAAGAAATAATTTGCGTTTTTTATATCAGATATCTTAACCTAACATTAGCACGGGACTTTGAAGTCGCAGTGTTGTGCACATTCTTTGAAGGATTTATGGCCCTAATAAAGCTTTTCAGAATGTTCATTATTGAACTAAATTTCGTTGAATTATCTTTGAAATTTCGACCTGTACCTTGTATACAAGACACCACGTTTACTACTTTTATACATATTAAGAGAGGATGTAAAAGTAAGATATATATTTTTACGAAAATAAAAATGGCCAAAAAGAAAATACACCACATTAGTGCCTTTGGGACTGTATTGTGGGATTTTTGTCTATTGGCTTGTATGAAGGTTGATAAGGTGTTACCCTGGTATTGCCGTACTGATTTACATATGTAGTTGACAGTATTGCCGTACTGAGTTGTATATTTGACGGCATTGCCAATTCGTCCATCTTTGGGTAACACAATCTTACATGTATAAAATTAATGGACATAAAATAGAGAATATAAGAGCACTTAAGACATTTCCGGAACTTTCCGGGCTGTAGGCAGTTAGGTATATAAGAAGGCTGCTTTACCTACGTCGATATAGTCATCGTTTTACAGTCATAAAGTAAAGCCGTGTTTATGTGTAAATAAAGTGGTGTATAAAAGAATGGTGCACTCAATAGTGATGTAATAAGATAAAGTGAGGAAATAAAAACTGTAAAACAACAGCAAAGTGGCGTTTATTTTATTTTGACGCAATTAAAAAGAACTCGAACGTTTTAAAAAGGTTAAAACGTAACAATATTTTAAGTTTCGTACGAAACTGAAAACATTTTCTGGTCCTTTAAAGCTAATTAAAGATGAGTAAATAAGAAACATCAAAACTAATTTATTGACACTAATAATGGTAAAATAAATCAGAACCTCTAGTAACTACCAGTGATTCCAATTTTTAATATAAAAACGAATTCAATAAATTATTTAAATCACAAACAAGCATTTAAAAAAATATTTAAAAAAAAAATCAAATTGAATACGTAAATGAGTATTCATTGCTTGTTACTTGTATTTTTTAATGTTTTTTTTTAATACTTTTAAGGACAAAGTCAATGTCAATTTGTTTTCACTGTACAAACAGACAGACAGTCAGACTACTAACTGTCAGTCGTTAGTAATTCTTGTATTATTGTTATTATTGTAATAAATGTTGTTGTAGTTGTTGGCGGTGGTGTTGGTGTAAGTGTAGTGTTTTGTTGGCCATATTTGTTATAAAAAACAAAAACATTTTTTTTCTATTTGACATTCAAATTATTAAAACAATAAAAATACAAAAAATTACAAAAACAATAATATATAAAACACAAACTAAAATTATTTAAAAAAATAGTTTTTAGAGTTGGCGTTAAATAGTAAAACAAAAACTATACAAAAAACAAAATTTATAGGTAAAAAGTATTTTAAATTATTTGTACGAAATATTTCTTTTTATTACGGTAATATTTAACGTTTTTTAAGTTTTAAAAATAGCAACAGAAAAAATTTTTAGTTTTTTATTTTTATTTTGGTACGTGATCAAAAGAACACCTTTAACTCAACTACAACAATAATAATAATAATAACAACAACAGTTACTACTATAGTTACACTAAAAAACACTTAAAATTCAAATTGTACATATTCGATTTAACCAACCAGTGTGCATGTTTAACGACTTGACTTGACTTGAGTTTCAAAACACTTTATAAATTTTTATAAAATACTCGCTTGTATTTAATTACATCATAAATGATAATAAATTTATAAATTAAAAGTCTATAGCCATTTACTCATTTCCCATAGGGATGATGAGTCAATATTAACAGCTAAGAAAAGAAAATTCATAAAGTTCATGAAGTTATGATGAACGAAAGTTATCAAAAAAAAAAAAAAAAAAAAAAAAAAAAAAAAAAAAAAAAACGAAAAAAAAATGAAATTTCGAAGCAATTTAGTTGCTTAAATATTTTGACACAATTTTTAGAATTTCATGATATACATACATACGAGTACATCTGTATGTATGAATACGAAAATAAATTGAATATTTAATATGTAAAATGTAGGGAAAATCGATTTCCATTTAAAGATTGTTTTGAAATAAATTATATAAGTAAAAAGTCCACTTATGGAACACCATGATAAGTGTATATAATAAGTGTTATAAGTAGTTTAGTGTTGGATCTACACTAAAGGTGGATGTGTAAAATTTCAGGTATTACAACCATCAATAAAAACATAATACATCCCCACCAAATACGATGGTGTAACTTATAACTGCAATAATTGCGCAAAACACAAGACATGCTATGATAACTATGTAATTGATCTGTACTATCGAAAAATGTTTTCAAGATTATTCCAAAATAATAAAAAAATTGATAGGAAAGATATAATATTGGAAATTTGGTTCGGTTAAAAATATCAAAAGTGAAACACCTTTTGATATTCAAAAGTGAAACACCTTTTGATATTTTTGAATTTAAAATTACACAATTAAGAGAGCTCTGTAAGGTGCCGACTATATGGTGGATGCATCAAAACTTCCCAGAAAAGTTCTTTTTAGTTTCTGATAATTGTGAACAGTAGATATCAGAATCAATCGTTTGATCAGATTGTAAAAGCTCATAATGAACAATTCCTTTCCAATCCCACCAGACACACGGCATTACCCTTCTTAGTGTCAATCCTAGCTTTGTCACCTTATTTCATTCATGATCTTTCACATAATTGTCGTACTTGATCCACTTTTCATTTGGATTAGCAAAACCATGGGTTTTTTATAAAAAACCCTTCCAACTGGTTTTTTTGAATTTTATTTGGTTTTATAGCGGCTTCCAAATTGCGTTCATTTCAAAAATATCTTTTGTTTGTTAGTACAATTACATTGTTTTACTATTAATAATGCAATTCTGCACTCTCAGAGGGATCAAGGCGGCATTGTGTATTATAAGTTGCTAAAACTCGGTGATTGGAGCAGATTGCAATTACTTCGCTTGAACTGGTAGGAATATAAAGACAGATAGACAGATAAAGTTTTCGGTTTGCATGACAACGCTCGGCCTCACGTCGCAAAAGTTGCCAAAAAATTGTTAGAAACGTTAAAATGCCGAACCAGCCGTATTCTCTAAGCATTGCTCCTTCTGAATATTGGCTGTTTCGACGGATACAATATCTATTGGCATGTCACCGAATCACTTCTTTTGAAGAAATATAAAATCGCCTTCAAAGTGGATCGCCTTAAAAGACGAGAAGTTTTGCAGAAACTAGAATCGTATATCAGCTTAGAGGCGGGGAAAAGATGTAAGCAGTGATTTGTTAATTAATTATCTTTTTTGAGCTAAAAAAAAACAGACCATATTAATTTGTACTTCCAATATGTAAATTTAATTATTTTTATTGTAAATAAACTAGGAATACCTTTAAATAAAAAAAGACCCACCAAGGTTTTTTTAATTGGATTAGCCAGTGGATGGCCAACCCTGCTTTTAATTGACTATACTCATTCGCTTCAAAAATGGTTCGATTTCGTTTCGTTTTAGCTGTGTCGCAAATAGAAATTCGGTCTGTATGTGTATCCAGCTTTCTTCAAAAACCTTTTTAGTGATTAGTCGATTACCAGACTAAGCTTCATCTCTAATATCAAAATTATTAGATCGATAACGAGAATAAAAAATCATTTCGCTGCTGCTTTTACAGAGTCTAGTGCGAAACAGATGATCAAAATTTTTTGTTGCGAAATGAAATTTGATTAAAAGGTCTACATATGATATTCAGCATATAAAAAAAAACGCTAAATAAATTAATAAAAATTGTTTTTATCAATTTACAATTGCATATTTACAATATGCAAAAAGTAATGCACCAGAATCAAGACTGCTTAAATTACATTATGTTAACGAAGACGATCGTTACTCTAAACAGAAATCAAATTTTACTTTGTTCATACGAACAACTTTTTTCCTAATTCGCTTTCTTATTTATAATACAACCCCAAACTATGAGCCAAATTTTGAGAACAAAACACCCAAATTGTAAGTAATTTAGTTTCAATTACCCTGTGAAAAAGTAAAAAATCAAAGTAATCTCTAATTTTGATCGGTTTTGGTCATCATTATTAGTTCGAATCAAAATCAAATCATTTTGCTGCTGATTTTACAGTTACAGCATCGTTACCGTAAACTTTAAAAATTTTTTCAGCAGCCTGCTACGCATTCTTACTTTTTTTATAATAGAAAAACAAAATATGACGGCAATGTTCCGAATTTTGACTTAACTTTTCGCAGAATAAAATTCAATTTTAATAATGTCTTCTGAAAAAGTGAGGCTTAAATTGTCACGTTTTAAACAAACTATAGAGTTGCCTGATGCATTAATTACTACCAGAGATATAACATTTTAGAGCCGTGTAACGACAATTTTTAACCGAACTTAATCGACCAACCAATATTTTCCCTAGAGGGATTGAGTTTCTAACATCATTTTTAAACAATAAAATTAATAATTCGCTAGTAACCTCTAGAAACCAAATGATTGTATGATTATTGTTCAAAAATTAGGGTCAGAATTTTTTTTAATTTTCTCGAGCATTTTTTATAATGAAGTTTTTGTCTATTCAACCATGACAAATATTTATACATTCTGCATTAGTTTCATAATTTGAAGGTTATAATCTTTATAGATATAAGTACATCACATACGGTAATTGAGAAAAACTCTGATAAATCTAAAAAGTTTGAAGGAATTTGGTGGGCTATAATATCCAAATTTGTCACTAGTTATGATGAAACAGAACATTCACTGACATCAGTCGAAATTTCAAAATTATTGTAATAAAAATGCATAAATTTATTTCACATAAAACAGGACCCATCTATGATATCGATGCTAGCAGCTTTTTCAATGGTGAGTCGATAATTGCCTAATATCTTTTTTGCTTATTTTCAAACTGCTTGAGTTTTATAGCAGTGTTCGTTTTTGGCATCTTCTGGGACTCTTTTAAAGATCTTACACCAGTTATAAAAATTTATTTTATTTAATGTAGGCTAACTGTATATCACTGTCTAGGTGTAAAGTGTTTTGGGGCACTTTATTCCAATTTTTTAATTACATATTATTTTTTTCATTTCTTACAACAGTAAGCAGAGTACAAAACTTATTACAAATAAAATTAAAACTGTAAACATATGTTCAGGATGAAAAACACGAATTGTGTTTCAAAAGTCAAATGTTGTTAAAAAAATAATTAAAAAATATAAGATAAATTCCTCTTTAATATTTTAAATATTCTAAGGAGATAGAGGTTAAAAATATTATTAATTTAATTATAAAAAAATACAAAAAATATAAATCGACCGTTTAAATATGTGTTTAGTATAGTAAATGATTATTGTTATAAAGTATAATAAAAAGCAATTACCATCATAACAATAATTTTAATTTACCATCATAACAATAATTTAATTTTTGTTCTACATATATCCGATTAAATAAATTTATTTAGAGGAAAAAAAATTGTTCAAAACAGATTTCTCCTATTAAGCAAATTGCAATCAAACAGAATCAATTTTCCAACTGACTGACATCTAATTGAAATTCTTAATAAAAAGTCAACATTTATTTGCAAAGTTTGTCGTTTTGCGGTTAAAAATTTCTAACCACAAATAATATTATGAATTTAAATGTTTCACTAATGAATAAATATTCGTAAAAGCAAAAATAAAAAAAAAATTAATTTCAATTTGTTTGCAAAGCACATTTCACTTAGTGAAAATAAAAAACCACAGTTTACTTTTGCAATAATTAATTTCTTATGTTATATCTATGGAAATTACGGAATGACTAAATACAATATAAATATAATATTATTCCTCTGATTCCAATGTGGAGCAAAGGGCAAGTTATAAAAATCAAATTTTAACTTTAAGCAAAAGACATAATTTCGTCATAGCTTGACTTAATAAGCCCTTTTGGTTTTACTATAGGAGTTATGACATAGAAAACCCTTTTCGTAATCAGGGTTGGCAAAAACCCGGGTTTTTTTAATAAAACCCAACCCGCCGGGTTTTATTGGGGTTTTTGATGGGTTTTTTTTTTTGGTTCTATAACTGCTCCGAATTTCGTTCAAGTCGACAATATATATTGTGTTTTTTAATATAATAACGCTTTTTTAACAAGTCTTACTCTTAGTCCGACCATTGTGTATTATGAGCTACTAAAACTCGGTGTACGGAGAAGACTATAATTACTTTGTTTAAGCTTTGTATTATGAGAAAACGGCCGATACACAGATAACGTTTTCCTTTTACATGACAACGCTCGGTCTCACAGCGCCAAAGTTGCCAAACAAGTGTTTGAAACGATCAAATGGCACACCTGCCATAATCTCCAAATATTAGTCCTTCAGAATATTGCCTGTTTCGACTGAAACAATATTTTTTTGCATGTCAGCTTCAAATTGTATCGCTTAAAAACACGAAAAGTTTTCGGACATTGGCTCAGAGGTGAGGAAAAGAAGTAAGCAGTGATTTGATAAATTTTACTTTTTTAAATTTGTTAATTCATTATCTTTTCGAGCCAAAAAAACAGACCGAATTAAACTATACTCCCAATACGTAAAATTTAATTGTTTTTGTTGTAAATAAGCTACGAAAACCTTTAAATAAAAAAACCCACCCGGGTTTTTTTAAACATAATACCCAATAAAACCCGGCTGGCTTTAATTGGGTTACCCAGTGGGTTGCCAACCCTGTTCGTAATGAATTCTTATACAGAAGCGGCAGTATTCATAATGTTAATATAGCAAGTGTCTAGCATAAGTATGATTTTTAATACACTGTCTACTACTATGTTTGCTAAGCTCAGATCAAAAAACTCACACAAATTTAACACAAATCAACTTATTCAGAGTTTAAAGATTGTTGATTGTTGAGCTTAAGAAATATGGTAGAAAGTGTATTAAAAATCATAATTACGCTAGACACTTGCCAGATTTTCATTACGAATTCGTTCGAAGGTATCTAATAAAGGGTCCGCCAATATTTTTTTTTTTTGAATATTTTTTCAAATTTTTTTTTTATTTCAAAGTACAATCCTACCATTTTAAGCACATTATCGATTGTGTGCAGCTGTATTTCACCAATGGCTTCACGAATATTGTCCTTTAAAGCGTCAATTGTCTCTGACTTGTTGGCGTAACACTTATCTTTAATGGCACCCCACAAATAATAGTCCAACGGTGTCAAATCGCAGCTCCGAGGTGGCCAAACGACATCAGCTCTGCGGCTGATAGTGCCATCTACAAAAACAGGGCGCAAAACATCGAGTGTAGCTTCGGCTGTGTGGCACGTAGCGCCGTCCTGTTGAAACCAAATGTTGCTAATATCCTCCTCTTCAATTTTTGTGAACAAAAATTCGTTCAAAATGGCCCGATAACGATCGCCATTGACTGTAACGGCCACTCCTTGCTCATTTTCGAAGAAAAATGGCCCAATTATGCCTCTGGACCAAAATCCGCACCAAACAGTGACTCGTCTTGGGTGTATCGGCTTTTCAATGTATGCGAGCGGGTCTTCTGTGCCTCAAATGCGACAATTTTACTTGTTTACATACCCGCCAAGATTAAAATGAGCTTCATCTGCAACATTACCATGATTTTCAAAGTAATGTCGCAATATTTCACAGCGTTGTTTAAGCGTATACACAACCATATTCGTTCAGCGGAAGGATAAAACTAATTAGCTGTCAAATCAGACATGAGCTAAGTGTTACCATTCACGAAATAAGCACTAGTTGAAAAAAAAGTTAGATGGCGGACCCTTTACATGTACAGAGTCTAGTGCGAAACAAATGATCAAAGTTTCTTTTATTGAAAAATGAACTTTAGTTAAAAGGTTTACATAAGGTTTTCAGTATATAGAAAGAAACAAACCGCAAAATAAGTTAATAAAAATTGTTTTCATCGATTTAAAATATGCTAAAATTATATTTTGTACCAGAATCAAGACTGGTTAGATTACATTATGTTAACGATGAACAGTAGTTTCTCTCTCCATTTGTTCATACGGTCATGTTTTATCCTAATTCGCTTTCTTATTTTTAATATGACCGCAAATTATTAGCCGAATTTTGAAACCGAAAAACCTAAACTGTAAGTAATTTAGTTTCAATTAGCATGTGAAAAACTAAAAAATCAAAGTAATCTCTAATTTTTATCGGTTTTTGTCATCACCAGCTGTCTGGTCTATTTGTTCGATTACTTCAACAGCCAGATGTGGACGTTAGGATAAGAAATCTTAATGACATAACAGTAAATATATCGAATTGATTTTAACATTATCTCGTACTTACTCTGGTCGATTTATTTTAGCAATAGCTTTTCAAATAATAGCTGCAGGTGCTTATAAGCGCTCAATTTAAAATAACTCAGTCATCACAATATTAAATTCGCTTGCTTAGTAAAACCATAGTTCAAATACATCTTATATATTGTATAAATTGTATGCATGTATTTTTGTATGCTCAGACCTTATAGACGCTAAAGGGCTGAACCGATTTTCTTGAAATTTGTACAGTATCTCTGTGTATGTCTAGAAGGAGCTATAGGCTATATATATTTAAAAAATTTAAACTGGGTGGTGCCACGCCCGCACAAAGTAAAATAACTAAGAAGTTGTAGTAGTAGTAGTCGGCATACTACTCCCCAAAGTAAATTTTGATGTTTATATATCTTGAAAATGGTAATAGTAAAAGTCCTCAAAATTCGTTCAAATATACTCTTTTTATACAAATCATCAGTTGAAAAGAGGGCGAAACTGGTTAAGTGGGCATGGTACTTCCCAGATAATGTAAAAATAATTTTTTTACATCTTGAAAACGGTAAAAGCGGAAGTATAATGAATTGTGACTCTATGTCTGCAGAAGGCCCTGTTCAGCTGGTTTTTATTGATGGAGTAATGTAGCAGTATAAGTGTATAACCATTTAAAAGGAAATTTAGCAGCCACTGTACAGAAGTTGTGCATTTCAGGCAATTTTAAATTTTATCAAGAAAACAGCTCAAAAAACACACATAATACGAGTACGCTAATCTTGTTATTGTACAACTGTCCCCATGTTATGGAAACGCCGCCCCGGTCTCCTCATGTCAACTTTATAGAGAATTTGGGGCATATCTTGAAAATAAATTAAAGTCTCGGTCAGTATCTTATATCAGCGAGTTAAAAATCGCTCTTAAGGAGGAATGGGAACGAATTGATCCTTCCTATTGCAAAAAGTTGGAAGAATATGTTCCAAAGAGGCTACAGGCTATTCTCAAGAATAAAGGACTGGCCAGAAAATACCAAATTAAAAACAACGCTGA
This sequence comes from Wohlfahrtia magnifica, assembly GCA_023159175.1. NCBI lineage: Eukaryota > Metazoa > Arthropoda > Insecta > Diptera > Sarcophagidae > Wohlfahrtia > Wohlfahrtia magnifica. The sequence goes on along the minus strand of JAKWBJ010000225.1, from coordinate 1,667,283 downwards.
AACTTAGAAATGTTGAAGTGCCCGATTATTAATTTGATCTTTATTCTCTCGAATTATGAATTTTTTGTTGTTGCTTTTTGTATCGGATTTTTTCCATCCATTGTAAATATATTTCCAATTAGCACCACGTAAATACATAAAAATTTTGTTTTTTTTTTGTAAAATATCACATATCATTTGACTGTCCGGTTATTAAATTGAGCCACTGTAAAAATGAATGTGTGTTTGTCTGAAGACTATACAGACAGCTAAAAAGCAGAAACAATTATTTTGAAATTTTTAGTTTCTTTCTGAAAGAAATTATAGGCCATCCCATGTTTTGAACATGTGCCGAGAGGGGAAAGGGCAAAGGCGAAAGGAAAGATTGGCGGTGTATAAATATGTGCTTTTCTTACGAGTTCTGGCTGCAGCAAGCCAACTTCGTTTTAAATGCAATAATGCCTGGTCGAAACGGGATTGGGGATTGTGTTAGATCTGGCCTGAGTTAAAATAATTTTGGTCTACTGTCCTATTATTCTCGGATAAAATTCTATTCGAGGTTAAGCAGTGATAAGAAAAACTTGTAACCTAATTTAAAATTTATAGAGTTTAACTGATTTTTGGTTTTAAATTTTTATTACACTTTAGGGCAGTATTGTATCGATTTTTACAAAATTTTACTGAAAAGTAAAGAACTTAAAATAGAACGCGTTATTTTTAATTTTCTTATTAATTTTTAAAGACATGCTTACGAGCTTTATGAAAAATTCCTTTGCCAGTTCAAAATTATTTTACCTGTAAAGAAGAAAATATTAAAAATTTATTAAAATTTAATTAAATTGAATAACAAAAGTATATAGAATATATAAATATGAAAGCATTTACGTTAAACCTACTATTGTCTGTAGTGCGTTTGCTTATGAAGTCTATATGAAAATTGTGTCGGTAAGTAATTGTTATAAAATTGTTGCAAAAAATAAAAAATAAAAAAAAATTAAATGCACTTACAACCACTTACAATAACACAAATGTTATTGCAGTTATTGCTCCTAAAACAATGGCAATAACCAACAACTTATATAACAATGTGTACATAGAGGAAAAATGTAGGTAAAATGTAGATAAAATGTAGGTAATAATAACAAATTGTGAAAAAGGTTAATGAACTGGAAATAATAGGTTTAGATTAATAGAACAAAAATAAATTGAAATATGTATGTACACACATAGTTTATATACTTACATATACATATGTATGTATTTTTAGACTGGACTGTTTTGCTGTCTGTAAAATAAAAAAAATAATTTTAAAAAATTGCACTGCATTGCAATACTACTGCTGGTGTATTATTTGTACTTAAACAGCAACAACAACAACAGAAATTGCTACAAGAGCAGGTAACAAATGCTGCAATAGTAGCAGTAACAACAACGACAAAAATATCTTAACTAAATGAAGCAAAAACTAAGGAAATAAGGATTCATATGAAAAGTGTCGTCTCGCCTTGTATAACACAGTGGGACAAATGCTAAAAGGGTGACCACAAAAAAAAAAAAAAAAAAAAAAAACAACAAAAAACAAAAAACAACAAAAAACGACACATACAAAATCATATCACAAATTACATACTTCCTATATTTCTTTCGTTCTTCATAGTTATATAATAGCGTGTACTTAGAGAATATTTCCCTATTCTTTTAAATCATATTGAAAAGATTATTTTTGAATTTACAGTTGAATAAGCAGTAATCTGTTGTTTGCAATTAATTATTATAATTTTTTAGTTTAAATTTTAATTGGCCTTGAGATTAGAACTAAATAATTTAAATTAACAAGTTCCCTATCCAATGTACCACATGTGATTCATATTTATTTACAGAGTCCATCTATCATATATGACACAGACCATATACAGGAATCTAGTTTCTAATTTAAATAATTAATTTGAAATTCTTTTATTTAAAAGAGCCAATAATAGGGTAGTGGTTTGTAAATGGTTGCGTATAATTATCATGATGGAAAATATTGATTTTCTATTTGTCCACTTATTCTGGCCGTTCTGCTATATATGTTATTTTTAAAGGAAATAAATTGTGTTCCGTTTCCTAATATACGAGTTTTAATATTTCCACCTAAAAGAAATAATGCACTCACTTTTTAACAAGTTGATGCTGGAAAGAAGACTTCAGTTTGTAGCCCTATGCATCATTGTATTTATTGAAAATCATCTCTTGGCTTCAGTTCTTGCAACACTCTTTTAAATGTTTGTGAATTCTTGTTTGATCAACTACTAGCAAGCAACTTGAAGCACTTTTACGTTTAATCTTTTAAGTTATTCAAGGCAAGGTGTCTCAGCTAAACCAAGATTATTATTACTGGAAATTTAATGACTTTCCACAGCAGTGTGGTTAACGCATCAAAAGTAATGGTAGTCCTTTTATTTAATATAAGAGTTTTAAATATGGATTTCAGTTAATGTTAATCAAATAAAGGTGCATTACTCCCACTGTATATAGCTAAATGAGTGAGTGCATGACCAGCTATGAAAGTGTGGATACGATCCTATTATTCCAATGACAGACATACATACATATAATAAAAACTAAAACAATGATACTTCTATACCATTACATTGACATGTTAAGGCTCGCTTTCTTTCTCTCACTTCTACACCCTCATATGTTAACACAATGTTCTAAAGAGTAAGTACCTGGTTATTCACCACTTGTACATGCCACTACAGTGTTATAGAATACGGTTATACTAAATCATTTATTGCAGCAATAGCTGTTGCTATTGTCTTTGCCACAGCTTATGCTCTTGCAGTAAATATGCTTTCAACCAAGTTAAAATACTCGTAAACACATGCAATCCATACATTCAGAGATAGGACCAGAACATATGTGTGCCTACAGATAAATATTTGCTAGAAGAAAAGGATATGGAAAAAGTAAAATAAAAGTAAAATAAAAAGCAGAAAAACAAAAAGAACTGTGAACTTATTATAACCAGTATTCATGACTAACAACAAAACTAGAGGGCTTCCATAGAATTTTATATTGTGCATTGGTGAGGTGGTAGGCGGTTGATATGAAAACCAACCAGTCAGTGCTAAAAATTTTAGAAAATATAGTACATTTATTGCTTTAAAATGTAGTAATGGCAGCTCCTATATTGACATAAGTTTCTTATTTTTGATTTTGCACAATCTGCAATGAGAGATATTTAAATTAAAATTCAGATAAAATCAATCTACATACGTGTCTGAACATAATTTTTAACAGATATCGTCCATTCAAAAACCATCAACGATAAAATATTTAAAACGTCTTTGAAGATGTTCTAGTTAAAGCTGATTGACAAAAATGTGCCAGTGTTGTAAGCGGAGTTTCTTAGAAGACTAGACGGTTAATGCTCTGTGTCACTTAAATCATTGCAATTTAGAAGGCCCATTTTTACAGGAATGCCACTCGAAAGTATGATCTTCAGGCTTTGGGAGTTTTTTACTTATATATACTTTAAATACAAAATTCGAAATTTTGCGTTAGCCAATCAAGATTCATGTGAATCATAAAAAATATTGTAAGTATTTACGAACTATCAACTCGAACTGAGCACAAATATGTCGAAAGAAATACGCGACAGCTTTGTACGAATAGCATTTTTTATGCGCGATAAAAAGAGAATCCACTACGATAGTCCAAAACCCTGTAAATATCCAAGGTACCAAAGTATTCTCCTACTTTTGAGGGGATAAGAACTGTCTTAGGATGCCACTGAATTAAAAATAACTAAAAAACGCGAATAGGTGGTGTCTACAATTAAAGAGTTATTAATTTTTCGGTTACAAAAATAAGCCGATAAAACCTTTTTTCATTATAATACTTGGGCCTTGAACATTAATGAACGAAATACAATAGGTATCATTTAAATGACGATCCTTTTGAGGTGGTTTTTGATAAGTTTTTCATACATTTAGGGCGGTATCTCGGCGACAATGATTATATGGTTATATAGACACGGTTTTTGATGTAGGCCAACAAAAAAAGAGTAACGGCTTCAAATCGCTTGACCTTGGGGGCCAATTGACGTTGCCAAATCGAGAAATTACATAACTGGGAATTTCTCATGCACTAAAGCAAAAGCCTGTCGTATTGTAGGCTCGTGGCAACGTCTTTTTGAAACCACATATCGCCCAGTGCACAATTTTCAATTGTAGGTCGGTTATCAGACGGCATGGCGACGGTAACGGTATTTTTTAGCGTTATTTTCAAAACAATACGACCTAATGACACCTAGGTTTTTCGAGCCCCATGTGCAACAATTTTGTTTGTTAATGTAACCACCGATTGTAAATTTTATGTAGTAAGTTTACATATTTTGCTGCATGCTTCCGCTGTTAAACGATCTATATTCGTAAATGGCACACTTTTCACTAAATAAATGATACTTCAGATGACAGATATTTAAGCTTTACCAGCTTAACCCGATTTTTATCATGACTCTGTTTGGACTCATGTTGTACAACCAAGTAATTAAAATTGTGTTGATAAAGAGTAAATTAAAATTTTGTATCCTATACCACATAGCTCTGACATTACCTTTTATCTTTATATATAAAAATCAATGTGTGTTTGTTTGTATGCATATATGTGTGTGTTTGAAGTCTATAGACGGCTAAACGGCTAAACGGCTAAACCGATTTTCTTGGAATTTTCGCTCTATCATCCTGTATGTCTGCAAGGAGACGTAGACTGGATTTTTTTTTGATAGGGTCAAGGGGAGAGGTACCACCCATACAAACCAAATATTAATAATCGTATATCTAAAGAACTATATCAGTCAGAGTCATAAGACTTTGCCCCAATTAATTTCGTATGAAACTAATTTATTGGAAAAAATTTAGGGCGGATATAATGGGGGGAGACGTATACCCCATACAAAGGAAATTTTAGATATCGTATATCTAAAAAACTATTATAGCGACAGTCTTCAAATTTTGTTCCAATTACTTTTCTATGAAATTTATTTACTGGAATAAATATAGGGCAGATATAATCAGGGGAAGAGGTATCCCCTATTTAAGCAAATATTAAATAAAATACTATATAAAACTGTATGTTTGTTTGTTTGAAGAAAGTATACAGGTAAAACGCATATCCTACAGTCTTTTTGGAAGGAACAGAAGGCTATCTCTAATGTTCGATGGTGGACCAAAATGGTACAAAATGGAGAAAAAGAGTAAAAACTTTAGCTAATGTAATAATTAATATGGGGGTAGCGAAGCACGCCGGGTTTTATCTAGTCTTATATATAAAAATGAATGTTTGTTTGTCGGTTTGTTTGTTTGAAATCTATAGGCAGCTAAACGGTTGAACCGATTTTGTGGAAATTTTTACAGCATCTCTCTGAATGTCTGGAAGGAACTATAGGCTATATACAATTGAAAAATTTCAACTGGGTGGTGCCACGCCCATACAAAGTAAATATTTGTTTTTCTATATCTTCGCAATGGTAACAGAAAAAGCCTCTAAATGTTGTCCAAATAGATTCCTAGTCAAAACAAATCTGCAGCCAAAAAGTGGGCAGAATTGGACAAGTGGGCTTGGTACCTCCCCTACAAACTAAATATTGATTTCATTATATCTTGAGCGTGATTAAAGCTAAAGTTTCAGTATTTGGTCTAAGTGACTTCATGGCCAATACAAATCACTAGTCAAAAAGTGGTTGGAATTGGACAATTGGGAGTGATATACCTCCCATACAAAGTAAATATTGATTTCAGTACATCTAGAGAACCGTTAAAGCTAAAGTTTTAAAATTTGGTCTGATTGAATTTACAGTCAATACAAATCATCTGTCAAAAACTGAGCAGAATTGAGCGAAATGGCGTGTTACTTCCTATACAAACTAAATATTGATTTATGTATATTCCGAGAACAGTTAAAGCAAAAGCTTTTAAATTTAGTCTGAATGGTTCTAAATTCAAAAGAAATTATCAGTCAAAAATTGCGCGGAATTGGAAAAGATGGCGCGGTACCTCTCATATAAACTAAATATTGATTTCTTTATATCTTGAGAACGGTACTTGATTCAAATAGCATCATGATCAATACAAGTCATCAGTCAAAAAGTGGGTGATATTGGACAAGTAGGCATGGTACCTCCTATACGAAGTAAATATTGATTTTTGTATATCTTGACAACGGTAATAGAAGTTTCGAAATTAGATTCGAAAAAGTCGTGAACAATACACATTATCAGCCAGTAACTGGGTGAATTAGATAAGTGAGTGTGCACCTTCCATTCATTAAAGCAGTATTTTCTATCCACATTAGCCAAAAAGCGGGTACTGCAGAAAGCACAGTGTCTTTAAATATATCTTATATATTGACAAAAGTGTATACAGCTAAAAAACTGATCTTACAGTGTCCTTCTAACTAAATGTTTGGATTTGGAACGGAAGGGGACAAAATGTGGAACAAAATTTAACAAATTTAACTAAAATAACATTTAAAATAATAATTAAAAAGCACGCCGGGCTTAAGCTAGTTCTGTTAAAAGCAGGTACAGGAATGAAGTCCTTAATATACCAGAAAGCAGAAAAAAGATCTTTGAAAATAGTGGGAAATGTATACAATAATTTTCGTGTTGGTTCTATTGCTCTTGCATTTCAACTATTCACTAGCCTTATAAAAACAAAGAAAAACACATCATTTATTCTGTGTATATGAGCCTTTTTAACTTTATATAAAATGTCTATTATATGCTAACGTGTTATTTTTCTATATCATTTCACAGTTTGCTTTTCATCCTTTATGGCAATACAATCTTTTGCTTTTTTTGTACACGTATTGTTGCATTGTATTGAGCCGGCCGCAACCACAAAATTTGCATTTTATACTGTCCCACTATAATACATACTAGCATGTACTGCATATTCTATAGAGGTACTTTAAAGCACCTTTACCTATTATTTTATTGTACATACTCGTACATATATCGTGTGGGTATACTCTTGCAGTGGTGTCATTGCAACTTAAACTTTTGCTATTGTAATGCAACATTCTTTTTATCTGAACTAAGTTCGTGTTGCAGCAACAACAAATAAAACGAAATGTGAATAAACTCATGGTGTAATGTAGGTGACAATTGAATAAATGAATGAGGAATAGTTGTTGTTTTTTGTTTGTTTTTTTATGATATTTTATTAGTTTCTAGTTGTTATTTTGTAAAGGACATTTTTGATTACAAAATTGATGATGACCTGGTACGTAAAACGTAAATATGGCACGTTTCTAATGTTATTGACACACAGAGAAAAATCCTAAAATCAACTATGACAATTAAAAATCAAACAAAAACTTAGAAAGCAGTTTTCTGATATTGAAACACTTAAAATAACAAAAATTACAAATTACTTGATATGTTTGTAGATCAAAAAGGGTTTTCTACTTAGAAGCTATGCCGTCAAAAAATATGTTCTAAATTTGATAAAAAAAAAATCCCAATTTAACTTTTTTTGTTTACATACCTATATATCATATTCATTTAAAAATTTGTTGAAACATTATTATTTTTTGCATAAAAAATGCCTTATTTTATGATCCATAAAAAATCAAAAATATTTTATTAAGAAACTGGCACGCTTTCATCGCTATGGAATATACTATAAATTATTTTTTTACACAAATATAAATAATAAATAAAATACAACGAATTTGTATATTTTTTATGGTCGAGATTGTGAAAATATTATTTTAAATGATGTGTAAATTTAAACACTTTTTTATCAAAAAATAAAAAAACTGTGGGTGTGTTATACTAAAAATATGAACGGCTTTCGATTAATGTTAATAACGTTTTTTATATGAATGTGGGAGAAAATAATTTTTTGTGAATGCTTATGATTAATAATTTGTTCCCTTATGTTTTTTTATTCATATAACAACATTAATTAAATGACTCATTTATAAGTATTTTGAGCGAAAATTTATTGAGATATTATTTTTTTTTAATGATTATTTTTGAATTTTTAAATTGTGTTTTACACAAATTGGCTTTTTTGAAACAGTATGTTTTGTGTTATGAAAAAAAAATCAAATAATAATAACACGGTGCGACGAAAATGAAGGAATTTGTAATACCTGGGTTATGATACTACTTTTCTGATAGGCGCTGTCGAGTAGAATAAGAATCTGTTTTTTGAAATTTTCAAAACACCTTCAAATTCTCAAATTACGGTTAAAACACTGGTTTTTCTGACCTTCATGCACTTATAAGCTAACAACTTAGATGAATATTATCCAATTTCGTGTTTCCTTTCGGATTCGGAAAGAAGAGATATTTAAGTAAAAAGAAGACTGGAATTCAAGTTGAACATTACAGTGTTAATGCAGTTCAATCAAGTGTTGAATTAAAGTGCAAAGCAAGTCGAAAAACAACCTAATTCAAGGTTTGAAATAAAACCAAATTCAAGATTATAAAAAAGCTTAATTCAAATTCAAGCTGTTACCGATTACTCTTTTGCTGTTCCAAGAAATTGTAAATAAGATTTATAATGTCTTGTATGGATGAGCTGCAATGCGCAAGTTAAGCACACCGAGCAACAATTTTTTGGCCATCAGATTTTTCTTTTTTTTCCATTATGGTCACTTTTATTTTTTCACAAATTTGTTATTCTTTTATATTGTAAGACGAATTTTAAGTTCACAATTTTTTTTTTATTTGAAATTTGTACACAAATGTAAAAATACATTCGTGTGTTTTTATTTACATACAAGTTGTAACAATATTGCTAAGTTCTATTACTTGAACATATTATTGAAATGCAAGTTGAATTCCAGTGTGAAATTTCAAGTACCTGAATTTTAAATTTTTGAGTGTTTCTTGGGCTTGATTATGACGATAAAATGTCTCTTAAAGAGCTTTATCACCTACAGAATCTAAAATATACTGAAGAAATAGATCTGGAATCTCTAAAATAACCCGACACATTCTCTTCGTATTTTGACTCGGTGATTGCGTATTATTAATTATTTATTTATTTTATTTATTATTATTTTCCATTTTACTCCTGTTAAGAGCATAAGGCCACATGAAAGTTATTTCATTCGTAACTATTCAATGCTAAATTCTTAATTTCATTCTAACTTCAATCCATTCTTCCTGCTTTAGCTTCCACTGATCTTCTCCATGTGTTTACAGGCTTATCTCTTCAATGGCTTCGTTGAGGATCCCACTCCATCGCTTGGCTTTCCTAATGTATGGCCTATCCATTTTCATTTGCGTTCTCTTATTTTCTGGCTTACTGGCTTCTATTTAGTCATTTTCCATAGCATCGAATTTGGCATTACATCAGGCGAGAATACCTTTATGATTCTTCGCAAGCATCTACTCATAAAGACCAGCAATATTTTTAACTCAGTCGATGCGACGTTCCATGTTTCGTAACAATAGAGAGTTACAGACTTGACATTCGAGTTAAATGTTTGTAGTTTCGTTTGTCTTGATGTAAACTAAAAGCGCCACTCAATATCAAATCCTCCAAAAGCAAAATGTCGTTTTTAGATTGGGTTTAGTATACTGTGCTGCCAAGATGCATAGAAGAACTGACGTTCTCAATTATAAGATAATAAGATTTGGGGAAGAAGCACTTTATTTTGCCGTCATTTATTTTCAATCCTGATCTAACTTCATATGTGTGAATAGTAGGGAAATCGAACGATTATTATTCAACAGGTTTAAAGCGGTTTTTTTTGTTTTGTCGAATACAGTTTTTTTAAATGTCTATTTTTCGAATACCGAATAAATTGGTTATTTTAACACGAATAACCTGTTGATTTAATTATGTATAATTTTTATACGTTTTAATATTTTTTATTCAAATATGCCCAACGTTTTAGCATTTTTCTAAACTTTTATATATAACGTCTTATTTTGTATATATGACAACCTTGAACGTCTCACAAAGAACGTAAAAACCATGGTATCGAAAAAGAAATGCACACTTGAGCAAAAATATTTTTTTCTAATTTTCTGTAAATAATTATTAATTTTTTATATTTGGATAATGGTGAACAACTAGGCTTATTGAAAGCGACCCACAAACGCCAGCTCCGAACGGCAGATGTATTAGTTAGTGAAGTTTTTCACAGCAGTCGCTAGCAATGTTTTAGTTTAATAAAATAACCGGTTAACTGGTTATTTGACAAAAATTTAACCGAAAACCGGTTTTTAAAAAAGTCTAATAATCGATCTCCCTACTGAATGGAATATAGATTTAGAGCATAATAAAGATTGAGCAGCCACAAGTATTCTTCATTATCACATCCAAGGTTATATTGAAAAGCAGAGGGAAGAATACACAAACTTGCCCAACTCAAACATGAATGCTATTTTTGCCAACCAGTCTGTCAAGATTCTGCCTAAGGCACTGTCAAACAAAGTCTTAACAAGATTTATCAGCTTTCCCGGAATGCCCTTGTACTCCATCGCATTCCAAATTGTATCGTTATATATATTGTCGAATACTTTCTCCAAGTCAATAAAACCGAGATGAAGTGTTTAACAATTCCAAGCAAGCTGTTCACATGGTCAATATACGACCTGCTTGCTCTATTCTTAGTATCTTACATCAGGTGTAGTAAGATGCACCAAATCCTGAATTTATTTTGTATTTAAGTCAACAATAAGTTAAATTTTAAGTTTCGTATTTTATTTTAAAGATAGCAGACATTTGTTTTGAATATGGATAGACTGAATAGTACAACAACTATTAAAATTTTTAACTTGCAATGAGAACTAGTCAGTGAATTCTTGGTAAGCCAACAAGCGCTTAGATGGTAATATGAATGATGAAATATTTTAGCTCAGTTTTGGTAAAAATCGTTCAGTTTAGTCGGTTAGCTAGCTAAAACCCGACGTACTTTGCTACTCTTATCTTAATTATTATCTTAGTTACCATTACCAAAGGTCTGTAACATAACTATTTCAAAAAAGAAAGTGACTAAATTATCATTTAAATTGAACATGGCTGATGTTGTATTGGTGATAACAAAGATTGCACGCTTTAAGCCGGCCTTATTGCTCGCCGCAAATAGGGGGATTCGAAATCTCGTTACACCGACTGCCATATTGCCACATTATAAATTTTAAAAATAGGAAATTGCGTGCCAACATATGCTCACTGAAATAATTTAATGGTACAAAATATAGCTATACGTCACCAGGTAGCATTGGGACGTTCTGCCCACCCGACCTGATCATAATGAAAAGAAAACCAGTGATTATTCCCCATAATGATCCCAAAAAAAAAACTTTAAGTTGTGACCCCAAATATCAACATCAAACAGAAATTATTATCCTTAAGCAGACATACTTATATTATTAAACTTTCATTTAAATAAATACTAATCATTATAGAAACAAATCATTATAGCCTTAATTAAAAAAAAATATTTTTACGAATTATAAATTAAATGAACAAATTTAAAAAAAATCACCAGCAAAAATAAATGTGTAATAATTATAAAGTAATTTCATGCAAATGTAAAAAAATCAATTAATTTTTACTGGTTACCCTGACAATTACAAAAAAATTTAAATAAAAAAAAAACAGAAATAATATAAACAAAAGAGAAATCAACAAAAACAAAAAGAAACTTACATCATTATATGTTGTTCAGCCATCAAAAGATCTTTGGATGCCGGTATGATGTTGCTGTGTCTCATGTTGATTTTTCTCAACAATGTTGCTAAGCAAATGTGTATGTGTAAATATATAAATTTTGTAAAAACTCTTATAAATCACAAAATCTTTAAATGTTATTACATGAAATGTTACCCAAAGCAAAAATTAACACAAATGAAAAATGTTATGGAGTTGACAATGTTAATTACAGTAATTTATGAAATTGTTTTTGCTTTGGTTAACAGAAAAATAACTTAACAAATCAAAAGTTATTGCAAAAACAAAATTATAACGGAAAAAAAAATTACTGACTTAGTTATACATATAGACATATAAAAAAATTACACTTATATATATATTTTTTTAAAACAGACAATTTTTCATAAATATCACCATTCTATAACACTTTTTCATATTTTTCAATCAAGTAATTTTCACGCTTTTGTACTCCTTTTTATATTGCCACTTTTTCTCTTAAACATGTTGCTTGGCCGTCCAATGCCGATATTTTAGTCTTGCTTTTCTCCACAACTTTTATCGTATTGTGGCATATGCGTTTTTTTTTCAAAATTTTCGGATTTCGATGTTTTTTTTATATTATTGTCCTTTCCTTTTTTTGTAACCCTCTAAAATTTCATTTAATACCGGCTCGGGTTATGGCATTCTTATTCACGACAGTTTTCTTACTAAATTCTCATCATAAATTTGGAACGCAAAAAGGTGGTTGTTTTTAACAGGCAATGAGAGCAATTATTTTATAAGCTCATGTTAGAAAAAAAAAACTGAGCGCTTAGTGAGAAATAAAAAGAATTAGGTGCCAAATCTGATTAAACAAAGACAAAAATGACAATTCAAAGAATTTTATAAAAACCATAATAAAACAAAATCGAATTACCCAAAGGAGATGGCACCAAAGGGAAAAAAGGACGAAATCCCGGTGAAAAAAATGCAATTAAAAGAATTTCCCATCCAAAAACAAACCTATTTAGGAAATTTAATAGTTTTCATTTAATTTAAATTTATAAATGGATAAAGACTAAATAAAATTACCTGCAAACAACAATTTCCACAATTTAAGATAGAAAACGATTTTATCCTAACACAATGATGTTAGCAAAAATTATCCTTTTTCGATGAAACAAAAATTTCAAACTTATTTTAAGCAAATGTTATATGTGATTGCACTCTCAAGTCAATAATATATGTACTGTTTGCACTTTAAAATTAAAACACCATTACTATAGATCAGTAGATTCTAAAATGCCAGAAAATGTTTAATCTATCCTAAAAGAAACCTTGGGGAAGCTATTATTAAGCAGCGCGCCAAAAAAAAAAAAAAAAATTACCTTAACATTCCAATGGGAAGTATGACATAAAGTAATAAGCAAAAGGTAAACGTCAACCTGACAAAAAAAAAAAATACAGGTAAAAGTTAATTTCAAATATAGATGGCACTATATGTCACTGTATGAGCATAAAAATAACGAAAAAATATAATTCAAATGCACGCATATTACAGGTCCAAGTATTTAAGACAGCGTATAGTTCCTTCCAGAAAGACACTGTCAATAAATAATTAAGCAGCAAGCATACAAACACACATATTCATTTTTAGAATAATATATATACAGAAAGCTTTTAGCCGGTTTGCTCTGTGCAATACCCATTTAATCCAATCCCTCCTGCTTTTTAGCTGATATGGATAAATAACGAAGCTTATATATTTATATATTCACCGCATATAAAAACTTCCATACTTTGTATTAATGAGAGGTGCAGCGCCAACTTGTTAAATTTCCCACCCTAATAACCAATGATTTGTGTTGACCATGAATTTATTTATAAAAACCTACTGTTACCATTTCAAGGATATAAACAAAGAAATATTTATTTTTTATGGGTGTAGTACCACCAATTGGAATTTTATAAATTAATATAGGCTTATAGTTCCTTTTAGATATATAGAGAGATACTGTAAATATTCTATGAAAATCGGTTCAGCCGTTTGGCTGGTTTTCGGCTTTAAACCAACACTACGTATGTATGTATGTTCCTTATTATATATAAGAAGATAGAAAAAACCAAGCATTCAAAAGATTGCAGTTTGAGGTGTCAAACATTACGGCTTTAACTCTGTTAATATAGTTTCTTAAAAAAAATTGCAAAATATAAATAACTTATAAAAATTAATAAAAAAAAAATTAATACATTTTATGCAAAAAATATGTTAAATTGATAACACTTATGAAAACTAGTTTACCAAAACTAAAATTAAAATAAAAAATAATAATTGTTGACTATAAAAATAGTGATTTATTTTAATATATAGAATATTTATAATAAAAATCAATTAATTACAAAAATTCGCAGTTAAAACAGTGAACGTTGAAATATAACACTTCATATTAAATTCGGTTTTACAAAAAAATAAAATAAAAAAAATTCAAGTCATAAATTTAAATTATTAGTTTTTAAACGAAAATCTTAAACAAATTAAAGGGGAGGAGTTTTAAATCTATAAATTAAAGTAAATGTAGTATTAATATGCGAGCATATTGCGTGTGCTGTTGTATTTTGTGTACAATATGACGTATAAGTAACAAGTCATTATCTTGTATAGTATACTTAAAAAGAAAGAGAGCGGTTACGAGTATCATAGCCAACGCATACACTAATAAAGCAGTTAAAATAATAATAATGGCGAAAAGTAATAAAATATATTAATCATACCACCAAGTGGTGGTGTATTCATCATAAATAGACGCTTACGAATAAGAACATGCCTATAATTTATATATATTTTATAAAATTATAACTTGTAAATTTAAGCGTAAGAGTATTTAAATTAATTATTATGTAATGTATTACATGATACAAAAACAACAATAATAATAATAAAAACATAATAAAAAAACAATAAACATTTTATCAGCAACTTTTATTTTTTATAACATACTAGTGCTCAGACAGACGCGAATTTATTTTATTATAGCCGTGGGAATTTCATTGTTATTTCATGGCAATAAAAATATTAATCCTCTTTTTTCTCTCTTTGAAAATTTTAATTTTCATACGTTAAAAAAAATATATATATCGCACTTGATCAACAAGAGGGTATTAACTCAAAATTTTTAAAATTTCACCTTTTGCAAGAAATCAACTAACAACATCAATATCCATCTACTGTAAAAATTTCAACGTATTCCGATTACCCTTTCATCTCAAAATGCATATCTGAGACGATTTTCGTGAAATTGTGTAGTGACTACCCTTATATCTCCAAAAAGTTATTATGTATTTTCAGTTTAGATTTTCAAATTCTAGTAAAACGTAAGTATAAACAGTTTTTCAACTCTACTGAAAATTTTAAAATTTTGAATTAATACTCTCTTGTTGATCAAGTGCGATATTATTTATCATTTGATAAGCGCAGTTTTAAAATACATACTCGTATACACAACTTTTTTAAATTCATGTTTTTATTACGGAAAAAAACATAAAACGACATCACAATAAAAGCTATTTTATTATATACCTGCTTTTTGACTGATGGTTTGTATTGACTGACAAGTTTTTTAAACCAAATTTAGAAACTTCAACTCTAACCATTCTCAAGATATACAAAACTTATTATTTAATTTGAATGGAGGTACCATGCTCACTTATTCGATTCCGTCCACTTTTTAACTGATGGTATTTTTGTACTGTCTAAGAAGTCATTTAGACCAAATTCTGAGCCTCCCATTCTAATCATTCTCTAGATTTAAAAAATCAATATTTGGTTTGTATGGGAGATGCCACACCCAATTATTCTATTTCGCCCATATTTCGATTGCTGATGTGTATTAACTACTGCGTTATTTAGGTCGAATTTAGAACTTTCCACTATTACCGTACCAAGGATATACAAAAATCAATAATTACATTGTATGGGAGGTGCTACTCCCACTTATCCAAATCGGTCAAATTTTTGACTAATGATTTATATTGACCACAAAGTTATTTGGACTCTTACTATTACCGTTTTAAAGATATAATCATGTAAATAATCATTTTATATGGACGTGACACCGACCAGTTGAACAATAATGACCCCGCCACCCCAAATGAAAACTTCCTACATATGCTTTTTATATACGCAGTTTTAAAAATATTTTCAAACTCACACACAGATTAAATGCTATAACAAATTTCGTTTTCAAGTAAAACTTAAGCAACACAAAGTGGTTCACTCTAACCTCAATAACTCGCGAATCAAAGGACCTACAAAAACCGCATTTACATAAAAGCCTTGGTATTGAAAATACCTTTCGTTTAAGTGCTTAAAAAATAAAATCGGTTAGCGCATTTCAGAGAACAATTACAACGCATTTTATAGTCCTCTTATATATGTAGATTATTATTTTCTGGGTCGGAGAGGCCCAACTGCAATGGGTGGTAATCAATATCCATTACTGTACGCATGGCCCGGAAACACCAGTCGAAAAGTTTCTGGAATAATACCCTCACAGGTCTCATCAGCCGGTTTACCTACGTGAGCATTGTACCCGTAATGACAAGAGGAGTTCATGTTCACACTCATCGATCTTCCTCCTGGCCGTGAACCAACTAATACCCACAGTACGATTCTGGTCCTACAAGACCAATTTCCGAGCCACGACTTGACAGCTCCTCAGCAATATGTCCATAGATCCACCAAAGTGTAACCTTGTTCACCAATGCTAGGATTGTAGATTTTTATAAAACTCGCGTACTAAGCTTGACTATCAGCATATATATTTATAGAAGCCCCCTGATTCCACATATGGGGAATTACTGCAAGTTTCACAGGGTCAGATGCTAGTCGTTTCCCAGATTTTGGTATTAAGCCGGAAATTCCCCTCGCCCACATCAACAAAAAGTTATCACCGTATTTCACTGAAAACAGTGGGAATCGACACTTCGGAGCTCAAGATCACACTCCGATATTTCGACCGCAGTTTAAAGCTCCGGTACATACGTCACTCCTACCAAACATCAGGTCAAGGACGGAGATCATGTGACCCTTGTGGTTCAGTAAGTTTTGCCCACCTTTCGACGACAACCTAAGAGCTCACAAAATTGCAGATTTCAAAATGCAAATATGCAAAGTGGACTGAGTCCGAAAAAAGCTTACATTGTCGCAGTAGGACAAGTTCCCATTGCAGCCGTTATGGCCTCCCAGGCTTGCTTCTGAAGCTTATTACATTTGTAAATGCACAGTTTCTGTAGTCTTGGACCACCATAAAACCGATGCATAAGAAATGACAGGTGTAACAATCATAGTGAACGTCCAATAAGTAATCCCAGAGATAAGACCACCACATCCTGCCGATAAGGCTACGACCAGCCCACATTGTTCAAGTGGCTTTACTCAGAACAGCATTTAGATGCCTCCTCCAATTGAGTCTCATACCGAGGTTAAACTCCAGATATTTCACCTCTTAAAGGTAATTCAATTCAGTTCCCTTTAGTAAAATAGGTTGCAGGCACGAATTTCAATCTCCTAATGACCGAACAACTGCTGTTTTATTCAGAATGATCGACGATCCCTCTGGATCACAATATGCAGATGATTAAGGGAAAGGAAATATACAGCAACAAAGTATCATTCTTGCCAACTACGATGACAGCTAAATCATCTGTTAACATAAGAGGTGCCTCTAATTTTAATGATTCTGCTGAAAAAAAATGGAATTCATGTTCTAATTCTAAACATATTCTAATAAACACAAAAATGAAAGGCCGAAACTTTCTATATTCAAAAAAATTACTAAAAAATTCTCTGTTAATTTTTGCTTTCATATAATAAAAAATAAATAATAATAATAATTAAACTGTAAAAAAAATTCTGAGCCTAATGAAATGAGCGGCAGTGTATGTTTACATATGTACACGTACACCTCCTACACATTTGATAATTTATTAAAATTTATTATCTGTTTTATTTTTACGAATTCATTAATATTTTTATATTTTATCTCTTCCCAGCGGTACGCAGTGTTTTATGATTTATTTTCTTTTTTTTAACAACAAATTATTTCTTTAATTTAAAGTCAAACACAGAATTGTGAAGAAGGAGAGCAAAAACCAATTTTTTTATACCACAAAGCACTTTTTGGTATAAATACTGCCATGTATGAACGCTATCATTCATTCGCTTAATTCAGCGCTGTATTAGAACTTGGCTCAAAATTTATCTGAACTAAGTCTTGCATTAATTATCTTATACTTAGAAAAATTTACAAAATTAATCATTACACAATACTATTTACCTTTTTAGAAGATATTATTTTTCCCAATTAATGGTAGAAATTTAAACTAATCTTTCTGGAATTAGGTCAGTTACTTACATATTTTATTTGTTTAGGCTATGAACCAATTAAGCCATAAGACAACAATCTGCTAAATGAGGAGTATTTTTTAAATTGCAGCATTTTCTCGCAGATTTGGAAATGAATTTACTTCCGTAGGGTGTTTCTAAAGTTTATTTTTTATAAGAATTTAAAAAGTTTTTATACATTTTTATGAAGATAAACGCATTTTTATAAGGGTTTTTTCAATAAGAAGTTCGTTTTTTATCTTTATATATAAAAATCAATGTGTGTTTGTATATATGTATGTATATATATTTGAAATCTATAGACAGCTAAACGGCTGAACCGATTTTCCTGAAATTTTCACTGTATTATCCTGGAAGGAGACATAGGCTAAATATTTTTCGATAGGGTCAGGTGGAGAGCTACCCTCCATACAAACCAATATTGATTTTAGTATATCTTGAGAACGATATTGAATTAGGTTTGAATGACTTAACAGTCAATACAAATCATTTGTCAAAAAGTGGGCGTAGTACCTGCCATACAAAGAAAATATTGATTTTTGCTCATCTATAGAACAGTTGAAGAGTAAGTTTCAAAATTATGTCTGAATTACTTTATAGGCAATATTAATCATCAGTCAAAAAATGAGCGGAATTGTAAAAGTGGGCGTGGTACCTCCCATACAAACTAAATATTTTATTTTTTACATATCTTAAAAACAGTAATAGCAGAAGTATCTAAATTAGGTTCAAACAACGTTGTGAACAATACACATCATCAATCAGTAATTAGGCGGGATGGGATAATGGCCGTGGGATCTTCCACTCATCCTAAATATTGAATTTTGTATATGTAAAGGACAGCAACAACTAAAGCTTCGTTATCTATCCACAAAGCACACTGGATAAAAGCTATAATCTATATACATATGTACGTATACTAAATAAAAATGAATGTGTGTTTGAAGACCGTACACAGCTAATCTACAGCAGAACCAACAGTGTCTTTCTGGAAGAACAAATGATTGGATTTTGACTGGGGAAAAGGGTAAAAAATGTAACTAAGATAGCATTTGAGATAATAATTAAGATGGGGGTAGAAAAGCACGCCGGGTTTCATCTAGTGACAAAATAAAATAAAGAATTTATTTGAAACTTTTTCATTGCCCTTGTAAAAGTAAGAACAGGTGTTTCATTTCTTTTATTAAATATAATAATATATTGGCAAATTTTGTGTATATTTCGTTAATCATGTCGTATACTTTGTGTTTAAAGAACCGAAAAATAGTCCTGTGATGTAAAATAGCATGGTCGGTCCCATATCTGATCCCGAAAATATGCATTATGTTCAGTAGCTCCTAAAAGGTACAAGAGACCACAAAGTTTGATTAAAAATGTTTTATTTTACTGCAACTTAGACCACTTTGGTTGACTCCATCATGTTAACGTTGCGCTGGGAAATCCAGTCACTAGCAGCTCTGTTTGAACAAATCAGCGCAATTTGCGAAATCCCGATATGAATTGGTCGTTAATCGATTTGGATATGATACTCGACAAAAGTATCCTGTTTGGTAAACGAACACTTACATGGCATTTATGTCGTATGATGTCGAATTTGCAATCATACAAAAGAACGGATTTAACGCAAGAACTGAATATGTTGATCTTAGTACGTTTCGAGATAGCAGGAGATTTCCACACAAAAGGCTAGTTAGCCCCCAAATTTGACTAGCTATGTACATCACATGCGTCAAAATGTTACCAAGATAGCAAAATTATTTCACCTCTTCCATACCCTGTATTTTAAATTCACTGTTCAAAGTGTTGCAGCGCATCACCTTACTATACATTAATTCATCCTACGAATAGCTTTTACAGCCTTGATTACGAGGAGTATAAGTTTAGCTAACATATGATGGAAATTATGCTATAAGAGGTTAATTCCAGGCTATCGGACTTTTAATTCAATATCCATCTAATACCTCTGTTTACATACTACAATATCAAGAACGATGTAGAAGAAGAGAGGGGATAACATGCGTCCCCGACGAGTGTCAGTTGCAACGTGGAATCTCAATTTCTAAGCGCGTTATCGTACATAACCTAACACTTAATATCACTGTAAACAGCTTGTATAAGTATAATTATTGTAATGGAATAACCTTGCTAGCAATAGCGCACCATATTGCATGGTGGTTCAGGGTTTCAAAAGCCTTTTGGAATTATATAAAAACCAGCCAGAGAGGAGATTGGCACTCTGCCGACTGCTCTACAATTATGCATTGAGAAATATAATTTGCAATAAATTCTTTATTTCAGTGGCTGTATTATATGTGGCACCGTGCTGTTGAAATCACATGTCTATGAGATCCTTATCATCATCTCTAGATAACGTGATTCATTCATCATAATCGGACTTACAAATAATATAATACACCATACAATGACGTGTTGAGCAAAAGCTTCTCAACAATTGCTCTTAGCTTTTCAGAAGCTTAAATGCAACAATTTCGCTTGTTAACCATACAAACGAAAATAGGCTTCATCAAGAAAAATTGTTTTTCCAGAAAAAGTTTGTTGTTGAATGTGTTCGCCAAATATAAGGCGAAATGAGTGGTCGACTAATTTATGTTCGTGCACCAGTTGTACCTCGCGTCAATGTGGCTCACAATGTAGTTTTTTAGATAAACTTTTTTTAGTTTTTTATTACTTTAATATCATTATCGAGCCAAATTGAAATCATTTCAACAATTGCTGAAATTTCTTCTACTACTGACAAGTTAAAAAGTAAATTAATGTTTTTCGGATTTGGAAAACAAAGTTCTTGTTGAGAAGCCCAATAATTTTCTCTCAAACAAAAAATATTGTTGAGTTGTTTGAGATTTAATATTCGAAATGTAAACATTTCACCGATAAATCATAATTTTTTGTTTTTACTTTTTTAAAGTTCAATGTGTTTAAAGAAAGGAGCATATTCTAAAGGGTCCGCCAAATAATTTTTTTTTTGAAAATGCTATAAAAAAAAACTACTGAATATTTTCTCAAATTTCTTTTTTTATTTGAAAGCACAATCCTTCCGGTTAATAATGGAAAATTATTTCATTCAAATAGCTGCCTCGACTGTTCATGCAGTAGCCTATACGATCGGTCCAATTTTTAAGCACATTATCGATTGTGTGCAGCTGTATTTCACCAATGGCTTGACGAATATTGTCCTTTAAAGCTTCAATTGTCTCTGGCTTGTTGGCGTAACACTTGTCTTTGACGGCACCCCACAAACAATAGTGCAACGGTGTCAAATCACAGCTCCGAGGTGGCCAAACGACATCAGCTCTGCGGCTGATAATGCTATCTTCAAAAACAGGGCGCAAAACATCGACTGTAGCTTCGGCTGTGTGGCACGTAGCGCCGTCCTGTTGAAACCAAATGTTGCTAATATCCTCCTCTTCAATTTTTGTGAACAAAAATTCGTTCAACATGGCCCGATAACGATCGCCATTGACTGTAACGGCCACTCCTTGCTCATTTTCGAAGAAAAATGGCCCAAATAGGCCTCTGGACAAAAATCCGCACCAAACAGTGACTCGTCTGGGGTGTATCGGCTTTTCAATGTATGCGTGCGGGTTTTCTGTGCCCCAAATGCGACAATTTTGCTTGTTTACATACCCGCCAAGATCAAAATGAGCTTCATCGGCAACATTACCATGATTTTCAGAGTAATGTCGCAATATTTCCCAGCGTTGTTCAAGCGTATACACAACTATATTCGTTCAGCGGAAGGATAAAACTAATTATCTGTCAAATCAGACATGAGCTAAGTGTTACCATTCACGAAATAAGCACTAGTTGAAAGAGAAACGTTAGATGGTGGACCCGATACAATTGTCCAGTTAAGTTTTATTTAATACACTATTTATTCCAAAAGCCTTCTGCGGTTAATTTGGTTGCATCAGGAATTTATATGAAAATTCTATCCTTACACAAGCTTGAGCTTTAATTTAATTTTTAAATTCTTCAAATGTATTCTAAACAACAGTGTTAGTCCATTTTGTAATTCTTTTAACTAAAAACTCCTTCTCATCTTTGCTACATCAATCATCTTAGATTCTTCTGGTCGAAAGAATAAAGAAATTGAGAAACCAGCTGGCGGAAATGGCCCAGTTTGCACATAAACTTAAAGAAGAAAAAATTGATTTTTTGAACAAAAACAAAACCAGCAAATCTTAAACCTCAACTTTTAGCAATTGTTTGCCAAAGTGTTAAACTTTATCTTATTTATACCCTACCATTTACGGTAGTGGGGTAAATGGCGTAAATGGAATATTAGAGTTTGTGCTGATGTGTGTTTTCTTGGAAGTCAACTTGCAACACGTTTATATCTTTTCTACCACACACTGCCTCCATATGGATAGAAGCAATAAATTGTGAACGCAAATGTTGTTGTTCTTTTACTGATATTTCAAACAATTGAAAAACTTGCAATTATTCTTGTGCCGGAGAAATTTAATCTTATAAATTCTTTATCAATTTCTTGCAAAATAAAAACAACAAAAATAAGCAAATTTAATTAAAAGTTCAATAAACTTAAATTTGTTAAAAATAAAGTCATTGAACTTGCCTGCTTTTCTATACAAAGGTGAAGACGATCAATATACCATACGTATGTATATATACATATGTAAGCAGAGACAAGAATGTTTGCATATAAATATTCACGTTAGAAGTGAATATATGTTTTAATATGTAAATGCATATATTTTTTTGTAAGTATATAACTAAACGAGCATATATATGTAAACATATTTATTTTATGTTTTTGTTTTGTCTGGTATTTACCTTTTAATTTTATGAATATTACATTTTATGGTTATTTTTGTAATTGTTGTTTTCCTTGTCTTACTCTTGTTCTTCTGCTTCTTATCCTTTTGTTCAAATGTTGTCTAAAAACACACAAATGCGACCATGTGCATAGATATCAAACAAATGCAGACAAAATAGTTTCAAAAATTTTGTTTTAAAGAGTGTTTCTTATGAAAACAAATATTGTTCTTGCCTTAGGTAGAAAAGGCCAAAGCAAAAACGCTCGACAAAGTCGTTTCGTAAAGCACACCAGCTTCACCGTAGATATTTCACACATTTTACGACATTTATTTTTTATATATGATTTCCAACATACGATGCTACGACTTAGGTGATCCATACGATCAACCCAATTTTTGACTACTTTTTTCAATAAATCTGGTTGTAAGGCGTCAATATTGGCTTAAACATTGGCTTTCAATGCTCCAAGAGTTGCTGGTTTATCAGCATAAGCCAATGACTTAACATATCCCCATAAAAATACGGATGCTTTAAGTCGTACGAACAAGGAGCCCAGTGAACAAGACGACTTCTGGAAATTGATTTGGCAATAAATCGATTGTTAAGCGCACTGCATGGCAAGTTGTGCCGTCTTGTTCGAACCAAATGTCATTGATGTATAGCTGAGTAATTTTTGGAAAGAAAAATTCAGTCAGGATGGCTCGATAGCGCTCGCTATTCACCGTAACAGCATCATTTGTGGTACTATCGGTCCACAGTTTGTTCAGCAGATCTGATGCCTTCCTAATGAACACCAGCAGATCTGAAACTATAATGATAGACGAGACCATATATCACCCTAAACATTTCCATCTGATCCCATCAAGAGCCCCACATACACACAATATGTGGTCCGCCGTCTCTGAAGCCTTCCAGTATTTCAAGCATCTGGCAACTTCCCAATTCTTAATCAGATGGAAATTGTTGGTAAATAGCGTTGCACAATAGGGTTTCAACTAATGTGGGGTGTCAAGTAATCGTTTCAAGTCAATACATCCGCTACTTCGTTGCCACTTATCCTACAGTGTCCAGGCACCCAAAACAACTGCTAGGCTTTGGAACGTATCGTAGCAATATTTGACCAGTTTATAAGTCATACGATTTGAGCGGAGTGAACTTAAGGCAGCTTAGATGTTAGAGGTTGGTCTTACCCTTGAGCCCTTTGTCTACATTGATCTAGAAGTGTTCTACGAACTTTGAGAACAGATTTATTTCTTTAAAATAAATTTCTACAATTTGTAAGCATTGATCTGGCGTAAAACGTTTGATGAGGACTTACCAAGCCCCACTGAACATATATTTCAACATAATTTTTCATTCTTAGCTATCAAACCATACTTATAGATATTGATAGTTCTCATGCAGCTGAAAAAACACCCTATATTGGGTTTTAATAAAGTTGACTTCATTCAAGATTTTCATAAACCGATTTTGTATAAACCGATTTTGTATAAACCGATTTCCAATCGTCCTATTTTGTAAAATAGATCTACAGATTTTGTAAGCTTTAGTTTATATGTAGTTGCCCTGCCTTAGTTCTCATAGACCAAAAATTCTATGAAATTTTCTTATGGCTTCAAGTGAAAGTTACTACGGGAATAAAATGGGTCCTAATTCAACCAATTATCTATCAGAAATATAAAAACAGTATAGCCATACAATTTGAATAAATGATGGTCCTGAAAATCCCAACTTTTAAAACACGCTGTATAAATTAATTAATTAATTTATTAAGCTATGCTTACATTTGTCCAATACTTGATGAAAAAACGTGATCACTATTTTATAGAAATATTTGTTCTTTTTTTATTTATGTATCTTTTTAAGTTAAGTAATTTAAAAATCTAAATATATTTTGGTACTACTCTTTGTTTTCAAATAATTTTTTAAGAAACAATGACATAAAATAGTGCTTAGATTTTTTGTCAAATATTTGACAAATGTGGCCGTAGCTTTAGGTCAATAGTCATGAATATCTTTTAAATGGCCTAACTGAAGTCTTTATTAGTTTTCATAAAGTACATATGCAAGTACATGTCGTTTAAGCTTATGAATACAATAGCAGCACTTTCCTATTGCTTCGGCTTTTATATCAATATTTTCTTGGCTTTATGGCACATTAAGTGTCTTTAATACGTTTACTGTTCTTTGCCGCAAAAATCTGTGTCTTCTATTTAAAATTATGGCCGTAGTGCAGCAAAACAGCAGTGAAAACAAGGAAATAAATAAATTCCAAAAAAGAAAACAGAAAATATACAAATTTCTCTGCACAAGAGTCTAAAGGGAAACAGCATAGCATGGCTTAGAGATTTTTATAAATCAAATGAAAGAAATATTTTGCTGCAGGACGTGTCTGTTATACTCGTACTTTGAAGGTGTAACAGAATATAAAGAATTGCTGGACTAGACTTTTTATTCAATTTAAAAAATTGTAAAATATCATAAATAGTAATAATATCTCCATAAAAAATTTCAACAATTAATTATTTTAAGTTAGCAAACTTGTTAATTAAATAAAAATTTTCTTAATTTGATGCTGTTATTTGTCATGCAAGACAATTAGTTTTTATTATTTTTAAATGGTTGCTCCCATTTGAAAAAATTTATTTGAAAATAAACAAAACGACAATAAATGACTGAATGAATGAATGAAAAAACGAGCAATTAACGATTTGCTATAGATTTGTTAAACATCGATTTTTACAACAATAAATTAAGATGAAAACAAACAGACAAATAGAAAACAAAACAAAATAATTTGATTAATTAATTTTGAATTTGTTGGCGAAATTGTTGAAACACTCAAAAATTAAATCGAAAATTAATTAAATTGAATTGAAAGAAATGGATTAAAATACACCCTACACTTATTTAAAAAAGACTTATAATATGGAAATTTGCATTATGAAGTGCAAAAAATCATGCTTCAATACAAATAAAAAATAAAGTTCATTCTTAGCTTATAAAGCTGGGATCACACGATTGCCTTAAATACACCAATCTGATATACTTTTGATTGTGACAAATTAGCGCACAATAATAAAATTGGCCTCATTAATAATTCTGTATTCACACGAAACGATGTACTGACAATGATTGTCCCAACGATTGTTCTAGTTTACGGCAACTCTGTGAATCAGCAGTTATGCTTAATTAAATTTAATTGTTTAATTTTTTCGTGTTCAAAATGGTTTGTTCTTAAAAAAAATAAAATAGTGTCCTTTTTATTTTATTTGAGCTCATTTATTGAACAAATAAATAAAAAAATACAAAAAAAAAGAAAAGAAGAAGTGTGTGGGTCAGAGATTAGATCACAAGAATGGCCATTGATGGTGCATATGTGGAAACATTTCAATTAATAAAAAAATTAATTCATTAAAATATTTATTTATCCAAATTGGAATATAATTACAAATTAAAAAATAAAAATTGCATCGGCTTTGATTATCGTGTGTCCACTTAATAAAAAAAAGTAAAGGGATGACAATTAGAAACATCGTACAAAAACGTGTTTTTTCAGAAAGAAAACAATTGAAGATTAAAAATTTGTAAGTATTGTCTTCTTCAATTGCCGCACAAGAATACAATGAATATTGGTGTATTTTTGGCATTTACATTGGTGCACGATTGCCTTTAAAGCTTTCACACGACATAAATAAGCACAATAATATTGTGAGTTTCCGTATGAGTTTCCTTTAGAGGTTAAGCCGCCTTCACTTTATATTAGAAAATTAATGCCTTTGACAGTTTTATTTTTTGAAGTTTTATTTATTGACACAACTTGATCTCACGAAAAATTTTCCTTTCAAATATTATATCAAAAATCGAACATCTGGAATTCAACGTATTAATGCCAAACTCTTGAAAAAGTTTTGAAGATATTGGATCATTTAAAAAGTATGCGCGATTTTTTGTTAAACTTTTGGATTTAAATCAATATTATTATAGTTTATATTGAGTGCTCGGTTAAGCTCCGTTTAAATTTGAAATGAGCTTATACCGTTTTAGTCGATAACCGTCTGCTATTTTTAAAGGTAAAGCCGTCAGTGTAGAACTTCTAGGTTTTTTAAGCGGCCTTTACGGAATTGAAATTTACCCCATGAAGGGAGTTCCGCAGAAATCGAAACAAAGGATAATCTGAAAATTCAAGCTCTGGGCTATATGGTGAATGCATCAAACCTTCCCAGCCAAGCTCTCTCAGCCAGTTCATCAAAGAGGTGTGTGGTCTGACATTGTCATGATGGAACACAACACCTTTTCTGTTCATCAATTCTAGCCGTTTTAAATGAGCCGTTTCAAAATCAATCGTTTGACCAAGTTGTAGAAGCTCATAATGAACAATTCTCCTCCAATCATTCCAGACACACAGTATTACCTTTTTTGATGCCAATCCTGGCTTTTTGAAACTTCACCTTGCTTCACTAATGGGCTTTTTAGCACGTTATTGTCGCACATGATTCACTCTTTATCGCCATTTACCATTCGCTTCATAAATGGTTTTCATTCAATTAAACCCACCCGGGTTTTAATGGGTATTATATTTCAAAAAGCCTTGGTGGGTATTTTATTTAAAGTAGTTCGTAGTTTATTTACAACAAAAATATATATGTATAATTTACGTATTGAGAGTACAAATTAATTCCGTTCTTTTTTTAACTCTAAAGAGACAAAACAATTTCTAAAATAAAAATGTATAATATCACCTTTTTCCACCTATGAGTCAATTTCCGAATTTTCAAATTTCTTGTCTTTTGAGGCAATTCAACTTTGAAGCC
Source organism: Wohlfahrtia magnifica (assembly GCA_023159175.1). Classification (NCBI taxonomy): domain Eukaryota; kingdom Metazoa; phylum Arthropoda; class Insecta; order Diptera; family Sarcophagidae; genus Wohlfahrtia; species Wohlfahrtia magnifica. The sequence goes on along the minus strand of JAKWBJ010000225.1, from coordinate 1,639,636 downwards.
GATTTGATATTTCTTGAAAAGAAGTGACATGTAACATTCGGTGACATGCTAAAAGATATTGTATCCGACGAAACAGCGACGAAAAATCAGAGGAACCAATGTTCAGCAAATAAGGTACGTGCGGCATTTGGTCATATCTGTCAATCGTTTCTCATAACGCACGATTCAAACGAAGTAATTGTAGTCTGCTTTAGCAGCTAATAGTACACAACGGCGCTTTGATCCAACCAAGAGTGCAAAATGCTTTATAAACCTAAATCAACGTAATTCTACTCACAAATAAAAAATATTGTCGTATTGAATTAAATTAGGAAGCAGTTATAAGCCCAATAAAGTTCAAAAAACACATCAAAAAACCCAATAAAGCCCAGTGAGTTGGGTTTATTGCCAAACCTGCTTTCATTTTTTATAGCAGTGTATTACAAATGGAAATTCGGCTCAAACTTGGAGCTTCTTTGTGTCTCCAGCTTTCTTTAAATCATTGATGACTATAGTATTTCCCTATCAAAGTCTATACCAGTAATGGGAAATGGAATTTCCTTTCAGTACCAAAAAAAATATTTTTAAAGCATTTTTTTGACAACAAGAGTAATAGATTTTATAAACAAAAACATTTTTAAATAAGTTGCTTTGCTAAAAAACTTGATAACTTTGTCAATTTTCAAAAGGGTAGTATTATATCTTAATCAAACATAGATTAGGTTAGGTTATTGTGCCAATCACCATCGGCTCATTTGGGTCTTAATTGTAGGTCCACACATGGTCCTCGCAGCTTCTGTCTGGCAACAGTTAGCCAAGCAGTCGTTCTAATGGAGGCAAAGAAGGAAGTAGTTCTTATCATCGATTCTCCTCCTAACAAGTACTGAAACCCCAAATCGTCGAGTTCTGTGCAGTAGTAAAAAGCTACAAAATTTAGTGCTACTTCAGCAAAAATAATTATATGAATTTTCCATTTTCTGAGTATGCCTGCCACTAATAACCCAAAAAAAGTTTTCCTCATGTGATCTAGGCTGCTTCAAAAGCTGCTCTATTCTCTGGTAACCCAGATCCTTCTGATCTCATAGCCGGTGGGATCATTGTCCATCATGAGATCGCCATTTGGCAAAATTTCCTTGACACCAGCCGTCTATTCTGTCTAAGAGAAGCGCCGATCTAAATCGATCCGTTCGGATCCAAAGTGCATTCAATACGTCTACCTACTCAAGTACATTCGCCACAAAGTTACCATTTATATCCTCATGTCATGAACCCAAGTAAGGGTAACCGTCGATGTCATCCAAAGACACCAGGGATTCATGAAAACTCCTAACATTTTATGCACACTCTCCAGGGTCCTTATAAAATACGGAGATATCTCTATTGAATAGTTTATAATATCGTACAAGCCGCCCACTACTCTTTTCATATTGGAAACTTAAAATCGGTTAATATTCAGCCAAGTTGTTAGGTTATAAATGAATTAAGGCAAGAAAAACTTGTTTTTTACCCATAACTAATAATTTTGAAGTGATTTAAAAACAGATTCTTGTTGCACTCGATAGTGTCTATCAGAAAAACAGTATCATATCCAACGTATTTAAACTAATTTCATGTTTGTCTTATAGTGTAATAATCGAGTTCAGTACTAAAAATATATAAAAAAAAAACGGAAAATGCTGAAACAAAGGAATGTAAGTGTAGAAATAGGGAAATTTATTTATGAGACTATCAAATCTGTTAGGGAAGTACTACAGATTTTTTTTAAGTTAAATAGTATCAAAATAAGTACGATAGATTATAAACAAACAAAGTAGTATACTTTGCCGGCGGACACCCTGTATATAAAGATTTTACAATCAATTGATTTACTTTCTAGGATTTATAATACCATTGTAATAAAAGAACCATTTATCCGGACATGATAACATGACAATTTTCTTTATATTTTTTTAAAAGTTTTGTGTTTGTTCATTTTGTTTTTTCCCATTTATTTTCAACTAACGGTTATTTAATATTTAAACTCTTCCTGTCCAAAGAAATGTCTACCATTTTTAGAAATTTCAATGCATATCTACTTTTTCTTTCTTTTTTAAAAATAATTTAAGAAAAAAAAACTTTTTTTTGTTTCCCTTTTACTAAAGACTAAAACTATTAAAAAGCACTCCCCAAAGTGATTTCATTACATTAAAACTGTTCTACAAACCTAAAAAGGTAGTCCCCTGAGAAATTGTTAAGCAAGTCTGTTCCTACTGACTGTGTAGGGTACATTTGCACCTGTACAATAAAGAGCAATAAAAGGAAAATAAAATTAAAAAAAGAGAGAAAACCTTAAATGTCTAATGCAATTAGTTTAACAATTTGTAAAATTTTCTATGAATAATCTACGAGTACGTTTATACATCTCTAAGCATTTGCTTTGCGATGAAGAATTTTTCATTGTCTGCTAAAGTAAAATTTGTTAATTGATTTGTGTTATTGTTGTTGCTGTTGGGTTTGTTTTAAAATGTAAAATAGAAAATCAATTAAACCAAATTAAAAAAAAAAAAACAATTTCCATTCATCGTTATAAACGTGTTAGCCAATTGGTCTGTATGATGTTAATAATCATGATGATGAGTTAATTTTAATTTTTTCTATACAAAACTAAAAAAAATAAAATTAATTTTTTTCTATACAAAAAAAAAAAGTTAAAAACGATTATGAATTGTTTTAAATTTATCAAAAATTGAAAACAGAATGAAACAAACACTCAATAATAAGAAATAAATAAAAACAACAAATAAACAAATAGACGAGAACACAATAAATTGGGTATTGAAGTGCTAATTGACATTAAATCAAATATTAATATTTTAACAACTATTCAACAATATTTTTATTAATTGATCGAAAACAACAACAAGAATAAGAAGCACTTTAAAAATGATTAATAATATTTGTATAACGATTTTGTTTTAAGAAAATATAATCAACGAAAACAGAAAACAAGAATATTTTTTAATGTAAACTAAAGGGTGATCCAACCAAAACGCACGATGTAAATTATAAATAAAACAAAAAGTTGTCAGATAATTATCTTAATATTTTTTATTATGACACTCGTAGAAGGATCTATGGCAAATCTATGTGCGAAACAAAATATCGGCCAAATGCTCGCCGCGGTTTCGGTGGCATACCTTCGACATATCTGTCGGTCTATATTTTCAATGACTCTGGGACTTAATTGAGGTTCAATGTCGTTAATGTGTCGAATTATCTCATTTTTTAGCTCTTGAACTATTCATGGCTTATATACAAACACTTTTTCTTTTAAATATCCCCAAAGAACAAGTCCAACGGTGTTAAATCACATGATCGTGGCAGCCAATTAACATCGCTACAACAAGAGATAACACGGCCATTGAACTTCTCGCGCAAAAGAGCTATTGTTTCGTTGGCTGTGTGACAAGTGGCACCATCCCTTATCGTCCAGTTCCATATTCGCGATTTCTGGGCACAAGAATTATGTTATCATCTCGCCGCCAGCTCCTAAACCCCACCAAACAATCACCCATTGTCGATCCATCAAATTTTCAATAATCAACAACATTATTGTTAACACATTTGGTCGATTATGCTGACAAAAAAAAACCACGAAGTGCACGAAATGCATTTTGTGTTTAACGCCCATTTTCTAGAAAGCTTCAACAATCATAACGCGCTGCTCAATTGTTTACCTTTCCATGGTTAAATTCGTCATACACTGAAACAAAGAAATATCAAACTAAGTTGGTTAAAAAACTTAACGTTAAGGTGTGACTCACAGTTAGATCACCCTTTATATGAGGAATCTTCAGAAATAAAGTAACTTTCCGTTTATTTTTTTACAGTTTTAACTATACTTTTATAGTTATCGAATGCATATTCCGGTACCAGGGAAAGATAGACACCACAAATAACTTACCTAACTCATAAAGTATTATGAAGACTCCACTTAACAAACACGAATAGCAAGCTCTCTGGGAGCTTGCACTAGACTTCACCAAAAATATGTCCAGGAACAAGATCATAAAAGTACTTGCTGGCACCAAAATGGGGTAATCAAAGGATATTATCTTGAGTGCTTGCGCCCATCAAGTATGCCATCTCAATATCCAATGCCCTTTTGGCCTACAAGGCTCTATACCAAATTACAGTAGGCGAGACCATGTATTAAGTGACCATCCTTCAGATGCTACTGATGCCGAATATCAATTCCACAGACAGACTAGGTCTATCCTGGTCGAACCTTAGTCAGGATATAGCTATCGGACACAGATTACCAAAGTCGTCACGATACTGCTCATCTGAGGCAAATTAACTAGATAGGCTTAGGCCTCTGTACTAGACCATTGGAGGCTGTTTCCTTCCTTGACTTCCCATTGCCTAATATTATATTTAATTCGTACTATTTCAATCTCTATCACACTTCATTTACTCATCTACATATTCATCCATTCAACCATTTACTTATCCACCCATCCATCTATTCTTCTACCCAAATATTCTTACATCTATTCAAACATCCATCTATTAATCCATCCTTCCATCCATTCAACAATCAGTGAATTCTTATGAGATAATTACTCATTTATAACTTTCTTTCTATGAGATTAGTCTTGACACAGACATACCACAGCTCGATTATTTGGAAAACTTGCCGTATATGCCCTCATTGGTATTTCCATGAGGGAGTTAACTGGCAAAAATTTAGGTCTGGTGATAGAAAAGAAGTTTCTCTAGAGTGGTAAGAAGTTGATCTAAAATCCGTTGCATTTTTGCTTGGTTTCCCATTTTAATATAGAAGCTACTGGTACTGATTCGGCCATAATAGCTTTCCGAAAAGACTGCAATGTTCTGAAAAGGACAGAATCGGAAAACATGTTATAATTAAATGCTGGCGATTTTCTGAACAGCATCGAAGACTTTAAGCCTAGGCAATATAAGTCGAAAGCTATGTGAAGCAACAGAAATCCGTAAAACAGTGAAAGAAGTGGAAGAGAGATAACAGGAAGAGCAATAAAAGCAGACGATCGGGAAATACCTCTCTTAACACCCACTAGTTTTAAATGTAGAACAATCTTATCAAAATTTTCTAACCTCTAAGTTCTGATTATATTAACTAGGAAAGAAATTAAGCATAAAAACACCCTGTATTTCCCATTAAAAACAACTTTATTGACAATTTTATTTATAATCCAAATTGTGTCAATTATTGAAAAACATACTTTTACGAGTACCTACGAACAAAATAAACAAAATTGTATTTCTCACAAATAATTTTTTCTTAAAATTTTAGCGATGAATATAAATTTGTTATTAAAATATTTATTTATGCCACAATTTCTGTTTTTTTGTTATTAGTTTTCGTTTTTATTAGACTCAAAGTGTTAAAATATTTATGATTCATATGTTAAAGAGGTGTATGGAAGTCTTGATTTTTTTTCTAAAATTTTCTTGGAAAATACTCAAATAGGTAACTATGAAATATATAAATTAAATAAACAGATAAAAAACATTAACAAATGGATAGAATTGATAAAGCATAGGCTACATAACAAACGTCGTTACAAAAATATTATTCTAAGAAGAGTAAATGTGCCTATAAACAGGTTCAACTTTTTCGTCACTGTGTAATATTTTCGTTTATTTTTTTTTTCTTTTAATAAATTTTTTCAAATATGAAAACATTTTTGTATAACCACATCACTCATTCAATCGACATACATACACAATTACAATTAATTAAATTTTATTGTTCATTTAATTCATAACTACTGAACAAACTTATGTGAAAACCTGGGAATAGCTTTTGAGCAATAACATTTTAAAAAAGTTATAGTATTTTTTTGTTTTTGTGATACTTGTAAAAAACAAAGTAAAACAACAAAATATCTATCAATTTATTTAAATTTTATATTTAATCAGCGAATCAAAAATATTAAAATAAAAATCAACAGAACTGATATCAACTGCTGTCCTGTACACTTGATGTGTAAAAGTGGTATGAATATTCCTAAAATTTTAATATTCATAACCTACATCATCCTGCAAAGCTGTAGTATAAAAAAGAAACCTATTTCATCTAGTGAATTCTAAAACTTTTTTCTTGTGTGCAGTAGTTAAACTAAACAAAATAGTTTGCTTGTGTTTATATAATTCTTTATTTACGCACTATACAGCATTGTAGTTAATTAAACAGAAACTTATCAACTTACGATAGCTTTAAATAAATTTAAAACATATTGACATATAGGGATAGAATATACACTCGTACCTTTATATGTAAAATAGCATTACTTTAGTATATGCCTCAGCTTCATAAAATTTAAATAACGTAGTAAGAGCTCAAGTGAAATTGTTTCCAAACTAGCTCAGACTAAAACCTTGGCGTAGTCTTAAAAATTATTATATTACTATGCAGACTATGCCTAGTATATTCTTTCGAGCCCGTGCTGTAAAAAGGGTCCTTGCAAATCTCAACGTTAACAAGTCTTCTGGGCCAGATGGCATACCAGCACTAGTCCTGAAGCAGTACTCTTCGACGCATGCGCGTCCCTCAGCTCACCTTTTCAGTGCGTCATATCACGCCGGTATTTTTCCATCTTGTTGGAAGGTTGCTAATGTAACGTCAATCCCCAAAAAAGGCGAGGTTAGTAACACTGGGAACTACCTTCCAATAGCAGTTTGTTCCGCAGTCTTCCAGGTTATGGAGAGTATGATTAATCATCACCTTCTGAGATATCTGGAGTCCACTGATTTACTTAGCGATCGTCAGCACAGTTTCCGAAAGGGCCGGTCTACTGGTGACCTGCTGCCGTTGTTCTCGGAGAAGTGGAACAAGTCCATTCATGGTTTTTGGTGAGAGTAAGGTTGTGGCGTTTGATAGAGTTTGGCACGAGGCTCTCATTTCGAAACTAAATGCTAATGGTGTCGGTAGTCACTTCTCTCGATTTATATCGAGTTTTCGCAGAGATCGCTCTATAAGAGTGGTTCATACGACGAGTTCGGGGTAAACTCAGGGATACCGCAAAACTCTGTTCTTTCTCCTACTTTTTTTCTAATATTTCTTAACGACTTTCTTCTTCTCACTTCTAATGCTACCTACTCTTTTGCGGATGACAACAACATTTGTCACTCATATTCTTTTGATTGTAGACCAAGCCTTCTGGAGGTTGGGGCGAGAAGGATGTATATGAACGACACACTCACAAGTGACTTAGTGAAGGCCTCCAAGTGGGGTCGTACGAACAGGGTCGATTTTAATGCACGTAAGATTCAATGTTGTTTTTTAACACACAGACGTGGTGGTGTGCTGTCATCTGTGCCAATGGGTAATGTGGATATTGAGCAATATATAGCAATGTGGCGTGTGTTTTATTGTACTATCGGTACTATAACGGAATGTGTTCTAACGAAATTAAGGAATTAATTTCTAAAAATCGAATATTTTTACGTAGTACTCGTATTTCTCGTAGAGCGCATCCCTTTGTAGTTGATTGTCCAGTAAATCGCAGAACGCATTATAGGGAGAATTCGTTCTTTGGTCGCACTGTTCGGTTGTGAAATAATCTTCCAGCGAAAGTATTTCCTGCCACTTATGCCATAAGTAAATTTAAATCTAACGTCTATAAATACTACTCCCTCTGTCCTCCTTCAAATAGCCTATTTTCCTAGTACCAGCACAATGCACTGCATGAGCAGGGGCCATCCCCTGGGTGATGGTCTTATATAAAAAAAAAGTTGATGCTCAGTCTAATCTCAATTTAGCTGATCGATAACCATTCTTTGTTTTGATGTCTACTTCTACACTGACCACTTCAGCCAGAATTAATTTATGGTTCTGCTGATCTTTTTCATAACTAAACCCCTATATAATGAGAAAAATTGTTGCGCACTCAAGAAATATTAGAAATAATCTTACAACACTAACCAGGCTGGAAGTATAGGATAGCGAAATTGCTTCACGGAAGGATAATCTACCCGACGCTAAGGAGCTCCATCATCACTAGAAGGATAAGACAAGTAGCCCAATAAGGAAGAGTACTCTCCACCCATCTATAGAATATAGTGAGGCAGAATGCAACTTGCTCTTCGGAGAATTACCGAGTGGTCATTTAGTCGTGTTTTAAGGGTAAATCCTAAGAAAACAGAGGGAGTATTTTTCACCCGGAAGCATAAATCTTCACTTTTTCAGCCATTAAACAATACGAACCTTGAAGAGGCTTATAGTGAATAACTTTTAGTACTTGATAAAGTAATATAGATCTTTATTTGCCGCTACACTTGCAACATGGTGTTGGGGAGAGAATGGGCTGTCTCAGACCGAAAATAACGTACTGGTTATGCGTGGCTGTGGTCAGGCTTATTTTTGCCTATAGATGCCTTGTACCGTGGGAATCTCTGCACAACGGCTAATCTTAACAAGGTATAGCGAGTGTAAAGGTCCGCTTGCATTATTATTACGGGTGTGTTTCGTACTATACCTACATCGGCGATGGAGGCGATCTACATCTCTTTCCGCTGAACATACTGCAAAGGCTCAGCGGCTGGTACTAATCAGCGCCTGTGGGTAAATTGACAGTGGCACGAATCGAATGTGTCTCACTCAAAGGCTCTAACAAGTTTGGAAACGTTTGGGAACGTTGACTACACAACACGAGGCAGCTGTGAAAGCTCAGGGATCTTACAAGATGACCTCAAGAACAGTTAGAGGCCGCCGCAGATCTCTCAACGGGATGGCTAAGCAATATAATATTCATATCACATGGGTACCAGATCACAGTGATATTCTAATGAAATGCAAAGCCTTTAAGCTGGCCACGCATAGCATTACAATCGCACTCAAAAGCGTGTTTTCCATATTGGGAACCCATTGTGAACTTGCAAACTTAGGACTTACCATAACGTAATAGACTACGTCAACGCTACATGCGCAGCTTAGGAGGTATACAAGATAGTTGTTGCAAATCTGGCCAAGAAGTGCACTCGTCATCGTTGTTGATATCATTACTGAGCATTGTACCATATACTAAGCACTTATGCCGGGCAGCTTGGACTGGGTCACCTAACCAGGACTTCTGCAAAAGCTGTTGTGGCGAAAAGGAGAATTAAGCAATTCTTAATGTCTACATGTCTACATGCTCTTCGTTATGTAGCAGAGGAAAGAGGCACTTGATACTTACTGAGCTGGCAACTACAGACATTAGTTTTATTATGACCTCCGGGTGGTTCCGGATTTAGAGGGTATGATGATGCATTATAGTATCACAACGGTATACTCTGGCCTACGTGTATCCTTCCTTTTCTACTTACCTACCCACCCACTAATCTCACAACAACAAAAAAGAAATTTGAAATCGCTTATTTACAAATTGTCAAGGTTGATACCTTTTCCAATACTAGATACCATTGCTAAATTAACAGTTGCTGGTCAAAACAAAAAAGCTAATATTGATGTAAACTTTTGAACTTTTTAAGTTTGATAAGCAATCTAAATAAAAACCTTTTTTTCGTATACCATGTAGGGTGTCTGTCTTATAATCGCACATGAACGACTAACACATTCTTACTTGTTTTAATTTATTATTTAACTGACAGTTGTGATATTTTTAATTGAATTTATAACGACATTTTAAAAAAGTATATTTTTTAATATACTCGCTCGCTCATTACTCACATATGAGTACGTATGCACGTGTAAGACTATTGCAAAGTTACCCAAAGTATTTCTCTTTGAATACGAACAACTTTGTTTTCGAATATTTTTACAATAAAACAAAATACACAGAGAAGGTTAAAAATAATTCTAAATTTTAAATTAAAAATGTATTATGGCATCATACTGTTTTTTTAACTTGAATGTGAATCATTTAAAAATTTTTTTGATATTATTAAGTAAAGGGTCCGCCAAATATTTTTTTTTTTTTTGAAAATGTTATTAAAAAAAACTACTGAATATTTTCTCCATTTTTTTTTATTTGAAAGTACAATCCTTCAGGTTAATAATGGAAAATAATTTCATTCAAATGGCTGCCTCGGCTGGCCATGCAATGCAGTAGCCTACACGATCGGTCCAATATTTAAGCACATTATCGATTGTGTGCAGCTGTATTTCACCAATGGCTTCACGAATATTGTCCTTTAAAACGTCAATCTGGCTTGTTGGTGTAACACTTATCTTTGACGGCACCCCACAAATAATAGTCCAACGGTGTCAAATCGCAGCATCGAGGTGGCCAAACGACATCAGCTCTGAGGCTGATAATGTGATCTTCAAAAACAGGGCGCTAAACATCGAGTGTAGCTTCCGATGTATGGCACGTCGTGCCGTCCTGTTGAAACCAAATGTTGCTAACATCCTCCTCTTCAATTTTTATGAACAAAAATTCGTTCAATATGGACCGATAACGATCCCCATTGACTGTAACGGCCACTCCTCGCTTATTTTCGAAGAAAAATGGCCCAATTATACTTCTGAACCAAAATCCGCACAAGCAATGACTCGTCTTGGGTCTATCGGCTTTTCAATGTGTGCGTACGGATTTTCTGTGCCCCAAATGCGACAATTTTGCTTGTCTACATACCCGCCAAGATCAAAATAAGCTTCATCTGAAAAGATGATTTTTGATTCTGCAACATTACCATGATTTTCAAAGTAATGTCGCAATATTTTCCAGCTTTGTTCAAGCGTATACACAACCATATTCGTTCAGCGGAAGGATAAAACTAATTATTTGTCAAATCAGACATGAGCTAAGTGTTACTATTCACGAAATAAGCACTAGTTGAAAAAAAAAACGTTAGATGGCGGAACCTTTATTTAAATTTTATTTAGTGGGTGTCAAAGCGAGTAAACGATTTCTTATCTCTTATATTAACATAAATATTGTATGAAAATTTTATTGAATAATCAAATTGATTTATATAGACTTTAAACACATATTTTTTAAACTTACACACGCACACACATAATTGCAAGCGACATAATGTAAAATGATTTTTTAATAAATTCTATGCTGTTAGTGAATATGGCTATTATACACTGGCGGCCAAAACTAAACCAATCAAAATCAGTCACTTACTTAATGCAATAAAACATTTTATTTTTGGGGAAATTTGTAATTTTCTCTTCGCAGTGTTACCAGATATTATTATAATCTAGATATTCCAAATAGAAAATATTCATCTTCAATTAACTGCGTAAATATTTTTCACTTTTCTCAAATTAAAGCATTTTTTGTCTGGTCAAAACTAAAGCAACATTATTATAACATTAATGTTTACAGAAAACAATAATTGTTTTTACCGTTATATTTTGCATATTTTGCTTTATGGTCTTATTTGACATTTCAAAAAACATTTTTATTAAAGTTTACTTAAAACACCACATGAAAAACTTTCGATTTAGAGTCATGTTAATATGAATTATGGAAAATGGCAGAGTTTTATCTTAAAGAGCAAATTATAAGTGACTATCAAAATGGTATGTCCCAAAAACAAATTTCCGAAAAGTTTTCAATATGCAAATTAGTGATTTCTTGAATAATATGTCGATTTCGAACAACTGGACAGTACATTCTGGAGGTAGACCGAGGCAAACTTCATATCGTACAGATAAAAAAATAAAAAAATAAAAAAGAATCCTTTTGTCACATCAACTGAATTATTGAGAGATTTTTCATTATATGTAAGCTGTAGAATTGTAAGAAGACGAGCTGTAGAAGCAGGCTTAAATGCTCGGAAACCATCAACAAAGCCATTTATTTCCCAGAAAAATCGAGGAGCCTGGTTAGCTTTTGCAAAGGCCCATATTGGTTGGAGTCGTGCTCTGTGGAGAAACATATTGTTCTCGTATGAATCCAAGTTCAGCATAAAAGGTTCAGACATGAAGAACTTTACCCTAAGGAGACCAAAAAATGAACGTCTTAAGCCGCAATATTGTAAAAGAACGGTAAAACATGGTTCAATAATGCTGTGGGGCTGTTTTTCATACGATGGAGTTGGACCAATTTACCAAATTACTGAGAAAATGGATCGATTTGTTTATAAAAATCTGTTGGAAAACGTAATGCTGCCATACGCAGAAAAAACATGCCACTGGTTTAGGTTTTCCAACATGACAATGACCCAAAACATGCTTTAAAATTTGTTAAGGAATGGTTAAGTCAATCAAAAGTAAGTGTTCTCGGGTGGCCAGCTCAATCGGCAGATCTTAATCCTATTGAAAACCTTTGGAGCATCGTTGACTGCAAAATAAAAAGGGATTTAGGGACAAATAAACACACCATTTTTAATCGTATCCAGAACGCATGGAACAGCATTTCTAAAGAGCAAATTGAGAGGCTAATTGATTCAATGCACCGTAGATGTGCTGCCGTCATTAAAAATAATGGTTACGCTATTGACTATTAATTTAATTTTTAAGTTTTGTTACAGAAATACAAAAGTTTCTTTAGTTTTGGCCACTAGAATTTTATGGTTATTTCGTTATTTTGAAAAAAAAGAAATATTTTAAACAAATGGATTATAATCTTTTTGTAAAAAACATTCAGTTTGAACCTTTTTAGCGGAACATATTTGCTAAAATATGAAAGCGTAATGTCAGTTGCTTTAGTTCTGGCCACCAGTGTATTTATCTTGTAATCTTTTTTCTAGTATAGTTAAAATTAGTTTATATGTACAGATAGATTAAGGCTTTGTTTATTTTACACCAAAAAATATAATAAATCATTTTTAGTTTTTTCATATTTCACTTCTGCTAAGCGAACAGACCTATTATATATTCATTCCTTTAGCTCGTGAACAATTTCCCATGGAGCCAATTTTTTTTTTTTGAGCTTTTTCTATACTACCAAAATAAATATTATTTTCTTGTTTACCCCCAGACTCAAATTAATTTTTATCGTACAAATTTACATTTTATAGTCTTACAACTTAATCTTATCAGAGAAACAGCAGCAACAACAATAAAATAAGGTCAAATAAAAATATAAAAATCAGTATAACAAAATATTTAATGCAAATGTTCATCTTCATGTTTGTGTGCATTTTAGAAATAAATTTTTTTGAAATGGAAAAATAGAAGACACAAATGATTTTCTCAAATTGTTTAAATTTTAGTATTTCTGGTGTTTTTTCAAGACAACCGCAACAAGAAACGCACAACTAAATGAACACAAAATTGTCTAAGATACTACTGCTGATACTTTATTTGTTTTAGTTTTCTGTCAGAAAGCTTGTGCTGTTGTTTCATTTATTTAAATAGACGAGGCCAAATATGTTCCATCATATTCATATTTTAATGAGATCATAAATTTTGGCTTCGTTTAAGTTATATCGACCAAACAAAACAAAGATGTTATGACTTTTGAAAATTTTGAAATTCATTCGTTTCAAACAATAAACAAACCGTTAAATTTAAATGCAATTAAAAATAAAATAGGAAATAAAAAATCTCTTTCTCCTTTAAGTCTGACGAAATCTCTCAAACTCCATAAAACCAAAGATTTTCAAAGAAGATCTCTTATATAGAACACAAAGTGTCTCGATGTTGTGTTTAAATTTAGTTTGCCAGCATCAATCAAAGAGTGATTGAGTGAGTGAATGGCAAAAGAAATGAATGGAGTGTAAAAGAAATTTTAAGAATTTGGCACCACAAACAAATATGAGAAGGGTTAGTCAACAGCACATTGTGACATACAATATCCGAAAATTTATTGCATATTCACACAGTAAGATGCCACTGATAAAGGTCGAACAAATAATGCCCTATCATGCTGTTGTTTGTTTTGTCACAAAGCCCCACAAAATGTTTACGTCATTATTGAGCCAACAGCATTCACAATATTGTCATAGTAACCAAACGACAAAGCAGTAACATTGCAACTGCCACTACCGTCACGATTGCTACATAAAACAGCAAACACACATAAAAAAGCCGTATAAACCAAATGTACAGCAGAAATATTTTGTATTTAATGTTGTTACAACTGCTCATTGGTGCCTGTCAATTGCTGTTGCAGTGACTGTCGGTCGACGTCGTTGTCTTCGTGTATTGACCCAAATTTCTTTACACGCATTAAATTAGCTTTTGCCGACGTCTCGTTAGTAGTTCTCAGGCATATTCATTCGATTTATTGGCATTTCGTTGAAATATCAGAGATTCCCTATGTGTTATAGTAAATTCTATGTACATATCTATGTATCTGTCTATATAATTAATAGGCTTTGTATCCCTTCTACGCCCGTTCTACTGCACCGATTTTGGAAAGATAAATATGGGTTTAAAGCTTTTTCTTTACAGATTAAATTGGTTCAGTACTTTGGTAGTAAAACGACTATAAAATTCTTACCAGAACAAGGAAAAAACACATCTTTTGTTTAGCTAAACAAATAAAATGTTATGTATGTATGAATATTTTTTTATCTGTCATATAAAACTCAGTTTTTTTTTTTATTTTTTAAGAAATTTTTTGGAACAAATCATTTTAGACATATAGTAAAGCAAATATATAATTACATACATAATTAAAACAAACGTTAGATGCTAGAATGCGGCTGATTGTGTCAGCCGCTAAGTACACTAGTATATATTAAAGTCATTTGCTAAACAATTATAAAAGCGTATTTTTTGACAGCCAATTGTTTAAATCGTGTGTGCCATCTATCGGTTTAAATTTGAGCCAGCGGTTATTTCGAATCTGGCAATAATAACATAAGTATTGCCTATTCTGCCAACAAATTCAGTATTTTATCTCCACTGAACGAAATGAATCGATTTACGCTTGAACAACGTTGTGATTTATTTAAAATTTATTTCCAAAACAAAGACAATTGGTCGGAAATTGCAGAAAGTAAAAAAAATAAAAATCGTCTTCTCGGATAAAGCTCTTCTTCATATTTGTGGGTACGTTAATAAGCAAAATTGCCGTATTTGTGGATCGGAAAACACAAACGTGGTCTTACAGAAGACAATACGCCTATTACGAGTGACTGTTTGGTGCGCCCTGTGGAGCGGAGTCATCATTGGCCCACATTTCTTTGACAATGAGAACGGCACAACCATTACCGGCAATTGAGGCACCTTCGCACCACGATAACCGATTTTTTTGTGCCCGCTCTTCATGGTATTTATGTAAACGATGTTTGGTTTCAACAGGGTTGTGCAACTTACTACAAACCTCATGCCACAATCGATTTATTGCGTCAAGCATTTGATGGCCGCTTAATTAGCCGAAATGATGATGTGAGTTGGCCGCCAAGAAGCTGCGATTTGACACCGTTGGACTACTTCTTGTGGGGTGCCGTTAAAGGCAAGAGTTATGCCGATAAACCAGAGACAATTGAGTATTTGAAGGCCAACATTCGTAATATCATTGCCGAGATACGACCCGTTACACTCGAAAAAGTTCTCCAAAATTGGACCGATCAAATGGGGTACTGTGAGGTCAGCCGCGGCAGCCATATGAATGAAATAATATTTCACTTCTAACCGGAAATATTGTACTTCACAGCAACAAAATTAATTGGACAAAATTTCAAATCGTTTTTGTTTTATTGCATTCTTAAATTTAAGCTTTTAAATGGCCCGCCCGATAAAAAGAAGTTGTTTACAAAAGCCCAGTGACGAAAGTCATAGTGAATCAGTGATAAATCATCGATAACTGACGATGAATTTTCTTTGGTGTCATAATTGACTTTTTGAAGTAATTGTTAAAATTGTCATAGATGACTTAAGTTGATTTTGTCTTGCAGTTGTCCTTTCACTAATGAATTCGAACAGACCATAACATCGAGTATCATTAGTGCATAATTCGTTAACGGGGATAGATAAAATCCTGTAGCATATAGTCGACTCATAACAGACAATTTTGCTAAATTTTATTTCATAACAATGTCGCTAAATTTTGGCTTCTCTTAGTGTGATGACATTACAAAGAATTTGTCACACATAACTCCCTTTGTTTATGTCATTGACACGAGTATTCATTAATGATCATTTACAATAATTTCAGACAAATTTAGACTTGAAACTGATATTATAACGACGATTTATAGATGAAAGTACTATAGTGAAAAAGTCAGCTACGATACTCTAGATCAGATTCAGGCAAGGAGGTGCTCTTCTCTTGTATTTTTTCACGTACGAGTCACACGCATAGGCAAAAAATAAACGAAGAGAAGTGAAGAGAAAACAAGTGCTTTTGCAAGTAGTTTTTGCTTACTTCCTGCGTGTGACTGTGTACGTGTGAAAATCCAAGAGAAGAGCACCAGCTTGCTGCATCTGATCTAGATTATCATAACTGATAAAGAATTATAAATCTATGGTTTGATATCAATTCTTTAGCCTAATCGCACAAAAAGAAGAAGAAATTTTTGACAACAAAAACCACTTTCTATAGAAATTTTTTGACATTACTTCACAGTGCAAAGTGGCCTAAATGAGATACTCTTACTTACTACCACAATCGTAGAATGCATTAATATTAGTTGGCCTAACGCTGATCTAGATTAAGCCAGAAACACCACGATTTTTTTCAGTCAAAATAAAGCAGTTCAAAAAAAAACATTGCAGACAGGTTTCTCATCTTAAAGATGACAGAAATCGCCTTACACGATCTAACAACGAGGTGCAACTTTTCCAATGATTGTTCTATGGTTCACCAAAAATATTTGCTTTAAATTTTTCACGTGCCTTATTGACATCATTTTTAGAAGAGCTTGTTATCCCTTATAAATACCTTTTTTAATCAGAGTCGAAATTTATAAATTTTTGCACAAGCCTCGTAAATTTTAAAATGTTTTCTAATAAGTTTTAAAGCAATTTAAGAACCAATGCTTCTTTATACAGTATAACACAGTAATATTTCTACAAAGACTGCCAGTGTTTAGGTTTCAACTTCATTTATTTAGATAATAAAAACAACTACAATAACAACAAATATAATAAAATATGTACTATATAAAATTTATTTACTATTACAATAATAAAAATAACAACAAAATCTACAATAAACATAATGGTGAAATAAATAAAAATACTGCAAATGATTGAATCAGAAAATATATTTTTTTCCATTTGTTATTTTTTGTTTTTACTCGTATTGAACATGTAAAATATTTAGAACTGAATGGTGGTGATTCCAGTTGTGGTAGAATATTTTTAGTTTGTTTGGTTTGTTTCAACATATAGTACATAAATGTATATGTATGTTATGTGACTGTGCACCACAAACCATCACCCTGTTGTATTCAATTTTCTGTACGAATATAACATTTATTTCTATCAATTTATCTTCTCTGTATGCACTCGTCATTGTACTCGCATCTTGTATTTATGGTTTCATTTTATATTTATTTTTATATTTTTTCTTTAAAACTCTATTACGAATATAATAAAAAGAGAATATGATGCATTTAACAACCACGTATTCGTAGAATTAGTTTTTATTAAATTCAATACGAATTCAATTTTCTGTTGCTCTAACAATTGTTGAAAATTTCAAAATACGACTATCAAATGCCGCATAGAATTTTATCTTTAAACGATTTTTAAGAAAGAAACAAAAATTATGAATTTTTGATGAATGGAGAACAAAACTTAGTTGATAATAAGAACAAAATATTTATTACATTTTATTGATATGAACTCAGAGTGAACGACAAAAAGGTTTTAAATGAAGTTGATGACAATTATCGATTATTTTGACAATGCGAAGAGAAAAAGTGTGTGCAAATATTTTACATGCACAGAAAGAAAATTACGAGAAATATATTAAAATTTTGAGTATTTTTTCGGAAATTTTCAAAAATTACTAAAAATACTACCGGTGAACATAAGAAATGTAAATTTAATTTTAAAGGCCATAACGGGCAGTCAACTTCATGAATGTTAATTAAATAAATAAATTGTATAAATTTTGTTCATGTGCAGATTGAATCTTATTTGTAACGTAAAAAGAACTATTGCCGAAACCAAAGAAAAACTTGAAAAACTCTCATTAGGTTAAAAGTGGCTCACTAAGTTATGTTGTGGCCGTAGAAGCACAAATGCTTAGGTCACAGAAAACTCATCGACACGCCAGAAATAGTTCATAAAAGTGTTTAACGGTCTGAGAACTATGTATAGCATATTTCTTAAAGGTATAGGTATCCCAACCGAGCAGTACATAATAAAGGGTCCGCCAAATATTTTTTTTTTTTTTTTTTGGAAATGCTATAAAAAAAAACTACTGAATATTTTCTCAAATTTCTTTTTTGGTTTGATAGTACAATCCTTCCGGTTAATAATGGAAAATAATTTCATTCAAATGGCTGCCTCGGCTGGCCATGCAGTAGCCTACACGATCGGTCCAATATTTAAGCACATTATCGATTGTGTGCAGCTGTATTTCACTAATGGGTTCACGAATATTGTCCTTTAAAGCGTCAATTGTCCCTGGCTTATTGGCGTAACACTTATCTTTGACGGCACCCCACAAATAATAGTCCAACGGTAAATTGCAGCTCCGAGGTGGCCACACAACATCAGCTCTGCAGCTGATAATGCGATCTTCAAAAACAGGGCGCAAAACATCGAGTGTAGCTTCGGCTGTGTGACAAAAATTCGTTCAACATGGCCCGATAACGATCGCCATTGACTGTAACGGCCACTCCTTGCTCATTTTCGAAGAAAAATGGCCCAATTATGCCTCGTCTTGGGTGTATCGGCTTTTTAATGTATGCCTGCGGGTTTTCTGTGCCCCAAATAGGACAATTTTGCTTGTTTACATACCCGCCAAGATCAAAATGAGCTTCGTCTGAAAAGATGATTTTTGATTCTGCAACATTACCATGAATTTCAAAGTAATGTCGCAATATTTCCCAGCGTTGTTCAAGCGTATACACAACCATATTCGTTCAGCGGAAGGATAAAACTAATTATCTTACAAATCAGACATGAGCTAAGTGTTACCATTCACGAAATAAGCACTAGTTGAAAAAAAACTTTAGATGGTGGACCCTTTATATTATATGAATATAAAATGGTCGCCGCGGTTGCTAACACTTGACTATAAGTGCAACCATGTGACAAGTTCAAAGACGTGTTTGTTAATGTGCAGGCACAAGCGTATTTGTTCCCTTACCATCACACAGGCAGAAAAATATTTAAAAAGGGGTTCCCTCGTGTAAATACGAACTAAGTAAGGCTGGGTCTATCTCCAAACATAATCATGGCCTTAGTTCTTTAGGATACACGCGTAGTCATTCATATCGATAATCTCAAAAGAGGGTAAAACGATTATCGGCTTATGAATAGACAGATTCAATATTGAGCAAAAAAAACTCATCTCGCACAGAAAAAGTGCATTTCCATAAACACAATCATGGAGGTACACTTGTCATAGTGACAAAAATACATAATTTGTGTCACGAACTACAACCCCACCCAGAAGACTCTCTACATTTAGATTAATGCGACTATTTTCTGTTTCCGAATTTAAACAAATAGCTGGGTAACACAACAAAAAGTTATCGTTGAAATAATAACCTTTAGAGCATTGAGAATTTATTTAAAGACAATTAAAAGAACTAGAAAGTTTTTAACTAAATTTATCGAGCTTAAAGGGAACTGTGTTGAAAAACAGAATACCTTTTTGATGAAAATTATATACAAAAAGTAATAGAATAATGCCGCTGTGGTATGGTAGGTAAGACAACCGCCTACCAACAAGAAGGTCCTCGGTTCAATTACAAACCAGACCATCTGAAGAAAGAAAAAAAATTTTCAACAGCGGTATCACCTCATAACATTAGCTAGTAACTGGTTATGAGTATTACTACTATTGAAAACTTCTCTAAATGCATTTGCCGTTCGGAACCGGCGTTGAACTGTAGGTCCACTTCAATGAGTCTAAAAATAGAATCGGGTGCAGCTCATTGACTGAGAGAAGTCCCCTTGTTCAATGGAATGGAACTGCTCTCGTAACCGTGATTATGAATCAATCTTCACCAAATTTGGCCCAGTAATAAAAAATTTATAGATCTAATATTATCTTCCACCTTATACAGATCAAGATGTACTAATTACACCGGTTCACAGAAAAGAAAGCCTTTAAATATAACTAAATGAAATACAATGATTTTGATGCGCTAAATTCAAATTCATTTTCAGTTTTTTTCCATCGGGCTCAAAATTATTTTTTTTTTTTTATTTAACTACAGTTTCGAAGTTATTCGTAACTTATGTGCGAAAACAAAATTTTTCGCGTAAAATTAGATCAATTTTTTTGAAAAAGTCATATATGCGAATTTTACATGCTAAATTAACGCTTAAAATGTTGAGAATAAAATAAGCTACAAATCATAAAAATCAGTTGGCTAATGATTATTTTATTCAAAATTAAATGCAGGTACCTTGCAATTATTAATTATATGTAAAACGCTAACAAAAAGCAACAAATTTTCTCGCCTTTAAATAAAACTGTATGGAATATAATGATTTTGATGTATTAAAATCGGTCAAGTCGTTTTCAAGTTATGATGAAATATGTAAACATAACTACCATATTTTGGGCGAAACTGAAAACGGATTTGAATTCAGCACATCAAAATCATTATATTTCATTTAGTTTTATTTAAAGGCTTTTTTGCTGTAGACCAATATTATAGATCGATCATTAGGGATATTAGCATGAAGTTTTACCGTAATTGGATATATAGTGTATTCAATGACACTCGGGAAACATTAAATTTTTGATCACGTTAAATCCCACTTAGCATTGGTAGCCATGGCTTCATGGACGCTGAAATCGCGGTTAGGCAAACGCTGTTTTGATAGGTCCCGAATCATTTCGGAGTCTCTGGTAATGGGCAGGCTCCGCATTGGACTTTATTGCCCCAGAGCCCTTCTGTGGGATTGTTTGGAAAGAGGTCAAATCGATGGTGAACAGATAGTGTCGCACATTGGGAGAGCGCCCACGAGTTGCGACAAGTCAAACGGTTGGCATGGCCTTTCTCCTGTGGAGATGAGCTGTATAGATTACATAAGGCTGACATTGGTGGAATAATGGGTTTCCTTCGGGACACTACTACCTGTGTACCTGCTCTGTCTAAAGTGGGATGAAACAACTGGACACATTTTGTTCGACTTCATTCGGAGAGCGGAGAAATTGCTGCTTGAACATGGCTTTCAGCCTTCCCCTTTCTTTATGTGAAACAACTGAGTGGGACTTTGGCAGTGGACTATTTTGGTTAACTGAATATCATCTGCGGGGGAAGTGCGTGGTAGTGATCATATGGGTCCTCTTTCGTGACTACAGTAAAATACAAAAGATCTCTTAGGTCGTGGTTTCTGCAGCTAGGCAACCTACTGGCTGATGGTAACAGTAATAAGAATAATAAGTAAGTCCCACTCCGCAATGAGAGTTTATAAAAACCCAATTTGTATAAAATTCTAACGGCAACAATGTTAAGTAAATTGATAAGTTTGAATTGTTAGCAAAAAAAATAATAATAATTTAAGACGATTTAATAAACTATAAGTAAACTTATGTTGCTTCATTAAGCTCAACATCAAAACCATTTCTTAAATAATTTAAAATTTTAGCCACCTCGGCAACATTACATGTGAACGATTTAATGTCAACTATGTATGTAATGACACTATATGGTGTGGAGTTAACATAAGGTTGTTGTACCTATCAAACGGAGTATGATGGTAGAACAGGACAATGATAAAAAGAGAATAACATTGAAAGAACGTGATAAAAAAAACTTCGACTAACTCATTAGTTATATAGAAATTAGTAATTTCAATATACAATTTCTGAGAACTTTGAGTTAAATAGTTGATGTTCTAGTAAATTAATATGCGGAACAAAAAGAACTCTGATGATGAATTACGTAGCTGGGGACGAAAACATGTTCAATTCTGCTGGTGTTGTTGCATATTCCTTCACGGTTGTCAATTCTCTTGTATAAATCATTGGAAAGAACAATTTTCTATTCACTTGGAATAAAAATTAGCTTGTGATCTCAAAAGTGAAAAATTTTAAATTAAATTTCAATTGTTAAAATTTAAAATTGAAAAATATTTTTAAAAATTTATAATTTACCTGTTGTGAAATCAATAACAATAAAATCTTACCTGCAAAAAGAAAAAATTAAATTTTTAAATAACATGCTCTGAATATTATAAAAGAGTAGAGTAAGCAGTATTCAAAGATAATAAATTTAACGTTACTTTATGGTACCAAGGCAACTTTATAAAATAATAAGTATATAGTTTTATACCCAGAAGAAACGTTAAAACTTCTCTTACTTCTCTGATCATAAAAACGATTAATTCAGTGTGTCATATACATATTTAAGTTTAAATTCTTTAATTAATATTTTAAAATTGTGCCATATCAATTGAACTTATGAAAAATACTTATATTTTTTTATTGAATTTTTTTCTTTTCTTCTGTTGGGGACCACATGTTCGTTGCGAGAAAAAACATAAAAAAATTATTCAAAAACAAAAACACGGACATGAATTCTATAAAAACAGTATTTCCACTCACTCATACATGTTTTCATTCAATAATGCGTTCCAAAAAAGAATAAAAAACCACTAGATTTTCACAAAACTGTATTTTTATGATTAATGATCCTCTAGAGGCTCGTATATACACTCACCAATCTATTCCATCTTAAGTTTGAATACGTTTCGGGTTAGGTAGAGGTTACCTATACCTGCGAAGTGCATATTATAAATGCAAAGTAAATTACTTTAGATAACTAAACAAAGACTTAATTGTGGTACCAATGGCGTCGGGAGCTCCGAAAACTTAAAGTTTCTGCCATATGATTGTGTTTATCCCTTCTGAGACGACTACACATGATTTATTCAAACGATTTGCTACTGCATTGCAAATAGCTACCTCCACCATAGAACAAGTACTATAACCAGACAATGCAGCTCTTAATTGCAAGTCTGTTAGTTCTTGCAATAGACACCTTGGTTTAAACATTGTATTGATACACGATGTAAAAGCATTGTGTTAAAAACTTAACTCGTCAAACACATGACGCATTATTACTGTTCCTAGCCTTAAACTTAGAATTTTAACAAATATATTCTAGTTTACGGTATTATATACTCATAGTTCAGATTTTACTTACAATTTATTTCTTATTTCTTAGTAAGTATCTACTTTTCCTCTACCGCCGTTTATCCAGACTTCACTGTTAATAATGCATATCATATTGTGCGAGCGCAAATGTTTTTTAGTATTCACTGTGACACACAAGTGAATAATTGCTAGTGGGTCAAGTGGCCAAAGCTTTATTTAAGCCATGTAAAAATAAAACAACAACAACAACAACTAAAGGAAATCGTTTAAAAAACAACATGAAAATAAATAAATAAAAAGGAAATATGAAAAAACAGAAACCCCAGCAATATTTTTAACATTTCCAACACCCACAATGAAAAATTTAATTAAAAAAAAAAAACCAATATTTTTTAAAGTAAACTATTATCTAAATTTTATTCAAGGCGGCAACTTTTACAACAAAATGTTGCAACAATAACATCAGTAGCAGATTATTTTGATGTATGGTTTTTTTATAGAAAAATAATTAATTTTCTCTGTTCAAAAGACAACCGTTCCGACTCCTCCTTTTTATAAGAGTATACACCTTTGGATTAGGAATGTTTTTCAAAAAAAAAAAAAAAAAAAAAAAAAAAAAAAAAAAAACAGTAAAGAAACGAAACCTGTAGGTGGCGTTTGTGTCAAAACTTAAATAGTCATCAATTATATTTCGAAATTTCTTTCTCAAATCTTTGCTCATGTTATGCAAGTATTAATACCCTACAGCACAGTAGCACCTACATTTTTTTAAATGTCTATCTCTTGCTACGTCTATGGGTTCATGTAACTCTTGTAATTAAACTGCAGATTACAATTTTTATGAATGTATAGAAGTTTTGTTGTAACAGCTATTATAATGGGTGGTAGGGTATATATATATATATATATTGGTTTTGCCTTAAATCAAAGCTTTTTAATTTCTCTTAAATAGAAATTAATTTAAGACTTTGATTTATGGGCTTCAAAAATAATTTTTAATTTTTAAGAGCTTTAATATTTTATTTATGAGCTTTGTTACAAAAATAAACAGTGATTAAAAAAGAGATACACCACATCAGTGCCTCTGAGCCTGTATTGTGGGATTTTGGTCTATTCGGTTATGTCTAGGTAGTTAATGTATCACCCTGGCAATGCTGTACTTATTTGTGTATTTAGCAGCATTACCATTTCAAACATCTTTGGGTGTTACATTTGAAATTAACGGAAATCGAATGTTGTAGGAAGTACAAGAATATTCGGGAGTAAAGTTAATTGTATATAAAAGGTGGCGTCTTATGCATTAGTCAATATAGTTATCGTTTTGTAGTCATAAAGTAAAGTCGTATTTAGGCGTAATAAAACTGTTGTATAAACGAATATTAAGTTCAAGATAAATAAGTTGCTGTATTAAGATAAAGTGTAATTGTGTAGAAAGTGTACAAATAAAAAGAACCATTTAGAAGAGCAAATTTGCTGCACTATTTTATTTTACGCAATTTAAAAGAACTCAAACGTTTTAAAAAGGTTAAAACGTAACAATATTATTTAAAATAAACTAAAAAGATTACAAAGGGCCAAGAGAACGAACACAAAGTTTCCTAAGCCCAAATGTGTGTGTTTTTTTTTAATAGTTAGTTTAGTTTGGTGAAAGCGAAAGGACAATTATTTGCCGATTAAATTTACTTCTCTAAATAAGAGTTCTCTTATTAAGATCTTCTTCTGTCCAAATGTTTATTTGATTTTTAACAAAATTATAAGCTGGCTAATTGTAGACCGACGTTCCAAATTCAACAACGTGATGGTAACGATGGATTAGAGTTTTATCATAAAAATACTTTATTTTAAAGATCAATTAGTCAACAAATTTAATGGCTGTTAGGGTTATTTATAGAACGGTTTGCACCAAACTCGACACACAGTATTTACGGATCAGCGGTTAGCCATCCTAAAATTCTGAAGTTAACTGTGATAGCCTTTTTACTTCTTTGGTTTATGCCACAAGGTCCTCAAAACGCAAGCCGGCAGCACTTGAGCCATGGATAAGCAAGCCTTATTGGATACATATAAAACTATTGCCCGGTCAGTGGTTAATTTTTCTACTCCAATGGGGGACCACATTGGTGAGTGATATCCAGTTGAGATATATTCCAAACTGCCAGAATGCTCTAAGGACGGCCAATGACTGCTTGCAGATGTTCCCATAACGCCACCTACGCATGGAATGATAGTTCTCCCGATCAGGCAGCATAACATTATGCTGACTAAACAGTTCTACCTTCGATGTCATATGGGCAACCATCTGAACTTTAACATCACATAGTTGGATGCTTTCCTAAGACATGTAAAGGAAAGGCCTTAGAGCATACAATCAGAACATATGTATGTAAAAATGTGCTGGGCCATATTTAGCGGAAAACAAAGGCAATTTTGATGCAGCTAAGATCTGTGTGGTGCAGCCGACTTAATACCTACTAGTCCCACCTAGACAGTACGATTTTCAACGAATTTCCAGCTTATGAGCTAGGTCTACAAAATACCCACCATATTTTCAACTGCACGCCCAAGCCCCTCACCCTTTACCCAACAGTTTTGTCAACGAGTCATGGGGAAGTGGCTTAATGACCCTCATCGAGAAAGAAAGTTCGCTTGAAATGTATTCTTTTTTACCAAATTCTGATCGGTAATCCTAAATTGTTTTTGCCTTTGTATACTATAACATAGAATTTTTCACTCTTTTCTTGTTCATGGGTCAAAATTCATGTAAAAATTATGTTTGCCTTTTATTTACGATAAGGGTGAATATAAACTATTGTATAGTTAACAATAACAACTGACTGGCTTATCTTTACAAAATTTTATTAAGTGCAGTTGCCTGCATCAGAAAATACTATCTTTCACTCATAATCAATTTTCATAGTGTCGATATTGTCTTTAATGTATGGTATCTGATTTAGTTATCATTTTACCTTCGGTGTTATAGGGTGTAAATAACATTCACTTAAGTATATTGTGTTACAAGAAGAAAAGCTAAAATTATTTTAAATGTTAAATACTGTTTTCACTTTAGTTTTCTTAACTTATTCTTTTTTTATTTACGAATTCTATAAGTTGTTCGTAATTGTCCGTTATTTTTAAATTTAAAAAATCTTAAATATGTATTAACATTCAAATAGGCCTGTTCAAAAACAATTCGAATATGGTACGTCATAGAAAAATCACAGGTTTTTAAATAGCGATAACAAAATTCAATAAACAAATTTTTACTTTAATGATGAATGAGACTCCAAAATTGATTACAATGTGATAAGCGATTATTTAATGCCAACAATAATGAGGCACGCGGGAGGACGGGCTGTAACAATTAAAGTGATAATAAAATACAAAAAAAATAAAACAATAATACGTTAAGTATTTATAATAAAATAATACGTTAAGTATTTATTGTTTTATTGTTTTTTTATGACCAAACATAAATTAAGAAGTAAAATTGTAATGCTAATAAATAAAACGATAACTTATTAGTTTTTATGTTTTCAGTCTAGGAATTTCTTAATTGCAGATTTACGAAGGTTTTATGGATAGTTCCATAATTTTGGAAAGTTTTATAAGTCTGGAAATTTGTTGTCTGGATCGCAGTTTCAAAAGTAATTTCTAAATATATGCCAAAACCTGGTTATAATAAAGCTTTTCAGTCACCATTACAATCTATAAATAGTACGTTAAATCTGACGAATATATCAGTTTTAAATAGCTTATTAGTGTAGGTTGTTATACAAACATATTTACATTAGAGGGTCTGAGATTTTACAATATTAGTGTTAAAAATTTGATTGTGAAACTCAATAAAATCTGATACTGATCATCAATTAAAATGTAATTAATATGTAAATAAAATCTCTAAAATCAATATAAATAAAATTGTAATTAAGTTACAACAACATCAAATAAGCCATCAACAACCGCATCTATCTATCAAATGTTTATCACACAATTTTAAAACCACAATTAATTGGAAAATGCAATTCAGTTTCAAGTTTTAATTTCCAATAAAATCAACCCTTAACAAATTTCAATTGATACACAATTTAAATTAAAAAAAAACAACAATAAATCATTTGAAGCAATTAAAGTGTTGATAAAAAAAAACATCAACAACAATAACAAAAAATAAAACTAATATGACTACTTTGATAGTGTGTGTCAAAATATCACTGAAAAAAAGAAGGGAAACACTTGACTTGTATCTTCTTGATTATTAACATTATTACTTCATCATGATCTTTTTAATTATCTCTTACATTCAATCATCATACTCGTGCCAACTTACAACAACAACCCCATCCATATACTAACATGTCTCGAGTTAAAAACATGCAACATGCTCGTACCGCAACGACACAACAATATGAATCTTGTAATTAAAAGCAGAGTTCGTTTAAGCACCCAAAGTCAAAACTATCATCTATACTTTAACACGAATGACTACATTTCCTCTGCTGTATACGATATAATTGAATTTAAGCCATACTAAATAGATATTGTTGTTATATTGTAGTTATTGCTGTAGAATAGTTTAAAACCGGTATAATTTGTAGCTCTTTTTTTGTTTTCAATTCGATTTTTGTATCTCATCGATTCTTGTTGTTGCTACTGTTGTTGCACTCTTTGTTCATACGTTTTGGTGCTCATTCGCAATTGCATCTGGAGTAATTAACATGGGCACACGTTCGTTATCATCGTTCGTATTTAGTAATAGCAACAATAACAACAACAGCAAACAATTTAAAAAATTTCAGTTGTAAATGATTTTGGCCTATTCAAGAATTATTTTATTTGTATTGGTTTCACGTTGTTATTGATTATTATGAAGAGCGGTAGAGGGTATTTAATTACCGAAAAATCGTCTATGGATTATGCAACCAAATGAGATGTTTTTACCCTACATATTTGCAGACAGATATAGTGTGTTTGGATTACATTTGTAACGCCTGAGAGCCTGAGATTTCCAAAAAAAATATTGCCAGATTACGCTAAAAGCTACTACGCGTTACACACTATTACTTAACCTATTTTTTTAGCATATACTTGCTTGTAGCTCCCTCTGGCAATTTTTGAGCGAACACATATAAAAAACACAAGCTGTGACTTGTAGCTTTTTATAGTGTAATTTCTTCATGCGTACAGACACCTTTATGTCACTGTTTGTTTACTTAAGTTATACTAACCACCAAAGCTGTAATTGGCGCAATGCTATGAACCTAACCACTGCACTGATTTCTTACAAATCTGTGAATTATTTCGTGTTGATTTTCGCAAAACGATTTTAATATTCCTTTTTAATCACAAAATCACTGTGATAAGAACTATCAAATTCTTCACTGTAATCAAAAAATATAAAGAGCGAAACTTTAATATTAATATTGTCATGGTTCCATAAAGATGATTCGTCTTTGATGTAATTCATGATAAAAGTTTATGTGAATTTTTTTTTTTACTGTTATTCGTCTTAGTAGCATATGTCTTTCACAAAGCATATTTGTCTTATTTCAGTTTCTTTGTAATTATTTGTCATGTAATTTGTCTTCCAGCTAAGCAGGTGATCAGTCTACTTTAGTAGATCTAGGACGGATGGTGGTGCTATCATCTAGAAACAACGCTCTTTTGAGTATTTGGTATAGTGCTGGTACAATTTCAGACTCAAAAGTACAATGGTACACCAATTACTCATTTGGTACAATTTAAGAACTTTCTCAGTTTATTTTTTTATTGGAATTTCCCCAGTTAATCATTTAATTGATTTGTTAAAACGAAAGGGACTTTATGTGCCTACAGTTTCCGATCTTGTTCAGACAAAAGATTTGTTAAGCTGCTTTAGTTGTAAAATACCTAATGATTTTTTATTAAAAAGAATTTGATCTTATGAATATGTACATATATCGTACCTTGTTTTACGTTTAAACATGTACTTATACCTTAGCTTGATTTTTTTTAAATATAAACGAACTTTTAAGTACATATGTTTATTTTTATTATTTTTATTTTTATTATTTATTTTTATTACTATAAAAATGAATTTCTATGTACAATTTTGTTGTTTTTTGTGCTCTTACTTAAAATATAAAAAAAATTATATTTAAAAAATATTTTTGGTACTGTTAGGGTCGAAAAAATACAATTTTATGGGTTGCTGAGTACAATTTTGATGTTTCCATTTTGCAACCCTGCCAGAGACCAGTAACAAGCAAACTAATATTAATGCATTTTACAATTGTGGTAGTAATTTTAGAATCTCTCACTCAGTCCACTTTGCACTGTATTTTTCTACTTGTTTTCTCTTTACTTTGATTGTTTTTGCTTATTTTTTGCCTGTTCGAGTGAGTACGTACGTGTGAAAATAAAAGAGAAGAGCAGCTTTTTGCCCGAATCTGCCATGGACTCCTATTTTTTTCTCTTCTTTTTCTTCTGAGTGGTGGCATTGCCTGACAATTCTATAATACTTTGGTTTAGTTGATGTTGTTCCCGGAGCTTTTTGGACGGGTCATCTAGATGGATTAAGATGAAAAAAATTGTTCTTTATCATCCCTAGTTATGAACCTTGGAAGCTATAGGTTTTGTATACAGGCGCTTTAACCACCACACCATGCCACCGTTTATGTGACAGTTCTTAACAAAATAAGGCAATTTCCACGTTGTTGTCAAGTTAAGGCGTGAGGCGTGAGGTTTGTTAGTTTTAACTATTGAAATTCTTGAAAAAGTTTGTACCGCTACCAACAGTTAAGGTGTTTCAAATTTGTTTTTAAATTTTTGTACAAAATTTAGTGCACATTTTTTGAACCATTACCTTTCAATGAAAAAAACCGAATCGAATATAATAATGCAAAATGATACTAATCGTTTATGGGTCGGAATACCTCTTTTCTTTTAATCACCTTCTTTCGACACACCCTTTAACGTGCTCAAAAATTGCATTCAAATTAAAATTCGTAACAAAATAAGTTTTGCAAAAGTTATAACGTTTAAAGCAATTATACGGATATACATTTATGTGGAAAGTACTTAAGGGTAAAAGGGGCAAAAGGTTTTTATACTACACTAAAAATGCCCGCCACTGCAATGATTTTTTCCTGAAAATTAACTATATTGAATACAGAACCAAAATGACAGTATATGATATAATATTGGCTACTAAAACGCAAACATCTGAAAATGTAAATATTTCATATTAACGCATGTTTTGCTGGGTGAATATTGTACATAAATTTGTAGTGCAGGGTATAAAATAGTCGGAATTTACTGACTTACATTTTTTAGTTGTTTTTTAACATCAGCGCACAGTTAATATGCCCCAACACCTATTCTAGAATGACTTGATAGTAATTAATTTTACACCTATCAATTGTAATCAATCAGTTCCTTTATAACTCTGGTTTTTTTTTAGAATTCAAACACATGGTGTTCGTTTTTGCTTTTGTTGGCTTGTCATTAAATATGTTTAAAATGCTGGCGGGTGGCAAGGTGGCTGTTATTGTTGTTGGTAGTTTTAATGTGCGCATGCTCACCTTTATACGTGAGGGAAAACACATCATTCAACGCTACACATAACACTTATATACACGCTACAGCTACGCCAATGGTTACAAAACAAAACTACACCCAGCCAACATATATACATATGTTTTATTCGATGCACTTAAACTAATGAAATAGAGAAAAAATGAAACTAAAATATCTTTAAAACAAAAAAAAAAAAAAACAAAAATAAAACAAACGACTGATGACTATTGAATGAAAAACGTGATGAGAATTTTTATGTTTGTTTTACATTAATTTTGTATTTTTTATTTATTTATTTTTTGGATTTTATTTGTGTTTTTTCTTCATTCCTAAAGTACGAGTGTTTAGAAGCTAAACTCCGGTTTTAAAATGTTTTACAAAATGTTTCTTTGTCCGTCATTCCGTCTATCTTTAACTGACAAGACAGTTTAGATGCCCAAAAAAAACATTTAGTATTTGTTTTTTTAATTTTCAATAGGGTATAACAGGTTTTTTCACTTTTCGAAAGAGTTTTGTTTTTTCTATGCTACTTTTATCACTTAAAGAGTTTTAAATACTGAAAATATTTAGAAAAGCAAGGTGCTGATGCAAATGGAAATTGAAAAGTCGTAAATATGTACCCATACATATTTGATAATACTGATCAACTCATATAGCTATTCCGATTATTTCTTATGCGGGACGGAATTAACGAAATGTTAAATGTTAGCCGAAAATGACCACGATTTGAGTCCTGGATGAAATTGTCAGAGAACAGCCTGAGGTTGTTAACCAGGCTTTCGACTGGTCATTGCAGACTCTATACACATTTGAAGAGAAAAACCTGGTTGCTTATCAAGTATTAGATATGGAGTCAACTTCATCAGAACGACAAAGTTGTGAGAGATATTGTAGGCAGGATTCTGTATTGGTAGATGGCTTTACAATAAATAGACTGTACAATTCTATAGACGCCATTTACCTGAACTTATTAACCGACTTTCTAGTCAGAAACAGAGAAACTTGCACAAGTGGGTTTAACTTTAAGCAACTGATATCGCAAAAACTCCATCTCAGACTAAATAAACGATGCGTAAATTAACACACCTGTTAGGTGAGGTTAGAAACCGGCAGCCGGTCCAAGAACCAGCCCACTTAGACCAAAAGGGATAATTGTGATGCGGCATACTATAATTACCTTGGAAAAAGAAAATCGGTACATTGTCCAAGCCTGCCCCGACAACGAAACGACCGATACAAGCCACCGATACTTCCAGCAGCAATTCGAAGTACATAAGATGCCTTCCTAGGACCCTCAGCCTCGATAGCGCCGAACATTTCAGAAACAAGTGCCTTTCGTTTACCACCTCCTCCTCACAGCAATAACTACACAACAGACCGCATGGCTGCCTACTAGACAACGACCAGAGGGCATACATACCCGTAGCCGAAATCCTCCATTTTGGCAGATTTACTAGCTGACTAGTCCTTCTTCGATCAACAACTGACCACATCCCTCTAGCCTGCCTACAGAAAGAAATCTGTCTCCATCTTCTGAAGACCATATTGCTGGCCTAGCACTTAAGATACAGTTTCCAGAGCATGATATCAAAATATTCCACCATCACCATTAGTGACGAGTGGCATTCCTATATCGTCCGAGAGTTAGCGAGCATAGACTTCAGAAACTTGATTAGTGTTTATGCTCCTCGCAAGCCCATTAGTGACTTTTCAAATGGCCGTCACGCTGCAGTGATCAGAAAATAAAATACGATACCCCCCTCTATAAGTAAGAAGAGGCATTTTAACTCACCAAAATATAACCAAGAACAAAATATTATGGTTCCATAGGTATCGATGCTGCTTTAATTCCTTTTAAAATTCCTTTTAAAAGAAAAATGTATGCAAAGGAAGATGAGAGGAGATTTGTGAAAACTGTCTGGAGGATTACAAAAGTCATTGGCATTTTTTATTCGCGGAGTATAACTTTTATTTAGTCCCTCTATTTTTAAAACAAATCTGGTATTCTAAGAAGCTCTTCTTTTTTCTAAAAACCTATCTCATTTAAATGCGAAAATTTTATGAGTTTCAAATATCATCATGCAAACAATTATTGTTTAAGCACTCAAGTTAATTTTTTATTATAAATTTGTTTTCTTTTATACTCGTATTGTTAATATTTTAGAAGATTTTTCTATGTTAAACCAATTATCACTTCATCTCAATTACTGTTGAACAAGTAGAGACATACTGACAAGTTTATTATCGGTATTATCTCGATTTCGAAAACAAAAATAACAAAATTTGTTTTCCAATAATTGACATGACCAAACCCAAGCTGTAGCCAGCAATAAAAATGAAATAAAGTTATGAGAAATGTAAAGAGCAATTGCGCACGCAAAACATTTTGAAAACAAAATCGTATCGAAACCGTTGAAGAAAATGAAAAAATGAAAAAAAAATCAATTTCAATTGTAATTTTGATTGCATAAATCAATGTGGTCAAGTTGCATTGATTCAACATGCCTGCTAGTCTGTCTATTTGTTTGCACATTGATTGTGTGCAAAACATGCGCTGAAAAATATAAATTACGAATACGTTTTAAAGCAGCAAAAACTGAAAATATTTAAAGGCCTAAAGAAATCATTTTATAGTTTTATTTTCAACGGACTAACGAAGCTTTTATATTCTGGTCTTTGGCACATGTTGGCTACGATCACACGCAGTTTTTGAAGAATGCTAAGGACAGCTGGAGGGACGTTTTTATTAAAGTCAGAGTCTAATTGTTAAAACGCATGCGCAACATAACATTGAGTAAATCTTCATAATAAATTATTAATGTGAAGGAATACACACAATACTAGAGCGCTGTGTAAAATACTTGTTAAGCGTAGAGCAGAATAAAAAAAACACACACACACATTAAATATTCAATAAAATGTAATAAATTATGACAGACACGAAGCGATTTCGACTAAAATAATTTCTGTTTTTTATTATCTGTTTTTACTACTGTTACTGCCAATTGGCTGGAAAATTAAAATATCTTTAAAATAATCATTTAAAATGTATTTTATTTTAGCCGTGCTTAACAAATGTAAATGTTGTATTCTGTTTACACAAAAAAAATTGGTTAAATTGCGACAATTTAAAGTGGTATTATGTAAGTACCTGCAAAGGAAGAAAATAGCGTTGAAATTTGGTAAAAGGAAATTATTAAAGAAGTTATGATCACATCTACGAGTATTTGTTATACTACATCATTAAACGTTTATGGGTTAATCGTGGCGATACTCGTTACTATAAATTTTGAACCACGGATATTATTATGCACATGATCCGGTCTAAGC
Organism: Wohlfahrtia magnifica; assembly: GCA_023159175.1. Lineage (NCBI taxonomy): Eukaryota > Metazoa > Arthropoda > Insecta > Diptera > Sarcophagidae > Wohlfahrtia > Wohlfahrtia magnifica. The sequence goes on along the minus strand of JAKWBJ010000225.1, from coordinate 1,605,656 downwards.
AAATTTGGCAAGAGAACAACAAAATAGTAAAAACCCATTTATAGTAAATTTTAATTAGGGCCCATTTTACTTTATTACTTTGGGTTTGATTGACCATTGATTGCACTGAAAACAAAACTGGAGCGATATTCCGTTTTAAGCAAAGATTTGATAAATAATAATAAAATACTCAAAATATAGAACTGCTATAGACACCATAAGGCGACAGGCGAAGATGGACTACCAGCGGAAATTCCACGCGTTGACATCCAAACCACAGCTGAAGTTCTACTGCCTCACATCACATTAGTATGGGAGGAGGAGAGGCTGACTCCTACGTAGAAGAAGGACATCATTGTAAAGTTACCAAAAAGTGGTGACTTAAAAGACTGTAATAATTAGAGAGGAATTACTCTACTTAACCCAATATATAAAATACTTGCAGTCATAATACAGGGGAGGCTTCAGAGCAGAATAGACAACATACTGCGAGACGAACAAGCTGGCTTCAGACCGAATAGAAGCTGCGTAGATCAGGGCAACACTTTACGAATAATCATCGAACAGTCCATAGAATGGTGTACCCCCCTGTATTTACTATTCGTCAATTTCAAGAAAGCGTTTGATACCATCAGAAGAACGGCTATATGTTAGCACTAAGATCCAAAGGAGTACCACAGAAGATAATTCGAATAATTAGAGCGATGTATGAGGATGCAGAACTATAAGTTCTTCACTACAAAAACATCAGCCAACCATTCCACACCAACGCTGGACTTAAACAAGGATGCCCACTATCAGCAAAGTCTGTTCGAAAAGAAAAGGGATCACATGGAGTCTCTCACGCCAACTCGAAGACTTGGAATATGCGGATGACATTTGTCTACTCTCGCATAAGACTTTCAATATGCAGTCGAAACTGGAGGATTTGGAAAGATTGGCTCATAGTGTTGGGCTTGAGATAAACATCAAGAAAACCAAGTCCATGAGAATAAACAATACGAGCACGGAAAAAATCATGCTACAGGTTCAGCCAGTCGAGTATGTAGATAGCTTCTGCTATCTAGGAAGTACAATGACTACAAATGTTGGCGCAGAAACAGACGTAGATAACAGGCGAGAGCGACATTTGGACAACTGCAGTCAGTATGGAGAAGCTCACATATATCCAGACGAACTAAGCTCAGAATATTCAACTCATGTGTTAATTCGGTACTGCTGTATGACAGTGAAACCTGGCTTGTATCGAATAACATCACACAGAAACTCCAGGTAATCATTAACAAGTGCCTCAGAATCGTATGCAAAATATTCTGGCCCAACACCATAAGTAACACAGAACTGTGGAGCAAGACTAATAAGGAACCCTGAAACAGATAAGGAAAAGAAAGTGGGGATGGATCGGTCACACTATCCGAAAAAGTCCAGAAAATATCGCTAGAATGTCACTCGAGTGGAATCCTCAAGACTTAAAAAATCGTGGTCGACCAAAAAACACCTGGAGATGCACAATTATCCAAGAACTTAGGCAGAACAACCTAACATGGGAAGAGGCAAAGTCAACAGCTGTAAACCGTGTTAGATGGAGATGCTTTATGGAAGCCATATGCTCCCAAGAGGAGTAACGGGGAAAAAATATAGACACCATGTGAATTTGCAAGCATACGCATTGGACGCCTATAGACGTCATTTACTTTAACGTGTTAAATATTTTTAAAATGTCAATTTGTACTCTAGATCACTAAGCTTCTATGAACAGAAAAATGATTAGTTATACTCCACCTATTAAAAAAAAAATTTTAACTCATTTGTATACAAAGCTAATTGCAGAACTAATTTTTTACAATTTTAAAGATATCGTACCAAAAGCATTCTATGTACCTTAACCATCTAGTAGGTAGTGTAGAGTCTAAAAAAGATAATTTTTCGCAGTACGAGTACAAAGTATTAAATAAAATTTTTTAAATATAAGTCGCGGCATTATGAAGAAAAAGGTATTACATCTGCATGATCATTAAAAATTAAGTTTATCAACCTGAATACTTTAACAATCAACAAATATTTTTTTTTATTATCTTTGTGTTAAATTCCAACAAAACAAAGTAAAAGCGTTTTTAAATCTATTTGTAAATAAACGACACAAAAACGGAAAAGAAGAAACGTAAGAGTATTGACACAAACTCAACAAGAAAGCGGATAAAAGATACATACAGCAACAGCAGTGTTTAATAAACATTATTTACATAAATGTTTACATTAACGTAAATAGTAATGTAAACTTAATGTAAATAAATACAGTAAAGTACTCGTACAATATGACAACTATTGGTAATTGCTAAGAAGGCAATGGCCATTTTCCTTGATGGTAGCGGCGGTACGTTAAAAAAAAAACCTTCACAGTGAAATTAATTTCAACACAATTCGTTGCACTCCACCACCACATCGATGACGTTAATCATTCTTATTGGAATTTGGAATTGTAAACACTTTTGTATTGTCAATAAATTTACCAGAATGTAATCAAATTCAAAATATAAAATGAAATGGATTTTTATTAAAAGGGGGCATCTTTTTTATGTTCGACTAGTTTCGTAAGGTGACGTAAAATGCTGGCATAAATGTGTATTTGTTTTGTTAAATAGAATTCAAAATTAGCGAAACTGCGGTTAATGAACGAGTTTTATGTGTGTATGTAGAAAGTCAAAAAATTAATTTAAAAAAATGCTTATAAAACCCATTGTAAATGGGTTCAAGGGCTAAGTGTAAATATACTATTTATTTAGTAATAATTGATACTAATAAAAAAGAAACTTTTTAGAGGTCAAAAGCGTATACAGAACTCAAAAAAATTGATGTTTTTAAACAATAATAGCCTAATCGATTTCGATTTTTATAGATGACTAGAATATCCCTTCCCGCTTTACTGGGAGCCTTTGTGTTGTATACAAGGTTCAAGGGCTAAGTGTAAAAATACTATTTATTTAGTAATAATTGATACTAATAAAGAAGAAACTTTTTTAGATTTTTAGAGGTCAAAAGCGTATACAGAACTCAAAAAACTTGATGTTTTTAAACAATAATAGCCTAATCGATTTCGATTTTTATAGATGACTAGAATATCCCTTCCCGCTTTACTGGGAGCCTTTGTGTTGTATACAAGGTTCAAGGGCTAAGTGTAAAAATACTATTTATTTAGTAATAATTGATACTAATAAAGAAGAAACTTTTTTAGATTTTTAGATGTCAAAAGCGTATACGGAACTCAAAAAACTTGATGTTTTTAAACAATAATAGCCTAATCGATTTCGATTTTTATAGATGACTAGATATCCCTTCCCGCTTTACCGGGAGCCTTTGTGTTGTATACAAGGTTCAAGGGCTAAGTGTAGAAATACTATTTATTTAGTAATAATTGATACTAATAAAGAAGAAACTTTTTTAGATTTTTAGAGGTCAAAAGCGTATACAGAACTCAAAAAACTTGATGTTTTTAAACAATAATAGCCTAATCGATTTCGATTTTTATAGATGACTAGAATATCCCTACCCGCTTTACTGGGAGCCTTTGTGTAGAGATATACAAAAATCAGTAATTACTTTGTATGGGAGGTGCCACACCCATTTATTAAATTTCGCCCATATTTCGACTATGAAGTAGACTGACTAAGAAATTATTTAGACCAAATTCAGAACCTTCCGCTATTAGCGTTCCAAAGATATACAAAAATTAATATTTACTTTGTATGGGAGATGCCACTACCATTTATCCAATTCCGCCTATTTTTTGAATAATGATTTATATTGATCGCAAAGTTATTTGAACCAAAATTAGAAACTTTCACTACTACCGTTTTCTAGATATACAAAAACCAATATTTACTTTGTATGGGAGTTGTCACACCTACTTATTCAATTTCGTTTATATTTCGACTTATGGTGTGGAAAATATACAAAAATCAGTATTTACTATGGAGATCGGACGGTTATTATTCGACCGGTTTTAGCCGGTTTTTTTGGTTTTGTCGAATACGGTTTTTTTAAAATCTTCATTTTTCAAATACTGAATAAACCGGTTAATTTAACACGAATAACCGGTTAATTTAAATAAGAACAATTTTTATACGTTTGCATACTTTTTTATTGAAAATATGCTCATCGTTTAATTATTGGTTTAAATTTAATTATTTTTGTATATATGACAACCTTGAACGTCCCACCAAGAACTTGAAAACCAAGGTAGATCTTCTGTAAATTTATATTCATTTTTATATATGGAGAATGATCAACTAGACTTATTGAAAGTCCACAAACCCACAAACGCCGGTTTCGAACGGCAGATATAATAGCTAGTGAAGTTTTCAACAGCGTAAATACACATAACCAGTCGCCAGTAACGTTGTGAGGTGATATCACTGTTGAAAATTGTCAGATGGTGTGGCCTGAGACTGATCCGACGACTTTTTGGTTGGAAGGTGGTTTCTTACCTAACATACCACAGCGATACACCAACTATTAAATAGGTGCTGCAAACATTTACATACAGTGCTGCTCGAAATCTAAGCAAATTTTCTTGTCGAGGCAATTAACGACTTTTATATTACTAATAGATTTATTCAAATTAAAACATTTAATTTTTGTTATCTTAGGCACCTAAATTATAACTATAATAACAAACTTTTAATTCCATTCCCTACCAAGTAATACAACAAAAGCGAAATTAGCTCCTTGAATAGCTGTTCGAAACTTAAGCATTTGTCAGTACTTTGTGTAATAAAATTTGTTTTTAATGGCCTCCGCACACCGTTTTGGCATAGTTTTTATGAGATTTGTTAGAACTATTGTTAGTATTGATTGCTCTCCATCAGCTTCTGCTTTTTTAAAACGACGTGGTCCAACTCTGCGCTTTAAGAATTAGGAACAATTTTATTTAAATAAAAGAACCGGTTAACCGGTAATTTGAATTATTATAAATCGAAAACCGGTTTTTAAAAGGTGCTACTTTTCGAATTATTTGAAAACCGGTTTTTGCAAAAAGTCGAATAATCGATCTCCCTAGTATATACTTTAATTTTAAAAATATTTTCTAACTTACGCAAGGTTTAAGTGCTGTAACATTTTCAAGTAAAACGTATGCAATACAAAAGGGTTCACTCTAACGTCAATAACTCACGAACCAATAAACCCATATATCGGGTGGGCCATCTCTTGGTTTAAATTTGAACCAGCGGTTATTTCGAATATAGCAATACATATGTCCTTCTATTCTGTCACAAAATTCAGTATATTATCTCGTTGTTATTATCGGTTGCCAAATTTCAGAGAACAGAGAATAGCATGAAAAAAAATAACTGTTGTAACCAACCCTTTATAATATGCTGGTGCTATTTTGAATTTGTAAGTAAAGCAGTATGCGAATACAAATTGCAAATAAGACAAATATCGGATCCGCCATCTAACGTTTTTTTTTCAACTAGTGCTTATTTCGTGAATGGTAACACTTAGCTCATGTCTGATTTGACAGCTAATTAGTCTTATCCTTCCGCTGAACGAATATGGTTGTGTATACGCTTGAACAACGCTGGGAAATATTGCGACATTACTTTGAAAATCATGGTAATGTTGCAGATGAAGCTTATTTTGATCTTGGCGGGTATGTAAATAAGCGAAATTGTCGCATTTGGGGCACAAAAAACCCCCACGCATACATTGAAAAGCCGATACACCCAAGACGAGCCAGTGTTTGGTGCGTATTTTGGTCCAGAGGCATAATTGGTCAATTTTTCTTCGAAAATAAACAAGGAGTGGCCATGTTGAACGAATTTTTGTTCACAAAAATTGAAGAGGAGGATATTGCAACATATGGTTTCAACAGGACGGCGCTACGTGCCACACAGCCGAAGCTACACTCGATGTTTTGCGCTCTGTTTTTTAAAGATCGCATTATCAGCTGCAGAGCTGATGTCGTTTGGCCACCTCGAAGCTGCGATTTGACACCATTGGTCTATTATTTGTGGGGTGCCGTCAAAGATAAGTGTTACGCCAACAAGCCAGAGACAATTGACGCTTTAAAGGACAATATTCGTGAAGCCATTGGTGAAATACAGCTGCACACAATCGATAATGTGCTTAAAAATTGGACCGAGCGTGTAGGCTACTGCATGGCCAGCAGAGGCAGCCATTTAAATTAAATTATTTTCCATTATTAGCCGGAAGGATTGTATTTTCAAATAAAAGAGAACTTTGAGAAGATATTCAGTAGTTTTTTTTATAGCATTTAAAAAAAATTTATTTGGCGGACCCTTTAGTAATACGTTATCCAGATATAACGTAAATATATTTTTATTTTTCAAAAATTATTTTTCTATTTATTTATTTTTCATATACGACGGCACAAGAAACATAGTGAAAGTTTTATTGTATTAAAACACTTCTTATTTGATAAACAAATACAATAATTTTAAATCATTTAAATATTTTAGAACATTATAACAATATGACACGATAGTACGTACGCCTTGTGACTATCCCCTTATGTCTTCGATAGGTTTCATATTGCCTCGCACATTCCAAACCACTAAAAACTCCACTCACATCTGCAAACCAACAATTTAATATCTGCGTACAACACTACTCCAGCATGCTGCCAGTAAATACTCACGTACCCACAGTATGACACTGTGCGATGAACTACCCATGCCCAGCGGACTTCATAATAATGGACACAATTATCTTTATATAACAAAACAAAGGCCCTGACATTGTCAACGCTTAATTTTTTAAGCACAACATACGCAATCTTTCTAAGAAAAATATTAGTAAAATTCCGAAAAATGACGGTGAGGCTAAAAACGTATTCTCTATATAATGCGTTTTGTGTTTCATTGAACAATTACACAAAGGGATGAGCTCTGCAATAATATTGAGTATTGCGTGAAAATATGTAATTATTTAGAATCAATTTCTTTATTTCGTCAGAGCACATTCTGTTGTAGTATCGATAGAACAATGAAACATACGCCACATTGCGACGATGCTCTAACGAATCGTTGGCGTTGGCTACCCTACTGTCATTAATAAGTAATTTTACCGTTTCCTGTGCGCAGTCAAAAAGCCTTAAAATAGACTTTGAAGCACCGGTCCATATATGAGAATTGTGTTCCATTCCATCGGATATATGGAAGTCAGATCATTTAAAAAACGAGCCATTTAAATGCGTCCTTCAACACTCAAAAAAGTGCTCGTAAAAAGTAGATAGGATTTACAGAACAGAAATCCTGGAGTCGTTTTACGCATTATAGTCAAGAAGTTGGTGTAAAGGCGATTTTCCCTATACCCCTAGTATTCGTATACTTTGATAGGGTATATGACACACTTATCCACTTCGCTATTTGGCAAGCCCTTCTATATAAATGTGTACCCAAGAAGATAAGACATTATACAAAAGTAACATACTCCATCAAATCCGGTGTCAGTCAACTTTTGGTCATCGCAAGACTAAATATTAACTAACCGACCAAAACCGATTTAAAGTTACTTGAATCAGCCCTAAACTAAAGGAATATACAGTTAAACGGACAACAAAAGTTCATATTGATCCCCAAAGGCTTATTTATAAAAATAAAAGCACAAAATGTCTTACTTATTCGGCTGTTCTCAAACGTTTACAGCTCTTTAAAAATTTTATTTGTTTTACGAAATATATTCAAAAAACATATTCTTATTTACACGAAACACCACTTAAAATTTATGCTGAATTTTCTTTATGACTTTCCTTGGCTCCAATATTAAAATCCCTGCACATTTTACTGCAGCACTTCTGCACTAAAAAATCTGGTCATTGTACTAGAAATTGCAAACATTTAAAGAAACATGAATTTTAAAATATTTCTTATTTCGTTTCTTTTATTTTTTAAGAATTTTTATGATTTCCGTTTACAATGCGAACAAAATCAAGCCAAAGCGAATAAATTTTCCTCAATGCTTGGTAAAATATTCACTGTTTCTAGACGCGATTTTAAAAGACATAAAAGTCTCTTTAATAGACACAAACATTTTTAACACTTTCAAGTTTTTGTTGTTGTTGTTGTTGTTGTTATTGTTGTTTTTTGCACGTTTTCTATTTTAAATTATAATTATGATGGTGGTAATAGAGGAGTGATGATTTTGTTTAACAAACATGTGTGAGGCATATTTCTATACTATATGCCACACAACATAGAAAATAAAAACCAGTACAGGAGGAAAATACTGAACAAAGTTCGAAGAAGAATTTTATTTTTATGCTGCTCATAATAATGATAAAAATGATGATTATGATGAAAATGTTGACATTCTTATTGAAAAATGTCATCAAAATTAAAGCAAAATGACTTTATACTCTAGAGAATATGTGTCAGAAAACTGGTGATATCATGCCACAAAGATATTCGTATTCTAACCAGTTGTCAATATCATTGACTTCCAGTGAATATTTTTTCTCTATACCGCCTATCTTAGTGTATATTTCTGTATCATTCTTAACAAAATTTAACACTTGTGCTGATTTTTTTAACAAGAACAACAAAAATCTCACATACTTTGGGTTTAACCTTTAAAAACATAGTTTTGATGCTGTTGCTTAAAAACTCACTCACAGAGGCTTATTGCTGGCAGCTGCCTGATTGCCGCTGTTGTTGACTCTACTTCAGTTTTTGTAGCGGTTCACTGAACTGTAAATAAGCAAAACAAACCTCATACACTGACTCATATATCTACATAAATGTGTGCAACCACATCTAAAAACATATTATGTGGCACATACAACAAACACTTCATATTTGTTAATGTTGCAACAAATGAACTTTAACCAACACACAAAAAACAACAATTACAGCAAAAAAAATCATTATTATTAATACACTATCGCGGCACAAGGAATATATTTATCCATCCAGCCATCCATCAGAGAAATAGATGAAGAAGAAAATAGTCTGTGTGAGTTTTTTTTTATCATTTTGCACTCAAAACTCAATGCGTTGTATGTTTTTACAAGAAACCTTTTCTTTGTGGTTTACAAGTGCAACATTGAAATGAAGTTGATGATAATACTGTTGATGAGTAAGTGCAACACAGTGGAACGAATCAGATATGCATACTAATATAGTAAAAAAATTTCCTAATTTCATTATTTATAAAAAAAATTCTTAACTTTTTACCGAGAAAGCAATGGAATTTAAGCGAAGTTTACACAGAATTCACTCAATCTTATCGAAGTAACAGATCTTCCTAAAATTTAACTATATTCTGCATTGCCCAAGAATTTATTAAAATACTGTTTTTCTAAAATAAATTTGTTTATTCATTATAGATAGGCTGACATCTAAAACACTTAATTTTAAAAATGGTACTCAAAATTTTCGGACGTAGTTTCATCTTAATTTGATTTAAAGCAGGTCTCTTATAAATTCAAAAAAATAGGATGGAATTTAAAAAAAAAATATATTAATTTTCAATTCATTAGTATCTATATTTTCTCCTTGAAAATAGAATCAATAGCACTGCTTATGTCTACCAGCGATACAGTCTTCATCGTTTTAATAGCTGCTGACTTCCATTCTTCGAGATCTTGGAACAAAAATTCGTCGTTATAGTCGTGGAGTTGCTTTTTTACCAATACATCATGTTGACATAAAAGCTATGCATTTTTTAACAATTTTTGAGGGTTTTGCCAAATGTTCATTATAGTAAATCAACTGAATAAAGCTGTAAGGTAGCCTCTCTCCAGACATCTTTTATATTAATTCCTATACCATTCCATGAAGGAACATGGGCACTTCTCTCAATCAATGAGCTGCACCCGATTCTATTTTTAAACTCATTGTAATGGACCTACAGTTTAACACCGGCTCCGAACGGCAGATGTATTTAGGGAAGTTTTCAATAGTAGTAATACTCATAACCGCTGTCGAAAAACTTTTCCTTTTTTTAAGATGGAAGGTTTGGTCTGGTATTGAACCGACGACCTTCTGGTTGGTAGGCTGGTGTTTTACCTACCATACCACAGCGGCATCTTTTAAACTGTGTAATGTTGAACTAAATGAGATTAGCATTACAAAAAATTAGAACCAACTTGTTTGCAAAATTGCAAAAAACCATAACTAGCTCTAAATATAACGGTAGATAACATTTGACCTTCAAAGAAATACAAAACTGAGTAAAACATAATAGGTGTGTAAAGAGTTATTTGTTCTTGTTTTTTTGTTCTCATAATTACAAAACATACAAAACAAAAATGAACATTTTAGGTCTTAATCCTTTGAAGGTACTGTGTACAACAAAAAAATACGTCTGAAGTAAGAAACCCTGACAGTTTATTGTTAATGAAATTAATTAAATTTATGTGCGTAAAGTCGTTATTGACATACTGTACATACATATTATTGTTGTTTAAAGAATCTTCTATATATGTGCATATAACAAAACCACAATTTCTATAAATTGTTTTAGAAATAACCAACAACCAAAAATGTCTCAATACCACAATATTCACTAAGTAATAGATTTAACAATCCCTAGCACTTTCTTAAATTTAATGATGCAAACTCATATTTGCAAAAATTTTAAATGGCAAATAAATATATAAGACTCTGTCATTTCATCATGACAGGAAACGTAACCTGTCAAATAAATTCATCAAAAAAACTTGATTTATATAACTTTGATTGACAATTGTCGGCTTACATCTAAAGAAAAAAAGACACACACGCGTAGTCGTTGTAAAGTAATAAAAGTAAACAATACTCCTTTATCTTTAATTAAATCCCAAAATAAAAATAAAAATATTATCCAAAAACAAAATCTAACCAATTAACATATGAATCCCGAAATGTATTTCTTATTTGAACTCCCTCCCTCCTGTTTTGTTCTGTCTCTATACAAGTAAGTATGTATGTTATATGATGATCAACAGTAGCTGCTGTTGTTTAAATATTCAAATTTGTTGTAAATTTTTAATGTAAACAATGAAAGACAACAATTCAGGCAAGCAGTGACTCAGTCAGCAGTGCTGCTACTAAATATTTGTAAACAATGAAAAAGAGAAAACATAGCAGCAGCAACAGCAACAAAACTAAACTCATGTAAGAAAAAGAGAATGAATACAAGCAAGAGAAATAATGTAATAGAACAAAAATACACACAGTTTTAGGAAGCCCATTAAATGAAATGTAAATCTCATATACATACGTGCAGACATACTTTGCATACATAGAAATGTTGTTGTATAAACACATGTAATTAAACTTGTTCTAATGTATGTAGTATGTGTGTCTATTTACATTTAAAATGTAAACAGTAAATAAAGAGAGAATGTTATAAAGGGAACACCACGAAGTTCTCTGGAGTTAATACGCAACTCTTGTAAGCTTCTATACATTGTATTCAATATGTATAGAAGTTATTTTACATTTATTACATTTTAGAGGGCTATGTGTAAAGATATTGAAATATGAATACTATGTATGTGTATACGTTTGTGGTATAATTAATGCGTGTTAAAAGCAGCTGTGCTAAAGTTAAAGTTTCTGTTTTTTTTCTATAATAAAATCAACAGCACGTTTTACAATTGTGAACCTGCATGTACATTGTACAATGATGTAGATAAATATGTACATATATGTATGTATATATATATGTGTAGTAAAGTAAGTACATAATTATGAATGTGTGTTTGTATATATGTTTGCTTGAAGTCTATAGACAGCTTAACGTCTGCAATTATCTTGAAATTTTTACAGTATCTCTCTGTATAACTGGAAGCAACTATAGGCTAATCAATTTCAAAAAATTCCAATTGGACGATGCCACGCACATACAAAGTAAATATTTATTTGTCTATATCTTCAAAATAGTAACAGTAAGAGCCTTTAAATTTCGTCAAAATAGCTTCATAGTCAATACACGTCATCAATCAAAAAAGGAGCGGAATCGGATAATGCTCACTTATGCGTACCTCTCATACAAAGTGAATATTGTCCTTTGTATAACTTGAGAACGGCTTAAGTCTCTACATTTGCTTCAAATGACTTCGTATTCAATACAAATCATCATTAAAAAGGTGGATGGGATTTGATAAGTGCGCGTAGCATTATCAGCGCATAGTAAATATTAATTTTTGTATACCTTGAAAACGGTAATACGAGTAATAGATGTTTCAAAATTTGGTTCAAACATTATCGTGGACAATACATATCATTGCTCAATAACTGGGCGCCTTCCATTCATACTCAATATGGAATTTGTAAAGAACACCAACTAAAGCTTCTTAATCTATCCACATCAGCCAAAAAGGTTAAGCGGATATTGAACAAAACGCACCGGGTAAAAGCTCCATCTTACCATATACATAAAAGTGAATGTGTGTTGTGTGAAGACTGCATACAGGTAAATAGCAGATTCTACAGTGTCTTCCTGAAAAGAACGATGTCTTGAATATTTGGGTTTAAGCCGGCAGGGGATAAAATGAGGAAAAACGGTAAAATTGATAACTAAGTTTATAGTTAAGATAATAATTAAGATATGGCTAGCGAAGCACGCCGCTAAGTGCGTTTTCCCATAGACAAAAACCACTCATCACGGATATTGATGAAATATATATTATAATTATCGGCTGAGTATAATACTGAACAGTTTTTTTTTCGGTTACTTCTCTATATTGTAGCAAGAGGGCGTTAAACTCAACTAATTTATAATAAGAAAAAACTATGTAAAAAATGTAATTTAGGTACTTCAGAAAATTGGCTATGAAAACTCTATTTTTTAAGAAATTTGTAAAAGTTTGGTTTTCTAATTACTTTTCAATATTATAAACAAAGTAATAAAAAAAGTTTTAAATTTTCTTTTATTGTTTTTATTTTTTATTGCTTTGAAAAACGCACTTATTTCAACAAAAATTTTAAACTTACCAAACTTTGAAGGAGATTTTTTATTATTATTTTTGAAACTCTGTAATATGTTCTAATCAACTTTGTCCTACAACTTGAAAAATTTTGAAATTTTAAAAATGTTTAATTTAGAGAATTTTTCAATAATTATGCTGATTTTACGAACATCGAATATTTCATCGAAATCCACAAAATTAAAAACTTGTTATTTGGTATTTACTTATTTATATCAGCAACTAACATACCTAACTGTCTTAAGACATTGTCTTAGGCTTTATTTGATTTAAATATATGTGGGCGGTGGACGTGTCCGTTGTCCTATTTTGTTAAAATTTTGCATATAAAAGGCTTCCAAACTTGAGGTATCATTCTATTTTTGCTGTAATTTCTATTCTATTTGTAATTTTTATTCTAAATTCTTATTTTCAGATTCAAAATACATTGCGGTTAGTTAATACAATATGTTTTTATTATTAAAACATTTCTTGAAAATGGCAAAACTTTTCAAGATGTAATTAGGAAATTTAGAACAGAATTCGCTAGAGAAAATGCTCCAACAAATCGTGTCATTAAGTTGATGGTTAAGAAATTTGAAGAAACTGAATACGTTCATGATACAGAAACAGAATTTATCGACGTAGTGGTCGTTCAACCGTGAATGTAGCAGCTGTGAGCAGAAGTATTGATGAAGATACAAAAACACCCTTTCTTCATCATATACAGTAATTAAAAATCAAACGATCCACATTATTCAACAGTTTGCATAATGATCTCTATTTGAAGGCTCATCAGATCCAGCTGAACCAAGAATTAAAACCAGCTGACCACGCATTACGTCGGCAATTCGTTTCTTGAGCCATCGAAAATAAGAAAATGAGAATTTTGTTTAACAAAATAATTGTCACCGACGATGCCCATTTTTAGCTCAATGGGTACTTCAACAGGCAGAATTGCCGCCTTTGGGGTGAAGAGAAGCCAAGAGTTAACTTAGAGCAACCATAACATCCACAAAAAGTTACGTTTTGGTGTGGTTTGTGGTCCGGAAGAATCATCGAACCATATTTTTTTGAAAACAAAAATCGGGATGCGATTACAGTCAGTGGAAATCGCTACAGTGAGATGATCGGAAGCTATTTGTGGCGGAAAATCGATGATTAAGACGTAGAGAATATGTGGTTTCAATATGATGGTGCCACTTGTCACACAGTAAGAGAAACAAGGGATTCTTTTGAAAAAAAATAATTAGAAAATCGCATTATTTCTCGTAGAGGAGGATAACATTTGGCACCAAGATCGTGTGATTTGACATCTTTCGATTTTTGTTGTGGTGCTTTTGAAATTGAAAGTGTACAGCAATAATCCCACAACAGTTCAATAGCTTAAAATCGACATTATCGAGCAGATATCAACCATTGGCAAAGGTTTATTGAAAAACGTGATTGATAGTTTTGATAAAAGATTGGGAGCATACCGTGTCAGTCGGGGAAGTTACTTGACCGACATATTTTTTTAATTTTTAACTGAAACCTATTTGTAATAAACTAAAACAAATATTTCATATCAATATAAAAATTTCATATCTATATTTTAATATCTGAAAAAAGTCTTTTGTTTATTATAATTAAAGAAGGGTGTGAAGTTAGCTTCGTAAGTTGAATTCTTTTTTTAACATTTTAGTAATTTTAACAGTCACTGTTATTTAACATGAAAAAGTGTGAAGTTAGCTTCGTAAGTTATACTCTTTTTTCAATAACAGTAAAAGTAAAAGAATTTAACATTGCAAAAAAGAACTTAACTTTACGAAGCTAACTTCACACCCTTTAGTTAAAGAGGTTCCTCAATTTCGGACCCACTTTATCTATATTTTGCCCTAACAATTGTCTGTACGAAATTTCATTTATCTAAAATAAGTACTTCTATTTTTGTTCATTCGCTCTATGAAATCGACGCACTGTGCGCCGGGTTTTAATTTGTAATTTAACAAAAAAAATTTGCGTTAGAAGTTCCAAAAAAAAACCTTAATTAAAAATGTTGGCTTGAATTTTTTATTAAAAATAAAAGTTTAACGTGAAATCGTTTACTCATTAATATATAAGTTTCTGAAGATGTCTGAATTAATTAATACACTCACTGTTATTTTCAGATTAACTTTTTGATTAAAACCAACACCACAATCATGTCTGCCAAATGGATTTATATCTGAGTATATAATTGCGTCTATAAGTACCTTTGATCTTCTTACGTTCTTTTTTATAAAAGTTTTATAAAAAAGTAAGTACAGAAAGAAAACGACTGGAATATGAATGCCTCTATATTTGTTTTTCCTTTTTTTCCATTAATTTGCCATTAAATAGACGCAATTAATAATTGACATCAATCTAATAAACTATTCAGAAGTGCAATACAATTTCATTTTATTTTATTTAAAATAATTTATTCCTATTTCATTTATTGCCATTCTTCTTCTGCTACTTGTTTTCTGAATCTGAAATAGAATGACACGATTTTCCATTCATTCCATTCCAAGTGTGTGAGATGTAAATTCTAGGAAGTTCTTTTTTCTTTTATACTTATTTTCGTTCATTTTGCGCATTAATTGTAAGCGATGAGTTAATGGCGCAGGGGAGAGAGTTGGAGACATGAAAAGTTGGGCGAAAAAAACGGGGTAAAAAAACAACAGAAATGGAACTCAATTAAATGCAACACAATGATTCATTATATTCATCATTCATTGTTAACTTTTGTCTATGAGCGCAACATTCATTCTACCATACCATTCACCCGTTAATTTATTCATGCAGTAGTAAACGAAGAAGTTTCTTATCTCTTTTAAATTCTTTTGCTATTTTTCAATTAATTTTTAAGTTTTTTTTTTTTCTATTTCGTAAAACTTCTCGACAATAGTGTTGGTTCTTTTGTCAGCTTTAATTGTATTCAGTTGCAAAATTGTACAATTTTTTTTCTTTTAGTGGCAAGCATGAATACAATTTTAGAATTTATGCAACATTTTGGTGTTAATAACTTGATGTGTCATTATTAGATGGGAGTGTCTTAAAAAAAACGAATTGTAACTTTTCAGTGACTAAATTCTTCAATATTTTTTTATAACATACCACAACATTAGATAGAATTGGGTTATATTAGTAGTGTAGTAGACCTGCATTTAATTATATTATTTGACTTTGAGACAAATGAAGTGATTCCACTTCAATCTGACCACCTCAATATAAAATTTAAAATACTAATCAAAATATTTAAGATAAATACGTATTTCAAGTAAATTGGGCAATTAGCCTGCTTCTCATTGGCTGACCCTTTTAGCTTATAGTTTCAGATACCTTTAGGATCCTTCTGATGCACTTGCACATAAAAAACATTCCATTAAAAGACTTATATAAATGTGACTCATTTTCCCTAAAAGATACAGAACGCGCTTATATAGGCACAATGTCTGCTTTAAAGACTGCGTGAGCTATTGCATTGAGCCTGTTGTTAGGTGACCCTTCTCATATTTTTTTTTTTAAAGAAAACCTAAAACTTATCACATCATTCTCATTATATAACACATATCATAACGATAATTCTATACAAGCAAAACTAAAACGCAATGGCATCTTCTGGAATTGTTATCAAGAAACCTGACTTAACATGTACTTGTATATAAAAAGCATCGATTTTAAATAAAATTTTTATAAGGTTTCAATGAATTCATTCATTTATTAGGTATTTACTTATTCATTAATATTACACAATTAAAAACTACAAAAAAAGACAGAAATGTTTATTAAATATTTTTAAAATTGGCAATTAATATTTTGATGTTTATGACTGTTAATTGTTCAATTCTTTTTATTTATTTATTTACTTTTTCTCTTAAAAGCTTTGAAGACCTAAAATTATATTTTCAACGCAAATGACACGTCTCTATCCTATAAGCGAATGTAAAATTCCACTCTAATTTACTAATACACTAACTAATAGAAATATGAATGCACTTACAGAAAAATAGGGTGAATATTAAGAAATATTTAACTTTATTTTTGCATGAATTTAAATAAATGCTACTTTATTTCTGTATTCTATCAACTTAAAAATTCTTCATTTCATTTTCCACACTTAATTAATAGGACAGTAGAGTGTAAACGAGTAGCAAAAATAAATTGTTAAATTTAATTTGGCTATGAAAGGAGATTACTCACACTTGATCATAAGCTCAACCGCGTGACAACTTAAAAATTGTGTTAAGCGATATTCAATAGAAAAAAATTTTATTAGCTGTGGATGAAACATTGATCTATCACACCACACCAGAGACCAAAGAACAAGCAAAACACAGTTTTGTTTCGGGTCAAAGTGCATTAACTGTTTTAGAAAGGTGACGTTACATGAATAGCCCCAATAATTATTAGAAACATGCAACTACAACAAACAATGCTTTACTCTTAATGCTTATAAAGTAATAAAATAAATGAATATTGCATAAAGGAGAAAATTGTTAAATTACTATTAAAATATAGTTACTTCGACAAGTAATATAGTATGTTGTAATTCTCATCGAGTTTATATGATTATTTGCATAAAAGTTTGGTTCAAGCGTTATTGCTTGACCAATTCTAACCAGTGCTGCCAACTTTTGAAAAATGTGGAAAAAATTTGATGAAAAATGTATCTGTTTGAAAAATACACCCGGATTCTTCAAGGATAGTTAAACGACATATACTTATATATATCATTTGAAAGGTATAATTATCTTCTCTCTAAATACGAAAATAGATAAAACGGTTTTTTACCCGTAAGTCCATATTTCGAAGGTGTTTCGAAAATTCCAAAAACGCATCCTTGTTCTACTCAACAGCAGGGCTGCAAAATGAGAATATAAAAATTGTACTCAGAAGTTCATAAAATCGTACTTTTTTCGACCCCAGTTGTACCAAAAATATTTTTTTAATTATTTTTAATTTTTTCATAAAAATTCATTTCTATAATAAATTAACATTTGTACTTAGAAAATCATATATACTGTAGTCTGACATCCACCACAAACTTCGTAACTTCGTGCAATTTAATCAATCATATTTTCAAAGTTAGCTTGAAAACTATTTACTGTTATAAATAAATAAGGCAAATAAGGTGATATTCAGAAGCGTCAACAGAAATATATGATTTTAGTGGTGTAATTTTGACTCTACGTCAATACAATTGTTACAATTCGTGCACGATGGTTGCAGAGTTAAAAAAACTACACTAAGATAAAAGTACATGTTTAAACATAAAATAAAGTACAAAAAAGTCTATCGATATAAATATGTACATACATATTCATGAGATCAAATTATTTTTAATAACAAATTATTTGGTATTTTAATACTAAAGCAACGAAAATTTGAAAATCTTAACAAATCTTTTGTCTGAATAAAACCGGAAACTGTAGGCACATGAAGCCTATTTCGTTTTAATAAATCACTTAAATGATAAACTACAGAAAATATATTAAAAAAAAATTAATAAAGTTCGTAAATTGTACCAAATGAGTATTTGGTGTACTATTGTACTTTTGAGTCTGAAATTGTGCCAACTTTTTCAACTCTGCTCAACAGCGCTTATCAGAATAATAGTATCACCGTGTTATCAGAAAATATTATTCTAAGCTTTTGAACTGTTTTTTTTTTATCAAAAAAGACCTATCACAGAAAAATATGATGCTCCATCAAGGCAATGCATATTATTATAGAAAAACATATAAATTGGGCAGCAAACTGCTACCTCATCTAGCGTACTCTCCAGACTTTGCGCCTTGCAACCATTTCCTGTTTCGATATTTTAAGAAATGGATGAGATGAAACAAAAATCTCTTTTAAAGGCTTTTTTTACAAAAAAGAAAAATCTTTAATGTAAACGATACTCAGTACAGAGATAAATATGAGAATATTTTTAATTCCAAGTTGACGGGGGAAGTATTCAATTCAAAAAAGTTACGAACTGGAGTGCCTACTCAATTTATAACAAGAGCTTTCCAAATTTATTTTTAAAATGTGAGTAAATTCCTTTGAAAACTACACTGTTCTTATAGATATTTTATGTGAATTCCACAAAAACAAAAATAACATTAAAGTTTAATTTTAGATTACAACTCATGTTTAAGTGGCATTCAGAATTAAAATAAAAGAAGTCACTTACCTTTTAATTTATTATCTGGACTCAAACACCGCCACAACCAAAAAAAACGTTGACGATAATGAAGAAAACAGACAACAACGTTGGCAATACGGATGATGACGATGATTTAATCATGGAAAGCATTTCATGTGGAGACAACAACAATAACAACGACAAAAAATAATAATAAAACTAAGCAAACAAAAAATCAATTAAAATTTTTGTATTCGTTCTTTCTCAACGTTTAATTAGTTTATTTTTGTAATACACGGTTTATCTTTAAACACAACAACAACGAATATATTTTAAAAAGACAGACTTAAATTTCGATTTTTTTATTTTTTGTTCTTGTTTTTGCGATATTTTTAACTTAAGATGGTGTTCGGTATGTTTGCCTGTCTACCTTTATTTATTTTTTTTGCCTTCTATCGTAGCGGCAATAAATTTTCTTTGAGAATCGTTTTCTTTTGCGTTTTAAACCTCTGTGCTCTTTGTTGTTGATTGTAGAGAGATGACAATATTTTATATTTCACAGATGATGCTTTTTTGTTTTATTTTATTTTATTTTATTTTTTTCTAAAGGTGGTTGTTTTCTTATCTTTTTTATTATTTTTTATTTTTACTTTTACTGTAACACAACCAGACCAGACACAATGAATGAAGTATTTAGGTTTTTGTTGTTATTGCTACAGTTGTTATTATTGTTGTTGCTGTTGCTATTGTTCGTTAACTTCCACTAAAAGGACTCGACAATAAAACGAAACTTAATGTTGCTTTACTGTTGAGGTGAGATAAAAATATTCGTTTTTTACAATTGTATTGGTTTCGTTTTTCTATTATACTCGCTTTGTTTTTTATAACATTTGCACTCTCTTTTCTATTTATTTTATTTATTTTTCGCTTTTAAAATTTTTTTAATTCTTCCATTTAAATTGTTGTTGTTTTATTTAATTTTTATTTTTTATTCTTTTTGTTTAATCTGCAATAAATAAGGAAAAATAATTATGAGAAAAGAGGTTATTTATTTAATTTTATTTATTTATTATTTGTGTTCGGACGTAATTTTTTGTTCGTTTTTCTTTTTACAATTATTTTTAAACACGCACGCGATATAAAAACGTGTGTTGCCCAAAAGAATATGTATGTATGTATGTATATAGAAGGATAGAAAAATATATGGCTCTTTTGAAGATATAAAGTGCAATTTCAGCAAAATTGAAAATTTTGGTAATATTTTGATTTGGTACTGTTAGAAAAGTATCTGTTTTCTAATATGGAAGAAATTCAATAATATTATGTAAAAACAAATTATAGGCGGTCAAATTCAATCCAACGTTAGCATGCTTTAGCTTACCTAAACGTAGAGATCTAAGATCTATTTTTTGACAAGCTCAGAACAATAGATGGTATAGCATAATAACTTATTCGCGATAGTTGTGTATTTCTAAAGCAATGGTCGGCACACAGAGAGCATAAAGGTAGCATTTTTGTTCTATTTTGCTGTATTTCTTATAAGCAATATACGTGTGCCCCCAGGTGTTACGTGTGCCGATTTCTGTTTTAAAGTAACCACCTTACCAGCTACTTGAATATAATTTTTATAAATCAAACTGTAATTTTACCAAATTTAACCAATAAATTAATATGAATCAATCTTAACCGATATGTAATATCAAATATGGATGTTATTCGATACTATGTTTGCACGACACCATTTTTTCGTCATTCGCTCTCTCATTCATAATACAATCCCCGATTGTGAAATTAATTACATAAATTTCCATACAAAATATTGAGAGAGAAACACTCAAACTGTAAGTAATTCTATTTCTATTACCCTCTATAACATAATATATATATAGCATAAGATATTCACTTAAATTTCACCCAGGTGACAAAACTTTTTGAATTTTCAATGCCATAAATTTCAGTACACAACAACTCCTTTTAACTTTTATGTTATGATAAAAAAAAATTACTGTTTCCTGATGGCCATACACGCGTGCCACTGTAATCACTATATTAAAAACTAATGAATTAAGCTAAAAACTACTATTACGTTCAGTATACACTTCAGGCCTTGAAAAAAGTCGTATTTTGAAGGAAAAAAAAGCTAGAAAAAGGTTAGTAAAAGAATGTGTTATGGCAAAAATCATGAAATTTGTACATAAGGTTTTAAGCTTGACTAAGTTTTATTAATGAAGAACATCAGACATGTTAGACATTGCAGAAAGTATGTATTCTCTAGTCACAATATATGTTAGTATGTAGAACAATCATCCAGTATAATTATCATATAAATATTTCATGAACTAAACTATTACTAGCACGCTGCCAAAAACTATTTCTCTGGTTCAGTCTGTAAAATATTTTAACTTAAAATTCTTAGAACTGCCTTTTCTTAAAAATCCCTTGAAGAGTACTTTTTGTTAGTAACAGGTACATTTTTTAAAAACATTTTCTCCCAAAAAAAGAACGCTGTTTAAACAAAATGAAAAAAACGGAAGAAAACTGTAAAATACGAGTAACATTGAACAAAGATAATTGATGACGACGATAACAGCAACATCAGCAGCAATTGTAAAAAAATAACAATAAATATTGTAAACAATGACAAAGGCGACCAAGACAACAACCAAAGATAATACTAATAGGAGAAGAATACCAGAAGCGAAAAATAATAGAAAAAGAAACAGAATCAACAAAGTTAACTAGACAGCCAGCCATCACTCACTGTAAAAAAAAATGCACATTAAATACAGCATGGCAGTAGCCCCTTTCAAAAAAAAAAAACTAGGCTTATAAAATTATGTATTAAGCATAAAAAACAACAACAAAAATAAATACAAAAGTTATTTTCTTATTTGTTCTTAAACATGTTTGTTCTTGTATCTTTCTTGTACAAGAACAACAAAAAATCACATGAATTTAAGAGGAAAAATAAAACAAAAAGGAACCATTTTAAAAGAAAAAACAACGAAAAGAAATACTAAACAAGAGACCGTTAAGAGCATATAAAGGAAAGGCAGAGCCAAAAAAAAAAAAACAAAATAAATATAAAGGGCGCGACAAAAAGATACAAGTGCAGGAAACTCTTGCAGAGAAACCAGTAAAGCACAAGAACAAAAACAAAATGTAAGGAAAAGGAACATTAAAATAAAAGGAAATTATTCATGGTCAAGTACGACCATTACATTACCCTACATTATTGTTATTTTTAAACACAACAACAGCAATAAAAAGTTTAACAAAATGTAGGTCGATATGTTTCCTTCTTTTGTTAATATTCGTTTTCATATACGTGTATGGATTTTTAACAGCTTTTATCGTTGCAGCTCTGCTGTTCTTCCTTTACAACTCGTACTTGTGTTATTTTGTTATTTGGTTTCGTTCGTGGCTTTGAGAAACACTAATTTTAATGAGCACTAGCAGCAGTACCAATAAAAAATATTTCTTTATTTAAACGATGAATTCCAAGCATAAATATATATTTTTTTTTAATATAGGTAAACAACATTCAATGACATAATTTCTTATTTGACTTAAATATGTTGACAAACAGAAGCAAAAAAATTTTCTAATTTAATATGTGCTTAATTTGTTTTTAATATTCTTTTACAAAACCCTCAAGATATCAATTGAATTTAATAAATATTTATAAGATTTCTTAATTTTTATGATTTTTTAATACGTTTTTAACTTTGATCACACAAGGTTTTTTATGTGAAATAATTTGAAATCAAACAGATAATATTATAGAAAAACAATGTATAAAAGACTAGCCCTGATTTGTATTAATTAAAGAAAAAATATTTTCAATCATTCATTTGTAAAACAGACGAATTGAAGGAAGAATTACGCATAAAAGTCAGAAATTTTTTTAAAAACCCTTGTTTTTCATTTATTTATTAATTAGTTAGGGTTATTGACAATAAATCCTTATAGAGTAACGAAGTAGCACAATAAATTTAAATTAAGTATGTATTCAAATGTAAAATAATTTTTTCACAGGATCGTTACAGGATCATAGCATTATGACAGTTTTGAATATGTTTAGCCAAGCCTGAATAATCAATCCTTTTGATTTTAATGATAAACCGGAAACATATTATCCACGTTTGTTGCAGATTAAAAATCTTTTAAGTTATACAACAAGCGTCAATAAACAAGTTATCCAGAAAATAAACAATAAGTACCACTATGCAATAATACGCAAAAAGGAACATGTCTAGAATAAAATACTTATTACCAAGAAAACATACTTAATTTGTTATATCTTAATAAATATTTTATTTTCTTTAAAATTTCTGCACTAAATTTTGCGTAATTCATCAATATTTTGAATCCTAGGAAAAGTATCTACATAGTCGTACAAAGGTATATCAGTTGGAATTTGTTAGGAATTTTGGTATAAACAGTTCCTGAATTCGTCGCTCATATTAAAAGTAACATAAGCCCTATACATATTTTGAAGTGTCATAAGTCACTTGTTTTGTCAAAATAAGTATAAATATTTTTATATAGTCATTGTAAAATCAATACTTTTTCTTACTCTAAAGTGCCTTCTTTCGAATAAAAGCTTAGTAGTTCTCAACATTTGACTTTTTTAAAATATCGTTAAGTAAGAACTTATTTATTTTTTTTAATTGACTTATACCACTAAACGACTCATATTCATATTTGTTTTAAAACGCTTTTTGTGTTTTCTTATGAATACATCCGGTAATTCGTTGACGTTATACAATACATATCTTGACATCTGAACTTTGAAAAGTGAAGTTGCTTTCGTCGGTGAACAAAACTTTAATTAAATAAAAATTTTCAATCAAAGGGCATTTCTAAATGATTTACCATAAAAATACAAAAAGCACTATCAGGACTTGGGGCTGCATCTTGAGTGCAGGTGTGGCCAAATTGACAAAATGGATTTATTTCTTGTAAAATGGTCACATTTGCTTATCTCAAGAAAATTGAATATCGCAAACAACTGTGAATACTATCAAGATAACTATCTCAAGCACACATCAGATGTTATAAAGCTTTAGTTGATCCGTTATTGTTCCGAACTTATAGAAACACTTGTACGGAGTCCAGAGCCTTATGTAATCGGATAGAAAAGGTTAACAACCTATACTCCATATAGCCGGAAGTACTATATCAAAATTAATTCTAAGATCCTTACTGATTGTGCTAAATTACAAAGTATATGCAAATTATGACTCAATTCAATTATTCTTTTTTAAATATTCATTCTTTTCGAATATGCATTGAGTTTATAGAATTGAGTCATTTTTGAAACTTACAGATATTATCGGATAAAATGTTATTTTTCTTATTATTCATAGGGATACATATCTTAAGTATGAATAAGACCTCAAGAAATCTATATATTTATTATATTTTTTACTTATCTATGAGAAAAGAATTTGTCCAATTTTGCTCTAGAGTTACTGGACATATTTTATGATAACTTTTTGCTCCGATTGATTCTGATTGAAAGGTTTTAGTAAGTGGGGATTTGTAGATACATATATGCAAAGAAGTATATACTGCTTATCAACCATCGCTTCGGTTTCGTCTATGATTGCTTCAGCTTAACTTAACCCTATCTTACAATATATTGTATTAAAAATAAAATTCATAAAAAATATGAACAGTTTTCACTTAATGAAGTGGAATAGTAGAAGAAATATTTGAAGGAAATTATAACTTAATATCCGTGGTCACAATCAATTATCGTCGACTTAAGTCAATATAAGGTATGTATGCTATCATATTCTACTAACAAAACTTTGTATTTACGTGAAATCCTCATTTCTCCAGCGATGTTTTTTTAAAAAGTTATTAACAAAAAAAGTCGTAATGGAGCCACATAACATTTATAATAAGTGCGTATATATACTAACGAAAATATATCCATTATCGTTCTTGAACTTAGGATTGCTTGTGTATCTTTAATTTTGTAATACATTTTTCTAAAGTACTTTTTTTTACTTTTTCGGAAACACTTCTATACATAAAAAAAGATTTTTCTCAAAAATATAATTTTCGACTTAGATTGTTATTGCTGATATCAAATAAAAACATGAAAATCGACACATATTTAGATCAAACAAAGTTTGGTAAATTTACTCGATGACTTATTAACAGTAAGCATCTTGTTTGGCTGAATTTTGAACCCATTACTCCATACATCTTATTAGTATAGAGTGTTAACAATAAATTTTGAAAACACCGCACACACCATTTAAACTATTGACAAATAGTAGAAAAAATAATACAATTGGTATGAATTGTGATGTAAAATGTGTTTTATATTCTAAACAGGTCCGCTTAGGATTACTAAGAGCCTCTTCTCTCTTAAATTTTGCCACACTGGTAACTCAAAATTGTACTTAATTTTACTTAATTTCTTATTTCCATTTTATCTTAAGCATTAAAAAAAATATTATAAATGCAGACTTTGTAAGAAAAGGCAGAAAAAGAATAAAGGGGGTGATACATTGGCTAACATTTGTTTGCAAATATCGCAAATAGCCAATCGCATACATGGATAACTTAATTTTCCTTGAATGCGATTGGCTATTTGTAATGTTTGCAAACAAATGTTTGCCAATGTATCACCCCCTTAAAAGACACAAACTATTCTTACTTTTCCGCCTAATTCCCAGAACGTAGGGTAGCTTCCAAAAAAATATTATGACAAAATCGCCAATCACTAATGCATAAGTAAAAGCGAATTTCAAAGATACTTCTTGACATTATCTTTAGCAAACAAACGCAGACGAATGGCAAAAGAGAATTCTAAAAAGGAACCGACATTTGCACAACAACAAATGAGACTGGAACAAGAACAAAAAATACGCAAAAAATACATAATAACAACAACAACGGTAATGACAATGGCAAAAACCATATGAGAAACATGCGGAAACCAAGAAAAATGAACAGAATGAAGAAGAAGGCGAGACGAATTAGAAGCTAAAAAAAGGAATCAATAAAAAGGAAACCAAAAACACAAAATGAAATGGCACACTAAGCAAAAAAATGACGGAACCAGAGCAACAATAACAACAAAATAATAAAAATAACGAAAATTGTTATAATAAGGGACACTAAACAAGAAAGCTGATGACAAACGTGTAAAATTTCCTATTTCGACAAACAAGTGATTCCTTTAGTTCATTCATATTTTTTATTTTTTAAGAAATAAGTTTTGTTAAAATTACTGTTAAAAGTTATTGTTTGTCTGTTCGAAAAACTGACGGGTAAACAGACAGACACTTTTCTTTTCTACTGGATTATCTAATATATAATTATTTTTGCCATATATGTATATTCTGAAGGAAATTATTTTTTTTTTTAATTTTTCACTGTTTAAATATTTTTTAATGCAAATATTCTTTTAATTTTTTGTTTTAAGTTCCTTCTCTACAACTGCTGCTTAATTTGTGTAATTCCTTGGGTTTTTTTTTTGTTGTTACGCAAATATCGATTTTCTTTTACTATTTAATTATTTTTGTTTTTTATTTTTCTTATTATTTTGCATGCATTTTTCATTTATACAATTTTTGTAATTTTTTCTTTTCTTCTAATTTGTTTTTTATAATTAAACTTTAAAAAAAAATTTCCTTCTCACTGCCATACACACACACACACACAGAAACATGTTCACACACAGGCACTTGTTTCTTAAAATTTTTCTCTTCATTTTTTGATTTCCTCGAACATTTATTTAATTTTTTAATTTTTTTCGTTTTTTTACACCAAAATAATTAAATATTTAAACAATAAACAAATATATTTCCAATAATTAACAATTGCGTGTTATTTTTCCATACTTTTTTCATTATTTATAATATATATTTTGTTTTATTTTTTTTTTTCTTGGCTTTTGTTTCTTTAAGCCAAATTTTCTTCTTTTTTCAATTCCAACCGTTCGCTTTGAAATCTCTTCGTAGACTGAATTAAAAGTGTTGTAAACTTTTTGTCTAATAAGAAAATACTTCTTTTTTCATTGTGTTGTTTTTGCAGTCTATTTGTGTGTGTGCCGTTGTATGAGCAGTTTGTGCGTATGTATTTGTTTTGTTTAGTCTTGTACTAAAATATCTCACTTTGTTATTATTCATGCTCATGCTCATTTAACGCAATATTAGAGTGCATTTTATTTCGGTTTCTTTCATTGCTGTGTTTATTGTCAGTGTTGCCATCAAGCATTTCAATTAAAAATTTATATGCACTGAAATTTGAAGAAAGAAAATAAAAAAGATTAGAAAAGAGCCAATCAAACCAAAATTCGCCTTTTATTTATAAGTTTATAAAATAGGTAAGATGACACATAATGACAAATTAATTTTAAAACCAATTATTCTACACACTAACTACTTTAAAAAACTAAATTTTTACAAATGGTAGGAAGTTACATTGACTTTATCGTACTTAATAATCAGTCCAAAACCACTACAAATTGCCAAATTTATGTACAATTAGAATAAATGCACAAACACCAGTTGCTTAGAAGTATAATTTCATTTTATTTCCTACAAATATTTAAAATTGCTGACGTTACTTTGTATGCGCCAATACGTTACTTTATTAATAGATGAGTGGCAACACTGATTGTTGTATTATGTATTACTCTCACTTTCAGAGCCAGTTCAATAACAAACCAATGCAAAGTCTACTAAATTGTTTACTATTCTTTATTCTTATAGTTTTTAAAATATTTGTTTGTATATTCATAAATATTTTATAGTATTTTTAAATGTTTTCTTTTTTAATTTTGTACACTTTTGTTATAACTAATGATATATACATATGTATGAATCTGTATATGTGTAAACGTAATTGGTTAGAACGCAACTGGTGTATTGTTTATTTACTTGTTAAATTCTCTTAAAATGTTTAGTTGGTATTTCATATATTGGTTTGTGACTTTGCTAATGCTGAGTTTTTAGTATTTAGTACGAAAGGTGTTTTATCCCTAGTAAAACAGGTTTTATTTTCTTTCATTCATTTATTTACGTAAAAAAATCATAATTTGTATCATTCATGAAACGAAATGCGTTTTAAAGAAGGTATTTGGATCTCTTTTAAGGGCTACTTACACCAAGAGAAACAAGTGCTTTTGTTTTTGAATGGCCAACAACATGGCCATAACTATTTTTGCAAATAAATAAATATTTTATAAACATATACGTAATCCCCGCAAAATCCCAAGTGGAACTAGGTGTACTTCTCTCCATCAGTGAGCTGCATCCGATTTTATTTTTAGACTCATTAAAAGGGACCTACAGTTTAACACCGGCTCCAAACAGCAGATGCATTAGTCAGTCCTTAACAATATTATGGGGTGAAATACCGCTGTTGAAACCTGTTACATGGTCTAGTCTGTGATTGAACTCTTGGTTGGTAGATGTCTTACCATACCACAGTGGCACAAATAATATTTTAATAGCTTTTAAAGTTTAAGTTGAAATCGATGTTCTTAACATGCATTTCTTAGGTGATTCTTCGACACCAAAAATAAAAGTTGAAGTATATATTTGTTATGCTTAAAGATCGTTAAGTACTATGAGCGCCAAAATTAAGTATACAGCCTTATTCTCTAGAATTGAGTCTTTATTTCAGTCTTTTAAATTCATGTTTTAGGAGTGCGTTTAGGGCTTTACAAAATCTATAAACAACAACTAAACAACAAAAATTATACAACAAAAACTTAATTTACTCTTTTTTTCACGCGTCAAAATAAAGTGTACAAGAAAATAACTATGCCATAAAAAAATGACGTAGAAATACTTGAAAAGTGATACCATTTTTTTCTTAAGATGCTGTCGAGTGCAACAAGAATTATATTTTAGAATTTCGTAACAGCTTTAAAATCTTCATTACGGGTAAGAAAAGGGTTTTTCTGACCTAAGCTAATAACTTAGCTAAGTCTTAATAGAT
The DNA here is from genome assembly GCA_023159175.1 of Wohlfahrtia magnifica. Lineage (NCBI taxonomy): Eukaryota > Metazoa > Arthropoda > Insecta > Diptera > Sarcophagidae > Wohlfahrtia > Wohlfahrtia magnifica. The sequence continues at coordinate 1,576,653 of JAKWBJ010000225.1, read as the reverse complement.
TTTGAAAATCTTAAAGGATTTTGAAAGAAGAGGAACATATCTATTTCATGATGTGTATTATTATTTAAACTGAACAAATCTGTGTATATTTCTCAAGCAAATACATTTTTTGCTCAATTCATTCCAAGTTTTCCAAGTGTAGAGACGATTTATTCGCAATTTTATATAAAAACCGTACTATTTTTGAATTTATTAAAGTAGTATGTTTAGTTGTGAATAAAACGATACTTTTTTTTAAATCCAGTGGGAATTGACGGAGTTATAGCAACTATTGGCTAAAGTCTATATGGTAAGCCATAACGGTGTGCACTTTAATATAAAAAAGTTTTCATTTCAGCATTTCAATATACGATTAAATTTACGATGAATGTTATCTTTTCTAAATTGTTATTCAACTACCTACTTAAATCTAAATAAAAACAACAACAAAAGTTGTAAAACAAATACAACATCTACTCCATATTTTGGCTAAATACCATGTGACGAATTTTACTCTAGAAGCACCAGCGTGATAAGAACTGACGAAAACGTTAAAAGAGTACCAAAAATGTTGTTTGGAGAGCAAAGAATCATATTGAGAAGACGTCAGCATCACGATTATTTCAGATAATTTGGACATGAAATGTATACCAACATAATTTATTTATAAGTCTTCCAACATATGTATGTAAATTTTATTAGAAGGCCGTTGCATGAACATTAATCTCCTCAAAAGTATTATAACTGGTAAAATATTATGGCTATAACGTCGAAACCAAACCACAATCTTTTGAATTAACGATAACAGTGATCTCAGCTTGAATAGAATTGGTACATTTATTCAAAAAAACTTTAACGCATGAGTAGTTAATGTAGGTCCTAGTTTCCTTTTTAATAAGGACTACATAGTCATTCCTTAATAGGTTCTAACTTGCGTTGGAGACGTTTACGAATAATGCAAAATCGAAGAGAGAAGTACAGATTCGCTTCTACTTAGTTTAATATGACATTAAGGTACTCTCTATACACATTTCAAAGATTTTTACGACTAAAATTATTGCCAGCAATTTCGAATTTCGACTAAAAACAAATGTACAATAAGACTTTTGTCTGTATGGTATCTATTTGGAGACTTCTGGATGTACATATGTATTTGCAAAAGTCGGTGGGAAAGTAACTTTCTACATAAGCCGGACTGCTTACCTACTCGGTCCCATTGTTTTTTACTGTATTTAGAGTGATAGCTATCCATGCCAGGAAACTTCGACTTCTGACAAATACCTACTGTAAGAGTTGTATACATGTGAAACGGAAGGACACTAATGCTATTTTTGTATAAGTATGTAGTGATAATATTAATTGTTCCTGGATTCGGCAAAAGCATTATTTGAGAAAGTAACGCTCTCTCTCTCTCTATTTTATATGTCACATCACGATCACAATTATCTTTGGACTTGAACTAGCGGCCTATTTAAACCAACCAATGTTTGACACATTTACAAATGTATTTAAATGTATAATTCTTATAACTTTTTAAAAAACCCTTCTAACCGAGCACAAAAATATTTTTTAATTTTTTATTTTTGCACTAAAATTTTTCAAGTGTATGTATGAAATGCTGTCTTCGTTCTATTTAACATAATCCAGTTAAAGCAGAAGAAACAAAAGATGACTTGTAATAAATTAATACAAAAACAGGATATTATAACCAGCTCTGATAGAACAAGACATTCTGTATAAATAATCTAACCAAAGCTCACACAAATATCACTTCGTAAGCAAAGCTACTAAAGGAAACATGATTTTATTCTCTTGGAAAACTCTTTTGCAAACAATTTTTTTTATAATATTGGTAAAGTTACGTTTGAGTAAAGCTGCCTTGCCAGGACTACAAACAACTACTTATGATGGTGGGTTTTAAAAGGATTTCATAAATTAAAATAATTATTAATTAAAAAATAATAATAATATATCTTTAGGTATACCACCGAATTGGTTTGCCAACGTAGATGCTGCTCCATTTGTGAAAATTGGCTCAAAATATTATTTCTTTGAGACAAAGAAAAAAACCAATTGGTATGATGCTGCCCATATTTGCCGCACGATGCATGCAAATTTAGCCACCATTGAGAATAGTTCGGAATTTGAGCAGATTACCGATTATATACGACGTCAACAATACGATGGTGGTAACTATTACTGGTTGGCCTCAAATGATTTGGGTCAAGAGGGCAAATTCTTTTCAATTGGCACTGGTCTACCTATGACATTCGATCGCTTTACACCTGGCAATCCAGATAATGCCTATGGTAATGAAAATTGTGTTCATGCCTGGTTTCATCAGGGTCAATATTCTATGAATGATTTGGATTGTAAGAAAGAATGTCATTATATTTGTCAAGCAGAAAATCCAAAAACTGTAGCATTTACCATTTGGTAAAGAAGTGAAAGTTAAAATGTGTTTGAATTAATATTAAAAAAACAAAATTGGCAATATTATCTTTTTAATAAAATTCAAAAATTTAATTAAAAATATAAAAAGGTTACTGTGGTTTATTAAACATGCTCTCTTATTAAAAGGCTTACTGATCAAGCAATAGTCTTTTAGGTAAAAGCTTCATTTTCAGTTATAAACATTTTAATAAATGTTTGCTCCATATATAGTAATCTTCCAATGCAGTAAGCAAATAGAAATGTATATTAGTGGACTATTTACTCTGCTTTAAGCATTGAAAAGAAATATTTAAAAAAAAAAATATTGGTTATACTTTTATTAGAAACCTTTGTTACTTAAACGAACTCAGGACTACTAAATCATTAGTGCTATTAATGATGTCTTATAATTTTATCTATTTTTCTTATGACCAAATTGGAAATAAGACTAAATATAACCAAGAGAATAATTGTTCGCACATTGATCCTGGCAGACCTTTAACAACAAATTAATCGTCACAAACTACACCTTTGCAACAATGTGATATCAATTAGACGGGTTTGACAGAAGTTTATAACGGGTCCGCCATCTTACGTTTTTTTTCAACTAGTGCTTATTTCTTAAATGGTAACACTTAGCTCATGTCTGATTTAACAGATAATTAGTTTTATCCTTGCGCTGAATGAATATGGTTGTGTATACGCTTTTCTCGCTTCGCTAAGTGGGCCTGCGATCGACTTACAGAAGATGCCGATCTTGCCAAAAAAAATCATCTTTTCAGATGAAGCTCATTTTGATCTGGGCGGGTATGTAAACAAGCAAAATTGTCGCATTTGGGGCACAGAAAACCTGCACGCATACATTGAAGAGCCGATACACCCAAGACGAGTCACTGTATGGTGCGGGTTTTGGTCGAGAGGCATAACTCGAAAATGAGCAAGAAGTGTCCCTTACAGTCAATGGCGATCGTTATCGGGCCATGTTGAACGAATTTTTGTTTTCAACAGGAGTGCGGTACGTGCCACACAGCCGAAGCTACATTCGATGCTTTGCGCCCTGTTAAAAAAAAAAAAAAAAATTTATTTGTCGGACCTTATATGTCGGACTATTGGGATCAGAGCTTTATTAATTTTGTTTACGATAACCAACTTGAATGCAGCGTATCTCTGAAGAAAATGGCTATCAAATATCTGAATACTGAGCCCCGTGGCTATAGAGAGCGATGTTGTTGCCAATGATATAAAATTCTCCGCTTTGAATTTAGACAAAGTTTTTTAAAAGTAAACATTTTTAAATACTTTCGGAACTCATTCACCAAGTTATAAGCTACAGAAATGTCCTTTCATAAAATCAACGTTTTCGAAGGGGCAGTTGTTTGAAAATTTTCAATAAAAATTGGCTTGACTTGCGAAAAAAAATGTCATTAACCCATTAAGGCCAGACTATGATCCCGTTGACCTAGATTGATGAAACTTCCAAGAACTGATTATACTGACATAAAAAGGATTTAAGTGAAATTTAAAAAAAATCTTATTGGGATCTTACACGCGTCTTTTACTACTGATGATTAAATTTTAAATAAAAAAACAAAAATTGCAAATCGTTTTTTATCCATTTTTGAGGAAATATAAATTTGTTATAAATATAAATAAAATCTAAAACTATTTTTAATACTTAACTTTATTTAATAAAAAATCCTGAAACACGTTAATTAGATTTTGAAAAAATGTTGAAAATTTAAATTTCAGTTTGAATTTTTAATAAAAGTTAAACGGTGTAAGCGTAAGACATGGTTGAAGTGAATGTTGCGCATACGCAACACCGAGCCATAATAAAATAACAGTAAAAACAACATACATATTTATTAAGTTATAAGTATATTAAAAAATAAGGTGATATTTTGCAGAAGATTCCAAAAATAGGATAAGTTAAGACCCGTCAAATTCCAAAGTTTGTTTATTGTTTTCTTTGATTACCATATCGCATTAGGATTTCGTACTAAAAAATCACACGGTGGGTCACTAAGGAATATAGCTCACCGTTGCTGAAAATACAAAATAAACGTATTTGACCCCTGCAACTTATTGACTTCTTGAAGTTTCGTAACGATTAGTAAATAAATAGTCCATTTTCATTATGGATTTAAAAGAAGTGAACTGCTTCATAGCGAAACCTGAATCAGAGCGCTAAGCGTTGTCTAGTTGTCAAAAATTCTCAAGCCATTTCAAATTGTATAAAGCAAACCATAATAGCGCGGCTTCAACGCTTTACAATTGGAAAATCTAATTTTGACAACGCGTTAGAAAGTGAAGTTGGCTGCGAAGAAAAAAAGTATTGCCATTTTAGCTGTTTTGAATCAAATCTAGCGATTCACTAACTTTTTAAGTTCAATTACTGTTCATGACACAATTTTAACACTTTTATTTAGGTATATCACTTCAGCGTTAAATCTGGACAAATGTAAAGACAAAGCCCAACGCCATAATTTAGGTTTGTCAGTTAAAAAGGCATAAGGCCGATATTACTCCCATATGGAGCATGGAGCCGAGACATTCTAAATAAATAAATATTTGAGTTTGGAATAAACCTTATGTGTATGTGTGTATGGTTTTAAACGACAACAATTTACGCATATATTTTAATCTGTTACCTAATTAAGAAGTTATAAGTTTAACGATCTGTTTCTGTAAGACAAATCAAATGATTTGTTTGCGTTACTAAGTAATAGACAAGTAATTTTGTCTTATACTTGTCAAAAACTGTTCATAAGTTTTCTATATTAAAGGCCTATTTTTATTTTATTTGTACTGTATAATACTTAAATTATATTCAGCTCACAGTTGTATCTTTTGGATACTGTACTGTATAAATATAAAGCATTTTAACAAAAACGACAGACCACAATAAAAGCCAAATAAATGCCACAACATAACAAAATAAACAACAGCCACCTGTCAAGAAATGTCAAATAAAAATAGAATCAAGGAAAAAACAGAGAAATACATTAAAATTGAGTACAAAATCTAATCAGAGAGTTAAGATTAGAGAGAGAGCCAGTATCTCCCTGCCAGATATGAATCGCAATTGTAAATGAAAAACAGTATGAATTGGAACTCATAAAACCAAGGTATTGATGGATGTTAAACACGCAGCAGTAACGAAAACAAACGAACGATAAACATATTTATTAAAAAGGGAGCTGGAAATATGATAAATAAGAATATACGAAAAAAACAACGGTAAAAACGATAACAACAATGTAACGGTTGGCACTCATAAAAGGTCTTTGCAAATAAACCCACAACACAAGATATAGTTTTTCAGCACATTTTCTTTCTTGTTTTGCTTTTTCTTTGGAAATAAAGTGAGGAAAAGAAATAAAAGTTGATAGAGTTGGTGGTTGGTTGGTTGGCTGATTGTAGTACCAGGGTGAGAAGACGTAAAGAGTAAATAATTTTACTGTTTTTGCTGTCTTTTTGTGTTACATTTGAAAGTTGGGGCAAATCAGCAAGCAGCAGTAAAAGAGTGTGGAAATAATAAATCGAAAATTTGTGCTGCAAGTAACAATTTTAATCAAATAACTGGATGAATGAACTGAAATGAAATGAAAAGGAAAGAAAAACCACCATTTTTCCACATAAACCGAAGAAATAGAGAAAATATAACGTGTAAATTTGCAGGTAACGGAAGAATATTCGACGTTTTTTGCGGTGAAGAAAATGATAAAAAAATGGTTATGAAATGATAAAATTAGTGAAGAAAAATACCAAATAAAAACAAGTGAATTTATAAAAACATTTAAAAATAAAATATAAAGAAAAAATATATTTTCAATTTTTTTGAAAGTTGTTGAGTGTTATAGTTTCGTTAAGTTTTTCCTCAAATAAGGGCAATTTTATAGATTGCCTAGTGATATTTTTTTATAGGAAATAAATAATAAAAAAAATTAATAATAAAAATATATATACAAATAAATCAATATGTCAACTGAAAGCAATAATACCCCAGTGGATCCTAGAGTTCAGGTAAGTTTTCACCCTATCATAATAATTAAACAAAAATGCCCATTAAATTTACATTCAAATACATATTCAACTTATTAATCTATAGATAAAGATTTAATCACAACGTTTTGAACATGGTATAGATATTTATCAGTATATTTATGTATGTATATATTTGTCATTTATATCACATTTATTTTTGGCTGACAATGACCCTCATATACATATGCAATCGTTTTTCATTTAGTGTATGAACATACATTTTCATATCTAATTTTTCTATTCGAACAAAAATCAAAAATCTTTGTTTATTTTGCGAGATTTTTCTCTCAGACTATTCATGTGTGCCGTCCCATTTGGCTATTTATGACAACTTCATAGTTTTTGTTTTAATTCATATTTGTTTAATCCATTACTATTATTCTCGTTTAGAAGAATATAGGAAAGCAAAAATATTATAGAAGACTTTGTTGCCTTCACCATGACATAAGCATTATATATGTAATATGGTTTATTCTCCTCTTTTAAAATAGCAGATAAAAATAAAAATATTTTTATTTTATGTGTCGGCGTCTTTGCCAAAATCACTTTTCATTCTTCTTTTCTAAACTCTAACCCAAATTCATTATTGGCCAAGAAATTATATTGAACTTTTATTTTCATTACATTTCATGTTATTTTTGTTTGTTTTTAAACAGTGGAACTTGTATTATTGTAGATGAGTGCAACATCAAATAAAACTATTAGAAATTTAAACTTTTTCAACGATTGCTATAAAAGCTATTAAACGACATTTGTTAACTACAATAACTCTGTGACTTTTTGCATAAAAAAGCGTTGTATTATTCAAAGCCTCCAAATATTTAGCCTATATAATAAATTGAAGCAAAGCCATAAAAAAGACAAAATGACCTTTCGCTTAACCCATACTTTTTATCATCCAGATAAAATAGAATAAATCTGGAGAGTACAAAAGCTGGTGCATGCTGTTGCAGTTTATAGACGAATTCATTAATGTATACTTCCCTGTGGGAACTGGACTTTTTCCTCATTAGAAAGGTCGTTTGCCTTTACCCTTTTTAAAGTTCATAATGTGAATGACATGGCGTACATCCAAAAAAGTGGCCTTGCTGATCTACAAATCTCCCTTAATCCACTTTGGTGCACGTTCACACAAATAAATCCGCTGGTATGACCACAATTGCAACAGTAGTTTAGAAATAGGTTACGTTAACGCGAAAAACGTGTTAGAAATATTTCAAAGACAAACGCTAAGTAGAGGCGCTTGGAAGGATATGCTGTAGCAGGCCAAATTTAGGTAATCGGTTTGTAAAGGCCAATTATGTGGTCCGTGGTATGTTTGTATGTGATATTTATTAATTAAGAGAGGATAAAAACAATTGCCATTAGTATTGCATTGTTCGATAGCCATATCTGCACCGGCCTATGTATGAAAATCTTCTGTTCCGTATTAAAAGCAAACATTAGTGAGTTTTACTTGTTAATTATTTTCCAAAGCAAACCACTATGAATAGTCAAAGTATTTTTAAGAAAATTTATATGGAAACTTGTGAAGAGTTCATAAGTCAGTGAGAAAAAAGTTAAATATTTTGATTTTTAAGCCTCATTACATCAAGACTCGTATCAAACACAAAAATTGGACTTAGAATCATTAGGAATAGGCCAAAAAAAAATGTGCACACTTTCGCAGAATTAGAATTTAAAACTGAGAGACAACGAAAGACGTATCTTTGTTCTAAATGCTACTTAAGCGTTAAAAACCGAAATTGATCTCCTAAAATAAAGCACTGACCGAACAATGATCAGAGCTCGAATTTTAGTTTTTTTTATTATGGCCTTTAAAATGATAAGTGGAAAGACTTGCTTTAACCACATTTATTAAATGCCTATTTGCTTTTGAATATGGATTGGACAGTAAAAAGCACACAAACAACTATAAACTTATCTACTATCACAGCAAGGGCGAATTACGACATGTTGCATGAAGGATGGCCTGAGAAAAGCCTGCATTCTTTTAGCCCTGCTCTTCAACAAGGTCTTAGAGGAAAGGGGAGAAATTCCACGACATGAACTTACAACTATAACGACATGATTAGAAAAATCGCAGCCATACAAAATGAAGCTGAGAATGCTGGTATGAGAATCAACATATCAAAAGCCAGGGTAATGCATATAAAATCCTCGAATAACATGTACTTCTTCATAAATGAAAAATAACTAAAAAATGTTTCTAAATTTAAGTAACTGGGCACTATATTAACAGCTACTGGCGGTTCTGTTGATGATATACAGAATCGCATTTACTCTTGCGATCTCGGCAATCTCAATACATATCAAGAAGAACCAATATTAAAATCTTCAACTCTAACAAACTCGCTGTAAGTTTTTATAAACCGATGCTTACAGAGAATCTCGGGAAATTCTGGCCTCAAAGAATATCCAACAAAAGGCTGTAAAGAGAAACAAGACAAAATCAAATAAAAAGAAAGACTCGTCAAGGGAAGTGGCGCTGAATCTGTCACGTCTCACAAAGGCCTACGAACGATACAATAGGAAATGTTATTGAATGGAATCACCAAGTGGCCGAAGAAGTGGTAGACGATCGTCAGTGGTCAAGACCTGTAATGAGATTAAAGTACTAGCGTTGGCCAGAAGTGAATGTAAGATGTTATAGCCTCCTCTTAGCATTCTTGGTTAATAAGGGTTTGTTATGAATCAAATGCAATTTATGATTATCCTATCGATACCAAAAAATTACAATTTGAAGTGGTCATATATAAAGTCTTTGGCTATTGCAATAAATACTGTTACGTTTTTACCTTTTTAAAAACGTGTTTTTATGAGTTCGTAGATTGTAATTAAAATAAAATAAATTTTGTGTTTGGTTTTAATTAAAAAAATCTTTTATTCAACACAGTTTTGTGCACCACTGCTTGTAATCTTTTTAAAGGCAATAACAATTTTTATTCTTAATTACTCTGTCTGTTTACAACTTTGTAAACAACAACAATTACTCGACAGATCTTTCTACTTAAAGATCTTCCAACCCGTTCGTAATTATAACTTAGGTTCGATCACAACCTTTTCGACCAGAGGTTATCCACACTTAACTCTCTTTGCTGAGTTAGCTCCAACTAAACTGGTTTTCTACTTCACGAGTTTACTCCTTATAAACTCTCTTCACACAAACTGCACTCGCTGAGTTTACTTTACTTCAACTGCACTCACTGAGTTTACGGCATATAAACTGATTGCTGTTCGCATCGATGTGTTTTTTATATGGTTGAGTAAACAACACACGGAAATCTCTCGAACCTCTCGATATTTCAGGTAGATTCCATTTTTATTTTAATTTCTTTTTAGTTCTTTTGTAGCCATGCGAATGTAAACATCTACCTCTTTTAGCTCTTAGTATTTGTTGTTGCTTGTTTATTGTCTGTTACTTGTTTTCTTTGCTGCTTAATTATTGTTGTTGCCGTGTTATGTTTACTTACTTTGTCTCTGCTAATGGTTGTTGTTGTAGATTTGGTTATTTGTAAACAGCACGTATAGTTGTTTTTGCAGCTTTTGTTTATTTATATTAGCGATGTATTAAACGCTGTGGTGCGCAACCTTATTGTCAGAACAATATCATTTTGATCAATCAATTTTTGAGTCACATTCCTAAAAAATATAATTTGATCAAATAAATCTTATATCCTATATTACACTTTTTTAAAGATAGATAAAACCGACCCCCATTGGGAACAACTTTACTGATTACTTATAGGTAAATAGTATAACATTTAAATTGATAAGAGTAATGTAAGACCGCACCATATTGCTGGAATTGTTAATTCACAAGTAGAACTTCCGTCAGTATGTTATATTATATGCCTTACTTTAATTACATCCCGTCTCTACGCAACCTTAACAGCAATATAACCATAAAAAACAATCATAATACTAGTACGTTATGATCGGACTATAGTTCCATACTTGTTTCACATTTCAAATTAGATGAATAGCTAATTGAGTCATTGTTCATATAAAATGTTTTCCAAAACTATATATTATTATTGATGTTTAACTATGACCTTTTCTTGAAATCTATTTTACATTACAATCATTATGACTTACTTTAAGAAAACAAAACATTCGAAAGCATCGGCATCATTTCAATTAAATTTTTAATTAATATATTCTATACATATGCGAATAATTCATTTAATATTTCCTATTTTTCTCTACCATTTTAGATTGAACTAGAGAAACTGAATACAGCAACAGACAATATTAATAAATACGAAGTAGAACTTGATGTGAGTATTGTACAATATTAATGTCTATCGATTTTCCCTCTTTGTTCCAGCCAAGTCCTTTTTCTTTTGTGTTTTTTACAAAAAAAAAAAAAAAAAAACAAACTGCATTAAAATTGAACTTAAGTTTTATAAAAGATTCAAATAAAAAAATTGCTCAATTTATATTTCCATCATTCTTAAAAGCAAGCAGCACTAATAAAACACAACTAACATTCCATTTTAAACAGGAAGCGAAATGTGAATTCAAACGTATTTTAGCTGAAAGCGTTGTACGGATAAAACAGTCTGCACACAAATTAGGAAATTCAATTGAAGCGGCTAAACCCTATTATGAGTCTCGAATATATGCTGCACAGGTGAGTAAAACTGCAGGTTGGGGGAATAGGAGATGGTATAATATGGTCGTAAAAATACTGTGTGTGAAACTTTTGCTACCTTTACTAGAGGGAAAGTAATACGATAGGGGAACTGTGCAGAGAAAGAAAAATTGCAGAAGGTATAGAATAAATATAAAATGGCCAGTGATACACAATTGTATACAGTTGTGTTCGTAGTACATCACCTTAATATTGTATATGGTAAAGAAAGACCATCCAGATTTTGGTTCTCAAATAAAAGCAATTTCAATTCTTTATACGCAATCATTGAACTTAGTTCCAATTATTTCACTTTAAAGTGTGATAACACTATTACAACACTACTAACACAAATTTTATTTTTAAATACTTAGCTTACAATTTTTAGTTCTAATCTTTTTCATGTAAAATTCCTTAGATTGCTCATGAAAAAAGTTATGTTACGTCACTCGGAAGTCCTATGTCCCATTGTGATACTCTCAATAATATTTTCGTGCAAACCGTAAGAACCAATCACTACTTCTGACAAATTCCGAGGAACAATTTTAATAGCTTCTACTGAGATTAGTTTGCTTTCGGATACTATATCTGTAGGATATAGGTTTATATTTTTAGTTTGCGTTTAGAAGTAAATGTAAACAGATTACCTACTATTGTCATTTTTCTCAAATTAAACTTTCAAACATTTCATTCATTAATGATTAGGTTCGGGCTTTTTAATAAATGCATAAAAACTTTCCAGCAAAGTGCAGAAAAATTTAGCAGATCATCAAAGCAGTTAGTGAACTAGCTTTATCATGGTGGGACACACCCTCTCCTCCTCTCTTTTTTTAGTCAATTCTTCCTTCAAATGGTCGAGTTGTAAATGGTTGATATCGTTATTGATCATTTCGCCAGGCTGTATCAGCTCATAATTAATAATTCCCTTCAAATACTTTGATATTCTAGACATTAAAACCGAATCTGGGAGTAGTGCTCTTGCGATCATTTTTTCATTTTTCTGCTACTGCTTATAACTTCTCAATTGAACATCCTGAATCCAAATGTATATCGTAGTTTGAAATCTGTTTTGAATGCCAAAAATTTTTACTCTGGTTTGCTTACATGATATCAAGCATACATTCCCCTTTGGCAAACATCCCATCATTGAAATAATAATTAAGGACATATTATATATTCATGTTATAACGAGCAAATGCAAAAGCACACAAGCCTCCATTCTCCTAAATCCTGTGTAATTTTATTTGACGATACATACACATAAGTTCATATACATATGTACTATATAGATATGTATGTGTATATAAATGTTTTTATTAAAATTCATATATTTTTAGCTTGCTAAGGAAACCCAACAGGCGGCAGCCAATTATGAGAAGGCAAAATCCATACATGCCGCTGCAAAAGAAATGGTTTATCTAGCCGAACAGGGTTTGGGTGAAAAATCTACATTGGATACAGCATGTCAGGAGATGTTAAGTCATGCAGCCAGTAGGTGTTATAAATGTTGTTTATTAGACTACTTTAGAATCAACGTGTTTTTTTTAATAACATTTTAATATGCAGTATCTATTGGTGGGAATAAATTTTTATTATCATTTTTTTTCCTTTTATATTTTCCTATAGGCAAAGTAAATCAATCACAATTAGAGGTTACCGATGCTCGTAATTCATTGAAAATGTGTCAATTGAAACTAGAAGTTGCCAATAATCGTGTGGGTAAATTACAGGGACAATTGCGACAAGCCATTAAAGCATCAAGGTAAGTAAGTATTAAATGTTATGCTATGTGTCATATTGAAATCAAATCAAAGCAAAGATTTTCCTTCTACTGATGTATGATTATAAAGGTAGATAGCGATTATTATTTTTTTTTTTTTTAATTTAAAATTTAAATGAATTTATTTTTTTTTCGTATTAGTACATTAAACTTTTATGTTTGTAAAAAATTCTAAATGAATAAAAAATTTGTGCAAACCACCCCATCCTTGGCCTACTTTCTATGTCTCTCCCACTTATCGGAATTTTCCAGGCCTTTAATAGCACAATCTTATAATAAGTTCAAATACATTTTTCGTACACATCTTGCAAACTTCCCGAAAATTTGAGATTATATTTAATTGACTTCGAATTGTTCTTACGAAAAAAAATGTTGTATTATTTCGAGTAGACAGTAGAATGCACTACGAGCAAGATGACAATTATTATAAGTACATAAGTATATACTGTTCTCTAGTTTAAACTGACTATCTTTAGATATTCTGGCAGCACCAATTTAGGGAGGTTATCTAACTAGGGACATGCTAGGATTCTTAACATGGTCATTAATTATAGTATAGTATAATAATATCATACTATCTTGATCAAAAATTTCCGGTATAACCCCCGTGTGGCGGTCCCATCGTTCCGATTTGAGTTTTGTTTTTTTTTTTTTTGTTATGTTGGTACATCTATTGTTGATATTCCCGCTAAATCTTAGCGGCATAACTTGACATTTTCGTTTCTTATATTCAGTTCTCTGTATGCCCATCAGTGCTTCCTGCGAATTTTCCATTATTTCCTCTCGGCTGCTGAAATGCATTCCCCGTAATGGTTTTTGAACTCGATTGAACAGAAAGAAGTCACATGGAGTCAAATCAGGTGAATTCGGTGGCTGTTGGATGGCATTTGTTGCATTTCGCGTCAAAAAATTCGAATAATGATGACATGTTGCAAAATCCACGATGAATGTTGGATTGGATTCAGGCTGGCAAATCATGTCTTTTGCGACCTCAACACTGTCAAAACTGTAAAAAATCGCCAACACACATAGAGATAGATCTACTCTTGGCTACGTAGCTTATCCAAATATCAAGCAATGGCGTTAGGATTTAGCGGGAATATCAACAACAGATGTACTAACTTAACAAAAAAAAAAAAAACAAAATCTGAACGATGGGACCACCACACGGGGTTTATTCCGATAAATATTTGATCAAGGTAGTAGTATAAAAATTATCTTTTTCGCCCTGAAGACGTTTGCTATATATACACTGATAGGTCAAGAATAAATGAAAATCATGACTGTAAAATTTTTTCGGAACAACTGAGAATCAGACTATTATTAAAATAACAATACTACATACAGTGAGAAAACTCATAAAGATTGCCTAGCAGTTTTTAGGAGATATTTAACAATAATATCTGCATATTTACTAATAGCGGAAAAAGATTCTTAGAAAGTGTATAAAACACATCGTATAAAAATAATAATGAGACATTCGATGGTTACCCTAATGCCTGATGATCTCATGTAGTATTTTCTGCAAAAGCTACAATAACAAAGACAATGACTAAATAATTTTCTCTGGCACTGCCTGAAATTCGAAGACATAAGGCTGGCCTTGTTTATTCTGAGAAAATTCTATGGCACGAACAGTATGCCAACTGGCAAGGTGGATAAGATCTACGCCTTCAGAAGATCGAACGAATGGTTGACATAAGTTGTCCTAGAAACTTAGAACTTTAGCATAATGGTGAACTTATAGTAGCACACCTTAGACTTCATTTTGTAGTCGACTTCAAGGCGATAAAAAGCAATTCTGAAGTAAATTTAGCCATACTGAAACTGCGTTCCCTAGTGATTACTTGTTTGAGCAATACTGTTGGTCTTTTTTAAGATTTTTAATAATTTTATAGTTCTTCGTGAGTTCTCATAGCTTTTCATCATAAAAATGCTGTATAAAGTATTTAATTTTTAATTTTTGTTTTTATTTCGCATTTTAGTTAAAAGAAATTATTTATTTTGTTTTTCTTTCTTTTTTGTTTATTTTTTTAGTTATAATATAAGACGAAATTTACTTTTAATTAATTTATTGGCTTATCAACATGATTTAAATAATTTGTAAGTAAATTAAAAAAGAAACAGAAAAAAAATTACTCAAAACAATTTTCAAATGTTCACTATTTATGACTTTTTCAGACCCTATTACGAAACCCGTGCCAATTATAATGGCATCTTAAAAGCACAAAAGGAAAAAATTAATGATCTCGAGAGTAGAGTAGCTGAAGCCAAAATGACTTATAATGAAGCACTGAAGAATTTAGAGCAAATATCTGAAGAAATACATCGCCAACGTCAACAGAAGCAACAGAATCTAATGAATTATGAAAGCATGTTGAAACAGGTTGAGGCCGATAATGCCTCGTCAAATTATTCCTCGCCAATGGGAAGTAGTAGTTATACACACTTTCCATGTGATATAGACACCTCGGATGAGTACCTTGAGATGCCCGATAAACTGTCCACCAATTCGAGTCCAATACGTCAACGTCATGCCGATGAGCACGAATGTCCTCATTTGCTGCACGATTTTGATACAGTCTTAACGTTTCCTCAAAAAATTGCCAGTGGTATGCATAAGTCGGCAAGTACTAGTAATACCAGTGATAATTTATTTGCCCACGCCCAAATGCACGGTCCATATGAGATAAAATCATCTGCAGGTAGTGGACAAAATCTAACAAATGATAATAGTTCTAGTACGGGTAAGGAAGGTGGTGGTAGCGGTGGCTGTGATGGTGGAGGTGGCGATGATAACGATATAGAACAATGGACTGAAATACGTTTATCACATTCGGAAAGTACCAGCTCTAGTTACTCGAACCAAAGTTTGCTACACGATCATGCAGATGGTCAAGCCGAAGATGTTCAATCCCACCACTCATCATCGTCCTCGTCTGATGAGCCCAAGCGTAAAGTTACCTGTACTACGATATTCCAGGAAGAACAACTGGGCAAAAAGCAATCGCTAAGCCAATGGCTTTCACGCACCAATAGCCTTAAGGCTAGTGGTCGTCGTCAATCGCTCGATCTGCTAATAGATGCCAGTGATAAAGTTAAAGATGTTTTCTCTTTTGGTTTTCAGAAAGTTGGCCGCAGCCTAGAGCGACGAAATAGTGAGTCAGAAATGAATATTGAAAGTAGTAATGGCGGTACCACTAGTACAGGTATTGGCAGTAGTGTCATGGGCAGTAGTAGTGGTGTAGCTAGTGTTTTTGGCAGCGGCGGTGGTGGTGGTGGTAACACTTCAACTTCATCAACATCATCGGCTAGCGATTTTCTATTCTTCACAAGGTCAGTAGACCCACCAACAACAACAACGCATGATTATATTAATATAACAAATCAAAAAAGCACTCTCACAAATTCTAGTATTATTAAAAATCTAAATAATAATAATAATAGCAAAAACAATAGCAATAATCATAGTAGAGCTTTGCACAAAAAGACTGGATTATTTGGCGCTTTACAAAATCACTTTACAAAATTTTAATGAAATCATTTGAAATCAAACAAACTCAGAACAAAGAAACAAAATTTATTCAAATTATTTGTATACTACTCCTACACTAATTAACAACAAGAACAACACCATCTACAAAAATTTTTTAAAATTAAAATCAGAATCAAAAAAAAAACTAAAATTTTTTAATTCTATTTAACTCTCTCACTCACTCACTCTCTCTCTTTTTATGAATGTACTTCTTTTTACAAAGGCAAGTACTTCCAATTGGCTGCTGCTGTAGTTAAAAATGTTTTATTTAAATATTTCAGTTAATTTTTTTAAATGCATTTATTGTTGTAAATAAGTTTATTTTTTATATTTTATCTTTTATTAACTAAATGCTTTATAAAATCGGTTTTGTTTTGAAAAGAATTTTAAGGACTTTTTTTAATGTTTTTTATCTATTCTGTAATATCTCTGTGTGTGCTAATTGATATGATTTTCAATTTATCACTATGTTTGCATGTTTTTTACAATTTTATATCCTACACCACCATTGCTTTTTGAGCAGATTTTTGCAACACTTGAAAAAATAGTTCAACCCAGAATCCTTTTTTTAATTGAATTTAATTGAATGCCTTTATACCTTGCGATTATGATACAGACAAGTTTCTATCTAATCAAAGTACTTATCTCAAATTTTGATTAGAGTCATTCAATCCATAGCTTAGCGGATTTTTCCATACATTCAGAAGAGACAAAACGTCTACTTAACGAAACCTTCGGTTATGTTTTAAAGGTTGTCTGAGAACATTCTCATGCTTCCTCTCTTAACTCGAGCGAATGTGTAATTTGCTTGGTCACCGTCCAGTACTTCTGATACATTTGTTCATATTCGTCAGGGACAAATCTATTAGACAGTTCAGATCATGATGCCTTATTATTATTATTATCAAGGTATAAAAGTACTGCGACCTTCCGATCTATTGTATAGCCCGCTATCTATATAGGGTTTCCCTATATTATCCTCCCCAACCTCGTATGTCTTACGAATGTCGGTTGGTACCAACCGCGATAACTCTCTGCCTAGAATCTGATAGGCACCCACATACTTCTTTCTAGAGTGCCTCAAGGCTTCACATGCACCCAGTACGTGCTCTGGTGATTTTATTTCCCATTTTACTCAGATGTCCATTTGGCCTGCAATAACCGGTTAATAGCCCGATCAGTATCCTCAGGTTGTCTCTGGGTATACCTATGCAGCATTCGAATCTTCTCCTGTTATAGTTACCCAACAAAAGTTTAGATTGTCTCAGACCCGTACGGCCAGAGAAGAGTACCCGCCTTTCATTATTCTTATTTTTGTTGAGAATGCCCCTTTAGGTCCCTTCTCAGTCCACAAAAGGGTTCAGACCCCACCAGTGCAACGGAAGCTCCCTTTCTAGCCAGTTCATCGGCGCTTTCATTCCCCGGAATACCTACATGACCCGGGACCAAACATAAACTGACCCTATTGTCCCTGCCTAGCTGGTTCAAATCACCCAGACATTCCCAAACTAACCTTGAGTCAACCTCATAGATGCCAAGTGCTCGGTTGGCGACGTGACTATCAGATAGTGTGGCTATGTCCTCTATCCTCTATATATCCTCTCCAGGTAAAATTGTGCACATCTCTCAATTGCATAAACTTCCGCCTGGAACGTGCTAGCGTGTTTTCCATAGGTTCCGAATATTCTCTCCTAGGACGAAACATTCTAGCTGCTGTACCATCTGTGTACCACAAAACGGCTTCTTCTCTAAAGGAGCATGCAGTCACCAAACCTTCCCACTCACTATTACTCAGTCCTGTCCTGAAGCTCTTTCCAAAATCATAGAGTTTCATGATCCTGTCCACCGAACAGCCAAGTAGGGAGTAATCGAGCACTCGGCTAAGCGGGTTAACATGACCCCCGCATAACCTGGTACCCAACTCATCTCACATTGTCTTTGTCATGGTCTCTATGGCTCTCTTTCTCACTGCCAAATGCAGCGGACTAAAGTCCAATAGAAAATCTAGTGCAGCGGTAGGTAAAGCTCTCATTGCCACAGTTATGCCTCAGCACGCTTATCCTTGTACCTTATTTAGCTTTGCCTGGGCTCTTCTCAAAATTGCTCATATCGCCCATACAATACATATATACATCCAGTATAATATTCTTGGGTTACAGCCACAAGATCTCCCTGCAAGCCTCCTGCACACCATAAGCGCATGCGTATCTTTTCTTGAGACAGACTCCTCTTGAGCTTTTCACGTCAGTCTACTATCCAATATTATTCCTAGATATTTATTTGGTGATATTTCCTCACCCAGTAGTCGAATATTCCTCCATCTTGGAAGTTTTTTTTTCTAGTGAATAGTACTATTATAGTTTTGCCCGGGTTAATGTATAACCCAGTCGTCCTACATCACCTACCCTTGCTATCAAAACAATGTCATCTGCATAGCCCTAGATAGTGTTCCTGAGAGTTCATCAACAACCGGACTCCACATTAAATGCTGTCCAGGATGTAATGGCACGCGTTGCAGAACCCCGCATCTTACATATGTAGTTATTCAGTTTCAAGTGTCTTCAATATAAAGGATGTGAGGTTAATCGGTCTGAAGGACTTTGTATTTGCAAGATGTAGGGCCTCTAAATGAGTTCGAGCATAGCAGACGGCCCATATAACCTAACCTGACCTGACCAAACTCATCCGTTGCGACTTAAGTTTAAATATGTGTCTAAAAATTACGTTTTCCTCAAAATTCGTTGCGTTTATTACATGCCAAACAAATGTGGTTTACAAGAGAGGAAAGAACTGCGTAGTAATATAACTTTTTTAATAAAAAGATTAATTTTTTCGCCAGAAAACTTTTTTCTTTTATTACTATGCCAATTTCATTGAAAATAATCTATCAAAACGGTTTCGAATTGCAGTTTAAAATTAGAACCAAAAGATTTTTGAACAAGCAATCTCAATGAAATCCAGATGAAAGAATAGATTTCAAAAGACAAATTTGTCAAATCCAAGTCTCATTGAAAAACATGCCTTGTTCGTATTCTTTTACAAACTTTTAATTGTGACCAATGAATTATATTTTAATGTTTCAAGTGTGAACACTGTTACAAGCTCAACATTTACCCTGACTACGAAACTATTTTGACTTTTGTTTGTTGTTGGAAGTTTTGGTGTTATAACTTATTTTTGGCAACGTTACTTCCAAACGGTTTTAATTGTAATTTTAAAATTTTTATTTTATTATTATTTTAAAAAATAAAAAATTATTTTATTAAAACACCGTTTTAAGTGTTTTTTTTTTTAAGCAAAACTGATTTAAAAAAATTAATTATTAATTTACTTTCACCTCATATGCAATATAATATATATTTTAAAATATTTTTTTCTCCATTTAGATCTGAACCAAAGGAAATATTATCGGATGAGCAGGTGGAGAATCTCTTACTAAATCATACAGTCGATGAAAATGGCACAATTATAGTGGAAGAGCTCAAATCACCTTTACAACAGCCAATTAGTAATAAATATGGCTTGCCAACACTATTAGTTTAAATAATATTAAATTTTAAATAATTTAAAATTTGCCTTTTAAACATTTTATTATTTTTTACATAAAACGAATTCTTAAATTTAATTTTTGTTGAGATTTTAAAAAATTCAATTCTAAGTAAACATATCAGCATAATTTTAATACTGTTTATTATTTTTCTTTTTTAATAACAAACAAAATTTATTATTTCAAATACAATTTTGTGATAACCGTTGAAATATGTTTTTTGTTTCTTTTTTAATATCTATAAAACGCTATTATGTTTAAGATTTGAGACATAGCTTATAGTAGGAGAAAAAAATAATATTTCCAATAATATTATCATAAGAAACAAAGGCTAACTATACACATATAAAAAATTTTTAAGAATCATAAAACCTATAATTGATTATAATTGTGACTTAAATTATAAAGAAAAAATATATTCTACATTAATTATTTAATGTAGACTAAGAAACTACAAAAATAACTAAATATTGATATTAAATTTGAAGCAGTTTGTTAGTGAAATTAAATTAAATTATTTTATTCAGAACAAAACAAAAATTATCATATAAAAACAAATTTTTCTTAAAATATTATTGCGTAGATGGAAACCAACAACAAAAAATAAAAAAGGGATTTAAGGAATCACAAATGAAATAAATGATAATCTTCAATTATAAAAAAATAAAAATATTGTTTTATTTGCTTATGACATTTCGACGATTCCATACTATTATAGGCTAAGTCTAAACAGTAAATTTTTCAATACAAGCACTCAAAGTTTTTATTGCATATCGTTAATTTGATGTTGAAAGCCCCTAACTAGCAATTTTACCGAAATTTTTAGTTTTTTTAGTTATTCCAACACATTTCACACAATAACTTCTTCTTTAAGTTTAAAATTACTTGAGTTAGAGCTACAAGTGAGATATTTTTTTGTGTATAACTTTTGTTTTTGTATTAACGCAATTGTTCCAAATTTTGACAGCATTTCAGTTAACGTATGTGTTCTTTGAAAGATTAAAAGAAAAATTCAAAAATATGCTAAATTGATTTGGCATGGCATAATTTGGAGGCGACATATTACAGCCTGAACATATAACGCAAGTTAATAATCACCCCTATTCTGAGCTTCGAATACGTCTCCGCATTCAGTTACGTTTCGATCGAAAATTGGTATTCCAAAAAAAAAAAAACTTTATCGAAAGAAAAAGAAGATAATAAAGTACTCAAAAGCATAGGAACATATAAAAAGAAACAGAAAAATAAGCAAAAACTTAAAATGTATTGCATACGCAAAGGGGTTCAATAAGAAAACACTTGCCGAATTCACAAAGTTTTGTATCCGTGTATCATGTATTGAACAAACGTTTTGTTGACTTGTTTGTGAACGACCATTGTAACAGTGTTTTAATGTATTAATGTATTTCAGACGCCAAAAATCAAATAAGAAGAAAATTGGCATCCATAAATTGATTATTAAATACATTCACACATAAATAGTTAATTTTGTTTTTTGGAATTATTTTTATAAATTGTTAAAAAAAATTTTTTTTACAATAAAAAAGTTTCTTTTGTGTTTTTCTTCTTCTTTATAATGATTGGGAATCACATTATATTAATAACAAATTATACAACTTTCTAAAAACACTTAGAAAGTATGTGTATGAGTGTATCATATTTTTATATGAAAATTACCAACAAAAAGCTTACAACTATTGTATTGCAATGCAATAAAACACTATATACAACGATACCAGCGGCTTTCTGAATTGACCAACTGTCTTTTTCATGCAAATGGAAATAAATTTATATTTTAATTTAATTTATATTTTTCTTAATTTCCTTACATTTTGTATACTTTTATTTTGTATTTAATAAAAAATATATAATATAATAAAAAAAATTTAACCAAATACAACATTTTGGACTAAAAACACAAAAAGCGAACGATTCTCCGTCACAATTTTAACAACTTAGAAAAACGTAGCTTCGATCGTAATGCAGAATACATACAATCGAAAGAAACTGAACGAAATCGAAACGCAGAATACCAAATTTGCCAAACGGAGAGAATTGCGATTCGAATCAAAACTCAGAATAGGGGTAAATACTAGAGTATCCAATTATTCGCAAAATTTAATCTAATTAAAAAAAACAAACATGTGTATTTGGTTTTTTGCTTTTTTTATTTAAAAACGAGTTCGATGTTGTTTTCTTTTGAGTTCAGCACTCAGCGGATGGCACCTACTCATGTAGTACATTGTGCTGGTACTAGGAAAACAGGTAACGGGAAAGAGGATAAAATCCAGGATGGACGTTTGAATTAAATTTATTTATGTCGTAAGTGACAGGGTAAACTGTCGAGAGACTGTCACTGGACTATCAACTACAAAGGGATACGATCTACGAGAAAAACTAGTACTACGTGAAAATATGTAATTATTAGGAATTAATTCCCTTAGTTCGTCATTCCGTTATAGTACCGATAGAACAGTGAGACACACATTACAGTTGACTACTCTACCGTCATTATTAAGTACCTTCGCCCTCTCCTGTACGCGGTAGACAAGCTACAAAACAGACTTTGATTTGTATACCATACATAAGATTTGTATATCATTTTGGGTATAGGTCTTGTAAATATTAAGGAGATCAGATCGAGTGAAATATTTCTTACACTATCTTAATTCTAGAATGCTTCTTTCGACACGTTAAATATGTGATCATTCCAACGAACGGCACAGTGAATTCTAATGCCAAGAACTTTAAGAGCATCTGATTTTCCAATATCTACATTACCCATGAATATAGATGACAACATACCACCATGTCTAAGTATTAAAAAACAACATTGGGTCTTGCTTGCACTAAAATCGAAAATGTTCGGAGGACACCACTCGTTAATTTTCTCCAGATTGCTTGAGAGTGTGTCATTCATATTCATCCTTTACATCCCAATCTCCGAGAGGATCGACCTACGATCAAAAGAATAAGAATGGCAAATGTTGCTATCATCTGCGAAAGAGTACATATGATTGGAAGTAAGAAGGAGAAAGTCGTTAATAAATGTTAGAAATAGCGTAGGAGAAAAAAGAGAACCTTGCGGTCTGGATTTTTTAAAATTTGCAATACTTTGTATTGTTTTGTTGACCTCGTCTAGAAGATTGTCACATTACATTGAGTCACGTCTATTAAAACGTATAGTCGAGGTTCACACACATCAATTTTTGTTGCTCAACTCCTTGTTAATTCTGTTTTAGCATTGTCTTGACTTCAGCGTAGAAAAACCTGTTTCAACAATTTTTAAATTACGAAAAAGGGCTTCTCTATCTACGAATGGCAAAACAAATTTTCGAGCAGTGTTGCCGCTTTGCTTATTTCTAACCAAAATTGGTTATTTTTTTCGTTGATGTGTAGATGTGAACTTTTTAGCCATTTTGGTTACTTTTTCTCGAAGTAGATAAGAAATAAATATAATAATTTTTTAACTTTTATAACTAGGTTCTTATAAAGTGTATAAATCAAAAAAAGCGGGATTTTTGCCAAACTTTTGTTGAGATTGTGCTATGACCTCTCCCATATCATGTCGTGCCAAAAGACTGCTATTTGATGCCAAGAACGAATCAAATAGTACTCGGACGGGCAAGGTCTGGGCTATAAGGTAGCTAAGACTATTTCCTAAGTAGTTATAACTGGTCTTGCAACATCTGGGTGAGCTTTGGCTTAGTGAAATAAACGGCTTCAAGTTTTTGGCCAAAGCCTGAAGTTTGATTTATCGTAATAGATCTAGTTTTCATCGTCAGTAATAATTGAAACTGCAACAACTTTTTTATGATTCTCCAGCAACATCTCAGACATGATATTTCGTCTTCCAAGATCCCTCAGCATTAACTCGAGCGGTATTCAATACCATTGCTTTTTGATGAATCCTGCTGCTTGCATATGTTTTTTTTTTAATTTTTAAAAGAAACTTCATAGAGTAATGCCTTCAATTCATCATCTCCAAATATTTTTGGCAGATCTGGACGGTTTTTCTTTTTCGAGTCACTTCTGAACCGCATTAATCATCTCCCGCACATTGAGATTGATGGAATATATTCAGAATAAGCTTTGGTGAGCAGCCCAAGCAAAAAAATTTTGTTGTTTATACTATTTCACTCAAAGGCTAATTTCACTTACAAATATTTGCCTTCAAATATGTTATAAAGGGTCCGCCAATTTTTTTTTTTTTTTTTTTGAAAATGCTATAAAAAAAACTACTGAATATTTTCTCAAATTTCTTTTTTTATTTGAAATTACAATCCTTCCGGTTAATAATAGAAAATAATTTCATTCGAATGGCTGCCTTGGCTGGCCATACAGTAGCCTATACGATCGGTCCAATTTTTAAGCGCATTATCTATTATGTGCAGCTGTATTTCACCAATGGCTTCACGAATATTGTCCTTTAAAGCGTCAATTGTCTCTGGCTTGTTGCGTAACACTTATCTTTGGCGGCACCCTACAATAATTGTCCAACGGTGTCAAATCGCAGCTCCGAGATGGCCAAACGACATCAGCTCTGCTGCTGATAATGCGATCTTCAAACACAGGACGCAAACCATCGAGTGTAACTTCGGCTGTGTGGCACGTAGCGTCGTCCTGTTGAAACCAAATGTTGCTAATATCCTCCTCTTAAATTTTTGTGGACAAAAATTCGTTCAACATGGCCCGATAACGATCGCTATTGACTGTAACGGCCACTCCTTGCTCACTTTCGAAGAAAAATGGCCCAATTATGCCTCTGGACCAAAATCCGCACCAAACAGTGACTCGTCTTGGGTGTATGGGCTTTTCAATGTATGCGTGCGGGTTTTCTGTGCCCCAAATGCGACAATTTTGCTTTTTTACATACCCGCCAAGATCAAATAGAGCTTCATCTGCAACATTACCATGATTTTCAAAGTAATGTCGCAATATTTCCCAGCGTTGTTCAAGTGTATACACAACCATATTCGTTCAGCGGAAGGATAAAACCAATTATCCGTCAAATCAGACATGAGCTAAGTGTTACCATTCACGAAATAAGCACTAGTTGAAAAAAAACGTTAGATGGCAAACCCTTTATAAGTTATTAAAAATACGAATCATTTTGAGAATATCGCTTTTCGAAGTTATACATCTGGTAGTAGAATACAAATTTGCTGGAATAACAATTCAAAATCAAAAAAAAAAAATCTTTTTGGCTCGTTAGTCGTTTGCTGTTTTTGCAATTTCTTTTTATTGTCTTAATAAAGAGATTGTGTATAAAAATATTCCTTTATAAAAAGGCCAACTTGTGTCATTATCAATAAAGAAAATAGAAAGCAGTTTACTACTATATGCGAAAACTTTTTCCTATTAGAGGCCTATAGGCCTAGAAATTCTTTTTAAATTTAAGCTTTTTTTAACAGTTTAAATATAAATACAAAATTTGGTCTAAAATAAATCATAGTATAAGTTTATAATCGGTTTATAATTTCATAATATCTGTTGGTTAAAATTTTTATTTAAAAACATCTGGTGAGTTCTTGCGCTTGAGGATGATTAGTCTCAAGTCAAGTCTGTAAGTCCTTGTTCCTTTATTATAAAATTATGTTAAATATTTAACTTCAACGCCACTGTTTGGTTCGGGTATTTTGTGAATTATTAATTATTAATACATCTGTTAGTAAGGGCTATTGAGCCTAAATTATGCAGAAATAAATTTGTATGCCTCATCATAACGAAAGATATGAAATAATTATATTTTCTATTGTGCGAAACCTGTTAACATAAAGTTAAAAAGTTCTGAACAAATCGAACTTGTATCACAAATCGAACTTTTATCACCTTTTGCATTAAAATTTGGACTTAAAATTTTGGTTATTTTTGATTACTTTTTTACTGACATTTGGTAACAAAAAATTCATGCAGTGGCAAAACTGTTTGCGAGTACAACTCGACTCTTCTTTCTCTCCCACTTTCTCTCTCTCTCTTTCTTTCACCCTGATGCAGTGTTGCCGTTAAAAATTTCGAAAAAGTGTCATAAAATAAAATAGTTCTTTGTAAAAAAATAGAATTTATTTCAATTAAAAAAAAAAAAAAAACGATTTTTAACAGTTAGTTAAATGCATTAAACTAAAATAAAAGTAATACATACTTAAATTATAAATTAATGTTAAAACTACAAAACAATTCAAAAACATTCAATTATTGGTCATATTAACAAAAAGTAAGAAGTTACTTTTACAAAAACTCTTGATAATGATGATCACTTTTTAGAAATACGTTTTCTATATCTTTTAATTAATTCTTTACTTGGAGTCCATTTTGCCACGATTCGAGCAAATTGAGAGAGAAAAGCATGGATTTACAAGTTTATATTTTAAGTTTGTAAGTTTATTTTTAAACAGTGATAGCTTTGAAAAATTCGTTTACCTGAAGCACTACTAGGAGGCAAAGTAAATATACATGTGTGTAACGAATTCATATAAATTTGAATATACAGTCGCACGAGAAAGTATACATATCCCTTCGAAAACTGGATTTTACATAGAACTATAAGGTTTGAACTTTCAAAAACGATATAATGTAAATCTACTCGAAAACTAAAACAAAAGTATATGAACTTTTGCATAACATATCCTTTAAGCTTAAAAAAATAATAAATTCAATTTTCTGCACACAGAAACGTATACATGCTCTGAGGTATTAGGTAACTAAATTATTAAAAATTGTTTTATTGTTAATTTATTTATGTTTTATATCCTTTAGAAAGAACAGTCTTACTTGGCCATTCGCATTTATTTTGTTGCAAATATGAACCTATACGTATATGGATGGCACACGAAACTAATTAAAATTGCATAGAAATCTAATAAAAAAATATAAAAGCTTCTCGCTGTCAAAACTTAAGCCGAAACACATACTTAAATCGTGGCATAATCACAGTTGATCATCAGTTCATTTTACACAATTGTCCAACTTTATATAAAAAAATAGGTATGCATAGAATATGACAGTTGCATAAAAGTCAGTTGTAATAATATCGAATGCAGTTTATATATATATATATATATATATATATATATATATATATATATATATATATGTGTGTGTGTGTTCACAAAACTCATGCATGTCGTGAGCAATTTTGGGCCCAAAAGGGTCAAAAAGGGATATATTAAAAAGGGCTCATAAAAAGTATCATTGGCATGAAAAAGTGTTATAAGTAATACTTTAGTGTCACAACGGCAACGCTGCCCTGATGTATGTATGCAAGGCTGTCAGACGATAAAGCATAAAAAATTAAGGAAAAATCGTCAAAATCGTCAAAGTGGTTCATTAAAACAGTCAGAAAATAATATATAATAATTGCATAATTGGATATGTATTAATTGACCATCTGAAATAATTTAGGTAACAACTTCGGTATGAAGCCATAGAAAATACAGCGGTGAAAGTACTGAAGCAAGGTGACGTACTACAACGCCATTTGTTTGGTGAGTAGGCCTTATGAAAATTGTATAATGATCCACTTTTCTACCAAAAAATTGTCTTCAGCGACGAAGCTAAATTTTTGCCCAATGAGTACATCAACCAAAGGAATTGCCGTATTTGGTGAGAGGATATTCTAATGCACCCTGAAATATGCACTGTTTGGTGCAGTTTGCGAGCCGGCGGCATCATTGGACCGTACTTTTTCAAGAACAATAAAAATCGCAAATTTACAGTAAAGTTGGATTTCTTGGCCAAAAATTAAAGAATTTGACAGGTTGACATGTGGTTGGAAGAAGACAGCGCCACATGCCACACGACACTATACCAGGAATCTATATTGTTGCGAGAATAAAAACACCTAAATTGTAGAATTTTTTTATTCTGTGTCACCCTGTCAATGCCATACTTATTTGTGTATAATTAAATCATCCCTGGGTAACACAATCTTACATGTTTAAAATTAACGGATAGAGGATATGTAGGCAATTAGGTATATAAGGTGACTGCTTTGCCCACGTACTTAATTATCGCTTTGCTGTTATAAGATAAAGACGTGGTTAAGCGGATATAAAAGTGTTGTATAAGCGAATATTAAGTTGTATTAAGATAAACTGTATAAACGTTTAGTGTAGTAAATAAATAAAACTGTAGCAACAATAAAGCGGTGTTTATTTTATTTTAACGCAATTCAAACAAACTCAAACGTTTAAAAAAGGTTAAAACGTAACAATATTAAGAGTCTAATTTTGTGAGCAATTAATTTCAGGTTTCGGAGTAGTTAATTAGACGTTAAAATTATGTGCTCTGGCCACACTAGACTATTTTTTGTGAGGACATGTGAAATCTACACTGTACGGGGATAAACCAGTCACAATTCAAGTCCTGCAAAACAGCATTACATATGCCATTAGTGATAAACCACCTACAGTGCAGCCGCGGGCAACATTTACATAAAATAATCTTTAAAAATTAAATGGCAGACATTAATTTATCGCATCATATAAATATTATATTACATTCACTTTCAACTTTCTTTTTAATTTTCAAACAGCTAAGAAATCACAACCTTAAAGTCTAAGCGGTTACAATTGCTTCTAAAGCGATTTTATTAAGGAATTTTTAAGTTTTTTTTTTTTTTTTGTTTGGACTAACGAATAAATACTATTACCACATTTGCTGTAGAAAGTCAAATTTGAAAATAACATACCAGAATCACTTATTTTTGTTTACAGCAAGGAAGGAAAGCGTTTTTCAGCTTTTCAAAGTACAATAATTTTTATTGTCTCAATTCAGATTTTAGACTAGGGAGTCTTTCACATTCTTCAACAAAATTAAATTTAACCATTCATTCGGAAAAGGAAATATTTTCTCTATTTGAATTATTACATTTTTCTATTTCATAAAGTCTTCTTAAAAAAATATCTTTAACAAAAATAATTCGAAATTTTCTTTCATCTCTAAACTAATGCAAATAAAAATGTTTAGGCATTAGATAATTACTAGAGAGATCGGACGGTTATTATTCTACCGGTTTTAACCAGTTCTTTTGGTTTGGTCGAAGACGGTTTTTTCAAAATCTTAATTTTTCGAATACCGAATAAACCGGTTGATTTAACACGAATAACCGGTTAATTTAAACAAGTATAATTTTTATACGTTTAGATATTTTTTTATTGTAAATATATTCATCGTTTAACTATTTGTATATGGTAAATTTAGTTATTATTGGGTATATATAGTATGACAAACTTGAACGTCTCACAAAGAACATGAAAAACAAGGTAGATCGAAAAATATATGTACAATTGAGCAACCATAACTTTTTCTCATATTCTGTAAATGAATGTTAATTTTTATATATGAAGAATGATCAACTAGACTCATTGAGACCCGACAAACGCCGGCTCCGAACGGCAAATATTTTAGTTAGTGAAATTTTTCAATACACATAACCAGTCGCTAGTAATGTTGTTTTAGTTAGTGAAATTTTTCAATACACATAACCAGTCGCTAGTAATGTTGTGAGGTGATATTACTGTTAAAAATTGTCAGATGATGCGGCCTGGGATTGAAAACCGTTTTTTTTAATTGCTATTTTTCCAATTGTTCGAAAACCGGTTTTTGAAAAAAGTCAAATAATCGATCTCTCTAATAATTACTCATCACCGTTTAAAAATTTTGTAATTTTTGAAGTTTTAAAGTACTAAAATAAAAAAAAAATTAATTTTGAATTCCTAAAAATCGTCAAAATAAAGACGAAAATCGTCAAATAGTCAATATGCTATTTTATTGCAATTAAAATCTTATTACCTGGTCACCGGTTAAATCTATTTTTTGAAAAATATCTACAAATTTGTAAAGCAATACAAAATTGTTTGTCTCTACCATTAAAAAAAAAAGCATGTTTGCAGAACCATTGGCAAAATTAATACATACATAAATGTCGCGACATGCATCTTTGAACATGTAGTTTTTCTGTACTTATATCTACGTAAATATTACTTACCATTTTTTTAACGTCTTATCACAAATCTTATATATATGGGAGCCTGTCCGTACTTGCTTTTCAACAGATGTGGATAGAAAATGAAGTTTTAACATGCAAAATTCCATATTCCATAAAATTCCATAGAAGTCATTTAGAACAAACTCAGAACCTTCCATTCTAACCGTTCTCAAGATATACAAAAACCAGCATTACCGAATGTCACTGTACACGTAAGAAATTACGATAAATGCTTTGGTAACTCTTAAAGTGACATAATAATAAATTATAATATGAAAAATAGAGGGCATTTTGTTGATATTTGTATGGGAATATACAGGAAAATCTAAATGCCATATCTCCGGAACCACTGATCCGATTTCGTGCAAACTTCACATAAACCATCAACACACCATCCCAAACGTACTCTGGGGTCGTTTCCGCAGTCAGTGGTGACATCAAAGTGTACACTTCTTTTTATATATACAGATTTAAATACAAACTTATATTCAATTCTTTGCGCTTTTGATCGGAATGAGAATTTTATACTGCAAATCACTTAAAACACTTTTTGGCGCAATTTATAAGATGGCTTACAGCGTACCGTTAGTTTTTTATTTCTAGTGTTCATTTTATTTCGTTTCATTTCATCAGCAATGAATTGCAGCCAACTTTACTTTTATTTATTTCTTTGTTTAGTAAACAATTCATACAGCTGTTAACACACACTCACACATTCATATATACTACCTTCTCTTATGTTATTGTTTCACTTTAATTTTTCCTAAAAAAACAAAATTATTTCTTTAATTTTTCTATAAATATAATTTTATTTAAATTTAGAAAAGATATTTATTACAATGGACAGTAATATAGAAAATGCTTTGATAGAGAAGAAAATCATTTCGCCTGGTAAACAGTTTATACATTTAAAGGAAGGAACTAGAGTAAGTAGTAAAACATTTTTCTTTACACACAAGACACAAATCAATAATTCAAGGACTCTTCTTAAGGTCAAGTTTCATTTTCAAACCCGTAAGCTGGATGGTACGGTATTGGATGACAGTCGGGTTTTGGGTAGACCCATGGAACTGGTGTTGGGCAAAAAGTTCAAATTGGAAGTCTGGGAAATAATAGTACAAAAAATGGCCTTAAATGAGGTCGCAAAATTTACAGTGAATAAAAAGGTAAAATAATGATTGTTCTAATATTTTTTTTGTACTCTACAGTCCACATACATAGATTTCCATATATGCAGAATGTTAGGGATAACCGCATGACTTAGCGAAATTCCTTATTCAAACAACTTTTTTAAGCTTCAGTTGCAGGAATAGAGTGCATATATGCACTGCTTTAATTTTGTAAACCAAACTTTCATTTCAGTTGGTTAACCAATATCCCTTTATTGCAAAAACCCTAAGAGATGTTGGTAAAAAAGTTGAAGAACGTCGTCATTGCTGTGGCATGACTTTACAGAACGAAGGCTTAGGCTATAAAGACTTAGATGATCTCCTAAAAAATCCTTGTGATTTGGAATTTATTATCGACTTATTTTCCATTGAAATGCCAGAAGATTATAAAAAGGACACTTGGCAAATGACTGATGAGGAAAAACTGAAAACATCTCTTAAACTTAAAGACGAAGGCAATACATATTACAAACAAAAAGAATATGCCAAAGCTGAGGAATGTTATCGCCAAGCAGTGGGCTTACTAGAGCAATTAATGTTAAAGTAAGCCAAAAAACTTGGTTAAGTTTAATGAAAAATTTATTTTTGTTTATTTTAACACGCAGGGAAAAACCTCATGATGTTGAATGGAATGATTTAGCTAAACTTAAAGTTCCTGTTTTATTGAACTACGCTCAATGTCGTTTATTAGCACAAGATTATTATGCTGTTATCGAATATTGCAACGATGTTTTACAATTGGAACCCGATAATGTTAAGGCTCTATATAGACGAGCTAAAGCTCATTTTGGTGCTTGGAATCCTCAAGAAGCGCGCATTGATTTTCGTCGAGCCGCTGAGTTAGATCCTACTCTGCAGACAGCAATACATAAAGAACTTAAGGCTATCGATAGAGAACAGCATGAACGTGATCTGGAGGATAAGAAACGTTTACAAGCACTTTTTTAGTATCTTTAAGACTAGTAGTGTTTAATATCTATATGTAGTAAATATATATAATATTGTGTATCTTTTTTTAAAAACCTTGTAACTAGTCCAATAATTAATTTATGTTAAATATATATATAATATATATACATATAATAAAATGTGAGAATTATAGATTTTATAATTAAATGGAAATATAATCAAAGTAGAAGTTAAAAAGGCAGATATATTGTATGAGACTTTTATAGCAGCATACCAGTGCTATCCTAAATTTTCTTTTGGTAATATCGAACAAAACAGCTTTTTTGACTTAAATTTGTTAAGAGATTTTGTCTTTTATTTTTCTACTAGTATTTTACTTTATATATATTTTAACAATTACTTTAGAAGTTTTTGGTTTTTAACTAAATCGTAATACATAAATTCAAATAATATACACATAAAATTAAACTTAGATTAGAAGCTTCTTACAAACTACAAACGTCTTAAGCGCATTACACTGCTTGACTGGGCGACTGCAGCGGCGCCTTCTGCTTCGCCACGCAATTTATTATCATCCGTACGCCAGACAAAAGGCTCCAAGCGATCTTCGACATCTAGAAAATTGTTTATAGCCTCCAAACTGGCTAAATTATCGTTGAGTAGAGAATTGCAACGGCTCAATTGTTGCGAAATTAAGCGTACTTTGTTGAATTGCTCGGCATAGGCGGCATACGATTTTTGCATATCGACAAAAGAAGCAAACAGGGTAGTTATAGAATTGCTAACCACTTTGGTGCGTTCCACCAGATGTGATTGTTCCTGGGCCACCTGTGTAGCGCACATATTCAGATGGGTCTGCATGCGTTGGCATATACTTAATAAATGCGGTTGTATTTGCAGGCGTTCCAGACATTCGGCATCTTTGGTAAATGTGGCCGAGTTAACCGAATCCCTTAGAACGGGTAAGAATTGTGGTATACTTTGTAATTGCTGTAATTCGTTTTCAATTTCCTCATTTGCGTCCCTAATGCCAGGCTTTACGATAACTATACTATGGCTGCCTACTGTTGACTGGGGCCTTTTGGGTTTAGCTCCCGTTTGTGGGCGTCTTAGAACCAAAGAATTGCGTTGTGTCGAAGATCCCGTTAAGCTGTTAGCAGATTTACCTCTTATCTTAGGAGAATCACCTATAGGCCGATCTGTGGTGTAGGAAACATACGGAAGATCCGAACACACACTTAGGGGAGGCGATGAAGGCCGACTCATTTCTGAAGTTGTGGGCGAAGGCATAGAGTCATTGTTCTGCTTTAATTTATTAGCAGCAGAGGAACTACTGCTATTCGTATTTTGTCTTAGCATACTGCGTTTCTTAATCGCCCCAGTACTGGTCATTTGCCCACCTAGCCTAGTGCTAATTATGGAGGAATGAGTAGCATTGTTACGCATATCTCTATCAAATATTTCACGACCATCGGCCTCCGCTCTTTGTTGGGAATGTTCTGCACCCATTTTCTCGTCTAGTAAGCAAAAACTTTTGACGATGATTTATTCAATATCAAAAATTTGTTATCGATTTTTTGTTTTATTTCAAACTATGTATGTATGTTCTGTCACGATAACAAAAACTTATGAAAATATTTAAAAATATTTCTATGAGTTTCCTTCAAATTTACGTCGTTTTTATTAAAACATATTAATACATATATTTGTTTTATTTAAAAATACTAATAAACTTAATTCAAATGCTCTACACGAATTTGTTGCTGACTTTTCAAGTGCAATTTACAACGAATAACAGAATCAAAACAAAATCCAAAAATATAAGCGATTGAAGAAACGCGTTGAATGAGACAACAATAAAGTTGCCAGTAGAAAAAAACAGATATTTTGAAATTAAGCAACAATAAAGTTTGTAGAAGTAAAAGTAATAAATATTTTTTTTAATTCACGACATTTCTCAACAGTAGAAGTAGTTTGGCAATTTTTTTTGTAGGATATTATGTAGTCCTTGAAATGTGTGCCATTAACAGAAGTTAAAAGTTAACTGGCTGTCAGAAATTTGTAACAAAAAATCAGAATTCAAAAATACCTAAACAATTTTAAAGTGGTAGCACTACCATTGTATTTGACTTTTGTATTATCTTCGAGGTATACATTCAACACAAGCAAACATTCAAAGCGCATAAATACGCCTTGAAGAAATTATTATTGTGACATTCGCAAATTTGGCGGGCAAATCGTTTTAATGCATATCTGTTGGGTTCGCGGATAGCTTATTTATAAGATTTAAAAATTATTAAAAACTACAAAATTAAGACGTAGTTAAAAGATTATTTTAAAAATATGTCTTGTGCTGCGAAAAATGTAAAGAGCAATGCAGTTAGTGGCGTTCTAAACAACACATCAACGTCAGAGCCTTTGAGTGCAGAATGCTGTGTGAATGGAAGTGATGCACAAGTTTTTGAAAATAAAGACGAGCAACAGTATTTGGATTTGATAGATAGAGTGATGAAAACTGGTAAGCTAGACTTGTAAAATCTTATAAGGAAAAAATGTTTAATAAACGCCATTCTTGACGAACAGGCGTTGATCGCGGTGATCGTACTGGTGTTGGCACTATTTCCATTTTCGGTGCTCAAATGCGTTTTGATTTGCGCAACTCTTTTCCATTGTTGACCACAAAACGGGTATTTTGGCGTGCAGTGGCTGAAGAACTTTTATGGTTTGTTCACGGTAGTACGGATGCGAAAATCTTGCAAGAGAAAAATATACACATTTGGGATGGTAATAGTGATCGTGAGTTTTTGGATAAATTAGGATTTACCGATCGGGAAGAAGGTGATTTGGGTCCAGTGTATGGTTTCCAATGGCGTCATTTTGGTGCAAAATATCGAACTTGCCGCGACGATTACTCGAACGAAGGAATTGATCAACTTAAAGAGGTAATCAATACAATACGCACCAATCCTACTGATCGGCGTATTATAATGTCCGCTTGGAATCCGGTTGATATACCCCAAATGGCTCTACCTCCATGTCATTGTTTGGCTCAATTCTATGTGGCAAATGGTGAATTATCTTGTCAGCTGTATCAACGCAGTGCTGATATGGGCCTAGGTGTACCATTTAATATAGCATCGTATGCTTTGTTGACCTATATGATAGCACATTTAACTGGCTTAAAACCGGGTGACTTTGTACATACAACTGGAGATACGCATGTCTATAAAAATCACATTAAACCATTGCAAGAACAATTAAAACGTACACCAAGACCGTTTCCGAAGTTAGTTATAAAAAGAGAAGTCAAGGATATAGAAGATTTTAAATTTGATGATTTTGAAATTGTCGATTATAAGCCTTATCCGAAAATCGAAATGCAAATGGCTGTTTAGGCGCGCTTAATACGTAAGAATCGAAAAAACAATTTTCGAATGTTTCTGTTTTTAATATATTTTTTAAAAAATTATCAATAAGTTAAATACAAAATCTCTATATATGTAGTTTTTTTTATACAATAAGCCTTTATGCAACTTTGTATGTTTTTAAACTTTCACTTAAAAATATTTTATACAGAATTCGATTTTTATGTTTATATGTATGTACTTCTAGTATTTGTTTTTATATACAATTTAAAAAATGTAATATTTAATAAAGGACGCACTCTAACCTCATTAATCAGAAATAAACTTTCATTTTTTGAAAAGTTACTTTTAAAGCGCTTAAAACCTTATCTGATCATCAGTTCGGTTTCAGAGACAAGCACGGAACGCCTGAACAATGTCATCGAATTATTAAGGTGATAACTGATTCCTTTGAAAATAAAGGATGCTGTTCTGCTGTGTTCTTGGAAATACAACAAGCATTCGACAAAGTTTGGCACGAAGGATTGTTATATAAGTTAAAAAAGTTGCTTCCATCTACATTTTACTTATTTTTGTTGTAACTTAAAAATAGATGTTTTAACGTGAGGGTCAATAATGATTTTTCTAAAACTTGCCCAATATTAGCAGGAATACCACAGGAAAGCGTACTTGGTCCAGTTTTATACACTTTATTCATACACGATTTGCCAACAAGAGATGACGTAACGATTGCAACAAATTTAGACGACACGGCATTTTTGAGTTTCTCTGAAACTCCTTCCGAAGGTATTGCTATTCCTAACGACAATATTTTAAAGGATTTGTGACTTCATCTAGACAGAAGGCTTACATGGAAAGCACATATAAGGTCTAAAAGGAAACAACAACAACTCGACATGAAATTTACAAAAATGCACTGGCTTTTTGGACCTAAGTCCCAACTTTCTTTGGAGAATAGTGTTACTTTATAAAACAATCTTAATACCTATTTCGACTTACGGAATAGAACTACATATATGGAACTGCTAGTAATTCTAAGAAATTTTAGAAAGATTTCAATCTACGGTCCTGCGCTCAATTACCAAAGCTCCTTTTTATGTTACCAACTGAAATTTACATAGGGACTTAAAAATTCCTTTTGTAAAAGGCGAAATAAGGAAATTTAACAGCAATTACTTAGGAAGACTTAGCAACCACACAAATGTGTTGGTAATTACACTCTTAGACGAAACTGATGAAGTGCTAGGGCTTTAACGTAAACATGTTTTAGATCTTCTTCTGATTTAATACCTTTAAAATATTGTAATGATAGTAAAATATCATATACATTATATTGTATTAACTCATATTTACCCCTATATATGACTCAAGTTCATATGTAATTTAAATTACTTTTTCAATGGAAATAAGTAAATATGTTATTTTTAAAGATTATCACATTTGCTTATTATTGTAAAATGGATTGCAAATAAATGAATTTAAAAAATGTAGCTAGGGGTGTTAACATAAAATTTTAAAGATTCAGGTGTACTCTGTTGCTGATAATCTTTGAACTCCAAAGTTTTGCACATTTTGTAGATAATTCGGTTTCTACTAATCGTTGTTATATATTCAACCTTTTCAATGCATGAACTCAATCAATGTATATCGTTTGAGTTTGCATCTAATAGCCTCATTTTGTAACTTCTGAAGTTTTCTATTAGTTAATTTTAACAACAGGAAAATCGTAGAATCGAGTTCGAAATATGATTTAATTATAACAATAAAACGATAGAATTGCTTATTACTTTCAAAATTTATTAAAAGATTTCTTATTTACAAAAACAGTTTAATTTATTCATTGACTTCTAGGAAACTGCAACTATTATATCTTCATTTTGAATAGCATCTAAAGCCGACACTACTGCCTTTTCTTTAATACCGTTAAACCTTTTTAAACGCGCTTCTTCCCATTCTTGACGATGAATGATTTTTCTATGTTTATGCATATTAGCATTTGAAATAAATGTTCTTGGACAATGTGGACATCTATATAAAGCTTCGCCAGTATGTGTGCTTAAGTGTTCCCTTAACTCGACGGGACGTTTAAAAGCCTTATCACACATGTGGCAAACGTGCTTGCGTTGCATAAGATGTGTAAATCTAATATGCATACGATGAGCATTGAGATTTGGTGAAACTTTCTCACAATAAGGACATATTTGTTCCCTTAAATTTTCAGCCGTATGACGCATTTTAATGTGTTTCCGTAGGCCGGATTTATTGGCTAGTTTAGTACCACATATATCACATGATACTAGAGATAAAGGTACACCAGCGTGTTGCTCCATATGACGCTTAAATGCTTCACGACTTGCAATTTCTTTGCCACATATATCGCAGATTTTTGTATATTTCCTAGAGTGAGTAACATCCTCATGCTGTCGTCGCGTGTAGTCCGTAGGAAATCGCTTTTCACACTGCGAACATTGAAACTTTTTTTCGTGCTCCGGCACGTGGGTCAACTTATGACGTTCATAGATATGCTGTTTAAAATATGATTTACCACATTCCTCACAACTGTAAATACGTTCTCGTTGCTTGTGAGCATCGGCATGCATTTCTAAACCGCGACGTGTAGCAAAAGTTTTAACACAAAGAGAACATTTAAAGTAATTCGGATCTTTGTGGACTCTTAAATGATCGACTAAGAGAGTCTTCTTAGAAAATCTTCTGTCGCAGCACATAGCATAGCCATTAGTGTTGTGTTCATTTTGAAAGTGTTTTTTAAGTACTCGAAAGTCCTTAAGTGGCACATCACAAATATCACATTCCAATTTATAATCATTTAGTTCATCATTTGTTGCTTTTTTCTTTAAAGATTTCGAAGTTGCTTTGCTTGAAATTTCACTAGAAATTTCATTTTTGACTTGCTCCACATAATCTTGATCAGATTGTACCTCTGAGCCGTAAAAGTCATGACTCTCCTCCGTACTCTCATATGCTTTGTAACTTGATTCGCTTTTTATCTCTACCATAAGATTTGTAGTGTTTGCGACAGTCTCTCCAGTAGTTTCCTGTTTTCGAGGCCTGCCTCTGCACCGGTTTTTAGTGGTACCTAATAAATGCTGATGTTGGTGACTTTTGTCAAACACTATCTCATTAAGCACTACCTCCTCTTTTGCAATGTTCTCAGTCTGCTTCCTTAAGGGCTTTAGTAATGTTTGGTAAAGACTGCGGTGGGCCTTCTCAACTTTAGTATAGAATTTATGAAATGAATATACTTCATGCCAGCATTTACGGCAAATCCACTGCTCACAGCCTTTAGAACCAGGCACAAAGTACCACCACCACAGATGTTTTTCAATGACTTTTTGAATATTTCTCTTAATCCATTCAGTGGATTGGGTTGTAATGCGGAAGAATGCATCTTCATCACAATTTGATTCCAAACATATCAAGCAATTATCCATAGTTTCCACTTTAATAAAGAACAATTATTATCAACTGCTTTATTTACACCATTTACAAGAAACATAAACAGAGTAACAGTATTGTCAAATTATGCTTTACTTAAGCAAAATAAACGCTTTTGGAATGTTACCATATGACGTAATTAAAGCAAGTAGAGGCATACATTCGCTCAGAGCAACATTTCCATCATGTTTTCACACGTACGCAAAAAATGTGAGAGGAAAAAGAGCAAATAAACAAAAAATACAGTGCGAGAAAAAATTTGTAATTGATGATGTTATTAAACTTTTATTCAACACGTATTAAACATTTTAAATTTCTTCTTAATTTGATATTTCTCTTAATTGTTTTTGATGTTGTCTTTCATTATTTTTAAAAATTGATTTTTTTAATTTTCTTCGTTGTTTTGTTGCTGTTGTTTTTTGTTATATATATACACGTATACTACTTTTGTCGCTGTTGTCCCTTTTTCCTTTAAATTTTTTGTTTAAATATGCAAGCTTACAGTGTGAAAGCACAGTACACACAACCATTTGTGTGAGAAAAAATTTCATTTTTTTTTTGCAGTGTAGTCTGAAAAAAAGACTCATATTACTACCGCAATTATAAAATGAATTTGTATAGTTTGCCTGACGCTGCATTAAAGTAAATTATCGCTTTTTCAAAAGAGCAATATCGTTAACACTGTTTGTTTGTTTGCCAAACAACTCATTGATGGGATAATTAACCAGAAAGTTTTCATTTTTTACTGGACAAACGATTTAATAAAATTAAATGGTCAACGGTATGGATTGTTGCATTGTATGCTTGCAATCCAATTGCCATCCGTTTTCACGCATCAACATACATTCTTCGGCATGGAATAAAGAACATATCCAGCGGGTGGTTGAGAAACATTTGTGGTGGTGGTACCTTAAGCCTAAAACTGAAGTTCACCAAATAAGATGGATTTGTAAACATTGCTGGCAAGAAATATCATCATTCCATAGTTTCTATTTGAAAGTTGAAATGGTTCACAAGCAATACCATACGTTACTGGGCAACAATATAACGGAGACAAAACCTAAGGAAGTTATATTTGAGGATAAAAACGAGGTAATTTATGAAAGAAAGGCTTTTTATAATTTATCTGCTGGGTTTAAGTAATCCCTAGGATACCATATGTTGTAGCTTTGTATATTAAATAATGACAATAATTTCTGTCTAATATTAGACTGTGGCTAAACGAAAGGATTACAAACTCTATGGCTATGAATACCAGTTTCCCCTTTCTTTTTTAAAACAGGGTTTTATATACATATTTAGTTAGTACAGTGAGTTAAAGGATTTTGTAATTTAAAATATCAAACGAGAGGTCTTAACAGTAACTTAATTATGATTAAATTAACGTTTTAGTTTGGAGTTCGAAAAGTAAAATCTCTGTTGTTCTGTTTCTTAAGCCTTATGTCTTTTTTTATAATTTAAACAATATATTAAATTTTATTTTCAGGTAAATTTTTTTGATAAAAACCGGACTGTTAAAGCAAATGTAAAATCTATTGAACAAGATAAACCTTGTTCTTCATCGGATTTAGTATTTAATAAAAAAATGTGTCAAAAACAAACAATTAAGCTTAAAAGTGGTGATCAGGAGAAGGAGAAACATAAAAGAACGTTTAAGGCTTGCATCAAAAATAAAAGCATTAACGATGAATATAAAAAAATTGAAAATGATCTACGAGTTTTTAAAGTTAAAGAAGAATCACAAAATAATTATAACCTTAACGATGATGATGTTAACAATTCCAATAGTAGTTTCGAACAAAATTATAATGATAACTATGATACAGGTAATAGCAGAGATAGAACGGCAAATGTAAATGAAGATAAAGAATTTAGTGAAGGTCATGAACCCCGTGCCATTTATGGAAAACTGAAAAAGAACGATATTATTGATTTCTACGATGAATTCCAATTTAAACTTGAATGTGTTATTTGCAATTCTTGGGAAACAACTTTTGCCAATCTTTGTTCCCATTATAAAGATCAACACAACATGCGTGGTTTTGCTATGTGTTGCGGTGTAAAATTTTCTCGCAGGTATTTACTAATAGACCATTTATGTGTACATAAGAATCCGAGTTACTTTAAATGCCACAAGTGTCACAGAGTATATAGTGCTCGAGATAATCTTAATTTTCACTTACGAAAAAACAAATGTACTCCGAAGTTTGAGTGTAATGAGTGTGGTAAACAATTTCTAATACTGAAAAATCTCATGCGTCATAAGTTAACACATAACAAGCCGAAAGATGGTAAATTAAATTGTAAAAAATGTAAAAGAATTTTCGATTCAGAAACTCTACTCAATAGACATACACAAACAGAGAATTGTAATATGGTGTGCAATTACTGCGGGGAAATCTTTTTTCAGAGTAGTTTACTGGAGAGTCATATAAGTAAGCATTGTCCAGAAAAAAAACTAGAAAATTCTAATACTATAAACGAAATGGAATCAGAGATAATATTAGGTGGAAATGAAGACATTATGTCAAGAATTAAAATTGAGCCTGTCGTTGATCAAGATGACGGACATATAACCTCAATTGAATCTAATACGGTTAATGATGTTGGAAGTGACTTGAATTCTATGAATTTTGAAGAACGGGATAAAAATGAATGTAATAAAAACAGTGAAAACGATGATAGTTCAAATACTGATGGAGAAAATAACACTTGCAGGGTAAAAGGTTTTAAGAACATGTATACACCTTCAGTGAGTGATGATTTCTTTAGAAAAATGCAGTATACAATGGAATGCTATGTTTGTAATATGATTTTACCTGATTTTCAATCGCTCATATCACATTATCGCATAGCACATAACAAAGTTGGTTACGGTATGTGTTGTGGCAAAAAATTCTATAAACGAGGTGTTCTAGCGGATCATCTTAAACTGCATAAAGATCCGGATTTATTTAAATGCAATTTATGTAATAGAAGATTTAATACACGACGTGGCTTAGAAAAACATATAGAAAAGCATATGCGCTAAAAGGTTTGAGGATGATAAATGAATAAAAAACAAAATTTTAATACATTGAATTTATACAGTTTTTTTTAATTAAAAACAAAATATTATGTATATTTTTACATAATGTAAATCTTAATTTTTAGTTGTATATTAACCTTGACAAGAATAATTATTGGGTATACAAGTTAATAATGTCGATTTGGACAACATATGGCGTAACTATCACATATGAATGTGCTAATAATAACAAATATTGTATTTTGGAGGTTAAACATCCGTTGTTATAATTCAGTATTCGATGGACGCCAAAGTATAAACACACATTTTTTCAATCGCTATAATAATGTCGAGTTTTATGCATAAAAAAGATATTTTGCGAGGAAGTCTGATAACCTTCTTTCATTTGAAGAAAACGGCTATTGATTGTTGGTAGAAGCTTAAGGTCAACATGCACCAACTCAAAAAACTTGTGAACGATGGTTTGCGCGATTCAAAAATGGTGATTTCGACACAGAAGACAAGGAGACCCCTGGTCAGCCAAAAAAGTTTGAAGTTCGGAATTGGAAGCATTACACGACGAAGATTGTTGTCAAACGCAAGGGGAACTTGCACTATCATTGGGACATACAACAACATTTCACTACGTTTAAAAGCATTAGGATTCATTCAAAAGCAAGGAAATTGGGTCCCATATGAATTAAAACCGAGAGACGTTGAGAGGCGATTTTGCATGTCGGAAATGATGCTTGAACGATACAAAAAGAAGTCATTTTTGCATCGTATTGTTACTGGTGATGAAAAATTAATACATCACGATATTCCCAAGCGCAAAAAGTCATTCGTAAAGCCCGGCCAACCAGCCAAATCAACGCCGAAGGTGAATATCCATGACGCTAAGGTAATGCTGTGAATTTGGTGGGATAAGAAGTGTGTTTTGTATTATGAGCTGTTGAGATCGGGTCAGACGTTTACAGGGGGCCTGTACCGAACACAATTGTTTGGTTTGAAGAAAGCAATCTATGAAAAACGACCAGAATATTCGACAGGCACGAGGCCATAATCTTCCATTATGACAACGCTCGGTCACATGTTGCAAACCCGGTCAAAAACTATTTGGAAAACAGTGAATAGGAAGTTTCGGCTCATCCGCCTTATAGCCCGGACCTTGCCACTTCTGACTACCATTTGTTTCGATCCGTGCAGAACGCCCTTACTGGAATACACTTCACTTCATAACAGGGTATAAGAAATTGGCTTGATTCATTCTTTACCTCAAAACAAAAAAACAAAAAAATCGACATTATTAACTTGTATACCGAATACATGAAAACATAATTAGTATGTAATTATTTAATTACAAGTATTTAAGTGGAGTATCTCTTATAATATAATTTTTTATGCTATACATAGCACAAACATATGCTTCCGGGCAAGCGATAAGCGCAAAAACTACTGCACTGAATTGAAAAATCTTCGAACATATGTACATTTTATGGACCATTTTATCTCTAATTTTATCAGATAAAAAAAAAAAATTGCGTGAATATAAAAAATGTTAATAAAATAAAAAAAACTGCTAAGCAAAATAAAGATAAATCTGCACACTTGGGATCGCTGTTTAGTTCGCCCGGCCTTGCATTAAAGCAATTCATCGCTTTCTCAAAAGAGCAACGTCGTCAACACTGTTTGTTTGCCAAAACAAATACTTGATGGGATAATTAACGTAAAACTGTTTAATTTTCCTAGATAAACAATTTAATAATATTAAATAGTCAACGGTATGGATTGTTGCATTGTATGCTTGCAATCCAATTGCCATCCATTTTCACGCATCAACATACATTCTTCGGCATGGAATAAAGAACAAATCCAGCGGGTGGTTGAGAAACATTTGTGGTGGTGGTACCTTACGCCTAAAGCTGAAGGTCACCAAATAAGATGGATTTGTAAACATTGCTGGCAAGAAATATCATCATTCCATAATTTCTATTTGAAAGTTGAAATGGTTCACAAGCAATACCAAACGTTACTGGGCACCAATATAACGGAAACAAAATCTGAGGATAAAAACGAGGTAATCTATGAAAGATAGATAGGCTTTTTATAATTTATCTGTTAAGTTTTAATAATCCCTAGGATACCATAAGTTAGTAGTAGCTTTGTATATCAAATAATGACAATAATTTTTGCCTAATAGACTGTGGCTAAATGAAAGGATTAAAAGCTCTATGGCTCTGCATGCCAGCTTTGCCTCACATTTTTAAATCAAAAATTTATGTACATATTTAGTTAGCACAGTTCGTTAAAGGAGTATATAATTTAAAATATCAAAGGAGAGGTCTCATTAATATTTTGAATTTGGAGTTCGAACGGTAAAATCTCCGTTCTGTTTCTTAAGCTTTGTTTTTTTATTATTCCTACTACTTATACCTTAAATTTTATTTTCAGGTCAAATTTTTTGATAAAAACCGGTCTGTTAAGGCTAAAGTAAAATCTATCGAAAAAGATAAATCTTGTTCTTCATCGGATTTAGAATTTAATAAAAAAATGTGTCGAAACCAAACAATTAAGCCTAAAAGTGGTGATCAGGAAAAGGAGAAACATAAAAGAACGTTTAAGGCTTGCATCAAAAATAAAAGCATTAACGATGAATATCATTCAGATGAAAAAGGTTCACAAGTTTTTAAAGTTAAAAAAGAACCACAAGATAATCATAACCTTAACGATGATGATATTAACAATTCCATTAGTAGTTTTGAACATAATTTTAATGATAACTATCATACTGATAATAGCAGGGATAGAACGGTAAATGCAGATGAAGATAAAAAATCTAGTGAAAGCCATGAAC
Organism: Wohlfahrtia magnifica; assembly: GCA_023159175.1. NCBI lineage: Eukaryota > Metazoa > Arthropoda > Insecta > Diptera > Sarcophagidae > Wohlfahrtia > Wohlfahrtia magnifica. The sequence goes on along the minus strand of JAKWBJ010000225.1, from coordinate 1,531,948 downwards.
TTTATGACATTTATGGAAAATTGAAAAATGACGACATTATTGATTTTTACGATGAATTCCAATTTAAGCTTGAATGTGTTATTTGCAATTCCTGGGAAACAACTTTTGCCAACCTTTGTTCCCATTATAAAGATCAACATAATTTGCGTGGTTTTGCTATGTGTTGCGGTGTAAAATTCTATCGTAGGTATTTACTAATAGAACATTTATGCGTACATAAGGATCCGAATTTTTTTAAATGCCACAAGTGTCACAGACTATATCGTGCTAGAGCTAATCTTAATTTTCACTTACGTAAAAACAAATGTACTCCGAAGTTTGAGTGTAATGGGTGTGGTAAACAATTTCTAATACTAAAAAATTTTATGCGTCATAAGTTTACACATATCAAGCCAACAGATGGAAAATTAAATTGCAAAATATGTAAAAGAAAGTTCGAATCACAAACTCTACTCAAAAGACATACACAAGGAAAAAATTGTAAAATAGTGTGCAATGACTGCGGAGAAATCTTTTCCCAAAGTAGTTTACTGGAAAGTCATATAAGTAAGCATTGTCCAGAAAAAAAACTAGAAAATTCTAATACTATAAACGAAATGGAATCAGAGATAATATTAGGTGGAAATGAAGACATTATTCCAAGAATAAAAATAGAACAAGACGAAGCACATGTAACCTCAATTGGTTCTAATACGGTTAATGATGTTGAAAGTGACTTGAATTCTAATCAAAATATGGATATTGAAGAATGGGATAAAAATGAATGTAATGAAAACAGTGAAAACGATGATAGTTCAAATAATGATTTAGAAAATAACACTTGCAGGGTAAAAGGTTTTAAGAACATGTATACACCTTCAGTGAGTGATGATTTCTTTAGAGAAATGCAGTATATAATGGAATGCTATGTTTGTAATACGATTTTACCTGATTTTCAATCGCTCATATCACATTATCGCATAGTACATAACAAAGTTGGTTACGGTATGTGTTGTGGCAAAAAATACTATAAACGAGGTGTTCTAGCGGATCATCTTAGACTGCATAAAGATCCGGATTTATTTAAATGCCATTTATGTAATAGAAGGTTTAATACAAGACGTGGCTTAGAAAAACATATAGAGAAGCATATGCGCTGAAAGGCGTGGGGATGATACATAATTAAAAATACAAAAAAATAAAATGTATAGTTTTTTAAAATTAAAAACAAAATATGCAGATTTTTAAATAACGTAGATCTTAATTTTTAGTTGTATATTAACCTTGACAATAATAATTTCATGAAAATATAATTAGTATGTAATTTTTTAATTAAAAGTATATAAGTGCAGTATCTATTATAAACCTGTGCTTGCGTGTAAGCGATAAACTCATATATAAACATAATATATATGTGGTCTAGCTACCCAGCGCCTTTAAATTATGCTTTGTAAATTTATTTATAAAGCATTTTTGAATAAATAAATAAATAAAATACATTTTATGGACCATAAATAAGTAGCTCTTCACTCTAACTTTGAGAGATAAAAAAAAAAATGTGGGAATAAAATTGTTAATAAAATTTAAAAAAAAAAAATGTCAGACGAAAACCTCTAAACGATAATGCAAAACATGTCACTAATTTTTAAATTAAGTATTTCAAGTACGTAATTTACGTACAAATTTAATCTGCAGTAGTTTTTAACTTTATCGCTTCTATACAATGTAAATGTTTTACAATTACATACATATCTAGGTTTTTTTTATTATAAAATAATTTTATTAACCGGTTAAAAAATTTCCGAAGGCAAATTAAAAAACCGAAAAAATATACATGCACAAGGTACATGTCAATATTTTTCGAATTTAGTAAATATGTACTTTAAGTATGTTATGTTACATTGATAATGAATTTGTGCAGTAGTTTTTAACTTTATCGCTTAAGTTTTATATAGGTATGTATATAGAGAGATTTTACAGAATTATCAGATCTGTTCTTAAAATTACTTTTTTTAAGTACGAAATAATGTTTTAATCTTTTATTTACTAAAGGTCAACAACACGGAACGTGATTAGCTTCTTGATTAGAAGAAATAATTTAATATTTGCTGATTTCAATTTGCATTCGGTAAATTTGTGTTCAGTTAGTTGGTAATATTTTCTTTGTGTATTATAACAAGATTATACATTTAATTTTAAAATGTATGAAAAATTTAACCAACGAAAGAACAGCAACGAAGGAGTATAGCTAATAAGAAATCTACTCGATTCAGGTGTATCTTGCATGATCTTAAGACCTGTTTTTTTGTTTAATATTATTGGACAAAAAATAGTGTTCTTAAATCTCAAAACCTGTAAAGTATATTTGTAACAAAAAAGTTTAATTTAAAAATAATCTTTGAATGATTTAAATTTTTCCGTTACTCCTCTTGGGAGCATAGGGCTTCCACGAAGCATCTATATCTTACACGGTTTGTTGCCGTTGCCTTTGTCTCTTCCCACGTAGGATTGATTTGCTTTAGTTCGTGGATAATTGAGCGTCGCCAGCTGTTTTTTTGGTCGACCGCAGTTCCTTGATCTTTGGGGATTCCACGCAAGTTCCATCCTTGTTATACTATCGAGATGATTAAACTTACTATTTAGAAAAAATTTGGGTAATTTTTTGTTGGTAGTGTATATTATAGTGTCAAAAACGAATATCCTATATGTCCAATTGCAAAACATCGTTATATTGGCTTCTATTTCGATTCTATTTTATTGTTTATTTTATTTGCTTAACTTTTAACAAATGAAATAATCACTTGAAAATCTTACAATAAGTGTTTGTGTTGGCGGTATTCCCTTAAATGTTTAACACTTGACTAATCTGTGATTATATATAAAATAATCGATATTTAGGCTTTATTCGAACTATTACTTTCACTAACGTTTGTATCGAAATATTCTTTTACTGGTAAAGTTAAATTTTTCTCTTTTGCTTCTAGCCATTCTTTGAAATGGTCATTTTTACGATGTTTATACATATTTGATTTTGAAATAAAGGTTTGCGGGCAATAAGAACATGTAAACAAAGGTTCTCGGGTATGGGTACTTATGTGCTCTTTTAATTTTAAAGCACGATTAAACTTTTTGTCGCAGATGTGGCAGGCATGTTTACGCTCCATTTTATGATTATAAAAAACATGATAGCGATGAGATAACAAATTTGGTGATATTTTTGAACAGTACGGACATGTCAGTTCCTGTTGATTTTCTTCGGTGTGCATGTATTTCTTATGACGATTTAGAAGATATTTGTTTGTCAATTCTACACCGCATATATCACAGGGTACTTTCATAGTTGTTTTGCCGTTATGCTGATCCATATGACGCTTAAAATAAAAATGCTCGCGAAAAGATTTGCCACAAATTTCACATATTTTAGAATATTTCTTTAGATGAGCAAAGTCCTTGTGTGTTTTAAGCAAACTTTCAGAACCAAATTTTTTACTACATTCATCACATTGAAATTTTCGCTCTTCATCGGGTATATGCAAGGAAATGTGTCGAGTGTAAAAGGCCTTTTTTAAAAACAATTTATCGCATTTATCACATTTAAACATAGGCTTTCTCTCGCCAGCAGATAATTTGTGATTAGCAAGATGAGTTTCGAAACTTGAACGATTGGACAAAATTTTATCGCATGATGGACATTTAAAATAATTTGGATTCTCATGTACTCTCAAGTGATCCGATAGTGTTTCGCGTGTATAAAAATTTTTATTACAACATTTAGCATAGCCTACAGTTTTATGTTCTAAACGATAGTGAGTTTTAAGACCTAGAAAATCCGTTAAAGTCATCCTGCAAAGATGGCAGACAAATTTATAACCACTTTGCTTTATGTATTCATTATTTGTGCGTTGTTTTTCTAATTTTATTTGGGATTGGATTGAAGGTTTACGCTCTGCATTCCTTTCTAATCCTTTGGATTCCTTTTTTATGCATTTTTTCAAATTTTCATTTAATGGTTTGTTCTGCACTTTATTTTCACTGTCCTCGAGTTTGTCTTTTAAATTGCTGGTTTCTGGATCTTTTGTAGCATTGGAAGATTTCTCCTTTTCTCTAGTTTTAGACGGTTCCAACGGTGTTAAATCTTCATCAATCGCTGTTAAAGAGCTTTCTGATATCTGAAACTCTTCTTTTACCACTATTAACTCCATGTCTCTACCACAATCGGCTTCTTCATTGTTATGATTATTATTCTTCCCCCAATTGATATTTTTTGTTATAAATTTCAAAGTCTCTGAGGTTTGCTCTTTTGTTGGCTCAGTTTTAAGGTTTTCACTATCTTGTATAGAAACCGCTGATTTCACTTTAGTTTCTATATTTCTCGATATCTTCAAGTCACTTTGTTTTCGTTTCCGTTTGTAAAAGGCCAAGGGCACCAAATCATTGAAAATCTGTCTTTCTTGTTTTGCCACTAATCTTTTCGCACTGGTAATTTGTTCATAATGACGATGAGCTTCTTGTACCCTGTTGTGAAAAATATGAAAGGATAACAATTCCTGATAGCATTGACGACATATCCACTGGTGGTCGGAAAATGTCGGTTTTAAATACCACCACCACAAGTACTTTGTAATTATAAACTGGATGTTGGATTCCTGCCATTCACTTGTTATGGAACTCATGCGAGAACACATATCGGCACTTGTTTGTAAACAGACTATACAAACATCCATTTTAGAAATATTCCTATGGCTTGGAAGATATAATGGATTTACATATTTTGATGACTGTTCGACTAAACAATATTATGACTTACAGAGTGAAACTAACGGGTAGCCAATATAAAGGTTATTATTTTTTTTTAGTATTATTATTGGTATTATTTATGTTGAAATATAACACTTTTATAGTTAAACAATGTACAAGCAAAATTCATATAAAATGTTTACCAAAAAAACATAAACAAAGTGAATTCGCCTTAAATATCAATTTACAACAAAGATGCTTATTTCTGGAGCTTGGCATCTCTTATCATCCATATGTTTTACAATGCTGCCAATATTAAACAACTTTATTTATTTATATATTTTTTGTTTTTTTTTCCCCAAAATTCTGAATATTTTATTTACCTTTCTTGGAAAAATGTATTTATTTATAAACGAGACAACAGTTTTATTTAAAGTATGAAATTAATAATGTAAAACAGAAAAATAGATTTGGGTAACACAATTTTAGCTTTTGTCATAAAACGCAAACGTTGGCAACACTTTACTTCAGTTAATTTGCTTATAATTGTTGTTCTCGGTTTATTAAGAAATTTACAAGGTATTTGTGAAAAAAGAAAAACTGTGGCTGAAAAATGGATAATTGCATAGTCTGTTGTGAATCTAATGATGATTTATTTTCACGTATTAACAAGGAATCAAGTGAATGGAAAGAATGGAATATACAACGCATTATAGAGAAGCATTTGTGGTGGTGGTATTTAAGAGAGCCTTCGGACGGTGGCACAGTGCAGTGGCTATGTCGACAATGTTGGCAAGAGTTGTCATCGTTTCATGAGTTTTATCTTCGAGTGGAAAAAGAACACAACAAACAGTATGATCAAAAACTGTTGCAGGTAAAAACCGACAAAGATGACCTACAAGTTGCAGTAACTATTAAACAGGAGCTGCCCACTTTTGAAAATGAGTCTTTGTTAATAGAAAACCTAGTTCAGTTGGAGAAACCAAGAAGAGGAAGAAAAAAGAAAATTCCCGACAACAAAGAAAGTGTTAGAATAGAAGAACTACCTGTATTAGAAATAAAAAATGAACACGGAACCACACTAGAGCAGCATAAAGAAGTACCGAAACTTGAAATAACAGACTTAATGGCTAATGATTCAGGTGATGATTGGGAGCAGTGTTTTCTTGATCAAAATCATTCTGATGATGATTTTACAGAAAATGATTTTGCCGATCCAGAGGAAGATATACTTGACATAATTTATAAAAAGAAATCGAAAACGAAAAGACAGTCTACCAAAAGCAAAAAAATTTTAAAAAATTGTCGCAAAAAATATACAAAAACTAAAAAGGAAAAGAAAATAAAAGTAATCAAAACTGAATCCAATTCCTCCTTAGTACATGTCATGAAACAAAATGATGCATTTATAGCTGATAGTCATTTTGAACTAAACTGCAGCATTTGCAGTGCCTCCTTCGATAACTTTAACAATCTTAAAGTACACTTTCGCAAGCAACACAATACGCTTGGCTATGCGATGTGCTGTAACAAGAAATTCTACAAACGTGGTGTGCTTGTTGATCATATAAACTTTCACAGGGATCCCAACTATTTCAAGTGCCTGCAATGTAATAAGGCTCTTTCAACACGACGCAGCTATGAAAAGCATATGGAAACCCATCAACTTTCTGAATCTGGCCAGAATTATTTCACTTGTGAGAAATGTGACAAATCTTTTTTGAAAAAAGCTGTTTTCGATCGCCACGTTTTGACGCATGTACCTGAGGAGGAGCGTCAATTCCAATGCTCTATATGTAGCAAGAGATTTGCTTCGGAATATTTGCGTAGACAACATGTGTCATTGACACATACCAATAAGTACGCTAAAATCTGCGATATCTGCGGTAAACTATTTCGCGACAGTTTTTCCTTTATACGTCATATTGCCGAACATAATGGCCAGCCAGTGGCAAAAGCTAAATGTGATTTATGTGGTGCCGAATTAATAAGTAAATATCGTCTTAATCGTCATATGAAAATGATGCACACTGAGGAGAATCAACAAGAGCAAATTTGCCCATATTGCTCAAAAGTGTCGCCCAATTTAAATGCCCATCGTCATCATGTTAAGTACGCGCACACTTTAGAACGCAAACATGCCTGTCATATGTGTGATAAAAAGTTTAGACGCCCTCTAGAATTGAAGGAACACTTGAGCACCCATACTGGAGAGCCCTTGTACACATGCCCACATTGCCCGCGTACTTTTATATCGGGTGCCAATATGCATAAGCATCGCAAATTGTCTCATCGTAAAGAATGGGATGAAGCAAGATTAAAAAAGTTGCAAGCGAAGCCTTTTGCTGGAAAAAAAATTATTTTGAATCCGAAAGAAACTCCAAAATCTGAAGTAGTAGTGACTGTAGATACACCGTATCCAGAAATTTCTCTGATAGAGCCTGGTTCAGAAGCTGTACCAAACATAGTGTTACATTTTTAATAAATCTGTAAAATAAAAGTGATTGATTTTAAATAAACAGAACCTAAGAGCACACTATTGTAAGAAATCATTTGTTGTTCTTATTAAAATATTGGAATTAAAATATTGGAATTTGAGTTCAATTTTATTTAATAAAATATTTGCAAAATTTGTTGCTACCGCAACCCATCTGCATTCGTATTAAGGTGACATTGCTTCATTGGCATATTTTTAACCTGAGGATCGTTTTAATTTCCCAAGTCAGAGTTTAAGTTCGTTAAGGAACTCAATTCAATTTGATTTGTTTAAAAGTTTTTTTTTTAATAATTCCTAAACTTATTATTTTCGCCAAAACTGTGTAAAATAATTAAAAATTTTTATGATAGTTATGACGAAAACCCTATCACTCAAATACCTATTTTTTTTCAAATAAATATATTCGACCCGATCTGATTTTTCTTTTAACAAAATTATTTTCAAAACTTTTCCAAGTCATCTTAATTTTGTCTTTAAAAAATAGCATATTTTATAGAATTTTGAACATTTTTTAGAACTAGAACAAAACAGAATACAAATGGCATTCTATACATCAAGAATTGGTGGTACAGATAGCGAAACCGAAATACGTCATTCGGCTCGCAGCTTGGCATCATCGATAAGTGGTAGCGGCAGTCGGTATAATTTAAGTTCCCGAAGTTATGATACCAACAAATCCAGTGTGAGGTAAAATTTTCTTGAATTTTGAATGCTAATCTAAGAAAAAATAAGTATATATTGTCATAGATATATTAATTCTGCTGCATACATCGAAAATAGTAGTCCCTTTAAAGATGTAACAAGCGAGGATAATTTGAAATCGAATTCGGGAATGTCGGAAACTCAAAGCGATATTGTACCGCCATTAGATTTAAAATCAGAGGAAAACTATCCAACAACACGCGATTATACATTTTCGTATCGTAATCATTGTGAAGCTGCAAAAATTGTGTTTAAACCCGATCAGGCTTATGAAACTTGGCTATCAGCTAAAAGGTAAAATTACTTTTAAAAATATTGTTTGCTAAAGGATCTTTAGAGATCATTCAAATATCTAATTTTCGAAACTCTTTGTTTAATGCTAAATAAGACAGACGGTCTTTATTAAGGCTAATCAAATTGTATTTGTACTGTTTGTTTTAATTTTTTTTTAGAAAACTTATGTCTGATGAAGCAGCCAGACGTAAAAAGATCGAAGAGCAGAAGCAGAAAGAACTCGAAGAACGAAAACGCTTAGCACAAGAAAAATATGAAAAATGGCTTGAGGAAAAACTCCGTTCTCAACAGCCATCACAATCTTCAATAGGACAGCATTCTACCACATCAACGAAATCTAATTCTACAACACTTTCAGAAATGCCAAGACGATCGCAAATATCGGATGAGGAAGCTCGAGCTCGTTTAGAAGATTGGGAACATAGAAAACGTATAGAAATCGAGCGTCGTCGTATGTTAAAACGGCAGGAAGAAGAACGTCGACGTGAACAAGAAGAACAACGTCAAAAAATGGCTGCTGAGGCATGGGAAAAATGGATTGCAGATGCTGCAAAGAAACCGAAACCTGTACCTTTGAATCGTGGCATCTTTACGTTACGTGGTACAGTATCAGATATATTTGTTAATCCCAATGAATGGAAACCAATAATACCCGTCAACGATGATGCTGAAAAATAGTGAGAAAAGCAGCAAGCGGTTTTAGTTAGCTAAATAAAAAACAAACCTTTCAAAAATGGTAATAGTTTTTTTAGTTCAGAGCAGTTTTTTACGATTAATAAAATAAAATTTTAATTAAAAAACAGTACATTTGCTTTAATTTCAAACAAATTTTAAATGTTTTTGTAAAAATGTAGCACATTCAAGAATGTGAACTTCCTGAGATTGAGATAAAATATAACGAAAAAACAACATATTTTTCAAGTTATTATATAGTAAAACTTCACTTTATTGGAAAAGCTTGAAAACAAAATTTGTTAAGAAACTTCTTTCAAAATTACTTACTTAATTAATTAGAAACTAAATTCTATATAAACTATCTACTACGTGTATATTTTTATCTTTGAAATGGATGCACTTGCATAGCTGATTTAATATTTGTCTTAATAGCAGAAGGCGCTTTTCCTAATTGATTAACACCGCCAGGACTTACAGAACTCATAGCGGTAGGTGGTCGTATAGCCGGAGGGACCATCATATTGCCCGGACCACCGCCCGGTATAGGCATTGGCATACTCAATTTTAAGCCTTTACCCATACCCACAGCCGCAACCAGAGCATGTGTATCTGATATACTACTGGTCTGTTGAATGCCGGCACGTGAAGAAGAATCGATTTCCCAATCTTCGCGCTGTTTGCTAACAATCTCCAAGACGTGAGAGACAACCTTGTTATACTGGGCTACTTGTTTGCTGGCCGCTTCATTTGTTAGACTATTGGCTTTTTGTTCGTTTTGCAACATTTTCTGTTCAGCCAAGGGAGCTGGTTTAGTACGCAAATAATCGGGAACAATATCATGAGAGAAGACTGGTACTCTACCTTGGGTGAGATTGACAAGAATCTCATCCCTTTCGGGAGAAAGCATAAGAGGCAAAACAGTGCGATTACGTAGTGGTGGGCACATTTCTTTCGATAATATTTTTGAAAGGCCGGTGAGCTAGATTTTTTTGGAGGTACAAACAAGGTAAATAAAGCATTTTTACTGTTTTAATTAAAAAACAACTCACATGACTTGAGATTAAAGCGAAATTGTCTAAAAACTGCGGCCAATTAATGGTTTCATACTCTGTCTCCAATTTGTGTACCATGGCCCCTATGGATATTTTCAAGTCATTCAAACGATTTAAAACAGCATCTAAAGTTGCATCCAATTGTTTTTCCTCACGGGACATTTATATTTAATTTTATTAATAACAATTTAGAAAAGAAGGCAATTAAATTGTTACAATACCAGCAAAGTAACAACAAATGTTATTTGTGTTGCCAGACATGATGTCGAATTGAACAGTTGTTTATTAAAACAGAGTTGTTACAAAAAGAATTGTTAACTAGACCTGTATAATCTAGAAGTGTTGTAGTCTGTACTAAATATTTTATATATATTGTTGTAGTCTGTACTAAACATTTTATTAAGTGAACACGGTGCTGGTCTTTACTTAATTTTACATTTGCATACTTACACAAGAAATTTATTTACACAATTAGCCAAGTCATCTCCGTTACTCACCACTCGTTAGTAAGAAACGATTTGTCTGTGTTAATAACGTGTTGTGTGTTTCGCTCATAAGTATGTGAATGCATTTTTAGTAAGAAAAAAGATCCAATGACCGGCCGCGTTAAGATCGTTTTCGTTTTGTTTGAAAATTATTACAAATTAATAGTGTTGGAGAAAATAAATTAAATTAAAGTAAGTGAAATTTTATGTAAAGTGGCTTTGGAATAAAAACAACATAACAAGTTTATAAATGTTTCTTGTAAAAATTAATGGTGTTCTCGTCGGTAAAAACGAAAGAAAATGGTTTCTGTTTTGTTTACATTCGCTCTCATTTATTTTGTTGTTGTTGTTATGTAATAAAGAGAAAATGAGAATGTGACAAAAGCTTTTTCAATGCGTAAAATTAAAATTAATAAATAAAAAAATAAATAAATAAATAATAAGGAATAAGAAGTATAAAAGAGTGAAAAATTTAAAAAAAAATAAAATAAATAAATAAATAATAAGGAAAAAGAAGTATAAAAGAGTGAAAAATTAAAAAAAATAAAAAAATAAAAAAGTAAATTTTCATGAAGAAATAAGGTTGTTGCCAAAAGGTAAGTTTTAATGTAATTTTTTATTATCAGATTCTAACTCTCATATTCATAAAAAATAAAATGTTTTTGAAATTTATTTGAAAAAAATTTTGTGTGAAAATTTTCAAATTAAATACGTTTCAAACTAATTTAAAATTTTATGAATATGTGGGTAAATGTATGCTTCAGTATCGCGATTGGTTGGTACAGTTGTATTTTTTTGCCATACAGTTGTGTCTAAAAATAGATTCTGGTGCAGCTCATTGACTGTGACTGAGAGAACACTCCCGTGTTCCTCCATGGTATGCTATTGGAATTATTATATTATTTTTCATTCCTGATGTGTTTTATTTAACTTTACTTTTGAAACCGAAAAAGGTTTAATCTGATATGTATATTTGTAATGATTGTTGAACATTTTTAAGTGCTTTTAACTTGTTAGAAACTCCTCCAGTTAAGCTTTCAATTTTGACCAAAAATAATTTATATTTTTCAAATCAACTTTATTAAACCAAATATGTGGCGTTTTTATCGATACCCTTTTGCCATTCCATCATCCCATAATCCACGCTGCTTCACCCATGATCTTTTTACATACATTATTGTCGTACGTTATACACTTTTCATCGCCCGTTATTATCCACTTTAGAAATAATTTGATTTCGTTCCGGTTTAGCAGCGATCGCAAATGGAAATTTGGTTCTTTAAATTTTTCACTGTTATTTCAAGTGGCACCCAAACATTGAGCTTCTTTGTGCATCCAGGTTTCTTCTAATGGTTGATAATTAGTGATGAATGCCTAGTTTCCTAGCAACATCTACGTTACTTATGCGACAGTCGTAGCGAAGTGTATCATTAACATCAAAATTATTAGTTCGAAAACAAGCAAAATCATTTCGCTGCTGTTTTTCTAGTTACAGCATTGTCTTCGTAAACTTCACAAATTTTTTCAATAGCCTGCGACGCATTCTTACCTTTTTTATAGTAAAAAAGAAAAATATGATGGTAATGATGATTTTTACTAATTTTTAATCATAGATAACTTTTCACAGATTAATGCAATTTTAATAATGTCTTCTAACAAAGTGAAGCTTAAAATGTCACCTTTCAAACAAGCTATACTGTTGACCGATGAAATTCATATTAAAATTATAGAAATTAAAAGACAAACCAACTCCTGCAAAGCAATTGCCATGCAAAGAATTGCACAATCAAAAGCGGGATAAGAAACTGGTGACTCTGTCCAAACAGTAAAAATTTAAAAATTGCTTAAACACCAAAAAAATGGAAAATAAAACTAAAAGCGTATATTAATCTCGATGACATACGCTTCGAATAGGATGTATTTAATGTCATTTTCGGTAGTGGCGATGAATACGATGGCTCGGAGGAGGGCGTCGTGCTGTTGTTGTCAATATTTATTTTTTTTCTTTTAAACTACAGGAAATAAATTTTTTACTCAGCATTTTATAGTGAATTATATTGTTTTGTACTTTATTAACACCTCTAGGCCTAAAATAACTTTCAAAAAATTTCATTGTCAAAAATGTCATCAAGTCTTTGCCCTCAAAATCTAAAAAGGCATTTTGGTTCCAGTTTTTAGTCATCAGTTTCTAAGGTAGGAAACCTTTTTATAAAATGCGTTGTTGATATAACTTGGCAATATTGTGTAGAATTCGTCATTAAAATTTAACCTTGTTCTGATTTGACCAGCCACTTGAATATGAAAGTTTCTTAAATTGCTGTCCATTTGTACTTGATCAATTTGAGAACAAAAAGGAATAGATTTTTAAGCTAATTAACCTATACACACTATACGTACATACATACATTTTAACTTAAAACTCTTGATTAAAAATTTGTTACAACAAAATATTGTTGAAACAAAATAATAAAAAAATTACGCAAAAATTTTTTGGTACAAAAATAGTCCCATCTTTGTGTAATTACACAGAAATCGGCAACACTGATAAATACTATTCATGTTCAGGGGAATTTTTACGTGGCTATCATTCTCCACTGAATTATAAAAAAAGGGGAAAATATTTCATGGGGAAATTATTCATGATTGCAATTGTGGGAAATGTGAAAATATTTCGAGGGAAAAATTATTCGCGATAAACGTGATTATTTGCGTAGATACGTTAGATGTGCTACTCATATGTTAGATTTTCGACCACTACATATATGATTCCAGATATTTCCCTACGAGACACAGTTTGCTGATGCTCACTTTCATTTATCATTCATTTAATTGAGTCAAATGTGTTTTGTATTTTAATTACAGCCGAGCGCTTGTTTTGTTCTATTACTTATTTGGTCTTAAGTATAATCTTACTCATATGGTATTTGTGTGTTGAAAAAAATTAAAATTCCTTACTTGTTTAAGGGCTATTATTACAACTACCCGTTAGCTAAAGGTAGGATGTTATCGGGCAAATAATTTGTTTTTCATTATTATAAGTATACGTTAAGCTAAAAGTGAGCGTTATGCTAAAGGGAAGATCATCCTACCATTTTTCTTGGCACTTTATTAAATTGTTTACTTTTTGCACAAAATGAAAAATAAAACAAAACAAAATGTTTTTTTATTAGATTTTTTTTTTTAAATAACAAATAAAAACCCTCTACATATTTTAAAACATTTTTTATTTGTCAAAATAAATTGGCATTTGTTCTGGCACTGCCATATTTTTAAAAATGTTATCTTTATTCTACAGGTAGGATGTAAAAATAAAAATAATTTAAAGTTGGCTTTAAAGTTCACTTTAGTTAAAGTTACCTTTTATTAAGTCGATCTATTAAGCCAGTTGTAACAATGGCTCTAAAAACCAGAAAAATTAAAAAAAATTAATTATTTCATAACAATTTTTATTATAACTTGCAACTTTTACATGTTTTATTTTATTCAAAATAAGATTCCAAGTTAATAAATTAATTGCCTTGATGTTTCCAAATAAAAAATAAACAAAAAAAAAAAAAAAAAACATTTCTAACAAATCAGCGGATACGATCATATAAAACTATAAGCATTTAACAAATTAAGTTCAGTTGCACATGGTATTTCGTAGTGGTTGCATTTTTGTGAGAATTAAATTTTATAAAAAATTAAAAAGTATAATAAATACAAAATAAAACAAAAAATAAATAAAAAGAAGTAAAAAAGTATAAAAAATTTATCACAACGTGCCTATGCACTTTAATGTATCATTACAAAAATAATTGACATTTTAATAACATTGGTCTTAAATAGAAAAGCTATTTAAAATTGTCATCAATTGCTTACTCTACAACGCTATTATGAATAGTTTACTACTCTATACGGTTTGTGGCCTCTTAACGATTTTAATAATTTATAAGCAACGCAAATGCTGGTACTTTGTATGGCAACTAAATGGCTGGCGAGGCCTATTACAACAGCCCATATTATGGCTTATATTAATAATTTATCTGGAACCGAAAAGTTGAGTTTTTAATTCCTTCTCATCATCTCTCTCAGAGTGTCTGAGTAATTGAATTTATTTTTATAATTAAAAAAAAACATATTTTTTTTATTTTTACTTCTTGGCCAATTTGCATTTGGTGGATGGCATAACCCATTCAGGTTTAATGGTTACCATTCAACGTTGTCACAAATATTTTCAACGTCCTTTGGCCGTAATTGTTTTTAACCGAATTTTATTGTATGTCGATGATCCTGAGACTATGGAAAGTATCTTCACTACACCAGAGTGCTTAAATAAGGCATTTGCACTCAATGGTTTCTATGCCAATAAGGGTTTATTACATGCCAAAGGTTAGTACCCAATTAGTTTATACGAGTGTGTATATGGTATGAATATCTAAATGTGTATGAGTAATATTTAAATACAGGGTAATAAAAAAAAAAGTTATCAAATAATTTGTACGGAAAAAAAATTTTTTTTAAGCTCTCAGTTTTACAGATACCGAAAGAAATTGTAGTCAGACGGTGTATGATCTGGCCTATGCGTTGGGTGTAAGAAAACTTTCCAGAAAAGTATTGACGAGTTTTGGAGGGTCATCAGAGATGTGTGCGAGCTGACATTGTCATGAGGGATACCTTCATTGCTGACAAATTTTGGTTTCTCGTGCTTGATAGCTTCATGTAAACAGTATAGGTGTGGGCTGTAGAGAACAGAATTGATAATTTTAATAGGATGTAAAAGCTCGTAATGGCTAATTTCCGTTCAATTGGACGCCAATTCAGGCTTCGAAATAGTTTGAGATGAGTCACACGCTTTTCAACGTGTTTTTTCATTTTATAGTCTCATCTTAAACCCATTTTTTATCTCCCGGCAAGGTCCGCTTTAAAAAAGGCTCTATTTCGTTGCATTTTAGCAGCGTTTTCACTACTACGAGTATCAAGTAGTGCTCTCGGACACAGTTTTAAGAATTGCCACAACACTCGAACTGCACCATATCGCGAATACCTTACACCTACTCCGTCAGGATGAGATATCTAAGGAGATCATCCGGTTCAATACAAAATAAGGCGGAAATGTCTTGTAGGAACCACTTGTCGAAGTCCCTACGCTGACGGTTCATTAGGGCCGGAAATCCACAGAGAAAGTGTTCAATTGTCTTCTTCACTTCACCACAGCGGACATTGTTTTCAATGAAAACACAGCTGTCAGTCTGGATACATCTCTTTAGCCATGATTATTAAGAGCGCCTCACGTCATACTCAGGCCAAGTCAGCTTCGTAATCGTGCAGGACCCAACAGCGTTCTACCTGCAGTTCGTTCGATTCAGGTAGACGTTCAGAATATTACTCTTCAGTGACCTTATGCCAATGCGGATCATGCGAGAGCCAACTTACCCATTGGCTCCATATAGAAGTCGTAGTGTCGCGGAATCCAGACAAAGAGTTTCTCTATTCTCTCATCAACCTAGAGTGCGTAGTGTGCATGCAGGCACGTCCTTGCGTACCGCCTCTAAGCAGTAGTAAGCATGCTTCTCTAATGGAAAATATTTCAGGCTGAAAGACACCAGAGCTATCAGAAAGACCATAGCGGTGATTGAGGTTAGCCTTTAATGAGAAAACTCTGGATCCACACCCCATATTAGAACCTATTGTTGAAGTCTTTGAGTGGATCGCCTCGATTCCATTCAGAAAGTAATGGTTTTCTCACATCGGATTTCCTATAGAAGTTTAGTTCCTGAGTGCAGTAGTCGGATGTAGAATGTAGAATCCTGGCATGACAATGTGCCCTAACTCTCCATACTCCAGAGAACGATAATCTTTCCGCGCTACACGCGGCCGATTTCGGACAATCAAATTACTTTGCCAAACTTCAACCTTGTTTGTCTTATTTAAATAATTCTTACCTGTCACGCTTTCTTCTAATAGTTTGAGAGATTATCCATTAACTTAATTTTTTAGCGCGTGGCCAATAAGAACGAGGTACATCGTTGACACCGTAATTTTTTGTATTTCGATCAAGCGTTGATTCATAGC
This sequence comes from Wohlfahrtia magnifica, assembly GCA_023159175.1. NCBI lineage: Eukaryota > Metazoa > Arthropoda > Insecta > Diptera > Sarcophagidae > Wohlfahrtia > Wohlfahrtia magnifica. The sequence continues at coordinate 1,515,473 of JAKWBJ010000225.1, read as the reverse complement.
GTTCTCAAAGTACTTTTTGCTAATGCGAGTATTTCTGAATATTTTTGCAGCTTTTATTCCTTTTTTTTAGAGTAGACTCACTGTATATCAGTATCACTGTTTCTAGTGTTTGAGAGTGTAAACTTTCATTTTAAATCTAAAATTTTACGTTTGCTTCTAAAAAGTTCAGTTAGAAAGGGAATTTTTTAAAAATTTCACATTTTTTTTATTTACTCTCTCTATAGAAGACACATTTAATTTGGAATTATTTTTGTTTTTACAGAAGATACTCGTATAACAACTTAATATCGTTGTCTAGTTTTATTTAAATCAGACAGCATTGTAATACCCTTGTTGGAAAACTAATACTCATAATAGACTCAAAACTAAAGTTCAAAACTAAGTTAAATATTATTTTATTATTATTTTAATTTACTTTTAACTTTTTTTTAATTTTAAATCATCTGTATACACACGTCTTCTGAATTTACAAGATGAACAATGGAAACTACGGCGTAAGCAATTGAATCCGGTATTCAGCCAAAATACTCTTGTCAGTTTCTTTGATGCTTTTAATCGTGTTTCTAATGAGTTGAAATTAAAGTTCTTTCAAGATTTACGAGGATATAAAAAAGTCAAGTACAAAAATGTGGAAGATTTAGTAACACGAGCCGTTTTGGAAGTGGCATGCAGTAAGTATTTTAACAAAGGAAATTTACTTTCCACAAAATGATTGAAGAAAAAACCCCAACAATAAGTGATAATGTCATAGTTAGCTAAGTAAGACTATTTAATACCATATAAGAGAAATAGATTTAGAATAATTGTTTTTTGTATTAGGTTTGTTAAAAAAATGGGTGCCTTTTTTTGGTTCATAAAAAATTACTTATTAATTCGTTGTTCAAATCCAATGTCAATGGTTTTTTCCCACTCTCGAAATATTAGCTCTTTATAAAGTGGTGGTATATTTGAGGTTAGGAAGTAAATTGACTGTAAAATGATGAAGTGTCAAGAATAGAGCTGTCAACCTTTGACACTTGTTTAGTAAAAAATTCGGAAATTTTAACTATGGAATGCTACATTCTTGAACAAAGAATTGAAATTGTGAAAATTTACTTTTTGAAATTCTGGACGAAAACAACGCATTATCAAAAAAATCATCTTTAGTGATCGGGCCCATTTTCAATTAGGTGGTTATGTAAACAAACAAAATTATTGCATATGGGGCTCACAAAATCCACAAACAGTCCTCGAAAAACCACTACATCCAAAGAAAGTGACCGTAGGGTGCGGTTTGTGATTAGGCGGCATCATTGGCCACCTTTTTCGGAAATGGGAAAGGAAATGCCGTCAGTGTGAATTCTCTGCGCTACCAACTCATGATAACCAATTATTCGTGACCGCAATTGGCTAATGTTAACATCAGTGACCTTTGGTTTCAGCAGTACGGCGCCACAACCCACACAGCTAGCCAAACAATTAAGTTATTGCATGAGAAATTTCCCGGTCGCGTAATTTTTCGATTTGGCGGTGTTAATTTGCTGCCTCGGTCTTGTGATTTAATGCCGCTGGATTTTTTCTATTTAAAAGACCTGGTTTACGTGAACAAACACAAACAACTGGCACTCTGAAAGATGAAATTCGGCTACGTATTGACGAGATGAGCGAGGCTTTGTTGCAAAAAGTGGTTCAAAATTTTATGAGAAGAGCGGACGTCTGCCGACGTGCTAGAGGTAGACATTTGTCCGGCATCATATTCTATTATTAATCCCCATATTTCTATTTTATATTGGTATGAATAAAACTGAATTTGTCAAAAAATGTGTTTTTAAGCCAATTTAGTCCCTAACCTCAAATTTGCCCACCCTTTAGTTTACCGCTGTCAACAATGCCGTTTTTATCTCCATGATCATTGAATATCTTCCTATTTTGATGAGTTCTTTCGGTTTTAGGAACAGAAAAATCTCACAGAAAGCTAAATTCGTTTAAAAAAAAGTTGCTGAGGCATGATTGCGCAGAACAATCATCTCTAAGCAACTTTCAAAACATTTCATTAAGGAAATCAAAGAAAACAGTGAGTTTTGCCTTTACATTAAAAATAAAAATTGGTAATATTTTTTATATCTTGACTCTTCTGATAGGACTTAATTCAATGAACTGAGAATTTATACAATACTAGAGTATCCCTTTCCGCGTTGCTGGGAGCCTTTGTGTTCTATACCTATAATTCAATACGTTCCCTAGATATACAAAAATCCATATTTACTTATTCAATTTTGCACATATTTCAGCTGATGATGTGTATTGACCACGAAGTAATTTAGAGCAAATTCAGAACCATCCACTATTACCGTTTCAAAGAAAAAAGAAAAAAAAATTGATATTTACTTAGTATAGCAGATGCCACCCCCACTTACGCAATTCCGCCCACTATTTAGTGATGATTTATGTTGACCACAAAGTTATTTGGACCAAATTTACCGTTTCTAGATTACCGTTCTCTAGATATACAAAAATCAATATTTACTTTGAATGCAAGGTGCCACATCTACTTATTCAATTTCGCCCATAATTCGGCTGATAATGTAGATTCACTACTACCGTTCCGGAGGTAACAAAAATCAATATTTTTTTATATGGTACCACTCCACTAATCCAATTCCGCCCACTTTTTGGCTGATGATTAGTATTGACCACAAAGTTATGTGTGCCAAATTTAGAAACTCTCACTATTACTGTGCTTACAAAATAAAATTGGTTGGAACATTTCAGGGAACATCAATTACAACGTATTTTATAGTCCTCTTTTATAAATAGAGGAAAAAGATTTTGGACACAAATTTTGATGAAAATTGTCTGATTTATCAAATAATACTGAATACATAAACTGGTCGAGTGCTACCAGAGGAAGATAAAAAGTTAACTCTAGTTTTACCGCGAAATTCACATCTATTTTTAAAAAAATTTCCTAAACAGATAGATGGACTGATAACTTCATTCAAATGAAAAAATGAACCAAATTATGAGATGGGGTTAGTAAAACTGTCTCTTAATATGCTGTTCAGGTGCTTCGGTAGAGGTGAAGGGTATAAAAAGCTTAATTTTTCCGCTTTTATTTTCAGTAACAACAATGGGTTATGAAACGCATTTCTTACAAAACGATGACAAAGGCATTGCTAAAGCCTACCGATAGTAAGTTTTCCCTTATTTTTTATTTAAACAAAAACAAATATATTTTTTTATTTTATCAAAACACCCTGCGTATGCCATCTTTTACTTAAAACATCCGTTTTGCTTGGGCATTTTACTCTGTTTATCTACAACTTACATCATCATCACCAAATGCTGTTTGTTGTTGCTCGGCTCATATTTTAGTCTTATAGAAATGACTGCATTGAGAGTAATGAATCCCTGGTATCAGATTGACTTCATTTTTCGTTTGTTGGACAATAAAAATTATGAAAAATCGAAAAGGGCCCAAAAGTTGGTTACAGAGTTTGTGGAAAACGTAAGTTTTTTTAGTATTTATTTGTATGTGCGTATAAAAAAATAGTAACAGTTGTTGAAATACCCTTAAGGGTAATACATTAGTCATCAAATTTAAATTTTTTCTTTATAATTTTTGATTAAAGTTATTATTAAAAAAATTAATCGAATTTTATAAATTTTTGTTATAAACAATTTATGAAAATTTGTAGGTCAAATGCGAACGAATTTTATTCGCAAATATTCGTATGCAATGTAGTACTTTCAAGGGGACTATGAACATATTGTACATTTAGAGCAGGGCTGCGCACAAAGAGCGAAACACTCAAAATGATAAATACACTGAAGTTAAAATGCCATAAAAAATAGGTATTCATACAAAGTAAAGGGTTTTTTTATAGAGGTATAAAACTTTAAGTTGCAATAAAACAACGATGGATTATTCGATTGACATGAATTTTATTTATCCGAAAGATAATCTTGTGGCATTACATTTTAAATATGATTTCTGGCATATGACCGCCTCGGCTGGCGTGGATGTAGTCCAATTTGGACGTCCAATTTTCGATGACTTTTTCCAACATTTGTGGCCGTATATCGGCAATAACACGGCGAATGTTGTCTTCTAAATGGTCAAGTATTTGTGGCTTTACCGCATAGATCAATGACTTTACATAGCCCCACAGAAAGTAGTCTAGCGGTGTTAAATCACAAGATCTTGGAGGCCAATTCACAGGTCCAAAACATGAAATTAAGTCACCAAACGTGTCTTTCAATAAATCTGTTGTGGTACGAGCTGTGTGACATGTTGCGCCGTCTTGTTGAAACCACATCTCCTGGACATCATGGTTATTCAATTCAGGAATGAAAAAGTTAGTAATCATGGCTCTATACTGATAACCATTGACTGTAACGTTCTGGGCACCATCGTTTTTGAAAAAGTACGGACCAATGATTCCACCAGCCCATAAGCGTACCAAACAGTCAGTTTTTCTGGATGTAACGGTGTTTCCACATACACTTAAGGATTACCTTCACTCCAAATGCGGCAGTTTTGTTTGTTGACATAGCCATTCAGCCAGAAGTGCGCTTCATCGTTAAACAGAATTCACTTATGAAAAATGAAAATTGCATTTGGAATAATGCAAGCAAAGCGTATGATTTTTTTTTGATACAAGATTCTTCAAAATTGTTAATTTATTACAATTTCTTAAGTTTTTGTAGAAAAATTAAACAAAAGCAATTTTCAAAGAATAATATAATCAATATACATAAATACTGTATGAATTTAAATTGAAAGACTTGTAATAAAGGTTAGCGATACAGTTGATTTTGGTATATTTCAGGAAAATTTTTGGAACGATTTTTTTTCTTTTAGCGACGCTGGTTATAATATTTACGAAGAGAATAAATAAACAGCCGCAAAATTTCGTGACCTGAACAATATTAACGAACATAGCTGATTTAGAGCTACAAATTTTATTGTGGAAGTTATTCTATTGGCTTGTGTCGAGGCTACGATCACCTTGTCAATGTCGTACCTCTTTGTGTTATTAACAGTGTTACAAATTGTGTACTGAACGGCGTTGACAATTCAATTTTGAGTATTAAACTTTACATTTGAATTAACGTAGCTGAATAGAGGGTTGTAGATTATGGTAGAAAATTCGAAATTAGTATAAAAGGCGACGTATTGTGTTTAGTCAGTCAGTCGCAATTTAGCAGTCAAAGAGTAAAGTCGTACTAAGGCGTTCGTAAAAGTGTTGAGTAATTTGTATAAAGTGGAAGTTAAATAAGGTACCGTATAAAGTGTGTAAGTAAGGAGACTGTATAAAGTAAAACATAAATTCGTGGCATTTATTTTATTTAACGCAATTTAAAAAAAAACTTAAACGTTTCAAAAAGGTTAAAACATAACAATATTTTAATAAAGTTTAAGGTTTAGCTCCCATTTAAAAATGTTCAATGACTGTTACTATAAAATAACAAGTATATAGTAACCAGCTGTAGGAAAATAAAAATGGTGTAGAGATTTGTAGATTTTTACCTCCATCCTATAAAATTTTAAATGAGTTTAAAATGTACATATTTTATTTCAAATTGTGGAGGTAATTTGGGAAACGTAAAAATAAAATATTTACTCGAGATCGGGGATAGAATAAAAACAAAAGAAAATTCGTTTTTTCTATATTTCTTCCAACAGGTAAAACAAACGTACCTCTAGGTTGGGGTTTTTTAATACAATAACACATTTTTTATATCATCTTGTTTAGACAGTGCATAATAGATAAGTTTACTTAAAAACTAAACAGATTTTTAAATACTTAATAATAGGGGGACCAGCGTGAACAATTAAAATTTATTTTTTATGAACGTGGCGGTTAATGTTTTATGGTATTGTTGATTTTGTATTCTTTCTTTTTTGTAAAAAAATTCTACAAACATGTTACAAATATATACAACAACAACAACTATTTAGATAGTCCAACAAAAACATACTGAATGGCAACAACTTAGACTTCAAAAGCAAAATATTACAACAAATACCACCAGAAATATAAGATGCAATGGCGATGATGATGATGTTTCTGATGTAACTGCCAGCAATAGTCCAAAGGATGCGATGTCATTGAATGAACAGGAAAATCATAATCATAATTTTTCTGGCAAATCTACTATAAAAGCAACGCCAGCGGCAGCATCTCCATCAGTTGCCATTGATGCGTTACAAAATATGACTGAAAAAATGCTATACCATTCAAATATGTTGCAGCAGCAGCAACAGCAGCAGCAGCAGAAAAAGCGCAATTTTATTGATCAAATATTTTATTTGGCCCAGACTGGTAAATTGACACTGGAAGACATTATGAATGAATCACAATCAATGGTTGTTGTGGTGAGTGAGTCAATAATTTTATTGCACGATTGCAACATTTTTCATTTTTTAAATGTTTAAAACAGGAAATGACAGGAAACTCATATGTTTTGATATCAAACATTCGCTTTTAAGTTATTTTTTTTTAATAATCGTATAAAATATTTTCGATAAAAATTAATAAACTACAGGAAAATATCATGAGATTTGGTAGTTTATGCAATTGTTTCACAGTGTCTGTTTATTATAAGGTGGTTTGGTATAGTATACCTTTCGTTTCAGAACTATAGTTTGCAGAGAATAGAGCACAACAGTCAAGTAGTCAACGATAGGTCACCGTTCGGGCTTAGTTTCTAATCTATTGTTTAGATCAACGCAGCAGGCGGATACAAATTTGTTAATCTAACTGAAAATATGAGTCTACATGCTTTATTTGCCTTTTTGTAATGTTTGTTTAAGCAAGATCTAGATCTTGTCTAGAACAAGTTATAAGCTATTCAAACCTATTCTTCAACGTTGGCAACATCGATTACAATGCAGAGTTTTTGTTTAAAGAAAACTCAGAGATTGGAGTACATTGGCATAATTAAGGCAAGAAGCTCCGTTAAACTTAAGCCCACTATATATAGTAGTGAAGAACAAAGCAATAGAGACTATGCTTTGGATAATGGGAGATAACTCGAACATAAGACTTTTAAGGGGATATCACAACATGACCGGGCGAAAATATGGCAACTCCCTCCTTGACTGTAATTTGGACAGGACAAGGTAACTTTATGAAATAGGGAGACGTTTTTTGACAAAACTAAAACTATACCGAAAGCGGTGCAGGAGGAACGCATTTTTCAAGCGAATTTTCTGGTCATAGCAACTTTACAAATTTCAACTTGGATAAGTAGTAGAAAAGGAAGGACATACCCACACTTACTGATAGGCAAGCCGTCATTTGCACTGGGACTATCTGAGTAAATTGAATTGATTGAGAAGGGACAATAAGGGTCATGTAAAGACTCGAGGAAATGAACAGCCGATTAGGGTACCAGGTAGGGAGCTGCTACGCCACTGTTGGGGCCACAACCTTTATGTGAAGTGAAAAGACAGGTCTGCTAATCGAAAAGGAGGAAAACGAGAGGCGTCTACACTTCTCAAGCCAAATAGATTTGAAAGAGTTCAAACTTTTGCAGGGTTACTGTTATAGGAAAAGATTTCAGTCTTGTATCAGGCTATCCAAGAAGAGGCTGTTAAGAAATCCGTCATATTGATTGGGAATTGGAGACTGAATAAACATTTGAATGTAATATATTAGTCTCTAATCCAATGTGTAGATTGTGTGGCACTTAGGCATCTATCAAGTGATGAGTAGGAGCTAGCACTATTGGCACCAACCGACTTTGTTTATCAGGGTAACAAATTTGGAAAGGATATTAAAGGAAAACCTTGTACTAGACGATGGCAGATGCAATAGTACTAAATAACCTCTTAACAAAAGTATTAATAATAAATAATGCAATTATATCTTCAGGGCCTGTGATCAAGCCTCAATTTTTTTTGTTCTTGTCGGTATTACACGTATGGTCTATATACAACTATAGTTACTAGCTAAAATACAATATGTAACAAATAATTTTTTTTTTAAATGTTATAAAAAAAAACTACTGAATATTTTCTCAAATTTCTTTTTTTATTTGAAAGTACAATCCTTCCGGTTAATAATGGAAAATAATTTCATTCGAATGGCTGCCTCGGCTGGCCATACAGTAGCCTATACGATCGGTCCAATTTTTAAGCACATTATCTATTATGTGCAGCTGTATTTCAATGGCTTCACGAATATTGTCCTTTAAAGCGTCAATTGTCTCTGGCTTGTTGCGTAACACTTATCTTTGGCGGCACCCTACAATAATTGTCCAACGGTGTCAAATCGCAGCTCCGAGATGGCCAAACGACACAGCTCTGCGGCTGATATTGCGATCTTCAAACACAGGGCGCAAACCATCGAGTGTAGCTTCGGCTGTGTGGCACGTAGCGTCGTCCTGTTGAAACCAAATGTTGCTAATATCTTCCTCTTCAATTTTTGTGAACAAAAATTCGTTCAACATGGCCCAATAACGATCGCCATTGACTGTAACAGCCATTCCTTGCATATTTTCGAAGAAAAATGGCCCAATTATGCCTTTGAACCAAAATCCGCAACAAACAGTGACTCGTCTTGGGTGTATCGGCTTTTCAATGTGTGCGTGCGGGTTTTCTGTGCCCCAAATGCGCCAATTTTGCTTATTTACATACCCGCCAATATCAAAATGAGCTTCATCTGCAACATTACCATAATTTTCAAAGTAATGTCGCAATATTTCCCAGCATTGTTCAAGCGTATACACAACCATATTCGTTCAGCGGAAGGATAAAACTAATTATCTGTCAAATCAGACATGAGCTAAGTGTTATCATTCACGAAATAAGCACTAGTTGAAAAAAAGCGTTAGATGGCGGACCTTATTCGAACAACCGGGAAAAATATTAGCCCTAATAGAATGGCATTGCTAACGGTAGGCTTCTTATCGGGTTATTTGGTTATGTGTTACTATGTATTAAAATCGGCAATATCTATAGTAAAAATATAAACAACTTTACAAGATCCTTATCCTTGTTTACAAATTATGTGGTTATTTACGTATTTGTAGAATTAGAAAATTATAATAACTTTTTACAAGAGATTTTACCGATTTTAACATAAGCATATAACCAGACAACATAATGAACAGCATACTGTGAACATCGACTATAAAAAATATAGTAAAATTTAGTAAAAATTACTTTTTTGTGGTGGTTTGTGGCTTGATTTTGACCGAAATTTGAAAAAACGTTTCCCATACGCTGATAGTGCTTATTGATTCTGAGTAGTTTAACGGAATTCAAAGAACACCTTTCTCTGATAGTTTCGAGCTTAAAAATAAAACGTAACCTTGACAAAGTTAGGTACTGCTATAGCAAAGGCTGCAATGTATAGAAATATAAAATCGTACCATAAATTCTATGTATAACACTCTTACGAGTCTATTACAACTAAATATTTAAACCTCATATTGTTTAAATAGACTTGATTTACTTTTTAAGTTACATTTCTAAAAGGCTTAGGTTTACATTTCCTTAAAAGCGAATCTATTATGAGTATTTGTTTCATTTAATATTTAAATTGATTGCAACAATTTTTACTTTCACTTTCACTTTCATTCTCATTTTTGTTTTTGTTTTCACTTTTACTGAATTCTGTTTGTGAAGTGTTGGTACATTTTCTATGTGTGTTAATGAGTATTTAACAACCATTTCATTTTTGTCCACTTTTATTTATTGCTGTAATTTTCACGCTAATGTTGAAACAACACAAAAAAAGGCCTTTGAAACTGTATCGAGCTTTATTATAAGCACCTTACTGTGTTTGGCAATTAACCGCGAATGTCAAATGAAATTACGAAACGAGATCAAACAAATAGTACTGATGTCAAAGGATAAAACCAAAAGTAAAGAGGGTGTAACAACAGCAACAACATCAATAAAACATAATAATACAATAACATCATTACCATCAACATATACAAATACAGCAGATAATAGTGATGTTTGGAATTCTAAAATGACAGCAAATTTAGATTGTAGTAGTAAAGCTGGTGGTGGGATTCATTTCGCACATGATGGTTCTGCTGGTGATGATGATGTCGATATGCAAGTAACTATGGAACATTTACTGAATATGCCATACCTTGACATGATTATAAATGAATCGTTACGTTTATTGACAATCGTACCAATGAATTTACGTAGTGTCAGTGCAGATTTTCAATTGAACGTAATACAACAGAAACGTGATAAATATACTCGTACCTCGTTGAGTACTTTGAAAAGCAATATCAGCAACAACTACAACAATAATAACAGCAATAACAACAAAAGTAGAAATAATGACAATTGTGTCTATCCTCCACGTTGCATAGATGTACCCAAAGATACTATAATTGCTTTGGATGTATTCAATATGCAACGTAACGAAGAGTATTGGGGAAAAAATGCTTTAAAATTCTATCCAGAACATTTTGAGAAAAAATATCAACATCAACAACAACAACAACAGCAAGAACAGCAAGAGTACCAGCATCAACGAACAGAAAAATCGATAAAAACGGGAGAAAATAAACAAGAAGAAGAACAAGAAAATATGCCAACATCAACATCTGCATTCAGGCATTCTTATGCTTTTTCACCATTTGCAAAAGGCTTACGCACCTGTATTGGTAAGTGTAAAAGGAATAAAAACACGCGTTAATATACTATGTGGGAGTAGTAGCAGTGTAGATATGAATATCGAGGTAAACGATAGTTATTTTTATGTTTACCAACAATATTTATCCACAATATTACACAGTGACTCAGTTCTCTTTAAAATATGTAATTGAATTGGTTTTTAAATCATTGGACAATGTGAATGAACCTATTTTATCTAAATTTTTCATGGAAAATTATAAAATTAACTAAAAATTTTAATCTAATTTAAGTTTCTGTTTTGAGTTTTTCTAATTTTAATTAAAACCTTTCATATGAATTTTGTGCCTCATTATGATGTTATTATTTCAACAGAAGCTTTAGTTATGGAATAAAAAATCTTTACTGAACAAACCACTGTGCGTGCAATTCACATTAAATTTAAAACAAGGCGAATTTAATAAGGTGGTCTTAAATTGAAAACGAATACAACACTGTAAAACAAAATTTCGGTGTGTCAATATAATGCAACACTGTAGTAAAGAAAAGTTGTCAACAAAATACATAATGTTGGTGTTTTTTGACATACGCGAATGTATCACCTGTTGCTTACATAGTAAATTAGGGCCACCTTATTGAATTCGCCTTGATTTAAAAGAACTAATTTTTTTGTTGTTTATAAAATAAATTAATTATATTTTATATTATTTTTTTCACTTCAATCATAATAAACTTGTATTTTAATATACTTTTCGTATACGAATACTTGCTTTTCATTACATTCTATTGTATTAATTTTGTTTGTTTGTTTTGTTTTCTACTCTTCTTTGCGAAAAGGTTATCGTTACAGCATTTACTTGTCGAAAATAATTTTGATAAAATTAATTTCATCTTTTGAATTTTCAACCAACATACAGTTGCAGGACTTGGAATTTTATGAGGGCGTTTCTTTGAAATTTCGTAATGCCCACAAGATACACTTTAAAATACAACCAGTTGGTTGAACATCCATCAGACAAACACGAGGTGAAAAAGTAAATGGAAGAAGACGTCCATTGTTAGTTTCTAATTACTTTTAATTGTAGTTTATAATTAATTAACTATGGTGGTGGGAATAATTGTTCACGTTTAAATATTTCAAATTATACTTGTTAACTTTAACATGTAAATGAATAGTTTAAAATAAAAAATACTTCTTGAATTTTAAGTTTTTAAAATTGATATTTTTCTTTTAAATATTTATTTCAATTTTTTTTTTGTTTGTGTCAATAAGTCAAGCAATTTCAAATGATAACATGGTGCTACAAAAAAGAACGAAACTGAAAAACTTGGGAAGTGATACTATATTTCTGATAGCCATTATCGAGTACAACAAGAATCTGGTTTTTAAATTTTAAAAACACCATCAAAATCTTGAGTTACGAGTAAAAAATTTTGCTTGTTTACATTACCGCCAAGATCAAAATGAGCTTCATCTGAAAAGATTAATTTTTTTGGCAAAATCGGCATCTTCTGTAAGTCGATCGCAGGCCCAGATTCCCAGCGTTGTTCAAGCGCATACACAACCATATTCGTTCAGCGGAAGGATAAAACTAATTATCTGTCAAATCAGACATAAGCTAAGTGTTACCATTCACGAAATAAGCACTAGTTGAAAAAAAAACTTTATATGGCGGACCCTTAAGTATAATTTCTCTCTCTCGTCAAAATAGACCTCATTCTCAGCAATTACTTCATCATTGGACTTAAGTTTCTTTCCAGCAAGCATTCTCTTGAGGTCTGAAAACAGGACAAAGTTGCTGGGGGCTGAATCTGGAGAATACAGTGGGTGGGTAAGTAATTCGAAGCCAAATTAATAAAATTTTGCCTTCGTTTTCGTCGATTTATGACACGATTTGTGAGCTCACGCGGCGTCCACTTTGAACAGAGTTTTTGCATACCTAAGTGTTCGTGTAAAATGGTAAAAACACTGCCATTTGATATCTTTACAATGTCAGTTAGCTGCATCTTCTTCCACCGTATTTTTTTCATCAAAAAGCAATGCTTTATCAAAACTCGAAACTCACTTTTTTCACATAAAATGTAGTAATCAATCCCTTTGGTGGGACCCGCCCTGTAAAAATGCATTCCAATGCAAAGTCGAAAAGAATGTAGAAAACGAATCCCCTTTTCTGATGACGACCAATGCCTACTTAATAAAAGGACAACGATACTCATATCGTATGCACTTGGAATGTTAGAACGCTTTACAGACCAGGTGCCGCTATCCAGCTGTCTAATATAGTAGACAACTATTCGTCGACTTTAAATCCGCCTTCGGCAGCATAGATGGGAATTGTCTCTACACCACCATGTCTGCGTTTGATATTCCAGCTAAACTTATACGGCTATGCAGTATGACATTGAGCGCCACTGAAAGCTCTATCAGAATTGGAAAGGACATGTCCAAGTCGTTCAGTACTAAACGAGGTTTTATATAAGGCGACTCCCTGCCATGTGACTTTTTCAACCTTTTATTGGAGAAGATTATTCTTGTTGCCGTTTTGAATCGACATCGACATTGTTGGCTTTAATACCCGTGCTATATCTTCTGCGTACTCCAGTTTAGAGTGAGAAGCGTTTAAAGTGGGTCTCGTGGTGAATAAAGACAAGGCTAAGTATATTTTGTCAACAACTAAAGTGTCGACGCGTCTTGGACAGAGCGCCACTGTTGGCAACCACAACTTTGAAGTGGTGAAGGATTTTGTCTATCTTGGTATCAGCATTAACGCCGTTAACGACGTCAGCCTGGAGATCAAACGGAGAATCACTCTTGCCAAAAGATGCTACTTTGGGCTCAGTGGATAACTGAGGAGCAGACCACTCTCTCGGCGAAGCAAGCTCATGTTCTACAAAACTTTTATAACCCCTGTCCTGCTATATTGCTGTCGAAAAATGATGGAAATATTTTAAGAGCGTTCGAGAGGAAAATACTTCGGAAGATCTTCGGTCCTCTGCGAGTTGGAGATGAGTACCGTATACACTGGAATAGCGAGCTGTACGACCTAAACAGAGAGGTGGATATAGTGAAGTGCTTTAAGATACAACGGCTACGGTGGCTTGGCCACGTCTCTCGTATGGATGAAGAAATTCCAGTAAGTCTGGCCTTTGATACCGTACCCAAAGGCGGAAAGCGGGGAAGAGAACGACCAAATCTTTATTGAAGAGACCAAGTGTTGCAAAACCTGACGGCCTTGGAGATCTCAAACTGGCGCCAGCTAGCGTAGGATAGATAGATCTAGCTGGCGTGCTTTTTTGCTTTTTTGGACTCGGTAAAAACTGACAGACGGCTTTATTGCCACACAAGTAAGTAAGTAAGTAGTAAAATAACTATTTTTTTTATAAGTAAAAAGCAATTTCATTAAAAAAACACTTAAAATACATGGAAAAGTTATGGAAAAGCATATAAATATATTGGAATAAATGATTTGGATTAAATGAGTTAACATTATCAAACAAATTCCTTTCAGTGTAAATCTCTAAAATTATTAATGGGAAAACATTCCCTAAATAAATTAAAAAGATTATCTTTAGCATACGATTAGCTGGTATATAATTAATTGAATTGACCCAATTTTATGCAACAAAATTATGCAATATGTGTGTGCGATAGTGTCTGTTTTTTGATTTTTTATTTTAAGCCCTTTTCGCCCCTGCCAAGTCCATATAACATATGGCTGAACGATTTTTAATTACAGCGAAAATGGCAAATTACAAAATAATTTTTTACTGTGGCCAAGTGTGAGAATGCAAGTGAATAAAAAAGCAAGTAAGAAAGTTACAGACGATCTAGAGCAACGTAATGATACCTTACACAACAATTTACTTTTTAAAAACATATTCTTTCAATTTGCAAACCCTACTTTGACCGTAAAATTTACACGACCAGACGATCTAAGCGAATAACATTGAGCCGATCAATAAAATATTCTTTCAAGTGTAATAAATATCATATCTAGCATAGTTGTCCCCCACTACTTATGGTTGTGTTTAGCGATAATAATTATTCATACGTTTTAGGATACGATTTAACCTATGAGAAGATAACCTGGTCGACCACCAGAGTGTATGAATTATACGTTCTTATGCTTTATGCTTTATACAACATACATACATACATACATACATACACACATATTTCATGTTTGTGGCGGCGAGGGTGGTACATATTTCATGTTGTGGTATTGCTGGCTCTAGTAGTGTATGATTTTGGCAATATTAAGCTTTTGATAACCTAATTAAAAATGTTGCTCTTACAAATGGAGTTATATTTCAGAGAAAGAACAGTGTTTCCATTAAATATTGTAAAACTTTTATAATTTATTGCTACTTTTTGAACTTCCTGAACCACTGTTTTGACCACAAGAAGTTAATGGTTTGACGAACAACATCATAAAATAGGGTTTAATTAACCTCTCTTTATTGTATTACATTCATTACATAAATTAAATATGCACATATAGTAAAACAGCAACAGAATTAAAGCAGCAATTGCACTACGCCATGGTAGGAAAATATATATTTTAACTGTCGCTGCCACATACTCTGGTAACCACACAGTCTTTTGGTGTTGTAATTAAAGACATTTTTAAGTACGAAATGGTTATAAATAATTGCATACGTTGCACTAAATACCGCTCATATAACACTGTTGGCGTTGTAATTATCAATGTTTGTGGTGTGGTGTGTCGTCGACTGCGTTTCTTCGAGTTACAATTATTCATCTGCAGTTTATACTTTAAACCTTATATGGAATAATTTTCTTTATAAAAACAAAACAAACAAACAACAACAAATGAAGGATGAAGAGAACAAACGTCATAATTACTTTTTCATTTTGAAATAAAAGGTTATAATCGATCAAGTGAAACTCTACATTACCAGTTAATTGTGTATTTAATTTCTGTACTAGGATCGTGTTTCTACAATTAACTGGTAATGCATATATATATATATATATATATATATATATATATATATATATATCTATATTATTATTATTTTATATTATTTTAAAAATTATGCTAAAGCTGTTGTTGTTTGCATTACACATAGGTGAAGGACTATTTTATGAAAACGTTGCATATTGGTGTAGGGCATAAAATAGACCAACTGAATAATTCAGGAAAATGTATTTTTATACGTGTGTATCAATTGTGGATGAGAACACTAACGAGCAGTTATTTAAATTTAATATAAAAAAAAAACATTTTATTACATAATTTAAACGTTAATTACAATTGTGCAAATGGTTGCACAATTACTTGTATCTTTTGAAATAGGGATGGCCACAAAAGGGTGACAAAATTGTAAAACTTCGTCATATTTTATTAAAATCAATAAAAGTAAATCGAGCTTATTACCACTACACAAATATGTAAATTTATGGCGCTCATTTACTTGAGTAGGGTCATAACACAAAAAACAACATTTTGCAGGATAGCTTTTTTAAATATTCAATTTCCTTTTATTTAGCATTGATATATGAATATACATCTCGTTACTGCGCTCTTAATTTTGTACGAATCACAAAGAATTTGTTTTAGTACAACATATAGATCACAATATCTCACATAGTTTTGAATACTTAAAATTACTATAAAATCATGATTTTAGAGTTATGACACTATTAAAGGAGATGAGCGATATGTTTTGTTATTCTTTTTACAATTACATATTATTTATAGTTCCTAAGCACTTTATAAGTAACAATATCTGAAACATTGGTTGATTTATTGAAAATACCAAAAACCAGTTATTTTGTTTGGTGAAAGAACAAATGTATTTTTTGGTGTTACTGCAGCTTCTTCTACGGACTTTATGCTGTGAGCTGAAATAGCATATGTACCTGTTCTGATCTACACTATTTAGTTTTAGAGTTTCCTAAGATATTGTTACGAAAATGAAAATGCTGAAGAGGAAATTCACCATATCATATTGCGATATTTTAGCTATAAGCTTATTGGTTTGTGTCAAGGTTTTCAATTATTGCCATAATTGTCTGCACTATTTAAGAATACTGCCGTCTGCATTTGTAACGGTGCTGCCAGTTCGATTCTTTTTGGTATGTTATGGATTTACACCATTTCAATTTACCGTATATAAATCGAAATTTGTAGCAACTACAAGAACATTCGAAATTTATAATGAAATGCTATAAAAGGTGGCAAATTGCTTTTGGAGGAGTAGTTATCATTTGGCTGTCACAAAGTAAAGTCTGTTTAGGCGTAAATAAAAATTGTTGTAAAAGCGAATATCAATTTGCTGTATTAAGACAAAGTGTATAAAAGTTATAGTGCAGTAATAAAAGAAAACTGTAAATCAACAACAAAAGTTTATTTTATTTTAAAACCTAACAATATAGTGATGGTATTTAAGATCGCAATGCCCCATAAATAAACCCGTCAGTAATCGTAAGTTTGCTCTGATTGAGCAACAATTATTTCTGCGATCTATCATGAGATGGAGAAACAAACCATACCATAGCTGAGCAAATTCCATCTCACCCCATGGTCTAATAATAATAAGGTCTGATTAATAGTTTGGGGAAAAAAATGTGTCCGTTTTGTTTTGTCGTAAAGCAATATTATTTTGAATTTTTTTTTGTTCCAATTTTATTACAGTAAGATCTTGATAATCCAGTATTCTGAATTGTTAAATTATCCGGATTACCGCATAAAAATTTAGAATACGGTTTTTGAATTAAAGCACATATCGAATGGTATATTAATTCATTAATCATTTAAATATATAATTACATTTATCAAGAAAAAACAACAACAAATGTACATTTTACAAAAAAGTCATGAAAATAACAATAAAACTTTTAAAACTAGTAAATAGTTTGTTTTTGCAGCAGTGAAAGAATAAACTATGTTTTTGGAGTAACAAATAAAAGAGATTAACATTACAAGCAGCTTGAATGCAAATCGGAATATGAATTGTAATCAATCTGGTTTATAGACTACAGAATGGAATGAGAAATGATGTCCAGATTAGCGAAAAATTAGAGAGGTACAGATTATCAAGGATTTACTATATTAAAAAAAAAAAAAAACGCGTAGTCATGACTACGCGTGATGCTAGTATAAACAAATATGACAGCAGTACTGTCACGATTGAATACATCTTATAATTTTTTTTCACCATCTCCCAACGCAATACTTGGTTTTACTTCTGGGGCAGCTAGGGTTGCCATATTCAACATTGCAAAGATCTTAACATTTATAGAAAATTTTGTTATAAATTTTCCGTTGATGACTCTAGAATGTCGACGAAGCGAGTTGAAGCTTCTTAGACGGTGGCAAAGCCAGGATTGAAACCAAGAAAAGTAATGTTGTGTGCACGGTGGGATTGAAAAGGAATTCAATTGAAACGGCCAGAATTGATCGATAGAAAAAGTGTTGCATTCCTTCAAGACAACGCCAGATCACAGATATCTTTGATGACCCGGCAGCAACTGAGAGAGTTTGGCTAGGAAGTGTTGATGCATCCACCACATAGGTAAGATCTTGAACATTCAGATTATTATTTGCTTCGATCTCTACAGAACTTTCATAATGGTATAAATTTAAATTCCGTAGAGACATGAAAAACGTAATTGGTTCTGTTTTTCGCTCAGAAATTCTACACTGAAGGAAAAATGACTTTAGCCAAAAAATGGCGAAAAGTTATCGATCAAAACGGCACATATTTGGTTTAATAAAGCTCGTTACAAAAGTAAGATCAAATTTGTAAACGAACGTTATTCCCTTTCTTTTCCTATTTTAAAAATTTAATTATAAATTTTTTAGATAAACTAAACTAAGGAACAAATACACTTTAAACACTTTACGTTATTGGTTCACTAAAATGCTTAATAACTTTTCATAAAACTTTGTTTTAGAAATCCTTTAAAAAATGTGCTTTAGAAAACCTTGACAAACCATATTTTTTCTTAATTCTTATAAATCAAGCGAAATCAAATCAAGGCCATCTGGAGCAACACCCTAGTAGCAGCCTATACTAAACCTAAAGAAATTTGCAAATTTTATAATTCGTTGCCTGTCTGAAAACTAAAAAATTAATTGAGTGAAATAGGCAAGAAACATTAAAAGCCTCGAATTGCGCCTATAAACCTAACACCGATAGCTGAAACAATTATCTCACCGAATTGTAGTTTTAATTTATTCTAAAGCTTAACCGTTGATAGCTAAACGGAAGATTAAGATTCTACCCATACTTAATAATAACAAAATACAAAGAAGTATTTCTTTGCCAAATATTCTTTTTTATTTTATATCATAGTCATGAAAAAAATAGGGACACATTGCGGTTTTCCTTAAAAGCTTAAGAGAGAGAAACGGTTCAATTTTTTTTAAACGGTTCTTTACGTCGTCGTAATTCAAGCAGACAATTTATAAGACCTTTTTGATAAATGTTGGAATATGAAAACAGAGTTGGACTTTTAGCTCTTTTGGTATAAGTGTCGCTATTATTTTTCATATGACCTATGTCGTATATATGACGTTGTATTCTAATATCTAATATACCTTGGTTGTTAATAAACATTTTTTATATAAATATAAAACACGCTTTAAGCAATGCTTTCCATAAGCCTCGAAGATCTATCGCGAGTTGAAGAATTATAAGCTTTTTCTTCTACCAAACCTTTATCCGCATAAATCCAGTTGTTGCCAAATATTGTGGCGTAGTTTTTGTATATACTACAGAATAACTATAATTCAGTGAAATACACTACTGAAAACTTGGATACTTAAAAGAAGAGTTTTTCGCTTAGAGATTTTCTGAACGATTGATCAATCTTTTGGTTTCGACGACGAGTCGTAATAATGTATTTAGGATTCGTAACAGTTTTACACAAATTATCATATTTATGATGTCATTAGACAGTTCATAAACGATGCTCATAGCATAGTTTTTCTGGCAGCGTTTAATCAGTTTCGGAACAAACTCTGTAAAAAATTCCCTTATAACGATTTGTTAACATCATATCTTTTACTTTTTAATGAGATAAGTCTTATATAAAAATTGTTTTTTCGAAGAAAAATAGACCATTTGCTGATCAAGTATGAGCTTGTAATATTAAACAAAATTTAATTGTGTGTGTAATGCTATAAACACATAAACGACTGCATACTACACGACTACATGACTACAATTGCCGTTAGCAGCATTATCGTGTAGTCAACTACTAAAATATATTGAAAACGACATCATAATTAGCAGCTGATCCAAAAAACAAAAAATTCACGTTTTGATGAATAAAATTTGAAATTACAATTGCAGCAACGTCTTTCAATGCGAATTCCTTTATTTATATTTTTACTAGCTAAAGCCCTTCGTGCTTCGCTATCCCTATCTTTGTTATTTTCTTTAACTATTAATTTAGGTATAATTTTTTACTCGTTTTCCTTATGTTAGCCTCATCCGGCTCTAGTTCAAGCGTTTAAGGTAAGCTGTAAGACACTGTATAAAATACAAGATAATCGGTTCTGCTTTTTCAGTCTTCAAACAAACACAGATTTATTTTAATATATAAGATGTATGTGTGTGCAGATAACTTTTACCCGGTGTGCTTTCTGTAATTCCCACTTTTTAGTTAATGTGAATAGATAACAAAGCTTAAGTAGTTGTCGTTCTCCACATATACCGGGTGGGCCATTTAAAAGTTTAAATTTAAAAGTACATTAAAACAAAAGCGGTGTGAAATTTTGCTAAATTTATTTTGTTGTTGTGAAGTACAACTGTTCCAGTTAGAAATGAAATATTATTATATTCATATGGCTGCCACGGCTGGCTTCACAGTACCCCATTCGAGCGAACCAATTTTCGAGAACTTTTTCGAGTGTATGTGGTCGTATCTCGGCAATGGCATCGCGAATGTTGGCCTTCAAATGCTCAATTGTCTCTGGTTTGTCAGCATAACACTTGTCTTTAATGGCGCCACACAGAAAATAGTCTAACGGTTTCAAATCGTAGCTTCTTGGCGACCAACTGACATCAACATTTCGGCTAATTAAACGGCCATCAAACGTTTGACGCCATAAATCGATTGTGGCGAGTTGCACCATCCTGTTGAAACCAAACATTGGTCACATCAATACCATGAAAAGCAGGCACAAAAAATCGGTTATCATGGTGCGATAGGTGTCTCCATTGAAAGTAATGGCTGCGTCGTACTCAGTTTCAAAGAAATATGGGCCAATGATGCCTCCACTCCACTCGTAATGGGTGCATTGGGTTCTGTAAGAACTCGTTTGGATTTTCTGAGCCACAAATACGACAATTTTGCTTATTAATGTACCCAACAAGATGAAAATGAGCTTCATCCGAAAAGATAATTTTTTTTTTAAATTCTTTTGCAATTTCCGACCAATTGTGGTTGTTTTGGAAATAAATCTCCAACAAATTCCAACGTTGATCAAGCTTAAATCGATACATTTCGTTCAGTAAAGATAATATACTGAATTTTGAGACAGAATAGAATGACATAAGTATTGCCAGATTCGAAATAACCGCTGGTTCAAACTTAAACCGATAGATAGCCCACCCGATGTAAATTTCAATATATAGTATTGTTACGAAAATAAGGTTGGACACCACAGCGTTCATTACATCGCTAAAATAAATAAACAAAAGCTGCAAGAACAACTATACGTGCTGTTTACAAATAAACAAATCTACAACAACAACCATTAGCACAGATAAAGTAAATAAAAATAGCATGGCAACAATAATAATTAAGCAGCAAAGAAAACAAGTAACAAACAATAAACAAGCAACAACAAATACTAAGAGTTGAAAGAGGTAGATGTTCACATATACATGGCTACAAAAGAACTAAAAAGAAATTAAAAAGAAAGAAATGGAATCTACCTGAAATATCGAGAGGTTCGAGAGCTTTCAATGTGTTGTTTACTCAGCCATATAAAAAGCACATCGATACGAAGAGCAATCAGTTTGTGTGTCGTAAACTCAGCGAATGCATTTTTTAAGTAAAGTAAACTCAGCGAAAGTGTTATTGGTGTGAAGAGAGTTTACAAGGAGTAAACTCGTGAAGCTAGTAGTGAACTAAAAACCAGTTTAGTTGGAGCTAACTCAGTAAAGAGATTTAAGTGCGGATAACCTCTGGTTGAAAAGGTTGTGATCGAACCTAAGTTATAACTACGATCGTGTTGGAAGATCTTTAGGAAGAAAGATCTGTCGAGTAATTGTTCTTGTTTACAAAGTTGTAAACAGACATAGAAATTAAGAATAAAAATTTTTATTGCCTGTAAAAAGATCACAAGCAGTGGTGCACATAACTGTGTTGAATAAAGGATTTTTAATAAAACTAAACACCAAACCAAATTTATTTTATTTTAACTACAATCTAGAGCTAAAAAAAACACGTTTTTAAAAAGGTAAAAATGTAACAGTATGTATGGAAGGTGCCACGTCCACTTACTTAATCTCGCCCATTTACTGAATGATGATGTAAATTCGTCACGATATTGTTTAAGCCTAATTTAGAAACTTTTACTATCACCCTTCTCAAGATGTACAAAAATTAATATTTACTCTGTAGTGGAAGTACCACGCTTACTTGTCCAATTCCGTCTTTTTGATTGATGATTTGGATTAATTATGAAGTCTTAATTATGAAGTCTTAGTATATCTTACTAAAATGAATATATACTTTGTATATACGCCTTGTTGTTCAATTAATCTCACTTTTTTTCTGATTGTTTGTGTTGATTATGAAGTTATTTGAGCCAAATTTGGAGATTCTTTCTGTTACTATTTTGATAATATAGACAATAAATATTTACTCGAATATTAACTCTGTAGCGCATGGCACCGCCCAGTTGGAGTTTTTGAAATTTATATGGTTTTAAGTTCATTCCAGACATACAGAGAGATACTGTAAAAATTTCAAGAAAACCGGTTCAGCCGTTTAGCTGTCTATAAGGCCCAAACAAACAAATACACACACATCCATTTTTATATGTAAGATTATTATAACGCAAGAACAAATACATAAATCTTTTGACACTTTTTGATTGTCAATATTTTTTTAGCATTGAAGTTAATAAATTTTTTTGATAACAAAAGTAGTCATGTAGCCGTGTAGCTGTGATGCTACCCAAATAATAGTATTCATATAAACGTGTGCATTTTATTTTTAGTAGTTTGTAGTCGGCAGCCTGCCGTCGTCTTTGTGTTCAGAGCATCAATGGAAATTCTGACATCCCAGCAACTTAACTAATGATCAACGATTTCCTGGCAGTAGTTTCTTTTCCTCTGCAATATTTTGATCTTTTATGATGTCATTGACATTTTCTTGATTACCTTTAAATTTTGAAACATTTCTTAACTCACATTTACATAACCAGAGAAATTTTTTATCAAAATAGATTCCTGTCGAAACCGCTTGTTGTATGTGATCAGTTAACTACCACGCGAACCAAAGAATGCTTAAAAATAAAACTGTGAAAACATAATCAGGATGAGTGTATCAAAATAAAAAAGGCAGTTAGTAGTTGATTTAAATAATATTGAAGAAAAAAATTCCTTTTTAATATTACATTATGTGGAACACCCTGTAATAAATTTATTTTATCTGTTTATTTTCCACACATTAAAATGTTAATTGAGTATCAATGACTTTTGTTGTCATTAAATAAATTTCTTTCTACAACGATTAATTAAATGCATACATACTCGTACCATATGAATTAATAAAGATATAAATACTGTTTATTAATTAAAGTTTATTCGCTTTTATTTTGTCAATGGCAAAGTGATAAAAAAATTAATTTATCCTATGAAATCCATGACAATTGATTTATTACAATAAAAAAGCGGTTTTAAAAATTTTTATTAATACTTTTTAATAAAGTGTTGTAATTTAAAATTAGAGATTGATTTGCATTGTTTTATTAAGTAATTAAATTAAAATTGAATAATTATTCAAAAAGTTATTAATAACAGATCACAAAGTTTAATCTGTTTTCTATATTCTTTACCCCCCACTGGATATTAAAGTTAATATTAAATACAGAAATGATCACTTTTGACATTTGATGAAATAATATGTCATTGAGTATTTCATTATCCTGTAAGACATTTAACTCGCTCTTTCTCTCTCTCTCCTCTCTTCCTCCTTAATCTAGCTCTCTAAACTTTGTTGTTTTTTGTTTAGAAAAATTTTTCTATTGATTCCACTGTTTGTCATCATTAACGTCAGTATCAATGTCAATGATGGCGTTAATGATGTCAAAATTCAAATACAAATACAATCAAATGACACCGACGACAACATTTACAATACAATGACATCCCAAACAAACACACACACATAAATTTATTTACAATAATCATCATTATTATTGTCTTTTTATTATTATTAAAAATGTCATTGGTTAAAAATGAAAATTGAAAAGAGAAAATCATACGCACAGTGGAGTAAAAAATTAAATTATCTTTTGTAATTTTGAAAAATATATTGTGGCACATGATATTTTTCTATTGATCTTTAAGTGTTAAAAAAGCTTCTGTAATATTTGCTACCGAAAGCCTGTTCATGGAAATAAAAGCTCTAAAAAATCAATTTCTGAAAGGCAAACATAAGTTACGAGGGCAGACTGACATTGAAGCTACCTAGCGCTAGATGACAGAACAAACACAAAAACTTTTTCTTTTTTCGTAATTACGGTCTGTCAAACGTCAGCTGTTAAAATTTTAGCCAAATTCATCGATTAGTTTATCTGTTGTAGTCGTATGAGGTAAGCAACTTTTGTGTTTCTTGGAACATGAAAAAAGTGAATTTCGTGTAGTGATTAAACACTATTATTTGAAAGGCAAAACGGCGAAAGAGACAAAAGAAATGCTTGATAAACATTACGGCGAATCTGCTCCATCAGATTACATGGTAAAATATTGGATTGCTGAATTTAAACGGGGCCGAACAAGCACTGCAACAATACCATCAACAGGAAATCCAAAAGAAGAAATCCTCGATATCGTTATGAATGATCGCTGTGTCAAAATACGTGAAATTGCTGAAATAGTAAACATATCATATGAACGTGTGTTCAACATTTTGCATGAACATGAAAAAGCTATCGGCAAGATGGGTGGCGCGTTTGCTCAGTGTTAAACAAAAACGAGTTCGACAGATCACTTTACAGCGGTGTTTCGACATGATAAAGCATAATCCTGCTGATTTTTGGCGTAGATTAATAACTGTTGATGAAACGTGGGTCCACCACTACACACCTGTTACCAAAAATCAATCGAAGCAATGGGTGGAAGCTGGTGGAAGTGCTCCGAAGAAGGCGAAGACAGCGAAATCGGCTGACAAGGTTATGGTCACTGTATTTTGGGATGCATACGGACTATTGCTCATCGATTATCTTGAAAAGGGATCCACAATCACAAGAGAGTATTATCGTGCATTATTGGATAAATTGGTTGATGCAATCAAGGAAAAACGACCACATTTAAACAAGAAAAAAGTGCTCTTTCTTCAAGACAACGCACCGGTTCACACAGCATTAGATACGATGCTAAAACTACGAGAAATCCACTTCCAATTGGTTGATCATCCACCTTATAGACCAGATTTAGACCCTAGTGACTTTTTCCTGTTGAAAAAATGGCTCGCAGGAAAAAGATTCATCTCAAACGAAGAAGTGATTACCGAAACTAATGCGTATTTTGAGGAGTTCCCAAAATCGTATTATTCAGATGGTATAAAAAAGTTGGAAAATCGTCTTACTAAGTGTATTAAGCTAAAAGGAGACTATGTTGAGAAATGAATGGTTTTTGAAAAAAAAAAAATGTTTTTTTTCTACTTAGGTAGCTTCAATATCAATTCGCCCTCGTAATATGTACTTTTATATAAAATGGAGGCGCGATGTCGGCGTGAGATACTAGATTTTGCTTTTCAAATAACCCGAAGAAGGTTAAGTTAAGTTCATTTAGCAGTTCTCCGCGATTCAGCTCACTCGGATTTAAAGAGTGATTATTTCTGCGAAGTGGCATCTAACCGTTGAGACCAAAGTTTGCCTATATCCAGATATTTTTGTTGATTTAAAACTAAGCTATGATAACTAACTTAATTTCCCATAGAAAAACATAGAAAGCTATACTTATGTACTACTTTCCTCTAGATCTCTGTTGGACTAATACATTCATTCGACAAATACTCGACGTTGTCAATCTTGGATTAATGGATTTGCATCTTTTGTGAGTGTATTTGCATATCCTTTGCCTTAGTCCTTAGTTGATAGGATTGGTTTATCGAACACATATTTTTATAACATTTGCTTGTACTCTGTCTATACTATAATATCCTTTTTAAAATGTACTAGAGTAATCCCCCCGCGTTGCTGGGCGCCTTTTTGTTGTACCTGCTTTTTGACTAATGTTGTGGATGCAAAATTCTACATTTTTTTTTAAATGATGGTTCGTATTGACGACCAAGTTATTTAAACCAAATTTAGAAACTTCAACTCTAACCATTCTCGAGATAAACAAAAATCATTATTTAATTTATATAGGAGGTACCATGCCCACTTATCTGATTCCGCCTACATTTTAACTGATGGTTTGAACTATCTTAGAAGTCATTTAGACCAAATTCACAACCTTCCATTCTAATAGGTCTCTAGATGTACAAAAATCAATGTTTAATTTGTATTGGCGTTGCCACACCCACTTATTCAATTTCGCCCATATTTCGACTGATGTGTATTAACTATCAAGTTATTTAGACCAAATTCAGAACTTTCAATTATTACCGTTCCAAAGATATACAAAAATCAACATTTACTTTGTATAAGTGGGAGCAGCACACTTAGCCAATTTGGCCCAATTTTTGACTGGCGACTTGTATTGACCACAAAACTATTTGGGCAAAATTTAGACTCTTACTATTAGCGTTTTAAAGATATACGAGTAGACATATAAATACAAATTTTATATGGGCGCGGCACCCCCAAGTTGAACAATAGTGAAGCCATGAAGCAAATGAAGCTTTCTACATATGCTTTTTTATAAACAGTTTTAAAAATATTTTCTAACTTAAAGTTTAAAAGCTGTAACAAATTTCGTTTTCAAGTAAAACTTATGCAATACAAAGGGGTGTACTCTAACGTCAATAACGGGCAAAACAATGGACCTACAAAAGCCATATATACATAAAAACCTTGATATTGACTTCACCTTACAAAATCGATTGGCGCATTTCAGAGAACATCAACGCATTTTATAGTCCTCTTTTATATATATACGAGTATGTAGATTTTTTATAACATTTGGAAGGTATTTTTTATGCAGGTTGAGGTTATCAAATTTGACTACTGAGTTTACACAAATACTAATTAAGGTATATAGAGTTTCAATTTAGAAAAAGTTATCAAGAGTTAAACACGATTTTTTAACAAATATACAGGGGTACTTCATTGGATATATCAGGTGCTTTTGTACAGTTACACAAGCTTAAATCAAATAAAATCAAGCCGCCACGGCGCTATCTGGAACACCAAATATCAAAATTTAGACAAGTGGCTTTACATAACCCTAAAGAAAATAATCCAATGGCGTTATATCAAACGATCTTGGACCATTACGTGAAATTAATCAATCAATTTCAATGAATCAATTTTAGTGAGCGTTGTGTGGCATGTGCTTCCGTCCTGCCATCTAATTGAGGTACAAAAAAATTTCTAATCACATCTCTATGCTGTTCACAATTAAAAATTTCTGAAGACATATGAACTGTTTGGTGTTTCGACAAAAGCTTGTGGATTATCCTCACTCCAAATGCAACAATTCTGCTTATTAACGTACCCTTTCGACCAAAAATAGGCTTTAATTTAGTTTAATGAACAGAACCATTACTTTGATTAAAATTTTTCAACAATTGTTGCCCTGAAGTAAGTCTATCTATAATGAAATGTGAAACCAAATTAAACAACAAGCAAATATTAGCTGCTAAGTCGGTTGTCAAACACAGCAATGTTGCCAACTCAAAGTTACGAACCTCTAAAATAAACACTCGATATATGTACCTAATATTTGTACAGCCACCTACTATGTTATTCATTGTATTCATACAATATATACTATTCGTACACCGTAATTGGATTAATTGGATTTTTCTAAGTGATAGACAAAGGAAATAGTTGCTGCTGAGCAGGAAGTAATCCTAAAACTGCGAAATGACGGAAACTCTTTACGTGAAATTGCTAAGACTATTAGTAGAAGCTACTCTTATATCCAGTACGTTATTAAAAACTTTCGATCCACCTGTTCTATTTTGTCCAAACCACGAACAGGCCGCCCATCTAAGTTGACCAAACATGAGAAACGATTAATTTTGGCGTCAGAAAAACGAAATCCAAGAATAATGGCCTCCAAAATAAGCGAACATATAAGAGAGTTCTTCAACAAAGACATTCATAAAGATACAGTCCGAAAAGTGTTCAGAAAAGCTGGTTATAATAGCCGTGTAGCATGTAAAAAGCCATTCATATCAGAAATCAACAGAAAAGAAAAATTATTAAATTCGCTAATAAATACGTAAAAATGGCTCCAGAATTCTGAGAACGGGTCCAGTTTTCCGACGCAAGCAAGTTCTGCAAGTTTTGGAATAAAAGCGAGGAAGTTGGGTTGTCTAAAGAAGGAAAGAGCGCTAAATAAAGAAAATCTCTTTCCAACCATTTAACACGTAGGAGGTGATGTTATAGCTTGTGGGTGCATATCAGCTAACGGGGTTGGAAAACTAGCATTTACAGAATCTACAGTGTATCAGTATGATTAACTAAATATTTTGAAACAAAATTTGTAAGAAAGTACGCAACAGTGGAACCTAAGAGAAAACTTTTGGTTCCGACAGGATAATGATTATAAGCATTAGTCGCTAAATATTAAATTATAAAGAGTGGTTCGACCAAATTGCACGATGTTAAATCTAAATAAAACAAAAAGTTTTTAGAGAATTATCTTAATATTTTTTTTATTTTTTGTGGAGGCATCGGCTTTTCAAAAATCACTCGCGGATTCTCATTTGTCCAAATGTCGCAATATAGCTTGTTAAGGAATCCACTGAGGTGAAGGTGAGCCCCGATGATATTCTTTGTTAAGTTACCATTCACTTCTGTCCGTTCAACTAACCATTTGGCGTATTGACGCTAATGGAAATTTTCAGTAGGCTTCAGCTCTTGAGTCAGTGGAACCTTGTAAGCGTGTAAATTCAAATCTGATGTTCGTGAGATGTTCAATTGTTGAACATGACGGCAAGTCGAGCTTGACGGCTCTTCTGCCCCACTGTCGCAAACAATAGCAAAGTTTTCCGCAGAGCAGACTGGGCGAGCATGCACAGGTGATCCCACATTTCCCGGTTTGCTGAAATTTGCGAAAAGTTCTGGCGATTGTGGACACATTTGGTCGATTACGCTGACCAAAAAAAATTACGAAGTGCACAAAATACATTTTGATTTGAACGCCCATTTCCTAAAAGACTTTAACAATCATAGCGCGCTGCTCAATTGTGTACCTCTCCAAGGTTGAATTTATCAAACACTGAAACAAAGAAATGTTAAATTAAGTTGGGCAACAAACTTGAAGTTAAGGTGTGACTCACAATTAACATCGTGCACTATATATGCCAATTCAACTTAAATACGAGGCCATCATATGAAATTGAAATTTTAGTCTTAGGGTGTATGAATAGTTATTCTGCCAATTGTAAGTTTGTTAAGAAGATTACATTTCCAATTGATTTTATTATTTCTTTTTGTTTAATTTAGTTTTTATTTAAAGAATTCTGTTCCACTGTTCCACTACGTGTTTTATTTATTGTACCCTGGTGCCCCTTTAAAAGTGTATTGAAGTCGGTTTGTGTGTGTGTGTGAGAGTGCTGATTGTGGCGCTAAACTATTTCAAGCATTTAACTGAACTTTCATTTTCATTGTTGTGCTTCTTTCTAACAAAGTTCTACTACAATTTTTTCATTTTTTTTCTTTTGCTTTGCAGAATGGTTCACGTTGTAGTGAACATTAAATAGAGTTCCATTGTGCATTACAAGAACGTTATTAAATTCCTTTGTAGGACATACTTTTCATAGAATTTATTATTATTTCAGAAGTGAGGCCAAATAATGGGGAGAAAAGGAGTCAGGGAAATGTCATGATAAATAACTGAAGTTGTTGTGTAGTTCATAAAATATTTTCATATTCTTCCTAAGCTAGTTGTGGAGTTGAGCAATTTTTTTTCTCAACTCCGTTCTTACAGTCAATTTAGTTATACTTCGTCTAATGGGCAAGATTGTTTTGTTAAATAAAGTTATTTTTCAATGTCTTCTATTAATTTTTTATTTATCTTTTTTTTACTAGCAGAGTGTTCCGGATTCAACTTCCGTATCAATATTATGAAAACAATATTCAAGTGTTAGCCACTGAGACTGTAGTCTTGTTTTGATGAAAATTTTTTGTTATAATTTGTTTGAATTTAAATTGAAAGTAACATTTAAAATAAATGAAAATGCCAAAACTTTTGTTGTTTGTAAATGAATTTTGTATTTAAACATTAGTCCAGAGCATAAAAGATCATTTGTGAAATAAATTGAAGCTCTGTTTATGGCTTCATCATTTATTTTTTAGTTTACTTGTCAAGTATTTTTTGTACCCTACTCTCATTGACGATTGGATTATGTTGTAAGTTTATGCTGTCGTATCAAATAACAGGTTGCAACATAAAAATACAAATACGACAACCTTTTTTGATTTTGTTGAAAGCTACATATAAAAGCATTTTCATCATCTTTTGGGTAGTGAGCAGATTTTATAAAATATAGTAACAAGTACTGCATTACCTTCTGGGTACACAATTGTCCTTAACCATCATAACCATTAATAATAAAAATCACTGTAAAAATTAAATTGAAAGGAACAATATAGTCGCACTTGTTCAATTTTTTCATTTTCACTTTTATATGAATGTGAATTTGCAAAAATATAAAAGAATTGTGAAAAATATGTACATGAACGTGAAAACATGTGCAACAAAATAAATTTAATAAATTATTTCGAGTATAACTAAGTATAAAAGCACAGTGGAGAAAAAGATGCTGAAGATTAGATGCTGAATTATTTATTTTCATCTTTTTATAGCGACTTCCGAAATTCGAAAGTTGACAGCAACCACATTGTTGAAGTTACATCTATCGAATTTGCTGTCATTTATTCAGTTTGTTTTACCAAATTACTATGGACAGCATGAGTAAATGATAAATTTATTTTACTGACGCCATAAGCATCTTATAGAAGAGTTTATTTGTAGTGTGGCGGATAAATTTCAGTCCACTGGCTCAGTAATCAATTAACTAATACACGTACTATGACTAAAAGCAAGATCCACTGAAAATATCGCCAGTTAATTTCGCTCTGCAAGACAACAAACAAAATTATCGAATTTAGCCGATACCAAATCATATGAGAGCCGAGGGTGTTTGGTGTGGGTGTTGGGCTGGTGGTGTTATCAGTCCATATTTCTATATTTACGACGTTGACCAGGCCAACCTCGTAAACGGCAAGAGCTCCAGACATTTTCACAATGTTATAATCCATGCATAAAGGTATCGATAGGAATTTTAAGTGAATATGTGGTCAGGTTATGTGGGCTGCCTGCGATTTGTTAGAAATTTTTATTTTACCACATAAGAGTTAAGAGCACTGATTGTCGGAAGACAGTCCCCATAGATCCTAAAAGGAAACGCCTAAAGGCCCTTTTTACTATTTTTACCAACGCCAAAAAACACTGCAATCATCGGATAGTCTGAAAAAAACCCTGATGTCAAGGTAAACAGAGTGGAAACCCGACCTCGTACCCTTTCACGACTTAGAGCCATCAGTATAGACCAAAACTATGCGACTCATTCCTAGAAGGTATCCCAATGCCGTAAGGCCTGTCCAAGTTCAACGTAGGTATCGCCAAATCTGTCCGACGAGTCAGGATCGGTGCGCCCACTTTCTATAAAATGGGACCGAGTCCAAGGTGAACGTATCCCAGTCCACCGGGCTCCCTGAGTCAAAGTGTAGACTTTGCAAATACATATTTGACAAAGATATCCAGGGGTGGTATCTTCCGCTCCTCAACCCACTGCGGGCTGGAAACTCCTGGCACCGGTGATTGCAAGACAGGCTAGCCTCTGCACTCTATTTAGATAAGTATTTGTTGCGCTCAGACCAGACCCTTTTGGCATCCACGGGTGCTGCCTGCAATGTGCAACACATGATATAAATACACTAATTATACGATTTTTGTTCACAGCTTAAAACATGCATGGGGCTATTAATTTATACTGTCAACTTTGGGAAAAATAGTGAAAAAATCAAACTTTTAAAATAATTATACAGAATGAAAAATAGCAGCATTAATTTACGAACAAAAACCTGGAAATAAAGAGTTTTAGTTCTGTTTTTATATAAATTTGTATTTGTTTCCCTTATGGCACTTTAAAAATAGTCACCTAGTATATGCTGATCCAAAAAACTCGCTCAAAGGATTTTAAATCTTAGTGAAACTGTTCAGCATGCTCGTCACTCATATAGTACGTCCAAAAGTTTCTGGAAAAGTTCAAATTGGTATGTAAAATATGAATTTTGAGGGACATAATTACACTTATTCTTTCGAAATTCTTCTTCAGTAATATATTTAAATATTTTTATTTGTAATTTTGTGTTTCCCAAAAATTCGCGAACAACAAGTATTAAAGAGATCCGGGCAGCCCGTCTATTACCGGCTAATGGACTCTTAAATTTTAAATAATTTAAAATTTCATTTAAATTTAATATTTATTTTAGTATATCTTGAGAACGATTAAAGCTAAAATTACAGTATTTGGTCTGGATGACTTCATAGTCAATAAAAATTATCAGTCAAAAAGAAGGAATTGAACAAGTGGACATGGTACTTCCCATAAAAAGTATTTTACATTAATATTTATTAACATTTGCATATCTTGGGAACGGTCATTGTAAATACGAATAATACGCGAACAATACACATCATCAGTCAGTAACTGGGCGAGATTGGATAACTGGGCGTTGCGCCTTCCATTAATACTAAATATTGAACTTTGTATATGTGGAGAAAGACAACTACTTAAGATTCGCAAGCACACCGGGTAAAAGCTGTCTAACACAGACTTCTTATATCTAAAATTGAATGTATGTTAGTTTAAAGACTGAAAATGCAGAACCGATTAGCTTGAAGTTTTACGGTGCCTTCCTGGAAGTAACTACACGGAAGGGGCTAAAATGGCGAAAAAAATTAAAAATTATAGTTATGATAATAGTTAAAGAAAATAACAAAGATTTTTTTAATTTTTTTTGGATCAGCTGCTTATTATGATGTCGTTTCCAATTTAGTTAGGTAGCTGACTACACGAATACAAATGCTGTTAACGACAATTGCAGTGATGTAGTCGTATAGCCTGCTGTCGTCTATGTGTTTATAGCAGAAATTTTAATTATAAAATATATAAATTAATTAGACAGTATAAATAAAGTATAGTATTATAAAATACTATGTTCAGACATGCACTTTTATTGAGTCAATATTCGGTTAATTGACAACATTATTTACGTGTTGAAACATACGCAATTCAGCTTATTTAATAATCATTTGACGGCTTGAAAGCAACAACATTCCTTTAATTTTAGTCGTAAAAATTTGTATCGAAGCTCAAAACAAGGTAAAACAATTCATCTTTTTCATCATATCAAGTAGGGCTGCTTCACCGACTCTATGCAGACCATCCTGATTTCCTTTATTTTTCTACCTATTTACACATTTCAAAAATATTATAAAGGGTCCGCCATCTAACTAGTGCTTATTTCGTGAATGGTAACACTTAGTTCGTGTCTGATTTGACAGATAATTAGTGTTATCCTTCCGCTGAACGAAAATGCTTGTGTATACGCTAGAACAACGCTCGGAAATATTGCGACATTACTTTGAAAATCATGGTAATGTTGCAGAATCAGAAATTATCTTTTCAGATGAAGCTCTTTTGATCTTGGCGGGTATGTAAACAAGCAAAATTGTCATATTTGGGGCACAGAAAACCCGCACGCATACATTGAAAAGCCGATACACCCAAGACGAGTCACTGCTTGGTGCGGATTTTGGTCCAGAGGCATAATTGGGCTATTTTTCTTCGAAAATGAGCAAGTAGTGACCGCTACAGTCAATGGCGATCCCTATCGGGCCATGTTGAACGAATTTTTTTTTTGTGGTTATTTCTTTCAAATATTTTTTGATATTGCTGGGAGTTCCACCTAAACAAGGCTTTTAAAACTTAAAATTGTTATCTTAAAATAATTTCCGTTGTTTTTGGTCACTACTCACCTTGAGTCGCTACAAAATACTGCAGCGACTAAAAAATATCTATTTTAACACAATAGGGGCTTTAAGGCGTAAAAATAATCAATCTCTATAATATTATTGACTCGTCGGCATCATTATCGTCATTGTCGTCGGCGACATACATAGTAGGGGAGTATAAATTAAATTATTACATAAATAAATAAAAATGATGAAAGTGAGTAACATTGTAAAGGGTAGGTATGACGGTATCAATTACATCTATTTTATTGCCACATAATTTCCACAATTCACCAAATTCACTGCATATGTTTTTTAAACATCGTCTCCCTACAATTCGAACTACTGTGGGTTGAATAGGATATAAAAAAAAATTATTTACTTGCATTTAAAATATTTTTGATTTAAGCTTTTTTAAATGTTCCACAGTATTCCTTACATTTTATCCGTCAGCATTGTGAGTGAGTTTCGATTTAAACAGTAATAAAGTTTGTACCCCATTCCATGTTTTTATTTATTTGCAGTACAAATTTTCTTGGCAGCCGCTTCTTTTTTGAAGAAGGAAAATAAAAAAGCAAAAAAAATGAATTTAAAGTCATGACAAAAACACTGTTTTTGTTTCGCGACAAATTTCGACTTAAATTCAGGCACAGAGATTGTTGAAAAAAGGTTGAAATCAAAGGAAAAAAAAATATCTTAAATAAACAGGAAATTGGTAATAGTTTGCAAATTGAAAGAAACCAAATAATCAAATTGTTTTTTTTAACTACTGCCAGACGGAAAAATAGAAAAAGAAAAATAAAAAATAACAGTAGTTAACACGATTTTTGTGTATAAGTTAAAACATGCATAGAAGTGTTAGTTAGGACTCTCTAACTATGGGAAAAATACTAAATACAATTTAGACGTCAAACTTTTCAGATATTGATTAAAAACGAAAAATGTAAGAATAGGATCAGCTTAGAAAAAAGAAAAATTAAAAATGAGGGGCTTTACTTCTTTTCTTCTTTTCTAATCTCCTGCATATGCTGGTCCCAAAAACCTTGATAGTTTCGCTCAGACAATTTTATATGTTGATGAAATCATTCACCATGCTCGTCACTCATATATCCAAAGTCTTCTGGAAATAAATTAAAATGGGAATGCAAAAAATGGGAATTTTGAGAAACATACTATATTAACACCAATTTGTTAGATATTCTTCATTAAATCAGCAACTATAACTTTGTAATCTTCATTGTTTTATTTCCCAAAAATTCGTTAACAACAAGTTTAAAAGAGTTCCAAGCAGCCGTTTATTGGTGACTGAGAGACTCTCAAATTTCGAATGATAAGAAAATTTATTAGTTTGAGGACAACAAAGATCAGATATGCAGCTACGAGTATCACCAACTTTTTTGACTGAGTCCGGATCTGAAGAAAGCACAATCATTACTACCGTTTTCTTTTTATATTGAGAAGACCTCTTTAACTTGATTAAGAATTGCAGTAGCGCTTTGAATTATCCTTAATTACTAGCAAAGTATTTATTCTTTATTATTTTTGAAACTTAGGTATCTGCTATGGTAGAAACCAAGCGGCTTACTTTGAAAGGTAATCGCTTTTAAAGGTAATAACGTAAAGTACATGGCAAAATAAACGAAATTATAAATCTATATACTGTGAGCGTCAAAAAAAGTAAACAGTTGGTTTATCTGCATTAAGGCTTTTATTACAGGAAAGATTTAAGTAGAAATTCAAATGTTTAATAACAGTTTAAGAGGCTTATAAAATAAGAGTTTAATTCAGTATTAACCAAAAATAAAAACTAAACAAAAACGGAAATAATTCACTTCATTTGCTATTTTTATGCGTCAAAAAAAGTAAACAGAATCTATTAAATAGGCAACTTAGGTACAGAAACTAAAAATAGCTTAACTTTTAGTATTCGGTTTGTTTTCCATTTGCATCTAGCACCGCTTCTAATCTTCTTGGCATTGATTCCACAAGGTTTCTCGTAATGTCTGGAAATATTTTGTTCCATTCTTCAGTTAAAGCCTTTTTCAATCACCCTTGTTGGAAGTGGATCTTTGTCTGATTTTTCTATCAATGTGCTTCCATAAATGTTCGATAGGGTTAAGGTCTAGAGACTGAGGTGGGTGATCTAAGGTCTTAGGCGTTCGGTATAATAACCATTCCTTAACAATCATCGATGTATGTTTCGGGTCGATGTCTTGTTGAAACACCCAGTTGTTAGAAGTTCTAAGTTTTCAACGCTGGGGGCAACGTTATCTTTCAAAATGTTTAAGTAATCCATTTTATTCATTGTCGACTCAATAAACACTAGATTGCCGACACCAGATGCCGCCATACAGCCCCAGACCATAACCGAACCTCCACCATGTTTGACGGTAGTTGTAATACACTTTTCAAGAAAAGCTTCATTCTTCGAACGCCATATTTTTGGAGGCTTTTTCATTCCAAGTAAATCGAATTTGCTCTCATCGGTATATAATATGTTTTTCCAGAAATCAACACCCTTGTTTTTGTACTTTTTTGCGAATTCTACGCGCTTCTGTTGACTTACTTTAGAATTGAATAAGTGGGCGTGGCATATCTTATACATAGTAAGAAGTCGTTGGTTTTTATTAAGACTTTATGTCAATAAATAATTACTCTTAGACTATATATAAACAATATTTGTGCGTAAATAGTTGGATACTACTGTCACATATAGATTCCTAGGCAAAGCCGGATGTGTAAAGCTATTCATTATAATAAATTGCACCATCAACACTCAAAAAAGGCCATTTGTTTGTTACCCTTGTGATGTGGAGTGAAGAAATTAATTGATTTTAAATGAAACAAATCTCAGCAGCTATTCATTCTGTCCTTTAAAAAATATTAACTTAAAAAAATCAGTTATTGTATTTGCATAAATGTTTACCTTTTCTTATTTACCTTTTGCACCTGCATTTCTCACATTTTACTTCCGGTGTTTTTATTTTTTATTTATTTATTTTTTTTAATCCCCTCCGAAATCAATTCTTTTCAATCTAGTTTAACTTTCAAATCAATTTTTGTGCACAAAATCTTTTTTGCCAAAAAAAAAGGACGCAAGAAACAACTAAAGAGAGCCAATTTATCAAATATCTCAGAAAATGTGGCAATGACAACGACCATGGTGTTGACAAAGCAAATGATGTCATGATATGGTTGCAGTTTTTTAAGGATTTAACAATAGCAAGTGACATGACAAAATGTATTTACACACGTTTTCCGTGTATAACTCAAATTTATAAGAAATTATTTTTTAAATTGATTTCATGATGACTAGAATAACCAAAATGTATAGTTCTCGCAGCAAATTCCTTAACAAATAAAAACAAAAATGAAAATAATAAAAAAGTCGAATTTTACTACAATAACACCGATAAAACTGTTTTAAGGGATGCACCAAAACATTAATGTCATTCAATTTATAGGTAACAATCAAGAAATTCTTTTGATTTCGTTCTATCTGAAAAGCTCAACAACCGACTCAGTCCTGATTGCGGTGTTGGAGGTCAGTGGTCTAAAGTCAGGAAAACATTCTTGGATAGGAACCAAGGACAGACTGGATTAGAGTAATAAAATTTGGGAGATGATAGAGCTAAGAAGACGTGCAAAAAAGTACAGAGATAACACCAAGGATCAGACTCTTAAGCGTTCAGCCACTGTAAGATACAATGATCTTAACAGAACAATAAAAGGGTATGTAGGGACAATGAAAGAAAATGGTTCAACGACTTTGCCAGCCAAGCAGAGACTGTAGCTAATCACTCCGATTTTAAGACGTCAGTTATCTGAAGAAGGCGATATAAAGAACTATCCCATAAAATAGAAGGAGGTCTTAACTCAACACACTGCTGAAGAGCAAGTTAGCCGATGGAATGAAAATTTTCCTGAGCTCCTGAGATGAACTGACATACTCAGTAGTTTGTCCACTAATTTTTCTTCTGGTAATGGAAATATTAGCATCAACACCTTTCCCTCTTCAGTGGCCAAAAAAGCGAAGGATATCATAAATCTCAAGCTAGGAAAGGCCCAAAAAGCAAACGCATTTCATCGGAGATATTCAGAGCTTGCCCAGAAACAGTAGCGAAACTACTTCATCCGGTCTTTAACGCTATATGGCGTGAAGATTTAAATTCCTAAAAAGGTTGAACACAACTCTTTAGAGCTAATAAATCAAGTAGACTTTAATGAAATAGACTTTAATTAATTATCGTATGGCCGTTTTCATCGCACATCAATCTGAAACGTGTTGCACAATGCTGGGATACCGAGCAAACTAATAATTCTGATGAAAGCCCATTACAACGGCTTTAAATTTAAAGTTCTTCATAATGGTCGTTTGTCCGATCCAATTGAGAAATTACGAATATTTCGGTCGCATTTTAAAAATCTACACGCCAAACGTCATCAAGCTTTCATTTTAGGTGTAAAATGCGCCCATTATGACTGCTAATCATAATGGGGTTGCATTGAAAACCGCAACATTAAGTTTGCAGGATCATACTTGATTAGAATCCATAGAGGAAAAGAGGAAGACTGAAGGCAACGTGGTGCAGGACAGTGATGAAGGAAGTTGAACAATCTGGACACTCATGAAATAAGTTGTTAGTACGTTACATATTTCAGTGATGTAACACATTTCTTCAAAGACATTTTCTTAAATAAGTATTAT
Source organism: Wohlfahrtia magnifica (assembly GCA_023159175.1). Taxonomy (NCBI): domain Eukaryota; kingdom Metazoa; phylum Arthropoda; class Insecta; order Diptera; family Sarcophagidae; genus Wohlfahrtia; species Wohlfahrtia magnifica. The sequence continues at coordinate 1,476,753 of JAKWBJ010000225.1, read as the reverse complement.
AAAAATATATAAAAAATTTAACTAAAATTGTATTCATATATTGCTTTTTAATTTTTAAGAGCACATTACAATGCAATGTATCATATAATTGGGCTCAATCGGTAATAATTTTATTACCTTTTTTAATGTTTGGTGTAACATATCTTTTTACTACTCTTTCTTGTTGCTACTAAATTTTCCCATTTCTACGCATAATATAGTCTTTATATACAAATGAAAAACACGAGAACTCTATTCATGATTATATTTAATCCTTTATTCCTAGTTCATGCTTATTATCAGACACGTACTCATTATATGCAAAGCTTTATGTTTATTTTTATCGCCTTCTCGGCTGAATAATATAACTCGTTCTCTTGCCAGTGTTGTAAATATCAATTAAAGATAATTTATGCGTCGGATCTAAAACGAAAAAAAAAAAAAATGAAAACCAAAACCATTTGTTGCATAAAATTATTTTCCATAAATTAATTGTCATTAATTATAATGTTAAATAATATTTAATTATAAAAGCCTTACTCAACCCATTTTATTACACTCTTCTACTGAATGTAGACTAAAGCGTATTTACGAGGAAGTTGAGAGAAATTTGTGTGAATAATTTACGTTTTATTTGTAGAAATGAAAACAGCAATAATAACTTAATTAGTCAATTATTATTATTATTTTTTTTAATATATTCATTATTTAAGAGAAATTCTAATTTTAAAACAAAAATGAATTTTAACAAAACTTATTTAAGTGTTATTGTATTAAACTTCATTGTAAAGTAACTCAAAACAAAATAAATGATTTCATTTTCTAAAATAGGACTTAAATCTTATTTGAATCTTACATAACACCTGGGCTGAAAAGTCCATGGCTTAAGACATAGATGACGCTAGTTTTATTGCATGCAGCTCTTTTTCAGTTAGTGCTAACCTTCAAAAGACAGCTGTTAAAATTCATGATATTCTATTAATTAGTTTGTGAGTTATTGTGCTAAGCGTGACGCTATTTTGGTTATTATCAAAACAATTTTTTTTTTCTTCCGTTACTCCTCTTGGAAGCATGGACTTTAACAAAGCATTTCCATTTAATACGATTTGCTGCTGTTGTCCTTGCTTCTTCCCACATAAGATTGTTTTGCCTTAGTTTTTGGATAGTTGTGCGTCGCCAGGTGTTTCTTGGTTGGACGCGGTTCCTTGATCCTTGAGGATTCCACTCAATTACCATCCTTGTAATACTACTGGGATTTTTCTTTGAGGTATGGTCGATCCATCTCCACTTTCTTTGTCGTATGGGCTCCTCTTTTGTCAAAATCCATATATCTATGTTGTTTATTCTAAGGCATCTGTTGGTGAATACCTGTAGCTTCTGCGTGATGGTGTTAGATACAAGCCAGGTTTCACTGCCGTACAACAGAATTGACTTTACTTTGAATATTCTGAGCTTGGTTTGCCTGGATATGTATGAGCCGAATGCCGACCTTGACTCGCCGTTTGTCAGCATTGTGCTTCGAAGATAGCAGAAGCTATCTACATATTCTATTGTTGGGTCCTGTAGTATGATGTTTTCTGTGCGATTGTTGTTAATTCTCATAGCTTTGGTTTTCTTGATATTTATCTCAAGCCTAACATTGCGAACCAGTCTTTCCAGGTCATCTAATTTTGACTGCATGTTGTAGATCTTGTGTGAGCATAGAGAAATATTGTCTGCATAATCCAGGTCCTCGAGTTATCGTGAGAGACTCCATGTTATACCTCTCCTTTGTGAACAGACTTCGCTCATGATCTCATCGAGTACGATGGTGAATAGTAGAGGTGAGAGTGGATATCCCTGCTTTACTCTAGCGTTAGTATGAAATGGTTCTGCATTCTCGTACATTGCTTGTGTTATTCGGACTATTTCTGAGGTACTCCTTTTCTTCTCAATGCTTTCCATATGGCAGTCCTTTTGATGGTATCGAAGGCTTTCTTGAAGTTGACGAACGGTTAGTATAGAGTGACACGCCATTCTAGAGACTGTTCAGAACAATGAATCAAAAACAATTTTGTGCTTTAATTCTACACTGCTTCTTGGTGGGAAAAAATATCGGCCAAGTGAAGCAATGACTTGAAAAGTGTTATGTGGACTCCGCTCCATCACCAACTAGAAAACATAAAAAAATCCACGAAATCGTTTTGAATTATCGAAAAGTGAAGTTGCGTGAGTTAGCTGACATCATAAAGATATCAAAAGAACGTATTGGCTGTATACTGCATAAGCATTTGACTATGCGAAAGCTCTGTTCAAACTGGGTGCCGGCAATCGCAAAACTACATGAGTTGAACTTCGAATTGCTCCCACATCCACCGTATTCGCCAGATTTAGATCCTAGTGACTCCACAAACCTACAGCCCCGCCTACAACCGTCCGCTGACATCATCCTGCTCAGCTGTTCCCTCATAATGAAGTCAAGCAAATACCTGCAACCTCCGCTTGCACCAATTGTCCTCGTTCGAAAACGTGAAATCTGGTCCTAGCTAGCGTAACACAATCGCACAAAATGTCCCTTGTGGTTTCATCTGCCTCTAGATAAAGCTGGCTCTCAGCGCACACTAAAATTGCTTGAATTCCAGCCTGAAAGACACTTGGCTAATTGCCCATAGGTACATGGGCTGGGGTGTTTAAACACCCCAGTCACTGCACCCGTAACTGTTCTCGGTTCATCCGTGAAACACTTTAGGATTCTGGGGTCTTCACAACGCCACGAATGGTTTAAAATCTCCGGTCAAAAACTAATTTAGGATTCAGGTAGTCTGCGATCGAACACACGACCATATGAACGCTGTTTAGCGTGCTCATGTGACTGAAGCCACCTAGCTCTAGTCTTGACGTTATTGGCATCATCAAAGCACTCCTCGTAGCACACTTTTTCATAAATATGTGCAGTAGCTTTAACTCTATTATGGCCTCATTGGCCACAATCGGACAGCTACGCATGGCTGCAGTCATAGCCAGACAAGCCTGTACCTAAAGACCGCTCAGTTTTTTCTTTAGACCACCAAACTAGGAGTACACATGTAATTACTGAACTAATAATCATAGTAATCATCCTAGAGTCTAGACTTCATGGCAAGGTCCACATTTGCAGTCTTTTCAAGTAACCCACAAAGGTTGGAAAAGCAGTTTAGTCTTCGTTCTAGGAAAACAACTAGAAATTTCACTTTACTAGGATAATTAGTGACCTTTCCCTCAACAGTAATTGCCCTCAGGTTCAACTTTAATATGTTTTTGAAGGGGACTATGATCGTCTTACTGGGATTTATAGATAATCCCTCAGCACAACACCATTGTGATGTGAAAATTAGAGTTTTGTTCTTAATGCCAGATAACACCATATCCAACCTGTCTGTGACCATCATCGAGGACATCGGCATCGTAAGAAGATCGTCAATTATCAAAGGCCACTGAAGTGGTGATAATACACCACCTTTAGAATAGCCCGTCTTGGCCTATACTAAAACTGTTTCGGTTCAGAGATGAACCTAATTGTCTTCTTCCTAACGTCGACTTAACCAACCCTAGAGTCGAAGTGTCGACGTTAGTGTTGAATTAAATGTTAGTGTTAAATTTTATTGTCCTAAAATTGCAATTGTAGATAGTGATTAGACCATATTTAGCTAAACCAAATTCAAAATCTATTTATACGAATTTTTATGCTTAGACTGGTAATGAGGGACAAGGAGAGAAGTGCACAAGAATATTTTGTCAAAAAGTAATGCTACATTTTACGTGTTATAAAGGGTCCGCCAAATAATTTTCTTTTTTGAAAATTCTATAAAAAAAACTACTGAATATTTTCTCAAATTTCTTTTTTGTTTGAAAGTACAATCCTTCCGGTTAATAATGGAAAATAATTTCATTCAAATGGCTGCCTCGGCTGGCCATGCAGTAGCCTACACAATCGGTCCAATTTTTAAGCACATTATCGATTGTGTGCAGCTGTATTTCACCAATGGCTTCACGAATATTGTCCTTTAAAGCGTCAATTGTCTCTGGATTGTTGGCGTAACAATTATCTTTGAAGGCACCACACAAACAACAGTCCGACGGTGTTAAATCGCAGATCGGAGATGGCCAAACAACATCAGCTCTGCGGCTGATAATGCGATCTTCAAAAACAGGGCGCAAAACACGGCTGTGTGGCACGTAGCGCCGTCCTGTTGAAACCAAATGTTGCTAAGATCCTCCTCTTCAATTTTTGTGAACAAAAATTCGTTCAACATGGCCCGATAACGATCGCCATTGACTGTAACGGTCACTCCTTGCTCATTTTCGAAGAAAAATGGCCCAATTATGCCTCTGGACCAAAATCCTCACCAAACAGTGACTCGTCTTGGGTGTATCGGCTTTTCAATGTATGCGTGCGGGTTTTTTGTGCAACAATTTTGCTTGTTTTCATACCCGCCAAGATCAATATAAGCTTGAAAGATGATAAGCTGAAAAGATGATTTTTTTCTCTTTTTCATTCTGCAACATTACCATGATTTTCAAAGTAATGTCGTAATATTTCCCAGCGTTGTTCAAGCGTATACACAACCATATTCATTCAGCGGAAGGATAAAACCAATTGTCTGTCAAATCAGACATGAGCTAAGTGTTACCATTCACGAAATAAGCACTAGTTGAAAAAAAACGTTAGATGGCGGACCCTACATAAATCACTAAGTTGGATTCTCCAGCAAGATTACAACTTTTATAACTCTTCTAAGTAGGTAGGTAGGTACCAATTTAGATGGCGAAGTGAATTTCGTGTTATTTTTTATTTAAAAATCTCTCAACTTAAAAATTTATTATTATTTTTGTTTTATTTACTTTTATGATTTAAGCAGGAAACGTCTAACAAGAATGAATTTTCTCTTTCTATCTAATACTACTCAATACTATTAAATTTTTGTTTAATTTTTACGTATTTCCCCGTATTTCAAATGTTATTAATAAGGCTGTATTTTTTTACAATATACTCGTAGTACAGTATTAAAATAGATATAAAATAAAATAAATATTTCATCAATATAAATGTCATACAAATGGAGCTTAACCATTGACATTAATAGACATTTTATCCAATGTTATCAATAACATAGACAAAATAATACTAAAAATCATTTTTATTCTCTTTGAAACCGCAATAGCAAATGGATTTGTGCAAAAAAGGAAACAGGAAAAATCAATATTACAAATTTAATAAATAAAATTAAAAGGGATAACAAAAAAAAAAATGAAATTAAATAATAAAAAACTTGATTGAATAAAATAGAATAATTGAAACATTAAAACTAATTGCAACAAATTTAATATCACTTGAAAAAAAAAAACATCATTTAATTTAATGAAAAGAACTAATGATGATTTAAAAAAAAGGATTTATAAAAAAATATGTACATATACGGTGTCAGCCAGGAAGGTTTACTACTTTGTTTTGACGCCATTTTGGTAAACATTAGTCCTGACAGTTCATATTTGGCAGTCGTGAAGTAGAGATGTGGCAAATTTATTATGGAAAAATATTCAGTAAAGCAATGTCTTTTAATTGTTAAAACATTTTATCAAAATCAATCATCGATTTTCTTGAAAAAAATCATAACGAGTGACATGGCACATTTTCATTTGAATGGTTATGTGGTCGGTTCTGGGCAATGGAAAACCCTCAAAGTGACAGTCTGGTGTGCAATTTGGTCAGGAGGAATCATTGGACCTTACTTCTTTGAAACTGAAAGCGGCGTAACGGTAACTGTCAATGGGGAGCGATGTAGTGATATGATTGAAAACTATTTAACGTCACAACAGCATGCTTTGGGCTTAACTAACATGTGGTTTCAACAAGACGGTGCCACATCGCATACAGCCAGGATTACGAAGGAATTACTGCGAGACCTCTTTCCACAACAAATTATTTCAAAGAATGGTGATATTGATTGGCCTCCACGGTCGCCTGATTTGACTGCTCCGGACCTCTTTTTGTGGGGATATTTAAAAAGCAAGGCTTATGCAAGCAAACCGGAAACGCTGGAGCAACTCAAACAAAATATTTGTAATGAAATTAATGAAATACCGCGCGAAATGTGTGAGAATGTAATGAAAATGTGCTCAAAAGTGCTCGCATTTGTAAGGCTAACAGAGGTGGGCATTTATCTGATATTGTATTCCATACATAATTTCCAACATAAAATAAAACATTTATCAATATAAGATCCATTCTATTTCATCTAATCAAAAATTATAAACAAACATAGTAGTATACCTTTCCGGCGGACACGCTGTATAAAAAAGATTTTAATAAATACAAAAGAGGTAAGAAAATTAAGGTTAATTAAACCCTACTATCGTATGTATATGCTATTCTACTAATAGCCAGCTTTAACATGCACTTGACATTTTTACACATTGAAATCGAAGGCTTGTTGTATACTACGAAAGTTTTCTTGCTAAAATTATCGCTTATTCTCTTTTCAACTTGCATTCGCGTTGACGCAGCGATAGTTATTTCAATAAAATTTAAGATTTTCAAAACAACATTGTTGTTGTTTGATATTACAAATAAATAAACAGAGTACACGAAAGCGTGTACTCGTTTCCATTCTTTTCTTCCTTATCACCCATAAATTCAGACTTGCTGAAAAAAAAATTTCATAGTATACAACAAGACTAACTTCGAATAATGGCATAATATTTTAACTATCGATAATATCGATAACTATGGTTTGACAGCCGAAAATGTCGAACTGTGTTGACGTTTCTATTCTGTACGCTTTGGCAAGTCATCATGATTCGTTTAACGCCAGAAAAAAGCTACCAAATTATGAAAATTTACTTTAAAAAAATACATTTTTTCGCGAAGTTTATAGAGCACTTCGTTCATTCTACGCTCAATATAATCAGCCTGGTGAGTAAGCAATTCGTGCCGTTAATGATCGTTTTTGCACTAAGTTTACTTTTCTCAAATCAAAATCATCAATAAGACAAAGAAATGTGCGTATCGAATAGAATATTGCTGGTGTAATGCAAAGTCTTGAAGAAAACCTCGAAATATCGATTCATTGTTATTCGACTACGTGGCAAATTTTATGCAAGGACCTTGGCTTACGTACCTATAAAATACAGATCGTGTAAGAATAGATTCCATCGTTTGTGTAGAATTTTTTATATGCCGGCGGCATCATCGGTCCTTATTTCTTTCAAAATACCGTAACAATGACTGGCGAACGCTATCGAGCCATGCTGATTGAATTTTTTTTCTAAAAGATCTAATCAGCTAAACATCAACGACATTTGGTTCCAAAAAGATGGCGCAACTTGCCACACAGTGTGTTTAACAATCGATTTATTGCAGAATCAATTTGGTGACAATTTTCTATCCAGAAGTGATCCTATTCACTAGCCGCCTAGTTCGTGCCATTTAATGCCGCTGAATAACTTTTTATGGGGATATGTTAAGTGATTAGCTTATGCTGAAAAACTAGCTAATCTTGAGCATTGGTTGCCAATATTTAAGCCAACACTCCATATGGCCAGATTTACTGAAAAAAGAAGTCAAAAATTGAACTGATCGAAGGGACCATGTAACATAAATGCCATAAAATTATCTACCAGATTATAATAAAAAAATTTAATTTCAACAATATTTCTGTTTTGTATTATCATTTAAAATTCTGAAGCTCTTAAAAAACACTCTATATTTGTTTTTATTTGACTGCTGTTAGCCAATAAACCCATCGCAATTTTCTATTTCTATATACGGTAATTCGATGATTTATCTTATATATGGACTTCTATCAATCTAATTCATGTAGTCCAAGTGTAGCAAATACAAACTTATAAGAAGAATCAAAATTTTTTTAATTTTTACGTAAGGACTTCGTCAAAATATAAAGTTGATGCATCTGAAATAAAAAGAGACATTAGTGACTTATAGTATTACAGGCCTCAAGAGCCTCTTCAAAGAGTATGTGAGGTTGTTGTAAGAGTATCAAAGCACACGAAGCACAATCACGTTTTGCGCATAAAACAATCTAAACGAAATTCTGTCCAACGTAAATAATAATACATATTATCATATTTGAAAGATCTATGGACATTGGCTTATCCTAAAGATCCGTTTATAACTCGCTGCTGTCCAAAATTAGTTATTAAGAGCTTCTTGTACCAAATTTACGTTACTAGATCTGGATATGAGAACATCATAAAATGATAGTGAAATCTAAACTATTGCTCTATTTAAATCAAAACTAGCAGATTATATTTTTCTACTAAAAAAATTATTTTGCTATATTTGACAAAGTAACAGGCTTACATGAAAACACCAGCTAACTGACCGGATGAAAATAGTTATACATACGCAACATTTAATACAAAAAAATCATTCAGATTTGATTGGTAAAATACTAAAAAATCTGTGTTGGAGTATTTGTTTGTATTTGAAATACTAGCACAAGGCCAATATACCTCTATCACCTTCGCGCACCATTGTAGAGTGTAATTAAACGCAAAAAAGGCCATCTGAAGAGTCATAAAAATTACCTACACAATATACAGTCCAATCAACTTTCATTCATCATAAAAGCAAACCTCCACTTTTATCAACTTGCTAAGGGAATTCCAAAATATAGCCACTGTGTTAAATAGATTTTATCACAATAACAATAAAGTTGTTATATTCCTGACCTATACTTTCCAGTTGGTGACCTATTCACTCATAACTAACCTGGTTGACTCTTTTTTCCATCATTGTCTGACGCTATTCTCGTACAACTACAATATGTGCACATTTTTTTTGTACTCCTGAGAGTAATTTACGTAGTTTTTTCTGTTATTATTGTTTTTATTATTATTATTTTTGTTGCTGTTGCTGTTGTTGTTGTTGTTGTTGTTGTTGTATTTGCTGTAACCGATAAAAATTAAAATGTTTTTATAGCCTCATATAAACAATTCACTTTTAAAATAAATAACAAAAAAACGTTGTGTTTAATGATTTATTGGTGTGGGGTAAAGGCGATTTCGCATCTTTTGAATATAATGTGTGTTAAAAAGATTTATTTCTGGATTATAAAAGGAATCTTTGTTGAAATGAATGACGATAATTATATAAGAGAATTCCAGCATAACACTCTATTTATAGTTTTATTTGTACTGAATTTTAATTTAATTGTGACAATTCTTAAAGTAAAATATTTGAAAAATACAAAATGAGTTTGTGTGATTGTAGACAATTATAAAGGGTCCGCCAAATATTTTTTTTTTTTTTTTAAATGCTACAAAAACTACTGAATATTTTCTCAAATTTCTTTTTTTATTTGAAAGTACAATCCTTCTGGTTAATAATGGAAAATAATTTCATTCAAATGGCTGCCTCGGCTGGCCATGCAGTAGCCTACACGATCGGTCCAATTTTTAAGCACATTATCGATTGTGTGCAGCTGTATTTCACCAATGGCTTCACGAATATTGTCCTTTAAAGCGTTAATTGTCTCTGGTTTGTTGGCGTAACACTTATCTTTGTCAACACCACAAAAATAATAGTCCAACGGTGTCAAATCGCAGCTCCGAGGTGGCCAAACGACATCAGCTCTGCGGCTGATAATGCGATCTTCAAAAACAGGGCGCAAAACATCGAGTTTAGCTTCGGCTGTGTGGCACGTAGCGCCGTCCTGTTGAAACTAAGAGTTGCTAATATCCTCCTCTTCAATTTTTGTGAACAAAAATTCGTTCAACACGGCCCGATAGCGATCGCCATTGACTACGGCTACTCCTTGCTCATTTTTGAAGAAAAATGGCCCAATTATGCCTCTGGACTAAAATCCGCACCAAACAGGAACTCGTCTTGGGTGTATCGGCTTTTCAATGTATGCGTGCGGCTTTTCTGTGCCCCAAATGCGACAATTTTGCTTGTTTACATACCCGCCAAAATCAAAATGAGCTTTATCTGAAAAGAAATCTTAGGAAGCTCAGTTCGTCTGAAAAGCTCAATTTGTTTACAAATGAAATATTATGCTCCAAAATCTCTTCATAATGGAGATGGAGAAGATGGAGAAAAAAACGAATAATATTTACATATATACATACATAGTTCCAGCGACATTCAAAGTGGAATAAGGCAGAACTTCTCTCAATCAATAAGCTGCACCCGATACTATTTTTAGACTCATTGAATGAGGCCTACAGTTCAATGCCTGCTTCGAACGGTAGATGCATTCGTTTGGGAACTTTTTCATAGCGTACTTAAATACTAATAACCGGTTGCTAGCCATGTTGGTGTTGCCAGATGGCCTTTGGCCTGGTATTGAACCGAGAACTATTTTGGTTATCAGGCTGGTGTGTCTTACCTACCATACCACAGTGGCACGCGCCAATTCAATAATATTTAATAAAGCTTAAACACATTTCTCTCAAAGCACTTATAGTCGATCACATTGAAACTCTGGCAACTCATTACAAAAACTTTAGATGCACGTTAAAGCAACAGAAGTAAACTTTTTATAATTTTTTTAATTACAACTAATAAAGCACTAATTAAGCAATAAGAAATAAAAAAAATAATAATTTCTACCTGTAACATAAAATTTTATAAAACAAATCAAAGTGAGAAACTTCAAATTTGAGCTCACATTGAAAGTCGGACAGACTCTTATATCTAATTTTAAAATGAAAATTATTATTTTCTTGTATATCCTTTTTGATTTTTCAAATCCTGCAGTCTTCTTGGGACGGTTTCAACTAATTTTTTTTAACACATTAGCACCTATCTGACTCCATTCTTGCTGATATGCGACTTTAAGTTGTTCTTAATTAGTACACGAACGATTTTAGATTCGCCGTCCAAGCTTATCCCACAAATAATCAATAATACTTAGTTTTGGACATTTGGAAAGTTTTTTCAAAATCTTTGGGAAGTTGTACAACAGCCAATTTTTTGCTATCAGTGATATATGCTGTGCTTCATTGGCCCAATTAAAATTGAAATTATCATTAATACCCATTATGCTTGCACTTCCATGTACAATATTCTTTAAAATTATTTATATAAAATGAAGATATTTAACTCCTACAGTGGTCACATAAGCCCATTCAATCACTGGATAAGCCTCCATATTTAACTGTTTGTTTAGTGTTTCTATGGCAAAATTGTCCTTAATCCTATCCGATTCCAGCGAGTGGAGGGAGGGACTAAAAAGGAAAAAGCCCACCACGTCATGCATTAGCCAACTTCTCTGCAACATTAATGCAGAGCATTATTAAATTTGAATTGTTTACCCAAGTTTTGAAATAAATTGTTTGTTAATTTAAGGCGATTAGTTACAATGTAAATAAAGAAACAAATCTTTATTCGTGGATCGAGCCTTTTAGAAATAGGCGCGAAAAGGAAATATATGAATTGTACACTCAAATGGGGCTTGATAAAATCCCAGAGTGTGGTAGTACGAACAGGGTCGATTTAAGCCTTTTCAAAAACGGTCTTGGTCACCTATAATGTCCTTTGGATGATTAAATTTTTCAAGGGTTGAAAAAATTATTCATATGCCTCGGTTTTTCTAAACCGTGCATTTAATATTTTACTCTAATTGACTACTTTGGTACATACAAGAACTTTATCCAATCGAAAATGAAATAAAGCTCTCAGCCTGTTTTGCAGTTTTTAATGGCATTCTTCTTACCATTTATTAGTCATATGACGTGTGTTTATGTTCGATGTTCTGATGAATATATATCGAGCCATAACCGCCAAAAAGACGTAAGCGAAAAAAACAAATTTTACAGGAGAACATTTTTTTTTAAATATTTTTTGTTGTATTATAGTACATTTTACAGATACACAATTTTGTGTGCTGGTGGCAATGATCGAATACCATCGATTTTTATCGAAAAACAAAAATCGATAATCATGGCGCTTACGTCTTTTTGGCGGTTATGGCTCGATATATATAATATATATTTTCTGTAGAACACATCTGTACAATGCATTACAAAGAGAATTGATTCTTTAGCCAATACGTTTCTTAGTGGAACAATCGTTAAAGCAACTTTTCCTGTTCGTTGCGATGTAAATAAATTAAATATTGTTACGAAAACGAAAACCCTGAAGAGAAAAATCTATCACATCAGGGATTAATGAAGTCAGTGGTTTTACAGGGATTTATTGTGGGCTGTTTTTTAGCAAAGGACTTTATTGGTTTGTGTCGTGGCTTGCCATCGTTGCCATAATTACCTTTACTAATCTAAGAGTACTGCCGCCTGCGTGCGTAACGGAGCTGCAGGCTCGATTCTTTTAGGGATATTTTGGTTTTAAATTTGAATTTAGTGAACATAAATCGAAATTTGTAGCAACTACAAGAACATTCGAAACTGATAATGAAATACTATAAAAGGTGCCGAATTGCGTTTGGTGACTTTTTGTTATCAATTGGCTGTCAATAAGTAAAGTCTATTTATGCGCAAATAAAAAGTGTTGTAAAAGTGAATTTGCTGTATTAAAACATAGTGTATTAAAGTTACAGTGGAATTAATAAAAAGAGACAAACAAAATAAAGTGGATTAATTTTAATTTAACGCAATTTAAACATACTCAAACGGTTTAAAAAAAATTAAAACGTAAAGATATTTATAAACAATTCTTCTTGGTTCACTACATCAATAGCGTTCGTACCCTTGGGTGGATATTAGAGAAGAAAAAGAGAAAGTCGAACACTTCCTACGTAGTTACTCATAGTTTCTTCTGTAGCTCGCTTATGCAGAACATTATCAGGTTCCTCTATCTGACGGACTGGATATAAGGAATGCTTGATGACATAGGTTAACGAGTGTTGTGGTATTGCAGTGAACCGACCAACCAATTAGCATTTTTCCCCTGAAAGCTGTCCCCAAGAAACAATAAATAAAAATAATTATTACAAATATTTATTTAACATAAAGTATAACAATTTTGGTGAGCAGTTACTTAATATCTAAATCAGTACCTAAAATCACTTGAAAATTAATCAACCGATCGTTTTGATCGCTTCGTTGTAGTGTTTGTGGTCTTTTATACACTTTTGCAAAATTTGGTAAAAATGTATATTCAATTTTACCAATAAGTAACGTGCTACCATGAATCGAATTTGTTCATATTTTAATCTAGATTTCAAGTAAAGGTTAGGTTAGGCTAGGTTAAAGGGGCTGCCAGACATGCCTGGCACTATTGTGATACCCACAAACTTCCTCCGACAGCCCGGTCAGTTATACGACCAGTTAGCGCTCTCAATAAATTTGCTGATCAGCCATAGAGGAGTCTCCAGTAGTGCACCGAAAAACCTGTATCTATCCCACTAACGCCGGACATTCCAACAACAGATGCTCCGTAGTCTCCACCTCCTCTTCTAAACAGCACCTACATAGAATAAAGTCTCTCTCTGGCCCAACCTAATGGCATATGTCTCCACTAAGTAGTGACCCGTAAGCACCCCTGTTACCGCAGATATACTGCCTCTCGGCAAGTTCAGCAGTTGCCCTGACCTTCTCCTGCCCATCCTTGCCCAGAGAATTCTAGCCTGTCTACAAGTTGGAGCCCGTCTTCACCTCTCATTAAATACACCGTCAACATATTGTCCTGTACGTAGCCGGCAGGTAGAGATCGGTATACCAAATGGCTCCGCCGCCAAATTCATTCCGGCTGCAGTACCCTGCCTAGCCAGCTAACCAGCAACATCACTGTGTCCAGGTACCCAGATGAGATTAATATGAAAGTACTCGGACATCACCCTCAATAATTCGTGGCATTCCCTTACCGTCCGAAACTTAGTAAACATAGCTCCCAGGGATTTAATAGCGGACTGAGTGTCCGTATATATACAGACTTTTCGGATCGTCATGGCACTATCTCTTAGTAGTTCAGCAACCCCACAGCCACTTTAGCCTGAAATAATACGGCAGCCTGTAAGACTCATTCACATCAAGATCAGGAGAATGGAAACCATAACCTACTCCACCATCCAGCTTTGACCCGTCCGTAAAGAATCGGATGCTACTCATGTCACCCTCCACCGACCTTTCCAGGCAAAGGACTCAGTAGTCCGTCCTAACGGTAGCCAAGCTCATCCGGTGCAGCAGCTTAGCGGCATACGTCCTGATAGTCTTATACCACATTCCCTTATTCTAAGCAGAGCCATGCATGCGGTCGATTCGGCCATGATATCAGGTGTCCACATATTCATAATGACAGACTTGGCGTCGTACACAGTGCTCCCCCAACACCAATTCGCACCGACTTCTGTACCCACTTCAGGGAATTAAATATATACTTCTTATGTACGTAACTCCACCAAACTATTATACCATAGGAAACTATAGGTCTGACTGTAGCCGTATAAGTCCACATTGTCATTTTCGGAGAAAGTCCCCAATGCCTGCCAATTGCCCTCTTGCAGTAGTATAAAGCAATCGACACCTTCCTCACTCTTTCCTCCACATTGGATCTCAACGACCGTTTTCTGTTGAGAATGATCCCTAAGTACCGGACCTGTTACTTCAACATCAGTTGTACCCCGTTTACAGACGGGGATTCGAACTCCATTATCTTATACCTGCGAGAAAACATATAAATATAATCTCGGACTTAAGTGGGTCTAATTGTAATTTATAGGGTGGGCCATTTAAAAGTTTGAATTTAAAGATGCAATAAAACAAAAAGAGTTTGAAATTTTGCCAAATTTAGTTTTTTGTTGTGAAGTACAACTGTTCCGGTTAGAAATGAAATATTATTTTATTCATATGACTGCCGCGGCTGGCGACACAGTACCTCCTTCGATTGGACCAATTTTAGAGAATTTTTTTTAGTGTATGGGTTCGTATGTTGGCAATGGCAATACGAATGTTGGCCTTCAAATGCTTAAATGTCTCTGGCTTGTTGGCATAGCACTTGTCTTTATCGGCGCCACACAAAATAGTCCAACGGTGTCAAATCGTTGCTGCTTGGCGGCCAACTGACATCACCATTTCGGCTAATTAAACGGAAATAAAACGTTAGACGCAATAAATCGATTGTGGCATGAAATGTGTGGCAAGTTGCGCCATCCTGTTGAAATCAAACATAGTTCACATCAAGAGCGGGCAAAAAATCGCTTATTATGGTGCGATAGGCTTCTTTTCAAAGAAGTATGTGCCAATGATGGCTCCGCTCCACAAGCCGCACCAAACAATCACTCGTAATGGGTGCATTGGCTTCTGTAAGACCATGTTTGGGTTTTCTAAGCACAAAATACGGAAATTTTGCCTATTAACGTACCCACCAAGATGAAAATGAGCTTCATCCGTAAAGATGATTTTTTTTTTTTGCAATTTCCGGCCAACTGTCTTTATTGTGGAAATGAATTTCCAATAAATCCCAACATTTCTCAATGGAGATAATATACTGAATTTTGTGACAGAATAGAATGACATAAATATTGCCAGATTCGAAATAACCGCTGGTTCAAATTTAAACCGATAGATGGCGCACCCGATATTATGTGAGTGAGTGTATGATTTAAATTGCTTGCTTTTAAATTTTTCTTTTTCTTAAAAACAAAAATAATTCAAATAAGTCTTTAATTAATGCCTTTAATTAATAAAATGGTTTGTAAAAGAAATTCTAATTAAAAATCCTTTCAAGTTTACAATATTTTTGTTTGCTTACAATGTCTTAAAAGCTTTGCGTTTGAAATATTTTTTCTTCATCTTTAGCGAATTCAATTTCAATTTAAACTACAAATAATATTCTTAACTTTAATTAATTATACGCTTTAAAATAATAACCATAATCTTTTGTATCCAATTAAAATTTTATTTGATTTTTTTTAATTTTGATTTTGTTTTTTGGGAACGAAATAATTTCCCAAATTAACCCTCAACCAATAGCTGCGTCAAAAATATTCAGTCAGTGAAAATTGTAATGAATGCTATGCAGAATGCGAGTTAAAATATGAGAAAAAGTTATAGTCGGTTTTCTGAGTCTCTTTGAAACGCTACGTAATATTATTTTTAGAGAAAATTTGAACGACAGCAAGGGTTTATGGGCCGACTATAAAATTTCTATTAGTTTTTGGTAAAAAAATGTATGGCGGCTGATACTGTTTTTATACAATGTTGTCACCAATTTTATGTTAAGGTTTATTTACGACTGTGCCAATTCCAACAGAAATTAAATGTATTAATTCTGGTGCCATTAGAATTATTATTATGTATTATCGAGTTATGTTTTTAATGATGATCAGTATTTTGACTGCAATCTTGTATTTATAAATATGATTCGTTTTAACAACTGCATGTCAAATGTCAAAACTGACATTTTATTCCAAAATGACGAGATCGGAAGACAAATCTTTTGTTGATAA
The DNA here is from genome assembly GCA_023159175.1 of Wohlfahrtia magnifica. Classification (NCBI taxonomy): domain Eukaryota; kingdom Metazoa; phylum Arthropoda; class Insecta; order Diptera; family Sarcophagidae; genus Wohlfahrtia; species Wohlfahrtia magnifica. Next base: position 1,460,389 of record JAKWBJ010000225.1, on the reverse strand, counting down.
ACTTGATATAAATCGAAGTATCGATAATGATGCTGATTTTTCAATGCGTTGAGTCAACCAATGAACAGATAGAGGAATATTTGCTTTTCAAACCAAAAAGTAATTTTGAATTAAAGGTGAATCTAGAAAGCTTTTACGGGATATTACTAGCTAACCTTTTAAATACAATACACCTCCATCAATTATTGTATATTAATGTAGGGTATAAAAACCACCAAAGACCACAACGCGTGAAATCGATTTAAAAAAAGGCAAAAATTGTTGCTGTTGTTGTAACTGTTTGTTTGGTTTCGAATTTGTTTCAAATATTTTTTTGTTCTGTTCTCTCTCAGCACAAACATTTATAACTACAAATGCACACACACGTACTTGTATATCAAAAGCAAAGGTGGCCAGAGAGAAAAGTTAATTGGTAGTAGTAGTAGTAAATTTTTGCAGTGTGCGTTGAAGAAAAAGAACCAAAATGGTAAACAACAACACAAATAAATAATATTAATGCGCAAAGCGACATACATGTGCTTTCATCAAAGTACTAATTTGCCCATAATATGTTACACCATTTTTCAATTGGCCAATTTACATTCTTTTCTTTGGCTAAATGTAATCTATTAACCCCATGGGTCTTTGCTAAGATTACAATTTTTTTTGACTGTGGGTTTTAAAGTTGTTTTCCTTAAGTCTCTTGGATGTAGTTTCAGTACTAACTGGCAGATTTAATTCCTTTTTGACTTCTGCAGCTGACATAAATGGCGAATTTCTATTTGCCGCGAAATGCGGTAGACCATTAAAGTTGTTGTTTTGCTTTTAATCTACCAGTTTTGATTTTAAATTTGTGTGTAATCGCATTTCGTATAATTTTCTTTAAACAATCAACAATTTTGCGAAACTAGGGGTAGGTTTTTCTATTCGAAATGAATTTTTTTTATGATTTCACGTTTTTCTGCGGAAAAGTGCTTAGCACGATCCAAAAAAAAAAAAAAAAAAAAAACAACAAAATCGAATCCCAAAAATTTTTGAAAACTGTATGTAACTCTTAAAAAGCCAAATTCAATTTACGATTTTATGTTGTTTAATAAAAAATTGTACGAACTTTTTTGATTTTTTTGAGAATTAAGTATAATGGTGCTATTTGTTTTGACAGGTCGAATTTGGGCTTTTTATCTATTTAAACACTTTTTAAAATTATTTGTAATTTTTTTAAGAATCAATTCTAATAACAGCTCTGTAAAATTATGGAGAAAAATCTACATGCAAATTAAAAAAAACGCAAGTTTACTTTGCGATTCTGTTAAGAATGATATTATTTTTTGAAAAATATTATTTTTAAAATAAATTTTCTTAACCAAAAGTGCTGACACCCTGTCTGTACTTATTTATGATATTTATTTGAAATATGAAACAACTTTATACAACCTTATACGTTAAAACAGAAAATTAACTATAAAGAAAAATATAAAGTCAAACACAAAACACAATAGACAAGCAAATTATGCTCTGTCTGTGGCAACGTGCACCGCAGCAAAATGGTGATGCTATTATTTTGACAATAACTGCAAGTTTGGTTGTATACATATGTATACGGAACAGATAATTTTCATGCACTTGTCTGCCTATCTGGCCATATACGATCAAAAGAAACACACACACAGATATTTATGCATAAATTGAGAGATAAAATAGTTTACAGTAGATATATACAGATACATACATACGTACATATGAATAACTGAATATGTATTTAAAAAAACAAACTGTAATTTATTGGGAACCAAAAATATAAGGTTTCATTTAACCTTAAAGGGATTTACACAAAATTGCGTTTGAATGGAGAATCATGCAAAATAAAACAAAACTTCAAAATCCTGCCACAAACGTACTCATGAATATTTGTTTTATTTTTAATCTTTTTGTGTGCGGAAAAAATTGGAAAAAAATATTTAAATAATCAAAAGTACTGAGTTTTTAATTAAGAATGAATTTATGAAAGATAAATATAATAAAAAAATATTATTTTAAAAATATACCACCCTATGATTAACAACTTAATGAATGTAAAAAATGGTGGATATAAATTTAAAAAAATATATATATATTTTTGTGTGTTTGTATTAAACATTTGATTCATGGTACGAAGGGTACTATTTATATTTCGGGAATAGCAAAAAATAACAAATATTTTTAAATAAAAATGGCTTTATTGTTTTTCAAAATACTCCCCTTGATGACCAATACACCTTTGCATCCGTTCAAGCCATTTCTAAAAGTAGTTTTTCCATTACTCTTGAGACTCCTCCAACTTATGGTTTTTGAACGCTTCAACTGCTTCTTCGGCGCTCGTAAATCGTTGCTTGGTCAATCTTTGATATTCGGAAACAAGAAGATCATTGGATGCCAAATTAAGATTGTACGGAGAATGATTATTGTGGTTTTTTGTTTCGATGTTTTGACTGCTCAAAAATTTACCTGTTTACAAATGGCCACTCAGAATTAACCGTCCTACGTTGCTCAAGCGGAACAGTGGCCACATGACATCCATACCTCGTCTTGGAATACCCTCACTGTCGATTACTGTTTTGTTTTTGGCTCCATGATTCGCCACCTGTCACTATTTTATACACGTCTTTTGAAGCACCAAGGTCGAACTTTTCAATCATTTCCTTACACCAATCGATGCGAGTCCTTTTTAAAGTGATTGAAAAATTATTGGGTATCCAACGACAACAAATTTTTTTTTACAACTAAGTGGTCATACAAAATCGTATATATTGAAGTAGAACTAATGTGCAAGGATACCTCCATCTCACAATATGTCTTTTGACGATCATACATTACCAGTTCACGCACTGCATTGATGTTTTGTGGCACAACAACCGAATTTGAACTACTTTCACGGAATTCGTCGGCGACCGCACTACGGCCACGATTCAATTCACTTTATCAGCGATATACTGTGGTTTTTGATAGTCCTTTATCGCCATACAAAGAACTGAGTTCATCGACACATTCTTGTTGAGATAATCCACGTCGAAAATTGTGAAAAATAATCCAACGAAAACCTTCTCTTGAAATTTCAATTTTTTAGCCCAATTTAGTTTCTTAACAGACTGTAAACAAAACAAATAGCACTTGTACTTCACAACGTTGCGGGTGCGTTTACTTTGTTATGGTGTTGTCAGATGTTAGCTATTGACATTAGTGTTACCAGTTCCCGAAATATAAATACTTAGTATCCCTCGTAAAACACAAGTGATCTTAGGCATATGTGAAATATAAATATGATGATGTTACAAAGGTAAATCTTTATTTTTTCACCAGAACAGTCTCCAGAAGAATACGTACTCAGACCACAATATCCCCAATGGCCCAATAGAGGACTCGGAAACGTTTGTCTACGAATGTTTTTCAAAGCAACACATTCACAGAGAATATGCTTTGTCGGCTTCCCTCCTCCCTGCAAAGGCTGTACTCCGTGTCAGGTACCACATTGAGATTGAAGAGATGATATTTAAGATAGCAGTGTCCCGTCAGGAAGCCAATAAGCTTCTTCATATTTGCCTTGCCAATGCGGTGCAACACCCTATCTTAGGTAAAGGGTGCAACAGCTTCGTTTGCCTCGGACCCGGGCATTGTGCCTAATACGACAAGCGGAGTTCATGGCCGTGGACCAATGATCTTGTTTCCCATAATACCAGTGTGCCAAGGTACTCAACAGAGTTTAACCTTATTCCCCAATGACAGAGTGTAGACATTTGTATAGCAGTGGTGTACTAATTTCGAGTCTATATACTCCAAAGAAAGGGCCCTAAGCGATGTTTAACTTGACTATATAACTATTAATATATATTAAGAGAAGCGCCCCTGTTGCCACGCTCCTTATTAATACGCGTACAAATGGTAATTAGTTGGATCTCTGTCTTGAAACACTGTGTCACATGCCCACGGTAAGGTTTGATATTGGGCTCGAAAATCACCGCTTAAACACCATCATCTATCCGTATGCCACTATCATGCATAAGATCATCTTAATTGCGACCAACGTTTTAATAGATTAAGGTCGCCGATGTTGTGCTCGCCACGCATCAATAACCTAAGAGCCCCCAAAACTGCAGATTTCAAAATGAAAATATGTAGTGTACTCACTCCTGAAAAAATTGTTTCCATGGCCGCAGTGGGACAAGTTCTCTGCCTGCCTATGAAGCTTCATGCGTCCGTAAATGCACAATTTCTGTTCAGCTTTGAGCCACCATTGATGCATAAGAAACGACAGGTCAAGCAATCGTGGTGTACATGCAATTGATTCTACAGTTAATTTCGATTTAAAACTTTTTCTACATAAGTGCAGTAAATCTGCCATATACCTTTTAATTAGAGAGCATTTGCACTCTTAATGCACAGCCATGCATCATCATCATGACCACCATAAAAGTGTGCATCTGGTAAAATTAATGGATTTCAAAACATTATTACTAAGCACATTATTAAATCGAATATTAAACTCATTTTCATATATGAAAGAACAACAAAAACAGTTTTCACAGAACAAAAAATTAGAAATAATTTCAGTAGAGAGTACTTGTATGCATTGCGTTGTAGCACACTTGTGCATGGCAAATGCATTTTTTCTCAAATTTATATGCACGAGTAGGGCAAACACCTACGTATTGTTGATGAGACTGCGACTAGCCCATATTGTCCTAGTAGCCTTACCCAGAACGGCATTTAAATGTCGGTTTCAATTGAGTCTTATATCGTGGGCAACCCCCCCTCTCGATAACCCAATTTCGGTTCCCTTGAGTGTTATAAGCCCCAGGCTCAATTACGAACTTCTAGTGAACAAAACAATTGTTGTTTTGTTAGGATTGACTGTAAGATATCCAACAACACAACATCGTTTTTTACAACAACGATGACGGAGAGAGAACTCCCTCTCTGTGTACCCTCTGTCGGCCCTTACTGGAACCGACTCAGTACTCAGCTTGGAGCTGATCTCTCGACTAATTAGCTTGCCCCAAATACAGGAGATAGTACACAGTTCGATTCACCGTTTCGTCATCGCCTTTTCGACTGAGCGATAGTCAGTGTTATCAAAGATCCCTTCAACATATATAAAGACATACAGTCAAATATCCCCAGCAGAAAAGGCATTTCGATCTTAGAGATCAGCTGTTGATCCATCCTTGCAATATACAAATTGGATCGGTCGTAGAAAGATGGAGAGTTTAATTTTCGCCCAGATGTGGTAGTCCAAAATTCTATGCATGATCTTCAATAGTAAAGACGTAAGACTTATGGGTCTATACGACTTCGGTTGTTCGCATTGGCTTTTTGCATAGCTTGGATATGAAACTACTATGAACTTTCGCTAGTCTAGTGATATGTATCCTCTTCTCTTTCTGAAAATTGGAATAAGCATATCAGGAATAATATCCGGGCCCTTCTAAAACAAAGCAGGAAAAATGCCATCCGGACCCCGGGCCTTGAAGCGCTTAAAGGAGTTTACGACCTACTTGACCTTATCATAGCTAACTGCAGATAAAAAAGAATAATCAAATGAAATTCTAGTTCTGTTTTATCAAAAATTTCAAGGCATTTATTTATTTAAAATAATGTCCGGTACATGATCACTGTGGCTATCCTTTGCTTAACGCATTTTGTCAGTTCTATTTTTGGCAACTTTTTCATGATAAAGTAATTAAAAAAAAAAATAAAAGAAAATCAATTTGTTGTTTTCATAACAAATCTGCTTAGAATTTTATTAAAAAAGTTTTCTTTTTTGTTTTGAATACGCAAATATTTTTAAACAGTCACTAAATCAGTTTATATTTTATAGGCTTTTAAAACTTCTAATGTTTTGTTGCTTAAATCACAATTGATTAAAGACTCTAAACTCAACTGAAATGCCATAAAAATTTAATAAATTTCTCAAATATTCAACAAAATAGTGAAAGTTTTATTTATATCACCCTCTGAAGTCTCAAGAGAAACATATTCTCGGAGAGGTTCAAAAAATATAAAAATAAATAAAAACGTATTTATAAACTGACTATATGACCAAATACATTCGTATATATAGTGAAAAAGGCAATTGTCCTTGTTGGATTGAAAAAGGAATATAAAAGCTAAAATTAGAAGACAATTATTCATCAATATTAAGAAAAGTATAAATGGTCGTCTATTTTTCGGTTTCCAAAGTAAAGTAAAATAAAACGCATATAAAACTGTGACGTCGGAAAAAATTTATTTCCAGCACACTAAACAGACATTTTCCAGATGCAATGGCTTTACCACAATAACTTCTGGGTTTTTCGAACTCCATATTCAACAATTTCGCTCGGAAGTTTGGCCATGTTGAAACCACCACTTTTGTAGTAACTTTTATCTATTTTTACATGTTCTTCGTCTGCTAAACGATTAATAACGCAAAGAGCAAATCTTTCAGTAAATAACTGACAAACCTAAATTAATGCGTTGAAAGATGCGTTGACGCTGAAATGATATAAAAAATAAAAGCTTTAAAATTGTGTCCTAATCAGTAATGTGAGCTTAAATTTTACCAATAAATCACTAAAAAACTAAAACGTTAGATTTGACATGAAAACAGCTAAAATGGCTCTACTTTTTTTTCTTCCTTTTCTATAGTTTTTGCTTCGCAGCTAACTTCACTCTTTAACGCGTTGTCAAAATTGGATTTTCCAATTGCAAGGCGTTGACGTTGCTTTGCTTCATACAATTTGTAAGATGTTTTTCAAAATGATAAGGTCACCTTAATATTTGCTCAATTCATCCAAACTATAAAATGTTACGTAAGGTCACCTTATTAAAAATATTCTACTTTCAAATAGGTGAACAATAAGCCGGTTTTGCTCTTATAGATGTACTGTTATATTATGCTTATTTAAATTTATGTAAATAAGTGCAAAATTCAATGCGTCAAAATGATAAGGTCAGTGACTAATAAGCAATTAATCTAATCAGAAGCTATCACAATTGTTGTTATTTTTTTTGTAATAATTTATAATTTAAATAATATCTGCGCGGTATGTGTCGCAGAAAACCTTTGTCACCTTATGAACAAGGACAAATTGGAGCACTTCATGAGCAAGGATTGAGTATGCGTGGAATGACGAAAAAACTGGGACGATCTCTGTGTGTTGTGCAAAATTTTCTCAAAAGCAGAGAAAATTGTGGAAAATTAAATAGCACGGGTCGTCCAAAGTTCCTGACTGCTCGTAAAACTCGGCTAATTTAACGAAAGTCCTCGAATTCCAAGTAAAGTTCAGTAATAATAAAAGAGGAATTGAAATTACAAGCTTCAAAAAGCATAATTCTAAGAGCTATCAATGCCCAGCCAAACCATATTCGAGCAAAATTAAAAAAAATTCCCTGTCTGACTAAGCAGCATAAGATTAAGCGTAATGAGTTTGCGAAAAAAAACAGGGCAACTTTTTGGCATCAGGTAAACATTTTTTTAAAAAGGTTAGAAGACAATCCGTACATTTTTTGGTTTGTAGATAATTTTTTTATGAGAAAATATTAAACCTGGATGGACCAGATGGTTTAAATTGCTATTGGAGAGATATAACGAACGAGCCATTGTTTTTTTCCAAACTGAATTTGGGCTGGCTCACAGGGTACTCTGGAACTCTACTTTCTTTCCACTCGAATGGTTAGTTTAAAGTACCAGGGCATTCTGTCTGAACGCTTGCTGCCTTATTTGGCCCAAAATGCTGACAAAACTTTCACCTTTCAGCAAGATAACGTAGCAATTCGTGTCAGCAAGTCGACCAGACAATGGTTTGAGTAGCACAATATTAAAGTACTTGATTGGCCAGCACGTTCCCCCGACTTAAGCCCCATGGAAAATTTGTGGGGACTACTTGTGCGTAATGTTTATGTAGACAACAAACAGTACCGGACAAAAGATGAAATAAAAATGTCAATCTGCAACAGCTGGCGCGAAAGCCGCTCCAAAATTCTAGATAATTTAGTAAGTGCGATGCCATCCCCTATTTTTAAGGCAATGGAAAGAAATGGAACTGCATAAATTAAAAATAATTGATTAATGCTTAGTTTAAATAAAAGTTTGGATACCGATCTTATCATTTTGACGCATTGAATTTTGCACTTATTTACATACATTTTAATAAACACATTATAATGGTACGTCTCTAAAAGCAAAACTGGCTTATTATTCACTTATTTGAACGTAGAGTTTTTTTAATAAGGTGACCATACGTAACATTTTTTAGTTTGCATGAATTGAGCAAATATTAAGGTGACCTTATTATTTTGAAGCACACCTTATGGGCCTGAGCATTTTTAACAGCTAGACAACGCTTAGCGCTCTGATATAGGTTTGGCTATAGATATCACTTCAGATAACTGCCAGACCGAAGGTTTTGAAATCACTAAATGGATAACCCGATTTTATTATTTTTTAAAATAAATTTTAATGTATACAGTCGATTGATGTATTTTTCAAATTAACTTTAGCAATTTCAAATAAAAATTTGATTTAAAAAAAAAAAATTATTTTTTTGAATCAAAATTTGTCCTTTGTCCTATTCTTCATGCATATTTTTTATTACTGACAAATTTTGTTTTTCCCCAGTATGTGCCATTTATGAAAAAAAACACAAGTTTGCTTGGTAAATCTAATCATGTCCGACTATTTGATATCCTTCCTTACAATTCAATATATGGTAGGCTATCGATATACCCAGCGTTGTCAAAAGCTTTGGAAAGAAAATCATTATTTGACGGAAAAAAAGTCATGTTTTGAAGAAAAAAAAAAAAAAATCATCATTTTATAATGCAAAAAAATTTATTACAAAAACAACAAAGTAATAATAATTAAATTATAAAAAACATATTGTAACAGATGATATTGTTAACCGTTTTGGGTTTTGAAAATTGAAAATACGAAACATAAAATTTGCAAAAGTGAATGAAATATTTATTTGGGGCGATAAATTAATGCCTGCTATTTACTTAAAAATTATTTAATTTCATTGTTGGCCTTGGCAACATCGTAGGTGATCCATCTGTTAGCTCAAATTTTGGCATACTTTTTCTAGCGCTTAATCCGGTATCGCACCCATTGCAGTTGTAATGTTATCTCCTAGAGTTAGAATTATAGCTGGCTTGTCTCTCTACACGAGAGACTTGTAGTATACCTTCAAAAAATGTATAGTGTAGTCAAATTGCATGATCTTGGTAGCCAATGAACTGTTCCAAAATGTAAGATTAATTGCTCATCAAACGTGCCTCTCAATAGGTTCATGGTAGCGCGTTCCTTGTGGCATGTGACACCGTCTTGTAAAAACTATGTGTCAACCAAGTCCAATTCTCCAATTTTAAGCAAAAAAAGTTGGTTATCATCACACGGTACCTTGCTTTATTGACTGTACCGTTGCGATTTTCATCGTTTTTGATGAAGTATGGTCAGGTTACAGTGGAAGCTCATGAACTGGCTCTGCCTGCTCTTCACACAAAATTCCTCAATTCTGTTTGTTGACGTACACATTGAAACAGAGCTTAGTCGGCGAATGGAGTTTTCATTGCGAAACACATTTCTCACACAGCATGAATTTTAATAATAAAATTTAAGGTTTTGCAAGCGTTGTTCTTTGGTAAGTCTATTCATGGTTAAATAGCAAACTCCTCTGAGCATTTTTACCATATCCACATACCACGAATATTTCTTTACACCAAATAAAATCACCATCATCAGTATCATTCGTTTTTGAAATTTTTAACAAAATTTTTCACAACTACGATTATCTAGAATTGACAAGACGAAGTGCTCTAAACTCCTAATCTAAATCTTGAATATCTTTCTCATCTATTAATTGGGAGAAAGCTTTAAATTAATCCTGTCAAAGAAAATATATTTTTATTTATAACTTCTGAAGGGTCACGACATTAAAGCTCTTTTTAAACAATATCGTAAAAATAAAATCAAAGTTTTTTTCGTTTTCAAATAAAAACATTTTATTGAAAATAATTAAAACGTATGAGTAATACATTTTCGTACTAAATATTTATGTATTTTTTTAAATGTATCAAACTTTATTAAGATATGATTTTCTTTTTTTCAATTCAATTTCCTCAAAAATGATTTTTCAATTACTTTGTTATGCCCTGAAACAATGATACATTTTTGTGCAGGTTAGACATACGGTCCATTAAGTAAAGAACTCCAATCTGTGTGAAACAAATCTTTTTGTTTGAAAAATTGATTTTTTATTTCGTTTTTTTTTTTTTTTTTAGAAAAAATAATATACCGTTACGTTTTTACCTTTTTAAAAACGTGTATTTATGAGTTCAAATAAATAATAAATCTTGTGTTTAGTTTTTAATTAAAATCCTTTATTCAACACAATTTTGTGCACCACTGCTTGTAACCTTTTTTATAAGCAATAACAATTTTCTATTAATAATTACTCCGTCTGTTTTCAAGTTTGTAAGCAACAACAATTACTCGACAGATCTTTCTACCTAAATATCTTCCAGCCCGATCGTAGTTATAACTTAGGTTCGATCACAACTAAAATTCTCTTCGACCAGACCAGACTTTACGCTGACTTCAAACCAATAGACTCGTTCACTGAGTTAACTTTACTTAAGCTGATTGTTGTTCGCATCGATCTGCTTTTTATATGGCTGAGTAAACAATACATCGAAAGCTCTCGAAGCTCTCGATATTTCGGGTAGATTCCATTACTTTCTTTTAATTTCTTTTTAGTTCTTTTGTAACTATGCGCAGGTAAATAACTACCTCCTTCAGCTCTTAGTATTTGTTGTTGTTTGTTTGTTGTCTGTTACTTGTTTTCTTTGCTGTTAGTTTTTGTTGTTGCTGTGTTATTTTTATTTACCTTATCTCTGCTAATGTTTGTTGTCGATTAATTGTCGATTCTGACTATTTATAAACAACATATAGTTGTTCTTGCAACTTGTGTTTATTGATTTTAACGAAGTTATAAACGCAGAGGTGCCCAATCTTTTTTTCGTAACAATACTATATATTGTACAAGCTACTTATAATAAATTATCCTAATTTTAAAAAATAAAAAACATCATTTGAGGAAAAAAATCATCAAATCATATTGTGGTTAAAAAATCATATAAAATATGATAAAATTATTATTCTGGCAACGCTAATTGTATTTGAGGGAAAAATTGCATGCTTGATATAAGAACTGCCCCTGACCAAACTCGTAGCAGAGGAAGGTAAGATATAAAAATATTTGGCCACAAATATTATATGTGATTTATATACATTTTATTTAACCATAAATATGATTTTTTATTTAACACATGCATGGATTGTAGGGAGATCCATTATACGACTTTTTTCAAAACCCGCTTTTCGAATAATTCGAAAATTTGCAATTTTAAAATAACCGGTTTTCGGTTAAGAATTAATCAAATAACCGGTTAACCGGTTCTTTTATTAAAATAAAATTCTTCTCAATTCTTGTTGCATTAATCAAAAAAAAGTTTTTAAAATTTTTGTACCATATCGTAATGTAAGTAAGTATACTGCAACAATGTTCAGCTTTTTTAGGGCCTTAAACATATCTTCCTGGAAAACACAACGTCCTAATATTTCATCCAGTGATTAATTTTTTACAGCGTAGTTTCATTTTCACCTGTTTTTATTTTGATGATCTGGACCTCGGGGTGTCTCTCAAACTACCCGATCCTTACTGGCCCATCTGAAACTATATCATGACGAATTGATATGGGTTCCAAGTCATGCAAGCATCCGAGAGAGTGAAATTGCTGATGAGTGCGCTACTATAGGGTCCTCTCTGTCTCCTGTCGGTTTTGTTGGAAAGTGGACTAATATCACCACTTGTGAAATATCCAGAATGCTTTGGTCTTCTCTTTCCATGGAAAAAAAGGGCTTTTCCTAGGTTTTTCGAACTTTTTCGGGCATGATTACCGGGCATTGTATAATGGGTTGCATGTCGGAGCGCATGGGTCATGGCTACTGTGGGAGCTGTCAGGATAAAGAGGAGGTGGAATCGATACAACACCTTTTCTGCGACTGTCTTGCTCTATGGTAGCTTAAACTTAAGCATTTGGGTTCATGTCGCTTCCATGATCTTGACTGTCCTAGAGATGTGTCACCTTCGAAGTTGATTAACTTCGTCAACGGTACCCTTTTTAATGGGTATGTCCTTGTGAATGGGTCAGAGTGAACTCGCCTCCGAGTGAACTCGAGAAATGCGAGTGACCCATTTAACTTAACCTAATCTAACCTTCCTTTCCAATGGTTTCCAAATATTTTCACACACTGGTATGTTAGGTAAGACACCCGCCTACCAACCAAGAAGTTCTCGGTTCAATCCCAGGCCACACCAACAATTTTCAACAGCGGTATCACCTCACAACATTACTAATGACCGGTTATGAGTATTTACGCTGTGAAAAACTTCACTAACTAATACATCTGCCGTTCGCAGTCGGCGTTTTTAGATTCTTTTCAATGAGTCTACTTGATCATTCATCATTCTCCATATATAAAGTATTAATATTTATTTACAGAAACTGAGAAAAAATTATTGTTGCTCAAGTGTATAAACGATAAGCATATTTGCAACAAAAAATATTAAAACGCATAAAAATTATACATACTTAAATAAACCGGTTATTCGTGTTAAAATAACCGGTTTATTCGCTATTCAAAAAATGAGCATTTTAAGAAAACCGTATTCGAAAAACCAAAAAACCGGTTAAAACCGGTTAAAACCGGTCGAACAATAACCGCTCGATCTCCCTAATATATTGTAATCAAATTCGGGAGGCAAAATACTTTATTAATGAAAATTAGCTTGACAGTAAAAAATCGCTTTCTCTAATTGCTTTAATTTTAATTAAATTCAGTAGAAAGCAAAAAAGTGCATTAAGTGAATATTTAGTGGTTTACCTTACCATAAAGTTAAAATCTCCAGTTCGTTAACATGTTCTAAATCTATATTTATAATTTAAAGTTTACACGTAACGAGAGTCCAGACTAATCTATCTTAACTATTTAGTTTTGTGTAGGGTGTTATAAAAGCACAAGTGAAGAGAGAGAATAATAATAATAAAAATAAAAAGAAACATATTTGTTCATTGAATTTTATATCATCTCTTGTTGTATCAGTCAACTGGTCATGTGTTTATTTGAATTGTTGTTGCTTGCAGTATACGAATAAGTACACAAACACTCCTGTATTTTTAACAAACATGTATGTGTATATGTTGTTGTATATCCACTTGTATTTATGTTTATAGTTATGACAACAGTTTGTCATACAAATAATGAATATATCAACTTCGGAAAATGTGACCAACTCTGATCAATTCAAAAGGTACAAAAATATGTTGGAATTTTTAATTTTACAGTTCAATTTTAAAAGTTTAGATTTCGAATTTTGAGCAAAAAAAGAACGTCATGTTAACACAAAAAAGAGCTTTAAAAGTCAAAACAACTAAAATTTTAAAACTTCACGTAAAAGAGTTAAGAAAATAAATTTTACACGTAAATTATATACGATGATGGAAAAAATATAAATTTTTGGAAGACAAAGACTTAGTTTATTTTTGACAAGGTCTGTTTGACAGCTATACGTAGTACAGGGTACTTTTATTAGACAAGTAAGTCCTGTTGTGGTATCATATATGAATTATGATGTCCTGTATTTAGGAAGGCTTAACCAAAAATTCCTTAATTCGTTTAAACCTCCTTAATTGTAAAGGGTCCGCCATCTAACGTTTTTTTTCAACTAGTGCTTATTTCATGAATGGTAACACTTAGCTTATGTCTGATTTGACAGATAATTAGTTTTATCCTTCCGCTGAACTAATATGGTTGTGTATACGCTTGAACTTCGCTTCGCTTCCTGCGATCGACGTACAGAAAATGCCGATTTTGCCAAAAAATCATCTTTTCAGATGAAGCTCGTTTTGATCTTGGCGGGTATGTACACAAGCACAATTGTCGCATGTGGGGCATAGAAAACCCGGACTCATACATTGAAAAGCCGATACACCCAAGACGAGTCACTCTTTGGTGCGTATTTTGGTCCAGAGGCATAATTGGACCATTTTTCTTCGAAAATGAGCAAGGAGTGGCCGTTACAGCCAATGGCGATCGTGATCAGGCCATGTCGAATGAATTTTTGTTCACAAAAATTGAAGAGGAGGATATTAGCAACATTTGGTTTCAACAGGACGGCGCTACGTGAAGATCACATTATCAGCTGCAGATCTGCCTTGGATCTGCGATTTGACACCGTTGGACTATTATTTGTGGGGTGCCGTCAAAGATAATTGTTACGCCAACAAGCCAGAGACAATTGACGCTTTAAAGGACAATATTCGTGAAGCCATTGGTGAAATACAGCTGCACACAATCGATAATGTGTTTAAAAATTGGACCGATCATGTAGGCTACTGCATGGCCAGTAGAGGTAGCCATTTGAATGAAATTATTTTCCATTATTAACCGTAAGGATTGTACTTTCAAATAAATAAAGGAATTTGAGAAACTATTCTGTTTTTATAGCAATTAAAAAAAAAAAAAATTATTTGGCGGACCCTTTATATCCCTTCAACACTTTTCTTAACACGTTCACTGCCACGGTATAAAAAGAAAATCAAACAAAAATCAACGTGAAAATTCGACTTATTTGAAGAAAAGCTTAAACAATTGTATTCAGTAAAACAAATGTGTCTTTACAATCGCGCTATTGCATGAAAATGTTATTTATAATCAACAAACCGAAAAATATATGATCAATAAACACAATAACTTTAAAAAAATATGACACACCGGTAGTACACATGGCAGTCAACGTGTTAAGTCATGCAGTTAAAAGTTGAACTTTTTCAACAGCACCATTTGCAAAACTGTTCGTTTTGGAAGATTGTTGCCAACTAAGCAATTCGAATTCTCCGTATTTGGATTGTTACAGTTTCCTTAGAAATCATTATAAGGGATTTTCAGTTTTTACATATTTTAATCAAGAGCCTATTTAGCAGGTCCTGTTATTATAATATCCAACACTTGCCTTGTACTTATGCCATTAAAATTTAGCTTAATTTTTTTGTTTTTGGAAAAGGTGTGTTCATTAACCCCTCGTTCTCCTTTTCTTGTTTCTGCTATACCAGCTGTTTGTTTATCTCTTTTATAATAGGAATATATCTATGTCTATAACACACTGCGACCAGAAGCATTTTTTGTGTAGCCCCATAAGTTTACAACATCAGATTAGGGCTGCGAATAAAGCCAGTAATCCTGTGCGATCAGAGAAGATATACTTCTTTTCTGGACACTACAACATCCCTGGGAACTTCATTCGACATAGCGGAGCTCACAAAATACCACAATGACTACAATGCACAACCCCCGTTAATATCTTGAACTCGGTCTTATTGAGCAGCATAGTCTTGTGGATCTACTGGAATAAATCGAACTTCTTCGTCTGTCTCATATCGGAGGAATTCCTCTTACATCGAGTGAACTCCCGGGAGCCCAAGAACCAATTCTCCCCCCTGGATATCTCACGGGGATATCACAAATTGCTCATGCCCTTTACGATAAACAATCGGCCCTTTCGTTTCTGGGATCACCCTACTGACCAGGGATCCGACATTGATAAAACTTGTTGTGAACTCGAATATCAGAAATGTCGACTTAATCTCACAGGATGACAAAGCCCCCAAGACCGCCTGACTATCTGACAGCACATAAATACTTAAACTCCTCGATTTTCTCATCGGATATTGATGATGGCGTAAGCCTCCGCCTGGAAAGTCGAAAAGTATTTGGTCATAGGCAAAGTCCTTTGAATATTGTTACCAACCACACCAGCTCTAGTCTCACCGCCAGTCCCTTTTAACCCTAGTCCACCGATGTTAAGCCACCATGATTTGTCTAATCGTAAATTCCTTTCGGGTAAAAACCTTAACATTAAATAGGCACTATATCCTCATCACCAAAATGTGTAATGGAGGTATGTGCAAAATGGCAAATGTAGGATAGTTTCACATCGCACATGTGATTGAAACACAAGGCGGTATACGTATGTATGTCAGTATTGGCCTTTTAATCATAGCGAAAAGAACTTGCATTATCATTAGGAGTCACACGATAAGCCAAAAAGCATGAATTGAAGCCGAGAGACATGGAAAGGAATTTATTTTTGCATCGTATTGTTACTCGTGATAAAAAATGGATCCATTACGATAACCCCAAGCGCAGAAAATTATATGTAAAGCCCGGCCAACCAGCCAAATTAACGCCGAAGCCGAATGTCAATGACGCCAAGGTGATGCTCTGTATTTGGTGGGATCAAAATGGTGTTTTGTATCATGAGCTCTTGAAATCGGGTCAGGCGATCATAGAGGACCTACACCGAACATAATTGATTTGTTTGAAGAGAGCTATGAAGGAAAAACAAGCAGAATATTCGACCAGAGACACGCGGCCATAATCTTCCATCAAGACCGGTCAAAAACTATTTGAAAAATAGTGTATGAGAAGTTTTGGCACTCTCGCCTTATAACCCAGACCTTGCCCCTTCTAACTATCATTTGTTTCGATCGATGCAGAACGCCTTTACTGGAATAAGGTTCACTTCAGAACAGAGTATCAGAAATTGGCTTGATTCATTCTTTACCTCAAAACCGGAGCAGTTCTTCGGGCGCGTAGTGGCTAACGATGGACAATAATTTTAATATGTATCAATTAATTTTGTTATTATAATAAATGCATTTTTCAAGCAAAAAGATCGACATTATTAACTTATTACTGAATGCTGTGTATACTCTATAGAGATCTACGATCACAATTTTTGTGGTCATACATGACTTAAGTATGATGCGGTACCAATGATAGATAATTTAATATTAAAATACAATTTTACATAGACAAGTTTTTTTTTTTTTGAAGTCTTGGTAGGTTTGTTTTGTGCATTGGGGGAGCATATGGCTTTCCACAAAGCATATATCGCCTTGCTTTAGTTGATTTTTCAAGCTAAGTGGAGGATTAGTCTACAATAGCTAGCCTTCATGTGATTGTGTAGTGCTGAAGATCCTTGCCAAATGTGCTGGTAATCCTTACGTAGTATTGCCATTTTTCCGCAGTACTTAACGTTTTCTTCTGATCATGCGTGCAATGTTTGTCATTATCACTAGAATGTTAGGGAAAGCTAGCTTTAGTTGTATTTATCAGAATTAGTGTAGAAGTTTCCAAACCGAAATGATTTTTCTTCATCATGTCCTCTGATGGAGTCGTACGCAGGCACTTTAATCACTACTTCATGCCACTCCCTTAGGTTTTGGTTTGCCTAACACATTTTTGTCTGAAAAGTAAAAAGTCTGCAATTTCTTTAGTTGACAGCTGGGAGAATTTCACTGAAAACTGACTTCTAATACTCCCAAATTTGTATAAGGAAGTAGAGTACTGTAGAGTCGAGTCTAACTTAGTATAACTTTCAAACTTTTTTATATATTGACTTCAAATAATTTAAATTATCTTATATCTTTAGTGTTACAATTGCAAAATACACAGCATTTCATAGACAATGTGTAAGAAATTATTCAAATAACTCCTTGGATTGTTCTTTAAAGACAAAAGAAAATCAGGAATTCAAAAAATTATGTCGAATTGGTCAAACGTTTTGTGGTGTTACATCCCACTTACACGCACAGAAGTATGAACAACCATGTGTACAAGTATGCGTATGAGTAAGTACTTGTATACGATTGTATTTGAAAGGAGGCTTAAAACATACAACATATGTAAGCAGGAAATATATAAACATACACACTTATGAGCAACATACACACATACATATTTGTTTACTTACAGACACTTGGTTTGGTAAAATTTATATTCGTTTGATTGCATAACAGTGTGTGTGTGTGTGTATGTTTCTTTTTTTAGTAAATGTATATAAAAAAGTTAAAAACATACAGCAGATAAGTATGTGCATGTGTGTGTGTGAGAACTCTTAAGAATGTATTTCTTTGGTCTTTTTTTTGCTGTTGTTGTGCTTGTTTAATATTAAATATTAGTTTTAGGGTGTTCGTGATAAACGAAATTTCGGATTTTTTATTATAAAAGATAACAAAATGTATTAACTTTTTGTTGATATGATATTCTATAGAATTTATAAATTTAAACAAAATCATTTTAATCAGTCATAATTTATAAAAAAGTAAAAATATATATTTTCTAAACACCCTACTGTGCTTTTTACTCTCATATCGCAATTGATCAACGAGAGAGTATTAACTTAAAATTTTTATATTTTCAGTAGAGGTGAAAAACTGTGGTTACGTTTTAAGATAATTTCAAAATCTGAATACATCATAGTAAGCAAAAAAATAATATCAAAGATACGATACATTTCTATTTCCCCTTTTGCATTAACTGAAAATCATAACTTTTTGGTTATAAAGGGTCCGCCATCTAACGTTTTTTTTCAACTAGTGCTTATTTCGTGAATGGTAACACTTAGCTCATGTCTGATTTGACAGATAATTGGTTTTATCCTTCCGCCGAACGAATGTGGTTGTGTATATGCTTGAACAAAGCTGGGAATCTGGGCCTGCGATCGACTTACAGAAGATGCCGATTTTGCCAAAAAAATCATCTTTTCAGATGAAGCTCATATTGATCTTGACGGGTATGTAAACAAACAAAATTGTCAAATTTAGGGCACAGAAAACCCGCACGCATACATTGAAAAGCCGATACACCCAAGACGAGTCACTGTTTGGTGCGGATTTTGGTCCAGAGGCATAACTGGGCCATTTTTCTTAGAAAATAAGCAAGGAGTGGCCGTTACAGTCAATGGCGATCGTTAACGGGCCATGTTGAACGAATTTTTGTTCACAAAAATTGAAGAGAAGGATATTAGCAACATTTGGTTTCAACAGGGCGGCGCTACGTGCCACACAGCCGAAGTTACGCTCGATGTTTTGCGCCCTGTTTTTGAAGATCGCATTATCAGGCGCAGAGCTGATGTCGTTTAGCCACCTCGGAGGTGCGATTTGACACCGTTGGACTATGATTTGTAGGGTGTCGTCAAAGATTAGTGTTACGCCAACAAGCCAGAGACAATTGACGCTTTAAAGGACAATACTCGTGAAGCCATTGGTGAAATACAGCTGCACACAATCGATAATGTGCTTAAAAATTGGACCGATCGTGTAGGAAATTATTTTCCATTATTAACCGAAAGGATTGTAAATTTGAGAAAATATTCAGTAGTTTTTTTTATAGCATTTTCAAAAAAAAAAAAAATTTATTTGGCCTTTATAAAGGTCACTACATTATCACGAAAATGGTCTCAAATATGGTTTTCAAGATGATAGAGTAATCGGAATACGTTGAAATTTTTACAGTGGATAGATATTGATGTTGTTAGTTGATTTCTTGCAAAAAGTGAAATTTTAAAAATTTTGAGTTAATACCCTCTTGCTGATCAAGTGCGATATGTTTGTATAGGAATGCCCATGTTGCCCAGTACATACAAGCGTTGTACAACTTATCGTTGTATTGTGCTAGTTTATATATGCTGGCTTGTTGCTTAAAGCATGTGTTGAAAACTTAATGAAATTTATGTACGAGAGAAAGTCTATTTTACTTATACTTTCTTCGCCCCCAGAGAATACTATAAGTATAAAAAAGAAATCAAAAGAATATAAAAAATAAATAAAATCACAAAACTGGAAAAAAAAAATTCGTAAAAAAGGCAAAACAACTAAACAAATTGGAATTTATGATATTTAAGTCGAGTTATATCGTTTCTTTTAATTTTTAACCAAAATATTTTTGGTATAACCTGCTTAAGAGAACAGCAGGTATATAAATAAAATTCTAGTCAATGAAATTATTTAGAGAACTTTGGAAAATATATTAATTTAACAGAGGGAGTATATATTTTCTGATAAAAATTGTAGGTTATATACTCGTATGTAAGTGTACAAGTTAATTTAAAAACATATGCATTTTAATAAATTATTTATTTTAAGCTATGTATGTGTGTATGTTGGCGTATACGCTATATTTATTTAAAAAAGTTAAAAATATTACTCATACTGTATTAGGGGGTTTAATAAAATTGCTAAAATATACATGCACTAGTTAAAACCCGGCGTGCTACGCTACCCGCATCTTAATTAATATCCTAAATGTTATTTAAGTTATATTTTTTACTTTTTTCACCTTTTGTCCATTTGCCTATAGTTCCTTCCAGAAAGACACTGTAAAATTTTCCGGTAAGCTGTATACAGTCTTCAAACAAGCACACAATAATTTTTGTATATGAGATACATATATAGATAACTTTTATCCAGTGTTCTTTCTAGAATACCTGCACTTTGTTACCGTTTTGCACATATTAAAAAAATTCAGTATTTAGTATGAGCGGAAGGCGCACACCTCATTTAGAAACTTCTACTATTACCGTTCTCGAGATATAAAAAAATCAATATTTAATTTGCATGGAGTTACCACGACTACTTTTTCAATTCCGCCTACTTTTTGACGAATGATTTGTGTTGGCCATGAAGCTATTTGTACCAAATACTGAACTTTATCTCTAACTGTTCCCACGATATACATAAATCAGTATTTAGTTTATATTGGAGGTACCGCGCACTCTTGTTCAGTTCCGCGGATATTGACTGATGATTTGTATTGACTTTAAAGTCGTTCAGACCAAATTCAGAAGCTTTTGCTTTAACCGTTCTCAAAATATACAAAAATCAATATTTGGATTGTGTTAGAGGTACCGTGTCCAAATCCGCCCACTTATTGCTTGAGGATTTATATTGACTGCGAAGACTCAAGATATACCAAAATCATTATTTATTTTTTATGGAAGGTACCACGCCCACTTGTCCAATTTCGCTTACTTTTTCACTGATGATTTGTGTTGACCAGTCAGCTATTTGTGCGAAATACTAAAACTTTGCTTTAACTGTTGTCAAGATATAATGAAATCAATATTTAGTTTGTATGGGAGGTACCACGCTCACTTGTCTAATTCTTCCCAGTTCTTCACTGATGATTTGTATTGACTATGAATTTAATCAGATCAAAATCTGTAATGGTCGTTCTCTAATTTAGAGGTCTCGGAAAGGAAATTAACATGAAATACCATTTTTTTTATAAAATTTCGACAAATTTATAAGGACAAAAAATACTTTTAAACCTATTAAACAACCTGCACAGAAAAAAAGTAAAAAAGAGGTCATAGTAGACATGTTAAGAAAATTAATAGTATTTTATAAAGGAAATATAGAGATCAT
Organism: Wohlfahrtia magnifica; assembly: GCA_023159175.1. Taxonomy (NCBI): domain Eukaryota; kingdom Metazoa; phylum Arthropoda; class Insecta; order Diptera; family Sarcophagidae; genus Wohlfahrtia; species Wohlfahrtia magnifica. The sequence goes on along the minus strand of JAKWBJ010000225.1, from coordinate 1,439,068 downwards.
AGTAGGCATGTGAAAAAAAATGTTTAGGTGGTTTGATGAATTTTCAAAAAATTACTTAGAGATTCTAAGAAAAATGTTAAAATACATATTTTAAATGAATATGTTTCATTGAAAAATATGTCAACATTTTTCTGGAAATTATTGGTGTTAGAAAGTTTTATTTTTTTGAGAATTTGTTTGGTGTTTAGAATTTGAGTGGTGTAGATAAAGATAAGAAATTAATAGAAAAAAAAAAAAAATTAACTGAAAGAACATCTGAAATCTAATTATTTTGGTGAAATTATTAGGTTTCCAATTATGGAATTCAATTATAAAAGCTTTATGAACGAAGAATCCCATCCACAAACGTTATGATTTATGCATAAAACAGATTTGAACGTAATAGTAAATCTACAAATCAGAAGACCATTCTAGAAACATGCAGAAAATACATTCATAAGCATATATAGATGTATGAAAAATCGTTTAAAATTCTGATTCGAAAGGCTCTTCTTTGCAAAACGCCACAATTCCTGATCCAACAAAAAGTGTAAAGGAAAAGAAAAGGTTTGAGAGAAGATTTAAGCGAGATTCAGCCTGAGGTGTAACCATATACCCTAAATTAATTTAGTGTTGCTTAAATAAAAAAAGTTTGAATGCAATTTCATTGAAGGATACATTTTACTATGCAATTTTTACAATGAAGCTAAAATTATATCCTAAATAAAAATTTTGAAAGGCTAACATACATGAAAATTGTTAATAAAATTCGCTAAAGAGTAAAAAACATATTTTTATATGAGTTAAATTTAAATTTATAATCTCCTGTCATATAAATTTATTTAAAATTATTAAATAAAAATATTAGTTTCTTTTTTTATAAAACAATTTAAATATTAGACATATTTCATAATTAGCACTAAATTTTAATTTAAATGATTTGAATTAATTACTTTTGTATAGTATATCACAGAATCTTATCACAGAAAAGATATTTATAATTTAATCAGTAAAAAAAAAAACGCAGGAAATATTTTAATTTTCATTATCTAGCATCACTGCTTCCTGTTCCTGTGGGAGCCTTCATACGAGCAAAATGTTGTAATAAGTCATTTAATATTTGCTTTAATACTTTTTTTTTTTAACGAAATAAATCTTTTTTGTATAATATTTTAAAAATATTTTTTGTAGAAAAATCTCATTTCGTAATATTGATTTGTATCAATAACAAGGTTGGCAAAAACCCAGGTTTTTAAAAAAAACCCATCCCACCGGGTTTTATTGGATGTTTTGATGGTTTTTTTTTGGGTTTTATTGGGTTTTATAACTGCTTCCAAATTTCGTTCAAGTCGACAATATTTTTGACTTGTTTATACAACTACGTTGTTTTAGTATTTACAGTGCAACTTTGTACTCTTGGTATGAATAAGGCCGCATTGTGTACTATGAACTGCTAAAGCTCGGTGAGCGAAGCAGAATGCAATTACTTCGTTTGAATCATATATTATGAGAAAAACGGCCGGAATATAAAGACATGATTACGTTATTCTTTTGCATGATAACACCCGACCTAATGTCGCAAAAGTTCAAAACAATTATTAAAATCGATTAAATGCTGCATCCGCCGTATTCTCGGCTGTTGCGACGGATATAATATACTCACACCTTTTTATACGGGCTTTCCTTACATGGCATTTTGCTATAACGGCCTCTTTGAAATTTGGAATACATTCGCTTTAAGCACAAAATACCTAGTTCTACGGTTAAACACCATGGATTCTCCATTCAGAAACTAAGAAGTATGAGTTTATCTTTTAACATGTCATCGATCACTTCCTTTGAAGAAATACAAAATCGGCTTCAAAGTTAGAGCGCCTCAAAACATGAAAAGTTTGTCTGAAACTAGATTTAGAAATTGGCTTAGAGGTGGGGAAAAGATATAAGCAGTGATTTGATCAATTTGTTATTTTATTACATTTTTGAGTTCAAAAACAGAACAAATAAATTTCTAGTCCCAATACATAAATTTCACTTATTTTTGTTGTAAATAAACTACGAAAACCTTTAAATAAAAAAACCCACTCGTGTTTTTTTTTTTAAATATAATACCCAAAAAAACCCGAGTGGGCTTAATTGGGTTACCCAGTGAGTTGCCAACCCTGATCAATTATATATTTAAACTTAAATATCTTATAAAATGAAAGATAATTTTTTTTTATAATTAAATACTGCTAAAAAATATTAAATTTAATTAACTGTTAAAAGGAAATTTAAAGGTTTTTCATTAAAACTTGAGATTAAAGTTTGATTTTTTTATTAGGGGTTTTATGGAATGTTGGCCAGATGAGACTAAGGTTGGTGAGGGTTTCGAGGCTCCATATCTGGGCAGCACCACGGAAATGCCTAGCGGGATTAATTGACGGACCTATTCACAATAGAAATTTATTCTATAATGACTAGTTTGGGGAGGGTTAATATTTTTTTTCGTCTGCTAGCCATTTAGGCCCTTACATCTTTTGTATTCTGATTAAATAGAGAGTCTAGAATAGGAAAATTATGTGATGGTGTATATATTCGCTGAAGAAGGACCGAACCTCCCCACTCTGTTGTTAACAACATAATGGCTCCAGCAGCCTTCACTTCACGATATCTGAGAGCATCTATGGGTGTTGAAATCTACATCTTCAACCTCGTGCGTGTACGTTACAAATCTGAAACTTTAACTGTAACCGTAATCAAGACATACTAAACTCAATATCTACTTCGTATGGGAGGTACTTCGCCTAACTGTCCAATTCCGCTTATTGTTTGATTGCTAATTTTTATTGACTATTAATCAATTTCGGCCAAATTTAGAGACTTTTTTGTTACCATATTGAAGATGTGAAAAAATTAATAATTTCTTTGTTTGGGCGTAGCACCGCCCATTTGGAATTTTTTTAATTTATATAGCCTACGGTTTTATCCTGACAGACAGGGAGATACTGTAAAAATTTCAAGAAAATCGGTTCAGCCGTCTAGCTGTCTATAGACTGCAAGTATGAAAACAAATATACAAACTTACGTTCATTTTTGTATAAAAGATATACTGTGTCACAAAACTGTACGGATGAGAATAAAAACTGCGTTTTTTAATACACATATGTATGAACAAAACATGTTTCTATTTTCTTATTATAATATTTAATAAAAAACTAAAAAAACATTTTTTGCACAATAAAATGCAAAATAATTAAAAAATCAAAGGGTTTGAGTGTTTTTATGTGTTGTCAGATAGTCGGGCATCCTTGAGGGCTTCGCCATCCTGCGAAATAAGGTCAAGGGTTGTGATGAACTGCGTGACATCTCTTAAGAATTGTAACATCATTACAATGGAGGTATATATAGTTTTCCACTTTTGAACAAAGAGGGAAAAAACCCTAAGTTGCAAAGCAGGAGTCTCTTGGTGAAAAAGGGGTGTTGGCATAGTATACTGTCTAATGTTTAGAACACCGATGGTCGATGAGCACATTGATTTAATACACTAATAAAAAGTTATAACGTAAAAAAATAAAAATGGCTTATAACAAAGTCGCAAAAAATCACAATTTTAAACAGAAGGTTTAATATATTCAGTTAATCCTTAATTAGGCAACCCTAGAAAAAACGATTTCGTTTGTCTTCGATAACCCATCCGTATTTGTTTTATACCATATTTAGTATCGCTCTAATAAATAATTAATAAATTTCCTATATTTTAAATTAAGTAAACAATTGTAAAAATTTTTCATTTAAATCCTCTTCCATTTAATTCCTCTCATCGATTTTTAAAAATTCACAATAGAATCTCTACGCTATGCCACAGTTCACATAACAACTCTTAAAAACAAGAAAATTTACAGAGACTTAATAGGGCTAAAACCTGACAAGTTTCTTCTTACCCCCTCTTTGAAAACATTTCTTAGTAAGAAGGCACATGTTCATCAACTGTCATTGACAGTAAAAGCAAAAGGTACACCTGTAAGTGGCTTTAACTGTCTCGTACAGTAAAACTTTGATGAAAAACTGAAACCCACAAAAATAATCACTTTCTGTTCAAGTGCAGAAATTTTTGATTTTAAAAGTTTTTTCTCCAATCTGTTCTTTTTTTGGTTTTTTTTTTGTTAAACACTTTTTGCATACTAAGTGCAACATTTCAAGTCTTTTTTGTTACGAAAGTGATGATGAATACGTTTATGGACTTGAAAAATTTGTACACATGTGAGTGTATTTTTTTTTGTAAAATTTTTTTTATTGCCACTCTTTTTACGTTGTAGCATAAAAATATATATGCAATGTGTATGTCTTTATGTCTTTAATTTTAAAACTTTTGAAAAATTTGCTTCATTAGTATTCATTACAAGTTAAATGTTAATTACTAAGAAGGAAAGAGAGGAAATTAACGAAAAAGGGAAGAAAATGTGTTTGCTTTGATCGTGAATAAAAAATTTTCTTGCAACTGACATACAAATCATTATTTTCGTTTGAAGTTTTATTTAAGCAGCAATAAAATAACTTTTATAAGTTAATAATATTCCAAAATAATAAAAAAGAAATTAAAATATTTTTCAAAAAAGATTTCTTTATGGAAAATTCTTAAACAGGTGTATTATACCATATAAATGGTCCGACATCTAACGTTTTTTTTCAACTAGTGCTTATTTCGTGAATGGTAACACTTAGCTCTGATTTGACAAATAATTAGTTTTATCCTTCCGCTGTACGAATATAGTTGTGTATACGCTTGAACAATGCTGGGAAATATTGCGATATTACTTTGATCGATCGACTTACAGAAGATGCCGATTTTGCCAAAAAAATCATCTTTTCAGATGAAGCTCATTTTGATCTTGGCGGGTATGTAAACAAGCAAAATTGTCTCATTTGGGGCACAGAAAACCCGCACGCATACATTGAAAAGCCGATACACCCAAGACGAGTCACTGTTTGTTGCGGATTTTGGTCCAAAGGCATAATTGGGCCATTTTTCTTCGAAAATATGCAAGGAATGGCTGTTACAGTCAATGGCGATCGTTATCGGGCCATGTAGAACGAATTTTTTTTCACAAAAATTGAAGAAGAGGATATTAGCAACATTTGGTTTCAACAGGACGGCGCTACGTGCCACACAGCCGAAGCTACACTCGATGTTTTGCGCCCTGTTTTTAAAGATCGCATTATCAGCCGCAGAGCTGATATCGTTGGACTATGTGGGGTGCCGTCAAAGATAAGTGTTACGCCGGCAAGCCAGAGACAATTGACGCTTTAAAGGACAATATTCGTGAAGCTATTGGTGAATTATAGCTGTACACAATCGATAATGTGCTTAAAAATGGCCAGCCGAGGCAGCCATTTGAATGAAATTATTTTCCAATATTAACCGGAAGGATTATACTTTCCAATAAAAAAAGAAATTTTAGAAAATATTCACTAGTTTTTTTATAGCATTTTCAATAAAAGAAAATTATTTGGCGGACCCTTTATACATATATTTATATATATATATATATATACATACAAAATGTTTTAATATGTTATTAACATGTACCATAACGGTTATAGTTTATATCCAACAACTTCTTTTTCAAAAGTTATTTTGAGAGATTTTCCAAAAGTGGTCAGCAGAAATAGTTATTTTTAAACGGAAATTTAAAAAAAAAACTCTCAAATAGAGAGTTTTAATTTTTCGTCATAAAATAAAACCTCTAAAAACAGAGTTTTATTTTTTTCCTAAATAGAGTTTTAAAATGCCAAAATAGAGTTTTATTTTTGACGAAAAAATACTACTACTACTTACTCGAATACTACTAATACAAACTCTATTTTGTAGTTTTAAAATTTCTATTTTTGCGTCAAAAATAAAACTATATTTTGGCGTTTTAAAACTCTATTTAGGAAAAAAATAAAACTCTTTTTTTGAAGGTCTTATTTAACTTTCTATTTTTTCTTCAAAAAGTTATATAAAAGTCCGCTAAACTATTATTTTTAAGATCACCACAGATTCTGCAAGAGCTCTCCAAGACGATTACTTTGGTATATAACATCATATGTGTTTGTCGATTCTAATACGATAATCTTTTTAGTTTAATTTTTAAGCGATAACTGTTATTACGGTCCCTGGATGTTAAAATCATATAAAAATATAAAAAGTATTTGCAGTTTTATCGTAATTGCTGAGTTAAAATTTTCTTTATTGAATATATGAATCACATTTGCTACTTTTACCGATAAGTTTTTGCCATTTTTCGGGTAGCTTTTTATTTCCATCGGTGTAGATTTTTTGTGGCCTTTTTTTGCCATCAAAAAACATATGGTAGTCAAACAATGCAAAACCACCAAATCATGTGCAGTTAATTCTTGACGTGTCGTTAACGATACTTTTGGACTGGCGTTGATATTGTTACGTTTTAGCCTTTTTAAAACGTTTGAGTTCGTTTAAATTGCGCTTTATTTTGTTGTTTTACAATTTTTATTTACACCACTATAACTTTTATACTGTTTGTCTTAATACAACACTTAATATTCGTTTAGACAACACTTTTATTTCCGCTTTAATACAACTTTATTTATTGACAGCCAAACGATAACTAAACTACGCAGGCAAAGCAGTCTCCTTATATAACTAATTGCCTAAAATTTGGCAATTTCCGGAAATGTCTAAATTGATCTCATATCCTCTATCCGTTAATTTTAAATATGTACGATTGTGTTACCCAGGAATGATTTAATTGACAGTGCTGACGGGGTGACACAAAATATACCAAAATCCTACAATTTAGGTGTTTTTATTCTCGTAACAATATGATGAAATATAACACATCGTCTGTTAACAAATTCTGATTAAACTTTCTTGGTGAAGTCATTAAAGAGGTCAGGTTTTAGGCAGTCCAATAGCAGTTTGTTCCGCACTCTCCAAGGTTATGGAGAGTATACTTAATCACCACCTTGTAGGATATCTGGAGTCCAACGATTTAATTAGCGATCGTCAGTACGGTTTCCGAAAGAGCCGTTCTACTGGTGACCTGCTGGCGTTGCTCTCGGAGAAGTGGTACAACTCCATTCATGGTTTTGGCGAGAGTAAGGTTGTGGCTCTGGATATCTCGAAGGCGTGTGATAGAGTTTGGCACCAGGCTCTCATTTCGAAACTTAATGCTTTTGGTGTCGGTAGTCACTTCTCTCGATTTATATCGTGCTTTCTCAGAGAGCGCGCTATAAAAGCGGTTATAGATGGGGTCTCATCCGACGGGTTCAGCGTAAACTCAGGGTTATCGCAAGGCTCTGTTCTTTCTCCTACTGTTTTTCTAATATTTCTTAACGACTTCCTTCTTCTCACTTCTAATCCTATCTACTCTTTTGCGGATGACAGCAATATTTGTCACTCATATTCTTTTGATCGTAGACCAAGCCTTTTGGAGGTTGGGGCGAGAAGGATGAATATGAACATCACACTCACAAGTGACCTGGTGAAGGTCTCCGAGTGGAACAGGGTCGATTTTTATGCACGTAAGACTCAATGTTGTTTTTTAACACACAGACGTTGTGGTGTGCTGTCATCTGTGTCAATGGATAATGTGAATATTAAGGAATCAGATGCTATTGATGTTCTGGGCATGAGAATTCACTGTGACGTTCGTTGGAATGTTCGCATATTTCAAGTGTCGAAAGAAGCATTCAAGTGCATTGGTTTTTTGAGACGGTGCAAGAAATACTTCACTCCATCTGATCTCCTTAATATTTACAAGATCTATATCCGACCCAAAATGGAATACAACTCTCATGTATGGGCCGGTGTTTCAAAGTCTATTTTGGAGCTTCGATTCATTGGAGCACCGTCGCAATGTGGCGTGTGTTTCATTGTTCTACCGGTACTATAGCGGAATGTGTTCTAACGAAATTAAGGAATTAATTCATAAAAATCATATATTCTTACGTAGTACTCGTATTTCTCGTAGAGCGCATCCTTTTGTAGTTGATTGTCGAGTAAATCGCACAACGCATTATAGGGAGAATTCGTCTTTGGTCGCACTGTTCGGTTGTGGAATAATCTTGCAGCGAAAGTATTTCCTGCCACTTACGACATGAGTAAATTCAAATCTAACTTTCACAAACACTACTTCCTCTGTCCTCCTTCCAATAACCTATTTTCCTAGTACCAGCACAATGCACTGCATGAGTTGGGGCCAGGTCTTATAGGGTGCTGGTCTTATAAAATAATGTCGATAACGTTTGTGAAAGAGCACTGGTCTACTATAATAATTTTTTTCGTTTGATAACCCCATTTTTAACCATTTCTTATCGTTAGTATGGTCAGTAATGGTTCTACTTCGTTAGGTTTAAATAAGAAATCAAATTGTACATATTTTAAGTACTGTGGGAAAGTGGTAAAAAAAGCGACAGTTTGCTAACAATTGAGTGATTTTTTTTGATAAGTTTCTCTACATAAAACTTTAAAACTCCGTCAATTTTCAACCGATTTCTAAAATGTTTTATTTATAACAAAACATAATTTAATTAATTCATGAATAGTACGGTTCCTAAATAAATTATTTCGAAAGAAATGTGAATGTGAAAAATGTGAAAAAAGCTTGACGAAATATGTGTTTGCTTGAAAAATATACACATTTTCCTCAAAGATATTTTAAAGATATTCTTCATTTTTTTCTGTTCTTTTCTTTTCTTGCATTTTATACATTTTGCTGCATATTTATATTTACTTTACGCTAGGTTAGCCTAGGTTGGGTTAAAAAGATAGATTGAATCGAAAATCAAAAGAAACAAAATGATAACATTTAGCACATTGCGAAAACCCTCTAATATTTCCTAAGACTAGCCCCAATACAATATCATTCCGCCTATCGTTTGTCTCTTAGAAATTGAATTCTCATGATAAGCCCGATCAAGTTACTCAGACCATAGTCTAATACGTAACTAAGACTATTGTAAAATCGATTACCTAACCATGTAGATGAACAAGTTGTCCTTTCTAACAGGTGTTCGTTTGATATAGTCGCTGTAGAATATATGGGTATGGATACAATATATTGGCATAAAACTAAGGATTACATGATAAAGTTTTTTTATATCAGTGATGGTTTTTGTACATAAAAAATATTTTAAAAAAACGAGGTTGTCTTTTAATATCCTGCGAAAAACTTGACAGTAGTCAAGTCAAAAAGTAATGCTTTTATCTTATTTCGTTTTCTGTTACAATCTCAAAATAAATTCTTAATCATTATTAATTAAGAGAGATTTTATTTGCTTGATTGTTTCCTTTTTAAAGCTGACTACCCTCACCCATTTTATACTACATTTTATACACTAGACAAATATGAACAATTTATGTAAATACTCAAAATGATATACATGCTTGCAGTATATATGCATACGAGTATATGTATGTATATTCAAGTATATACATACATTTAAAAATTTACTTAAAAATAAGTATAGGGTCCGCCATCTAACGTTTTTATTCAACTAGTGCTTATTTCGTGAATGGTAACACTTAGCTCATGTCTGATTTGACAGATAATTAGTTTTATCCTTCCGCTGAACGAATATGGTTGTGTATACGCTTGAAAATCATGGTAATGTTGCAGATGAAGCTCATTTTAATCTTGGCGGGTATGTCAACAAGCAAAATTGTCGCATTTGGGGCACAGAAAACCCGAACGCATAAATTGAAAAGCCGATACACCCAAGACACGTCACTGTTTGGTGCGGATTTTGGTCCAGCGTCATAATTGGGCCATTTTTCTACGAAAATGAGCAAGGAGTGGCCGTTACAGTCAATGGCGATCGTTATCGGGCCATGTTGAACGAATTTTTGTTCATAAAAATTGAAGAGGAGGACATTAGCAACATTTGGTTTCAACAAGACGACGCTACATGCCACACAGCCGAAGCTACACTCGATGTTTAAAGATCGCATTATCAGCCGCAGAGCTGATGTCGTTTGGCCACCTCGGAGCTGCGATTTGACACCATGGGACTATTATTTGTGGGGTGCCGTCAAAGATAAGTGCTACGCCAACAAGTCAGAGGCAATTGTAGCTTTAAAAGACAATATTCGTGAAGCCATTGGTGAAATACAGCTGCACACAATCGATAATGTGCTTAAAAATTGGGCCGATAGTGTAGGCTACTGCATGGCCAGTCGAAGAAGCCATTTGAATGAAATAATTTTCCATTATTAACCGGAAGGATTGTACTTTCAAATAAAAAAAGTAATTTGAGAAAATATTCAGGAGTTTTTTATATAGCATTTTCAAAAAAAAATATTTGGCGGATCCTATATAAAACATATCAAATACACACATTTATGAATTCACCACTGTCTGGTTAGTAGTTATGAGGGAATATCCTTCTCTATCTTTCTGGTTATTTGTTATTTGTGGTTGTGCTTGAATGTTGACTGGTTGTTAAAGTAGTATGTAGTATTAGTTTAAGTTGTTGCTATTGTATTTTTTTGTATTTTATGCATGTCTTTTATGTCTGTGTCAGTTTGACAAATGTACCAGTTTCTATCACATGTGGAAAATATTTTGAGGAAATCTTTTTTTAAAAAGAAAAAAGCAAAACAAAAAAGAAAAACAGCGAGAAAGAGAGTTAAACTGCCAAATACATTGGAAAAAAAAATACACAAAAATAGAACAGAAAAAGTGAAAGAACATTTTTAGCACAGGTGTTCTATTCAGCTTAGTTTCTAATATTTTTTAGTTTTTTTCATTTTTTATTTTAGAAATACTAAAGATCAGCATCGTCATCACTGTCGTGCTTTTGATAAATTTAAGTGGTTGTGTAAAAATAACATTCGTTATTAAACATTTTTATATGTGTTTTTATTTTTTATAACCGTAATAATTGCTACAGTGAAGGGTTTTATCGCATTTATGATTACATTTTTTACACAAGCTTATGAGGTTTTATTTTTTTACAAGAAATGGTGCACTTCGTTGGCGCTTTATCATAAAACAACATCAAATATTAAGAAATACCAAAGATTTTTTAAGTCCAAATTTTAAGAGATAAACAGCACCCTCTCTTTGTATTAAGTTTTTAGAAAACGTACACAAAGATTAAAGGCAACAAAGTGCAAATTTTTTTTTTTCAAAATAAAACGCCATTATTTTAGATTACTACGTATGTACATTTACGGGATCAGTTCATTTTTTCCTGAACAAGAAAAATTTGTAAAGCTAAGCAGGCTTTAAAAAGCCTACAAGCCATTTTAATCAAATAAGCAATGGCTTTTGGTAACTGAAATGAAATTATACAGGAAACACTATTTCGGCTACATTTTTGGTAATGTCAGTCCTTTAGTTCATCACACGTCTAAAAAAGAGTATTGATTTGTGGAAAAACGAAATTTATAAAGATGTTTGATTACTGTAAAAATTAAAAAATTGCATGACGAAAAATTTTAAAAGTTAACAGTAAGAGTACTGTAAGTGAACGTAGTACTCAGGAATAACTTGCTTTCCATGTAAAAGGTTCACCTGTCCCTATATTTGGCCGGTCACTGAATGTTTGTAATATCTGAAAAAGGGATGCGTGCTTAAAGCAGCTCGGTATTTGTAAGTACTAGAATGTGTTAAGTACTAGAATACGACAAAAAACAAAGCTGGTGACCAGTGCTGCCACTGTTGGTAGATTTTTGCTGAACAGAGTACCACTACACTAATTTGCCGATTTCAAATAATAAAAACATTTAGTTATATATTATTACTTTTTAAAATTTTTAAACTTATTTATCATGCACTTAATATTCGCTTATACCACTTTTATTTACGCCTAAACACGACTTTACTTTATGACTGCAAAACGATACTATATCTCATATATATCTCTCGTTAAATTCAAAAGATGTAAAATTATAATACACAAAAAAGGAATCGAACTGGCAGCACCGTTACACATGCAAGTGGTAGCACTCTGAATAGTACAGACAATTGATAGATTGAATTGACAGATACGCAAGAGCCTTGACACAAATCATTAAAGTTTGTAGTTAAAATCTCACAATACAGTACCTAATGTGGTGTATTTTCTTTTTAGGCATTTTTGTTTTCGTAACAATATTATTCTTTGGATTATTAGTTTTGTATTCTTAGTCATTATTATTATCATTTATTGGCTTAAATTGTAAAAGACAGAAGTAGGAGAACTTTCCATAAAGCAAATAAAATTTTTTTAAATAGATAAGAAAGTTGTTTAATTTTAATTGATATTCGTAAAATTGTAATAGAATTTCACAATGATGGTAAAGCGTTGAAAATTTTGAAAAATAATAAACTGAATAATTACAAGGCCGAAAATTTAAAGTAATGCCCAAATATGGTTCACTGTGATTGATGTAAAGAAAAATCCATCAAGAAGTGGTGTAAAAATATCAGAAAAAATTCCGTCAGATGATAGCGTTAGAGGCAGTACTATATACAAATGGTTCCTGTGCTAGAGTTCATATAAATCTAAAGATGTTTCGTTCTGAAACGATGGCCTATTTAGAGGCGAAATCAAATATCCTGCGAAAAACTTTTAGAACAAATTGTTTATCTACAGCGAAGACCGCTAGAGGTTTTGTTAATAAGTTCTCATACAAAGTACCATGAATTAAATAATTTATTGAAGTCAATGTCAGGAAATTAAGTGCACAAGTATCTTTATTTCTCAAACAATACAATAATTCTACACACACTGCCAGAAAAATCAAAATATGGTTCCTTTTTCGCACATATAACCAATAGTAGCATCTTTCTTAAAATCCAGTTCGAATATTTTCGGAAGAATTTTAATCATCAAATTCGAAGAACGATTATTTGGTACAAAAAAAGAATCCTTAATAACAGAATGGCAGAAAATCTTATCAGAGTTTACAAAAAACTTAGGCTAAAGTGAAAAAATTTAGTAAAAGTTGTTATTCATATCAAAAATAGTTTTCTTTAATGGTTTTTAAAAGTTGGTAGATTTATATTGATTTTGGTAGAATTTTAAAGATTATTACGTAGAATTCAAATTTTTTCTGTGGCAACACTGCTGGTAACCTTACACAATTACCCAGAAAAAATTTTGTTGAGCATTTTTTAACCTTGAAAAAACGAAAAATTTTAATTTAGGCTGATCACAATGCGATTAGAGGTATCCCTCGTATAACGCGGTACTTACACAAAGCGGTTTTGATGTAACGCGATTTAAAAAAACAGTTTTATTACAACGCGAAATTTGGACTAGTATAACGCGACATTTAATGAAAAACTGAAATCTTTTTTTCAGATAATGATCCGTCGATAGTAGGGGGATCGATTATACAACTTTTTACAAAAACCGGTTTTCGAATAATTCGAAAAGTAGCACTTTTTAGAAAACCGGTTTTCATTTAATAATAATTCAAATAACCGGTTCTTTTACTTAAATAAAATTGTTCATAATTCTTGAAGTGCAGAGCTGGATGATGTCGTTTTAAAAGCAGAAGCTGATGGAGAGATTAAAATTAAAGTGGCAATCAATACTACCAATAATTCTAACAAATCTCATTAAAACTGTGCCAAAACGGTGTGCGAAGGCCATAAAATACAAAATTTATTATACAAAGTACTGAAAACTGCTTAAGTTTCGAACAGCTACTCAAGGAGCTAATATCGTTTTTGTCGTATTATTTGGTAGAGAATGGAGTTAAAGGCTTGTTTTTGTAATTACAATTTAGGTGCCTAAGATAACAAAAATTAAATCTTTTACTTTGAATAGATATTTTAGTAAAATACGAGTCCTTAATTGTCTCGACAAGAGAATTTGCTTAGATTTCGAGCAGCACTGTATGTAAATTTATGCACTACGTATTTAATAGTGTGTGTTAGTCACTGTGGTATGTTAGGTAAGAAACCACTTTCCAACCAAGAAGTCGTCGGCTAATCGCAAGCCACACCATCTGACAATTTTCAACAGCGATATCACCTCACAGCATAACTAGCGACTGGTTATGTGTATTTGCGCTCTGAAAAACTTCACTAACCAATATATCTGCCGTTTGGAACCGCCGTTTGTGGGTTTGTGCCCTTTCAATGAGTTAGTTGATCATTCTCCATATATAAAAATCGATACTTGTTTACGGAAGATGAGAAAGGGTTATTTTTGCTCAAGAGCGCATATCCTTTTCAATCTATCTTGGTTTTCACGTTCTTTGTGAGACGTTCAGGGTTGTCATACATACAAAAATAATTAAATTTTTAAAAAGAATTAAACGATGATCATATTTTCAATAATAAAATATACAAATTAATAAACATTATATTTATTTAAATTAACCGGTTAATCGAGTTAAATTAACCGGTTTATTCCGTATTCGAAAAATGAAGATTTTGAAAAAATCTTATTCGACAAAAGCAAAACAACCGGTTAAAACCGGTCGAATAATAACCGTACGATCTCCCTAGTCGATAGAGAGATCCAGTAAATTCAAAAGGCAAATATCATAGATATACAAAATCTTCCGCCTTAGTATGAAATCAAATAAAAAGTTGAGAAAAAAACCAAGCAAAGCCACATAATGAATTGTATTTATGTTTCCTGATTGTTTTTATTATTATTTTGATTTGTTTTTTTAAATAAAGTTTGAATCTTAATTTTGAGCTGAAATATACTTCTTTAATTAAATATTTTATTTGAAAAAAAAATTTAGAAACATAATTCCAAATTTAAATGAAAGCTAAGTCTTTTGTAACGTCATTTATATAACGCGGAATTTTCCTGGAAATTAACTACCGCGTTATACGAATGATATCTGTATTTAAAAAAAGTAATTTAAAGCGTCAAAAATTTTCCAAAAGAAAAGTCTTGTGAAAATGAGAATGAAAATAAATTTAGAAATTTATCGAAGAAAATTAAGACAATGTTATGTTAAGTTATGGTTATCAAAGTCAAAAAGAACCGCGACCCAAAAGATGTTTTGTGCTTCCCGATAACCACATCAGATTAAGGCTGCGAATAAAGCCAAAGTAACCCTATTTGGTGAGAGAAGAAATACATCTTCATCTTCTGGGCTGAAGAACGTATTCGGATGTCTCAGCGTAAGCAGAGCAGAACTTATACGGTCATCCTCAACATTCCACAAACTACACTAATGATTTCTAAGACCACTATATTTTGTAAACCTACCGGAAGAAAGCGGCATTAAACTCCTTGCCTCAAATCGTAAGCTTTCATCCAAAACCGAGCGTATACTTTCTCAGCCCATAAAGCAATTTTCCCGGTGAGCTCCCCTGTTAAATTAACAGTCGTATCTGTCTTTTCCAGGATGGCCCTCATGACTAGTGACCCAACATAATAATGTTATGTCATGCTGTCCATCTCAACCTTTGACCTTAACTCGCACGTTGACAAAAACACTATTTGACATCACATAAATACTTAAATCTTTCGATTTTCCCTTCAGAAATTCACTAACGTAAGTGAATGATATCGTAAATCTCCGCTTTAAAAAGAAAGGGGTAATTGTCCAAAAAAGCCCTCTGGAAATTGGGACCAACCGCATCAACTTCAGTTTCAAAGCCACACTCCAACACAATTTGTGAAACCATAAATACGTTTCGGCTATAAGGACGCTATAGTTTCAAAGTGGGCGACATATAATTATTTATCGCAGCAGATCGACATCAAGTTGGCGCAATATTCCCATCTGAACCATCATGTCGTTCAAACCAGAGACACCCAGATAAATACTGTTACGAAATTCAAGTTTGCGAACAACTTTCGTTCATTAAATCGCTAAAATAAATAAACAGAATGTACAGATAATGAAATCGACAACAACTAAACAAATATAAATGTTTACGAATAAAAATAAACGGCAGCAACAAAAACAGGTAGAAGAGAAAACAAGTGTTTACATTCGCATAGCTTCATAAGAACTAAAAAGAAAGTAAAGGAAAGAAATGGAATCTACATGAAATATCGACAGGTTCGAGAGCTTTCTAAGTATTGTTTACTCAGCCATATATAATAAGCACATCTATGCGGACAACAATTAGTTTATGTCTTGTAAACTCAGCGTAAAAAGAGTTTGTTGGTATTAATTCAAGTTGTTAAGACCAGTTTAGTTGGAGCTAACTCAGTAAATAGAGTTAAGTGTGGATAACTCTGGTTGAAAAGTTTTGATCCGAACCTAAGTTGTAACAACTATCAGGTTGGAAAATCTTTGGGTAGAAAGATCTGTCGAGTAAGATGTAAACAGAGAGAGTAACTATGGATAGAATTTGTTACTGTTCGTAAAAACGGTAATTAAAAACTCAAAACAAAATTTATTTTATTTTAACTACAATCTACAAACTTGTAAATAAAAGGTAAAAACCTAACAATATTATAAAAAGGGAATATGAATGCACTGTTATAATACCGAATTATAAGTGGTAGGAGTGCCTTATTTAATTTCCCACTTGCTTTTACAAAAATATATATGTGAATATAGGGTGGCTGATGAGTTTTGCTGCATCAAAATACTCAAATAACTTTTTTATAATTAATATAAAATGATTAATTTTTATTTAATTTGATAGATAGTCTTATTTCATTAAATATTTTTAATGATTTTTAGAAATAATTGATTTTAAATATGATCCAAGCTGAGATACGCATGTGTGATATCTTTATAAAAACCTATTCAGGACTCCCTGCAGACTTGATGTTGAAATCGCTTCAGTTTTTAATTGAATTTACTGTTTTTAATAATTTGAATTTAATGGTTTCGATCCATACACTTTCTGTTTACAGTAACCCTACAAGAAAAAATCTGCTGCACTTAGATGTAGAGGCCAGGAAGGTTACAGAATTGTTGAATATTTTAAAATAATTTTATTTGCAAGTTTTCGGTGTAACTCTGTCATAGCGGGCCTGGCAAGGTAATAATTTGCCATATGTTGTTGAAACCACAAAAAACTGAAAGCAATTATCTTTTGAAGCATTTCAGGAAAGAAAAATTCCTTTCATATTTTTAAATAACAGTATGCATTTACAGTAACAGAGCGTGCACCTTCTTCAAAGAAGTATGGCCCGACAATACAGCTTGATGAAACTGCACACCATATTTTGAATCGAGCTGGGTGCAATTCTCTCTCATGAAGAATTTATGGAATAGTCGAGAGTTAAGAAATCTCATTATTGTCTACCTGCTGGCAGTTGTGTTACCAGAAGTGCGCCAAAACTCTCATTGAACGGAAAGTATTGACTCGTGTGCGTGCTAGCGCTGTAAAATCCAAATTCAAGTTTCGTCATTCAAAATTTGTATTTCTACTAAATTTAGACAACGATCTTAAATTGAAAAATAAAATTTAATGGATAACTCAATCAGATAAAATGTTATTAGAATTTATTTTGGTAGCGCGTTTCATCAGCCATTGTATATTTAAATGTCAATTTGTATAGCGTGTTTTTTATAGAGGTATAGAACTTTAAGTTGGCATTACTTTTCAAGATGACGATCGATTTAACAGCTGTCAAGTGATTTATTCTCAGTTTGGTTTGACAATTCATCATGAATAGACTCACGCCTGAACAACACTTGCAAATAGTGCAATTTTCATTTTGCATAAGTGATTTTTTTTCAATTTTTTCAATTTTCATAAGTGAATTTTGTTTAGCGATGAGCGCACTTCTGGTTGAATGGCTACGTCAACAAACAAAACTGCCGCATTTGGAGTGAAGGTAATCCTCAAGTGTATGTGGAAACACCGTTACATCCACAAAAACTGACTGTTTGGTGCGCTTTATGGGCTGACGTAATCATTGGTCGGTACTTTTTCAAAAACGATGGTGGCCAGAACGTTACAGTCAATGGTGATCGGTATAGAGCCATGATTACTAACTTTTTCATTCCTGAATTGAATAACCATGATGTCCAAGAGATGTGGTTTCAACAAGACGGCGCAACATGTCACACAGCTCGTGCCACAATAGATTTATTGAAAGACACATTTGGTGACCGTCTAATTTACGTTTTGTACCTATAAATTGGCCTCCAAGCTCTTGTGATTTAACACCACTAGACTACTTTCTGTGGGGCTATGTAAAGTCATTGGTCTATGCGGTAAAGCCACAAACGCTTGACCATTTGGAAGACAACATTCGCCGTGTTATTGCCGATATACGGCCACAAATGTTGGAAAAAGTCACCGAAAATTTGACATCCAGATTGGACTCTATCCGCGCCAGCCGTGGCAGTCATATGCCAGAAATCATATTTAGAATGTAATGCCACAGGATTATCTTTCGGATAAATAAAATTCATGTCAATCGAATAATTCGTCGTTGTTTTATTGCAACTTAAAGTTCTATATCTCTATAAAAAACACCCCTTATTTCAATAATGTGCGTGTGTGTGCAATTAAAATTTTAATTTTAGGTTAAGTCGAACTGTTTAATACCCCACAATACCCAATAATCAAAAAAATTCCTTTTGATTAAATAGAAGTACGAATCATAGAACTCAAATGAAATATATTGCCAGTGAGTGAACAATCTGTGCAAAATAAAGTCTTAATTAAATTTCGAAGTACTGAGCAGTATACGTTATAAATACTAGGAAGGTCGATTATTCGACTTTTTTCAAAAACCGGTTTTCGAATAATTCGAAAAATTACAACTTTTAAAATTGATATATTTCCCTCATATACATTGTTGAATCCGCCGGCATATTGTAGTTGCTAGCAAGTCTAGCGTTTTTAGGGTCTTAAAGGACATTTCATCCTCGAAATCACAATGTCATAATATTTTTTCCAGTGATTAATTTTTTACAGCGTATTTTGTAAGAGTTTTATTTGCCAGCGCCTGTAGACTACTTGGTACAGAATCAAGTTTTCCTTGCCACACAATAACGTCAATTTTATAGACGTATTTAAGGTGGTTAATAATTCCTACTGTCGAAAAGCCTTTTCAGCTTAGCATTTAGGAACACGCAAAATATCTAGACTAATTCTTTCCATCGATTTCTAAAAATTTTCACACTTCAGAGGACATCTGTAGAAACATAAATCACGTATTTTATAATCTGTGGAACTGTGGTATGTTAGGGAAGAAGTCCTCGGTTCAATCACAAATATCGCAAATAGCCAATCGCATATATAGATAACTTACTTTTCCTTGAATGTGATTGGCTATATGCGATGTTTGCAAACAAATGTTTGCCAATGTATCATTTGCCCTTAACTTAATTTACATCCCTTTATTTATTTAAATATTATTCACATGTCATACTTCACCTTTTTAATATTCAACACCAAAATTCCACTTTCAGGGAACATTTTTAAACCCGAAAATTGTTTAATTTAAAAATCACATACAAATTTTCATGCGTTTCTTTCTCTGTTTTGTGGAATATTTTTAAAAACCCACAAAATTGACAAACTAAATTGTGGTCTACATGTCCCGAATTTTGCGTGTGTGTGTGTTTTTATTAGTTTTTTTTTTGATTCCGGTTTAACACATTTTTGACTGTTTTTTCCCTTATAAAATTTGTTTTGTGTTTTATGTTTTGCAAATGGTAGAGGTTGAACCCTGAAAAATGTTTCGTTTTTTGTTGTTGTTTTTAAAACCTCTATATTACTGTAAATGGGTTTTTTCTTTTCACAGTTGTTGTTTGTGATTTTCATTATGTCTGCGTGTTTAAAAAATTTGTATTGTGGCACCTCAACTTTGTCACCCAGCCAGCATGTGTTGGCAAATCATAAATCAAATCAGCGTTAAATGTACCACATCATCGGGACGTTTTTTGTAGGAAAAAGCCTGGTTGAAGAGAAATTTACGAGCAAATTTAAATTCTAACACGTAAATGTAATTTGTTTGGCAAAAAAAAGAAGGAACAAAATTAGAGCAAAAACCGCAAAAAGGTATCGTAATTTAAATAAAACAGTAGCAGAAGATGAAACTAAGCCAAACCAAAAAGAAAAAAAAAACACATTTTAATCATAATTTAAAAAAAACCTGCCGGAAATTATGTGTTTAGATATATACTCTCTAAATACATAGGATGATAAACATATTTATGGCATAAATAATGTTAATTTTGTTGAAAAAAGCAAGAATTTTTGGTTACAAATTGGAAATTTTTAAATAATTGAATAAATTGAATAAGTTTTAGCACATGAGTTTCAGTAGAACACAACATTACAGATTAAAACTTAATACTGAATGTCAAAAATTAGAATTAAAAATTTATATCAATAAAATTATCAAATTAAAAGAAGGCTAGTTATTGTTTTCTGTCCGTCACAGATCTTAGGAGCAAATGGCTTTCCTTAAAACATCCATTACCTTGATCGGTTTCAATAATCAGTTAATTTCAAACTAAATAGGTAATTAGTCTACTGTAGCTTCCATGTGATTATGTAGTGGTAAAGTATTTTTTTTTTTAACTTGAGACCACAACTCATGCAGTGCATTGTGCTGGCACTAAGAAAATAGGTTGTGAGGAGAAGGAAAAAGAAAGTAGCCTTTTTGGAAGTTAAGACTTAAATTTGCTCATGTCGAGAGTGGCAGGAAAGATTTTTACGGGAAGATTGTTCCATAAACGAATACTGCGAATAAAGTACGAATTTTCCTTATAATGCGTTGTGCGGTTCACTGGACAATCAATTACAAAGGGATGTACTCTACAAGAAATACAGGTACTACGTAAAAATATGTGATTATCGGGAATTAATCGCCTTATTACGTCAGAATACATTCCGTTATAGTATCGTCGCTACATTGCGACGATGCTCTAGTAAATCGATAGAGTTGCCTACCCTACCGTCATAATAAGCACCTTCACCCTTTCCTTTACGTGGTCGAGAAGCTCCGAAATATACACTTAAGCACGGATATGTATGTTTTGTAGATATTAAGGAGATTCGATGGGGTGAAATATTTCTTACACCGTCTTAGAAATACGAGACTTCTTCGAACGCTTCTTTCAACACTCGAAATATATATGTGATCGTTCCAACGAACGTCACAGTGAATTCTCATGCCCAGAACATCAAGATCTGATTCCGCAATATCTACATTACCTGTGTGTTAAAAAACACTGGGTCCTGCATGCATTAAAACCTACCCTGTTCGCAAGACTCCACTCGGAGATTTTTACCAGGTCGCTTGTGCGCGTGTCGTTCATATTCATCCTTTTCGCCTCAATCTCCAAGAGCCTCGGCCTACGATCCAAAGAATATGAATGACAAATGTGCTGTTATCTGCAAAAGAGTAAATAGGATTGGAAGTGAGAAGATGAAAGTCGTTCTTGTTAAGTGGTGGGGTTGACCCTTCATGTGATGCTTGTCATTGTCACTAGAGGTAAGCTGGCTTGTAAGAGAGCTTCCTTTGGAAGATTTTAAATTAACTAAACTTTAGAAATCCTTAAATCAATTGTATTCGTCATGTTCTCTTTTGGAGATTCTAATTTGGACAGTATTTGTATGCGGGCAATCTAACCACTACACCGCGGTACCTCCAAAGAAGGATGAATGAAATAAAAGTTATTTTAATTTATTTCTGTAGTATGGTAAGTAAGACACCCGTCTACCAACCAAGAGCTACTCGTTTGAATCCTAGACAGGACTATATGACAATTGTCAACAGCGGCATCACTTCATTACACTTCATCTACCGTTCGGAGCCGACATTAAATTATAAGTCAATTTCAATGATTCTAAAAATAGAATCGGGTTCAGCTTATTGATTGAGAGAAGTACTCCATTTTCTACTTTGGGTGTGGCGGGAACGTTGTATGTGTGTACTTCAAATTTATCGAAGAAGTTTGAATGCCAACATAATGCTAAATATTCCAGCAAAAAATTTAAGTTGCCAGAGATTTTTTTGTCTGAAACTATATTATTTCCTTAGTATATCGTAAACGATAATAAAGATGGTGATGCATTCGGACATTTAAAAGATGACAATGCCACACATTATTCTACAGAATAGTACAGCTGAAGAATGAACTCTGCCTTTATAACACTATGCCAATGACTTTATGAGAGAGATCAGTAAAACGATTAAGGAGATGATTTCTTCTTATCTAGCGGAACTAACTTAATGGATCTCAGCCCGAAAAATGTAAGTTTATTGCTTAAGTCCGCAGGAGTGTGATTACGTTCCTATTTACAATTGATTTTTATCTGTTAAACACCGTTACTACCATTCTTGATACGGGTGTGTTGTTGGATAGGAAACTGTCATTTATTGATCATATTAGTATGATGACTAGTAAGACTCGGGCTGTTCTAAGTTTTGTGATGAGATGTTTCAGGGAATTCACTGATACTTATATTGCGAGACGATTAAATAGTTAACTCATTAGGCCGATTTTGATTTCTGAGTTGGCTGTTTGGAATCCTTATTATTGCTTTCATATTGATTTAATTGAGTCCGTTTAGAGGCAGTTTTTGTTGTGGCTTTTTTCGTGGCTTACTTCGTATTAGTCTAGATCAAGGGTGACCAAGAAGAGAAATTATTAATAGTGTAGTAGTATTATTCAATTTTTGCCGGGTGCATTGAAGAGAAAAACTAAAAAGGTAAACGACAACACAAAAAAACAATTTTTAAAAACAAAGCGACATACGTCTGCTCTTATTGACATCAATTCCACAACTAAATAATAGTTGTTACCTCATTTATTTATTATTTATCTTGTTATTATCTGCTCATATTCGTTCGGTTGTATACATATACGCTGAATATAATTCTTAGCCAGATAATGCTAATACGAACTCATCTGTTCAACTATGGTCTAAATTGGGTCTAATAGAACTAAAAGTTCTATATATTTATTATTTGATTTTAACTTTTTCTGTTGTATGTTAGATTATGTCAACGAATTTGTTTGAACTGGATTGTATACCGATCACAGTTAATTTACAACCTATGAGTCTCTTAAAAAGTTTTAACCAAAGAAATCCTGTTTAAAAACCACTGTACGAGACATTATGCCTGTAAAAAAATTATTACCTTCAAATTTAATAAAAAAAATCAATTTAAATTGTGTTTCTTTAAAATAAATAAAGAGCTTGTTTTGTCATACTTTTTTTCTGCTTGTTATGTGATAAAAAAGAGGTGTTTCGCTCAATTTATATTTTTAGTAACTTATTTTATAAGGAAACCAAGGAGCAAAAAAAAAAACAAAAAACAAAAATTAAATTTCATAATATTAATATGGTTGTTTAAGAAAAGTCAGTCTTTATTGCTTGAAAGCATTACGTTTAGGCGGAAGTGAAGAAAGAAAAAAATTCGCTTTTTGTTCTGCAAATCAGATTTGTTTTGCCAAGACAACAGCAGAGCAACGACAACCATTAAAACCAGAAAAACAAATTTTCAAAATGAAAAGCTCAGCAGCAGAAAAAAAGTGTTTATAATGGGATTATTTGTTAATATGTGAGTATATGTGTTAGATAATATGTGTACGAGTGTCAGTAAGTATATAAGTGTGTATGTCTTTTGGAGTCTTCACGTAAAACAAAAAGTTCGAGACGAAAATGTCATTCCAAAAAAATGCCATGTGCGTTGAAATGTTTAAAATGCTTGTCATTAATATTTTGCCTTGTCAGAGTTTTATTGCAATGAATATAGTTGTTGTTGCTGTTGAAATATACATATACAAACAAATACAGTCATATAGTCCCGTACTTACATATAATCATAATGACAGGTACTTTAGCAATCACAACTCATTTGTGTTTCTTCATATCAAGTGGCAGTTTTTCATAAATTTGCTGCCATGAGCTATGGTCACAACGACCAGATGTAAGTGAATAGTGCTAATCAGTTATTGAGTAATGAAGTATGTGTGTACCATTTTGCTGATTGGTAAAATGAACTCTTTGTAAGACCGTGTATGACAAGGATTTTACTGATTTAATTTCGCCTGTTTACTATTAAACACATGCTTGGTAAACAATTTTATTAAGAGGTCATATCGGCTTTTATGAAAAAAATAAAGAAAGGAAAGCATTTTTAGAAAATTTGTTAAGCGCAATCGAATCATTTTATATTAAGCTAACATTGACCGCAAATATGTGAAATACGAGGCTTGCTCGAAAAATAAGATGCTTTCTTCTTATTCTCAAATGCTTTTCTCAAAAATCTGTGCCAGAGACTTATACAATTTTTTAAGCAATCCTTCTAAGCACTCTTTGAAAAAATCCGATGCTGTTTCAGTGATGTGCCTTATTATTCAAAAATTTTAAGTTACAGAGTGAGAAGATATAATAGTAGGTTTTTTTACCAAACAAATCAAGGCCCATGGACCGGACGGCATTTCAGTATAAGTGACCTTCGCTGCTGCTTAGTGGCAGGCAGTACGGTTTCCTTAGATCTTATTCTAAAGGTGATAATATAAAAGTTGCAACGTGGCGGCGAAATATGAACAAACTACGCCTTTTATAAATAGCGCGTGTTTTCCTTACAGTTACACAAGTTAAAACCATATAAAAACAAAGAAACCATATAATATCAATGAAACGGGCTTTGTTAGATAGAAAATTTTATGACATTTGTGTTTAAATATGATTTCGGCCACCTATGGAACACCAAATTTCACAAACTATTTTCAGCATATGCGGCGAAAGTTGATTTCCAGGTGTTCACTTCTCTGTGGTTTATCGACGTAGACAAGTAACTTTATATAACCAAAAATGAAATAATCCAATGGGGTTATATCACAGGATCTTGATGGCTAATTAATTGGACCATTACGTGAAATTATTCTTTCATCAAAAGTTTCCTTAAGTAAATCTATTTTAACACACTCTATGTGGCATGTGGCTTCGTCGTGTTCAAACCACATATCAGCAAGAATAATGCCAGCTGACTGAGGTACAAAAAATTTCTAATCAAGTCCATATACCGCTCACCATTGTCAGTAATATTTTGACCTTCGTTTTTGAAGATACATGGACTAATGACTCCACCAGCCCATAAAAAGCGCACAAAACAGTATTTTTTTGTGGATGTAATGCTGTTTTGACAAAAGCTTGTGGATTATCTTCACTCCATGCTGCATATTTATTTATTGACCAACCAAAAATGGGCTCTATAGGACAACAAAATTTTGAATGGAAAGCAGCAAAAAGCAACTATCAGCAGTTAAATCGATGTCAAATAAAGCAGTGTTGCCAACTCAAAGTTATGAAAGTTATAATTTGCAATTCTTATAGAACCGTTTATTCGATCCCCTCATTTTTTTATTCAAATGTTTCTCATCACTAACTTCAATATCTTTTTAATTTGGTAAACGTAGTTTAAAAAGCTTTATATGATTGCCTTTATTTGACAACACTTCTTGTTGCTTAAATTATACGCACTCTTTGTTTTTTCTTGTTGTTCTTTAGTGGCTAAAACGTGGGTTATAAACTTTAAACGGCTTCTCGAAACCATCAGCAAAAGTCACTGAAGATGTGCAATCTTAATGCCTTTTATTATTTAAAACCTTAAACCTGCTTCGAGTGATAAATATATGACAAACAAATCATCTCAAAACAACTTTTCAACACAGTGAGGTGAACAAAAGTACTTTTTTCTACGAAAATACTTTTTTCCACGAATATTCCTTTTGAAATTAAAAAAAAAAAAAAAACAATAAACAAAAACAACTGTGTGTGCAGGCACGCATAAACGTCTTCACATGCTTAAAGAGTAATATGAAGAAGGCACACATAGCGATTTTCATACCCATACAAGCAAACATACACAGGTTTTGATGGAGAGAGGTGAAGGAAAAAAATAAAACTTTGAAGAACGACTTTATTTAATTTCGTTTTCGTTTTTTACCACTCTATGTGTGTGTGAGTGTGAGAATTGTTGAAAAGTGAAAAAATGCTGCGCACTTATGTATGTGTTCGAGCATTTTGCCTATTGTCTGTGTGTGCGTGTAAAAAACTTGCACTTGAATTTATGAGGTAAAGAAAAATGTTCTTTGCCAGAAAATTACATAAAATTTTAAATATTATTTTACTTTTTAAAGGTTTAAAAAACTTACACTAGATAACAAGCTTTAAAAAATGCATGGGGCTATTGATTTAGGTTGCTTAGCTTTGAGAATAATAGTGCAAAAATCTAGGACGTCAATCTTTAGAGATATGTATTTATAAAAAAACTAGAGTAGTCCCTCCCGCGTTGCTGGAAGCCTTTGTGTTGTATCTGCTTTTTGACTGATGTGGATAGAGAAAGAAAGCTTTAACTGTTACCGTTCTCTACGCATGCAAAATTCTATAAAGTTTTTATATGATGGTTTATATTGACTGAAAAATTGTTTAAAATACAATTAGAAAGCTCAACTCTTACCATTCTCAAGATATACAAAAATCATTACTTTATTTGTATGGGAGGTACCATGTCCATTTATCCGATTCCGCCTACTTTTTAACTGATGTATTTTACTGTTGAAGAAGTCATTTAGATCAAATTCAGAACCTTTCATTCTAATCGTTTTCTAGACTTACAAAAATCAATATTTAATTTAATAAAATTTAAAATAAATTTAAAGTTAATAAACTTCGTCAATGACACATCCCTAAGACAGCCCAGATCAAGGAAGAGAAATGAAAAAAAGTACTGCAGTCTAAGCCTCCATAGAATTGGACAGTCGCAGAGAAGATGTTGCACCGATTCCTCCTTCTCCTCATCCTGACAGTTCCTACAGTAGCCATGACAGGGCCTCCCGTGCGCTCCAACATGCGACCTTTCATACAATGCCCCGTAATTATGGCCAAAAGAAACCCGATCCAAACCCCTTTCCAAATCTAAGAAGAGACCTAGTCCTTTTCATAGAAAAAGTAGGCCAAAGCAATCTGGATATTCCAAAAGTGGTGATATTTGTCAACTTGTGTTCTATTCTGCCAAGTGCACATTTATCTAACAAAACGACGCACATAGAGGGGCATGCTCGTTTCCCTGTAAGAGAGACAGAAAGGATCTTATCGTGGCATACTCGTCACCAGTTTCATTCCGTCCATATCAGTTCGAAATGATATCCTTCCAGATGGGCCAGGGAGCGACTGCAGCTGAGGAGACATATCGATCACATACGAGACTGTCTACATAAATCCTAAGGGATCTCGGGACGTCGGGATTTAGTTCCCGGATAAGCGTAGCGGTCATATCTATAGCGTAAACCGCTGCCTAAAAAACAATGCAATCATCGGGCAGTCTGAGAGAGACCCTGAGGTCCAGATCATCAGCAGTGTCGGGTTTGACCCTATACGCGTTTCCGTCTATAAGCCATCGGTATAGAGCGCGATTTTGTCACCCCAATGGAAAGGATCCAGCAGCACACTGATGCCTGGAAGGTAAACTGCCCCGATAAGCTCTACCGAAGTTCAAAGTAAATATCGCCAAATCTATTCCAAATGTTAAAATCTGTCTGTAGGATGGTACCGTATCCAAAGCGACCGTGATTCAGTTCACGCGACTCCCTAAGCTTTGCAGAGACACATTTAATAAAATATCCCGGGGTGGTATGCTCAGAATTGTCTCCAGACCGGCCTGAGGAGCGTTACTCATGACACCTGTGATTGCCAGAATAACATTAGGTTATGAACAGAATACTGAAAGTGAAGAGTTTTACTCATTTTTTCATATAAATTTTTATTTGTTTACCTTATGCTACTCAGCAATAGTCACCTAGCATTTACTGATCCAAAAAACTGGCTCAAAGAATTTTTAATTTTAGTGAAATCGTTTACCATACTCGTCACTCATTATTCCAAAGTTTCTGGAAAAAGTTTAAATGGGAATGCAAAAAATGTTTTTCGAAGGATATATTTACAGCCCTCCTTTCGAAATTATGCTGCAAATCGGAAAATATATTTACGGAAATTTTAGTTTTTTAATTTTCTAAAAATTCTCGACTAACAACTATTAAAGAGATCTAGGCACCCCGTTTATTAACGGCTAAGAGACTCACAAATTTGACTTCATTGAATATTTTCTTATTTTGAGGATTTAAAAATTTTCCTGGTTTTAATTTAGCCTCGGAAAGATTCGAATATAGACTGAATAGGTATTGAAACGGCGCGTAGTGTTCGATTTTTAAATTTAAGAGGTCAAAGTTAATTACTAAATAGAAAAGTCGAACACTGTGCGTCGGTTTTGTCTTCTCCAAAGTCTTCACAAAAACTGTTTTTTAACTGTGACTTGTATATGGATAAACGAAAAGGGATAATTAAGTACCTTCGGTAGTCTTTTTAAAAAATATATGTTTCATTTAGAGAACAAAAACAGTTTTTGTTTTTGTGGACATGTGCTTGCAAAAAAAAGTGTTGTTTTATTCTTAGCCTTTTAAGCCTAACTCAACAAATAACATAAATTGCAAAAACATTTTTGTGTCAAGAAAATTTTGGAATTTCTTTTATTTTGTATCGTTTCCTTATCTCAATTTTTTATTTTTTGTGTTTTTTTTGCTATTATTTGTTAGTAAATAATCAGATCATTTTGAATTAATAAAATATAGTGAAAAAATAAATCAGAAAACTCATTCTTTAATGATAAAAGTTAAAAAGAAATCTCTTTCACTATTTAAAAAAATTTTCTTGACAAACTGTACATGTACACTTAATAAATTACAAAAATAAAATTTTAATGAAGTTGAATAATAAACTAATTCATAAAATAAAATTATTAATTAAAACAAATTATGGAGTTATCCATTTGAAAGTATTTGTACTTTCCTTTTTTTTAAAACTGTCTTTTTCCACAGGCCAAACGCTATGGTTTCTTAAAAGTACTATTAAAAGAAAGTCTAATATCTCCAACCTGTGGCGAAGGGAATTATCATCAAACCATTCTGGAGTCAACCGTTTACCCAACTAAATATTAAAATATTTTAAACCAACTCTTTGTTGCTCATGCTTAAAAATTTTGTGGTGTATAGTATGCTTTTTACAGGTATCCCTTACTATATCTGATGAAGCAACTAAAAATCCCTTAATCTGTGGTAAATCTTAAATAATATAAAAAGTTCGCTTAGTGCTGTAAGTACTTCGTTTACTTTTTTGAATTCTTAACAACACTTTTCACCTTGTAATATCGGAATAACTTTAAAAACCACCTAATTAACAAATTATCTTATTGGGGCCAAGAAGAGTTATCAAAAACGTCTTCCCAAAAATAATGTGCATACATTTGCTTATCGAACTCAACATCGCATGTTTCGTTTGGATTTAATTCGTTATGTCCGGTAGACATTTTTATTTCTTCAAAAACAGTATCAATTTCCATTCCTACATTTTTCATCTTGGTTCGATTTACAGATACTGGACGAGCTCGACTAAACGATATTCGAGACCATAGATTTTGCGAACATATTAATAAGTTTGACTACAGGAGTGTTGTTATTATTATCTGCTTTTTGTCGCAATACTGGGAAAGTATTTTCCAATTTGTCCTGATTAAGAACATTTGTCATAACAAAGTAGACATCACTTTCATCCTTTAAAGTTTTTTTTTGAAAATAACAGAATTAAGTTTAGGATGACCTTTATCTCACTTAAAATAAAGGTACGTTACTCTTCACCAGCAAACTCCACTCTGTCCAAGTATTCAAGGACTGTTTATATAAATCTATGACTCTCATTGTTGACTTGAACTGCAGATCGGTGCTGGTGTGTTTTTTACGATAGACTTCTAAGCATTCCAGCAGGATTTTGCAGGGACTCATAAAACGACTCAACTTTGGCTTCGAAGCAATTTACTCTGGAAAATGGTACTCTCGGTGTCCTGATCTAAATCCTCTTTATGACTTAAGAGGACTTTGGGTCGCGCTATGGTACGATGATGGTATTTAAGGTATATTTTTTCATAGTTGGTTATACGAAAGTTGTTTAATAATTCCACAACTTTCGTGTTTCCCGCGCAGTTGATTTCAATGCAACACTATCACCATTAACTGTTACCTGTTACTGAGTTACTGTCTGAGTAGAACTGAACAAGCAAGCAACTGTAAGTCGAGTCTATAGAAGAAGAAATTAAAATTTGAGTTTTGGTTGTTATTATTATTTTATTTAACAATCCACCGTGGGTCCATTAAAAAGACGATTATTTCTACACCTGTTTTCTCTAAATAAGACCTTGTCTTCAAATTCTTCAGCTTTCCTGCAGATTCCACTATGTGGCTACTTTCGTATTTCATTATTCAGTTTTCGCAGGGTGTAACCAACTTATTTCCATTCGTTGTAATTTAATTTTCCATTGGAACTTAATGTGTTTTTTGTCATAAGAAATGGTAAGATATTGTTACGAAAACCAATTTGGGAATCCCTATCGTTTATTACATTGCTAAAAAATAAACAAAAGGTACATAAACTACGTACATATTTACAAACAACAAAGCCGACAACAACAAAATAAACAGAAATGTTGTAGATAAAAATAAACGGCTACAACAAGCACAGACAACGAAACAAATAAAAAGCAATAACAACAACAACACAGTATGCACTGAAACAAACAAGAAGATGCTTACATTCGCATGGCTTCATAAGAACTAAAAAGAAAGTAAAGGAAAGCTTTCGAAGTATTGTTTACTCAGCCATATAAAAAGCACAACGATGAGAATGACAGTCAGGTTATTTGGTGTAAACTTAGCGTACGAGTTTAAGTGAAGTAAACTCAGTGAGTAGAGTATTTGTATGGTGTAAGCTCGGTGTGAAGAGAGTTTATAAGAAGCAAATTCGTCGTGATCGTACTTAAGTTGTAAAGTCCAATTTAGTTGGAGCTAACTCAGCGTAAAGAGAGCTTAGTGTGGATAACTCAGGTTGAAAAAGTTGTGATCGAAACTTAGTTGTAAGTTGGGAGATCTTTAGGTAGAAAGGTCGGCATTCGGACGATTACAGTCAGTATGGAGAAGCTCATACATATCCAAGCAAACCAATCTCAGAATAGTCAACGTATGTGTGAAGTCAATTCTTTTGTACAGCAGTGAAACCTGGCTTGTGTCTAACACCATTATGCAGAAGCTACAGGTATTCACCAACAAGTGCCCTAGAATCATATGCAAGATATTCTGGTCTAATACCATAAGCAATTCTATGGAATTTAACAAACGAAGACCCCATACTGAAGTAGATAAGGCAAAGAAAGTGGAGATGGATCGGCCATACTTCATGGAAAAATCCCAGTAGTATTACAAGGATGACACTTCAGTGGAATCCTCAAGAATCAAGGAACTGCGGTCGACCAATTTTTCAATAACTAAAGCAAAAAAATCTTACATGGGAAGAGACAAAGACAACAGCAGCAAATCGTGTAAGATTGAAATGCTTTGTGGAAGCCCTATGCTCTAAAGAGGAGGAAAGAAAAAAAATAATTAAATGAGTTCATAGATTGTTTTAAAGAAAAATATATCTTGTGTTTGGGTTTTAATTGAAATCCTTTATTTACAGAATTTTGTGCACAAGCAACAACAATTTCTGTTCTTAATTACTCTCTCTCTCTCTCTCTCTCTTTGCTTACAACTTTGTAAACAACAAGAATTTCTCGACGTCTCCTTCTACTTAAAGATCTTCCAACCCGATCGTAGTTACAACTTAGGTTCGATCACAACCTCTTCAACCAGAATTTAACCACACTAAACTCTCTTTACAAAACATCCAATTCGTTCAGCTCTTAGTATTTGTTGTTGTTTGATATAATCTGTTACTTGTTTTCTTTTCTGTAAGCTTTTGTTGTTGTCGATTTGGTTATTGATAAACAGCACTTATAGCTGTTTGTGCGGCTTTTGTTTATTTATTTTAGTGATGTAACAAATGACAATGGAGCTCAGTTTTATTTTCGTAACAATATGTATTAGAAGTGAAGAGATTTGTTTTAAAAAAAGTAATTGATTTTTTTTAGTGTATACTCATGTAACTTTGTATTAAAATATCTTTCTGTGTATGTATGGTATGTCATGTCAAAACAGTCAATATTTTTTAGTTTCACTTTAAAATGAAGTATTTTCATAAAAAAGTCATTTTATTATTGCTTATATTTCTTATACCAGCAATTTTGTCTCAAGATGAAGGGGGTGATGTTACTACAACAGAAACAGGTTCCGATGCAGAAACAACGGTTGCTGATACGATGATATCAACGGACGCTGGTGATACGGCATCAACGGTCGCTGGTGATACGGCATCAACGGTCGCTGGTGATACGGCATCAACGGTCGCTGGTGTGATGACAACAACGGTCGCTAGTATGACGACAACAACTGCTGCCGGGGAGTCAGCTAATGACACGAGCGACTATATCTATTTTGATTATAGCATGGGTCCATATCCGGGATGGTCAACTGCAGTATCGTACACAAAGAAAGTGAATAAGTGGTTTTTATATATTTTTGTGAAAGTAGAAATAGCTATACTGTGTATATTTCGATAAATGTTCAATTATTGTTTGTAATTCTGGAATTGCAATAAAGAGATAACTATCGAGAACATATTTATATGAAAAGCGATGTTTACCGAAAGTAAAGTAAGCATAAGACTTCATTGTAGTTGATTAGTGTCTGTTCTGAAATATTAGTCGTAATTTGAAAAGATTTTTCGAATTTTCCTTGCAAAATAGTTTTTTATTTGTGCAAATGTTTGCGCACATTCACAATTAATACACTAACACGGATTTCGGCAAAGAGCTGTTCTTCTATTCTGTTTTCACACGTACGTAGTCACACGCATAAGCAAAAAATTAACAAAGAGAAGTAAAGAGAACACAAGTGGAAAAACACAGTGCAAAGTGGCCTGAGTGAAAAATTCTTAATTATTACCACAATTGTAAAATGCATTAATATTTGTTTGTCGAACGCTGCTCTAACAGCACACATAGTCACCTTCCTGTTAGGACCTCTTATATAAAGGGTCCGCAAAATAAATTTTGAAAATGCTATAAAAAAAACTACTGAATATTTTCCCAAAGTTCTTTTTTTATTTGAAAGTACAATCCTTCCGATTAATAATGGAAAATAAGTTCATTCAAATGGTTGCCTCGGCTGGCCATGCAGTAGCCTAACGATCGGAACAATTTTGAAGCACATTATCGATTGTGTGCAGCTGTATTTCACCAATGGCTTCACGAATATTGTTCTTTAAAGATTTGTTTTAAAAAAAGTAATTGATTTTTTTTAGTGTATACTCATGTAACTTTGTATTAAAATATCTTTCTGTGTATGTATGGTATGTCATGTCAAAACAGTCAATATTTTTTAGTTTCACTTTAAAATGAAGTATTTTCATAAAAAAGTCATTTTATTATTGCTTATATTTCTTATACCAGCAATTTTGTCTCAAGATGAAGGGGGTGATGTTACTACAACAGAAACAGGTTCCGATGCAGAAACAACGGTTGCTGATACGATGATATCAACGGACGCTGGTGATACGGCATCAACGGTCGCTGGTGATACGGCATCAACGGTCGCTGGTGATACGGCATCAACGGTCGCTGGTGTGATGACAACAACGGTCGCTAGTATGACGACAACAACTGCTGCCGGGGAGTCAGCTAATGACACGAGCGACTATATCTATTTTGATTATAGCATGGGTCCATATCCGGGATGGTCAACTGCAGTATCGTACACAAAGAAAGTGAATAAGTGGTTTTTATATATTTTTGTGAAAGTAGAAATAGCTATACTGTGTATATTTCGATAAATGTTCAATTATTGTTTGTAATTCTGGAATTGCAATAAAGAGATAACTATCGAGAACATATTTATATGAAAAGCGATGTTTACCGAAAGTAAAGTAAGCATAAGACTTCATTGTAGTTGATTAGTGTCTGTTCTGAAATATTAGTCGTAATTTGAAAAGATTTTTCGAATTTTCCTTGCAAAATAGTTTTTTATTTGTGCAAATGTTTGCGCACATTCACAATTAATACACTAACACGGATTTCGGCAAAGAGCTGTTCTTCTATTCTGTTTTCACACGTACGTAGTCACACGCATAAGCAAAAAATTAACAAAGAGAAGTAAAGAGAACACAAGTGGAAAAACACAGTGCAAAGTGGCCTGAGTGAAAAATTCTTAATTATTACCACAATTGTAAAATGCATTAATATTTGTTTGTCGAACGCTGCTCTAACAGCACACATAGTCACCTTCCTGTTAGGACCTCTTATATAAAGGGTCCGCAAAATAAATTTTGAAAATGCTATAAAAAAAACTACTGAATATTTTCCCAAAGTTCTTTTTTTATTTGAAAGTACAATCCTTCCGATTAATAATGGAAAATAAGTTCATTCAAATGGTTGCCTCGGCTGGCCATGCAGTAGCCTAACGATCGGAACAATTTTGAAGCACATTATCGATTGTGTGCAGCTGTATTTCACCAATGGCTTCACGAATATTGTTCTTTAAAGCGTCAATTGTCACTGGCTTGTTGGCGTAACACTTATCTTTGACGGCACCCACAAATAATAGTCCAACGGTGTCAAATCGCAACTCCGAGGTGGCCAAACGACATCAGCTCTGCGGCTGATAATGCGATCTTCAAAAACATGGCGCAAAACATCGAGCGTAGCTTCGGCTGTGTGGCACGTAGCGCCGTCCTGTTGAAACCAAATGTTGCTAATATCCTCCTCTTCAATTTTTGTGAACAAAAATTCGTTCAACATGGCCCGATAACAATCGCCATTGACTGTAACAGCCACTCCTTGCTCATTTTCGAAGAAAAATGGCCCGATTATGCCTCTGGACCAAAATCCGCACCAAACAGAGACTCGTCTTGGGTGTATCGGCTTTTCAATGTATGCGTGCTGGTTTTCTGTGCCCCAAATGCGACAATTTTGCTTGTTTACATACCCGCCGAGATCAAAATGAGCTTCATCTGAAAAAATGATTTTTTTTGGCAAAATCGGCATCTTCTGTAAGTCGATCGCTGGCCCAGATTCCCAACGTTGTTCAAGCGTATACACAACCATTTTCGTTCAGCGGTAGGATAAATCTAATTATCTGTCAAATCAGCTCATGTTACAAGTATTACCATTCACGAAATAAGCACTAGTTGAAAAAAAACGTTAGATGGCGGACCCTATAGATCACGATGCATCAATACTGTATGCTACACGTTAAGAAATAAATATCGTCATACTATGTTGTATTCAACGTATTATTTTTAACATGACTTGTTTTATTTTATTTAAATTTCTTAAACTTTGAACTTTTTCATCACTTTACAACTTGGATTAATAATTTTGGATTTATTGTAATTTAATATTTGTCTTAAAAATAAAAATGGAAAATTTGTCTTGCAATTTTTTTCTATGAACGAAATGAACCGGAACTATTTAAAAAATGGATTTTTTTCCTTTTATTTTTACTTTATTTATTGTTTAACTTGTTATTTTTCTTAAAGTTTGTTTGCAATTTTTACCATTGCAGCAACAATTTTAAATGTTGCCAACTATATATAATTTAACTTTAAACTAAAATTTCACAAAACTGTCCGAAAAGTATAGATTAATACAGCGTTTCAAAAGATACAAAATATATTTCAAGTCATAAAAAGTTTTATGTCTTTGTCATATTTTTTGGCCATTAGAAACTTTGGTTTTAAAACGCCATTTTGACTACACTTTTCTTCTGAGATGAATAATGCAATATTATATTTTTATTTGTTTTTTATTTTTTTATTTTTTCATTAGAAAGTGGGAGTTTTGGAATTCAATCGCCCACCCAATTACATACAACTACAGAAAAATAATTTGTTGGCAGAACAGCCAAAAAGTTTACAAAATAATAAACATGGATTTAATATTTTTTCCTTGGAGCGTTCACACTGACTTAGACTTTTGTAAAGTATTTTTCGTATGTTAAACAAAAATTTTTATTTTTATATTGATCTTGACCTTGGCCTATTACAGCATAGTTACAGTAAACTCTCTCACTGTGGTTGCTTTAACAAAATTTATTTATTAGATTTTATTAATTCTTAATAATTTTATTTATTAAAGTCCTTGGTCCACTAAGGACCTCTTTTCACTATTATTCTAAATAAACTCCCAAATGATTTCCTATACGCATTTTTTGTAGGCAAAATTTTGGCACTTTAACTAAAGACATAATAATAAATGTTATTTCAAGTCTCATATATGTATGTGTATCACCAGCTGTCAAAATCAATGATGACATTAAGTGGGGAAAATGTTTCGTTAGTTGTGCTTTTCTTTCAAACATTGATATATGCTTGACTTCGTTCATTTTTCGATAATCAAAGTAAAAATCTAAGGGAATTTTTTAATCAATCGTCGCTCATCGATTGTCCACTGATTTTGTAGATTTTTCTCTACAAAGTTGTTTGTAGATTTTTCTTTTCAAAGTTAGCCAATCAAAAGGTCAAAATACCCTAGGCCACACACATCTACAAAAATTTGACTGCACTTGACTGGGTTTTGATACACCTCCACTGTACAGTATCGACTTCACAACCTGTGTCAGTGATTGAGCATAAAAAATCTACCTAAAAAAGTAAAATACTGTTATTTATATAGGGTGTTTTTTAAGAGCTTAGAAAGATAATACAAGACAGAAATATTGTTAAATGCATTTTTGTTTTAGTATAATCCGGTAGATAATTTCATGACATTTAAATATTGATTATCGGCATATGTCCGCCACGGCTACGTGTTACATGGTTCATTTGATCAGTCCAACTTTTGACAACTTTTTCCAATAAATCTGATCAGCCATGGTATCAATAATGGCTTGCATATTGGCTTCCAATGTTTTAAGAGTTGCTGGTTAGTCGGCATAAGCCAATGACTTAACATAGCCACATAAAAGATAATTCATAGGCGTTAAATAGCACAAACGAGGTGGTCAGTGAACGATATCGCTTCTGGAAAGAAAGTTATCTCCAAATTTCTCTTCATAATAAGTCTTTTCATAATTTCTCGGCACAAAAATTCAGTCAGCTTGGCTCGTTAACGCTCGCCATTCACCGCCGTTACTCCTTGGTCATTTCAAAAGCAATATGGACCGATGATGCCGCCAGGGTGTAAACCGCACCAAACTGTCGGTTTTAATGGATACAGCAATTACACTTACTGACGTAGTTTTTTAATCAGATTATGTTGTTCGTAAAATTAACGAAGTGCTCTATGAGTTTCGCGAACAGATTTATTTTTTTCAAGGTAAATTTACGCAATTTTAAAGCTTTGTTCTGGAATTCCGCGATTGATAATGACTTGCCTAAACTTACTGAACAGAAATTTTAGCACAGTTTGACATTCTCAGCTGTCAAACCATAGTCGATATCTCTAGCTCTAATGCAGCTAAAAAACACTTTATACAGTACAATTTTTGTTTATTTAGAATAAAAAACTTTTTTAGATGTACTGACAATGGCGTATACCTTATATGTTCCCATAAACTATCTACATAAATAATAAATAAATTTCTCAAATATGATATATAAGTGAATGGATCGAAGTTACTTCAGTAATAAAGATTAAAAAATCGTACACAAAAACTGTATAAATTAGCCAATTATATCTACATACCGATAACTAACGTACGTCTTAACCTTTTTAAAACATATGAGTTCTTTTAAATGGCGTCAAAATAACATAAACACCAGTTTGTTGTTTCTTTACGGTTCTTATTTTCTGACTTTACCTTTATAAAGTTTGTCTCTTAATACAGCTCCTTAATATTCGTTTATACAACACTTTCATTTACGCCTAAACACGATTTTATTTCATGAGAGCAAAAAGATAACTATGCATTAAAACTTATGCATTAAGTATAAGGCGCCGGCTTTCACCTACAATTGACATAACTACGTATGTTCTTGTTCTTTCTATAACATTCGAACTATATCCGTTAATTCAAATGTAACACACTAAGATGATCGAACTGGCAAATACACAAATAAGTATGGCACTGATAGGGTGACACATTAATACCAAATATACCAAAATACCTCAATACAGCTTTAAAAGCGCTGATGTGGTGTATATTCCTTTTAGGCATTTTTATTTTCTTAACAATAAAATTAAAAGAAATTTATACAAAGTCTGATTCTTAGTCCTACTACATTGTAATCGTTTTACTGGCCATGTAAACGATTTTAATTGTTTCTTATTTTCAAAAATGATTTTTATTTATAAAGGGTCCGCCAAATAATTTCTTTTTTTTTGATAATAAAAAAACTACTGAATATTTTCTCAAATTTCTTTTTTTATTTCAAAAGTACAATCCTTTCGGTTAATAATGGAAAATAATTGCATTCAAACGGCTGCCTCGGCTGGCCATGCAGTAGCCTACACGATCGGTCTAATTTTTAAGCACATTATCAAGTGTGTGCAGCTGTATTTCACCAATGGCTTCACGAATATTGTCCTTTAAAGCGTCAATTGTCTCTGGCTTGTTGGCGTAACACTTATCTTTGGCGGCAATAGTCCAACGTTGTCAAATCGCAGCTACGAGGTGGCCAAACGACATCAGCTCTACGGCTGATAATGCGACTTCAAAAACAGGGCGCAAAACATCGAGCGTAGCTTCGGCTGTGTGGCACGTAGCGCCGTCTTGTTGAAACCAAATGTTGCTAATATCCTCCTCTTCAATTTTTGTGGACAAAAATTCGTTCAACATGCCCCGATAACCATCGCTATAACCGCATCAAACAGTGACTCGTCTTGGGTGTATCGGCTTTTCAATGTATGCGTGCGGATTTTCTGTGCTCCAAATGCGACAATTTTGCTTGTTTTTATGCCCGTCAAGATCAAAATAAGCTTCATCTGAACATATCGCACACATTCTGCAACATTACCATGATTTTCAAAGTAATGTCGCAATATTTTCCAGCGTTGTTCACGCGTATACACAACCATATTCGTTCAGCGGAAGGATAAAACTAATTACCTGTCAAATCAGACATGAGCTATGTGTTACCATTCTCGAAATAAGCACTATTTGAAAAAAAGAACGTTAGATGGCGGACCCGATATTTGTTGTTGTATTATTGTTATTATGGCATCATAAATTGTTTTCTAACCTTGAACTGCACTCTCATATTTATCTGGCCTTTCGAGTCAAAGGAAAAACAAAAATAATTTTTTTTTCCAAAAATTCAAGTTTTATTTTCAACTTAATTGTTCGTGTATTAATTTCAATCAAACAAATATTGATTTTGTTTCTTAAATGAAAAAGCAAACAAACATGCATTTAATTTGTTCTTTCAAATAATAATATAAAAACATTTATTTTTCATATGTTTTTACCAGCAATTACATTAAATTTGTAAATTGAATAATTTTATGCAAATTTTGTGGCATTTCAATTAGGAAAAAACAAAGAAATCATGATTTTTAACTAAATGACAATGATGATAAGTTTTTATAAATTGATAATTTTGAAAGCAAATAATTGCATTTTAAATAAATATAATGTTATTTAATTATGAATTTATTATTGTATAATTTAAATATTGCACTCAGCGCACCATGTCTGCCATAACCTAAGCAACCCTAGATTATGGGAGTAAGATAGTTTTTTGGTGGCGTTTTTAATAAATTTAAAAAATATCAGATATCATAGAATCACTTTCTGAGTCGGACTAAATAAGTATGTATTTAAAAATAAACTAAGGGCTTTATATTCTAGCCAATTCAAGATATAATTCAAATAATTTCTATTACTAAATTCAATAATATTTTGTGGCAAATTCAATACTGCCATATTTATCGAAAATACTAGAAAATTTTGAGCTTTCAACCTAATGACAACTGACCATCTGTTATTTTAGAAATGTCTGAGGAGATACGAGGGCGGATTGAAATTGAAGCTACCTAGGGCTAGGTGGCGGCACAAACATAAAAAATTTTTCTTCCTTAGAAATTACGATCTGTCAAACGTCAGCTGTTAAAATTTTAGCCAAATTCATCTATTAGTTTATTTGTTGTAGTCGTTTGAAGTAAGCAACTTTTGTGTTTCTTGAAAAATGGAAAAAAGTGAATTTCGTGTAGTGATCAAACACTATTATTTGAAAGGCAAAACGGCGAAAGAGACAAAAGAAAAGCTTGATAAACATTACGGCGAATCTGCTCCGTCAAATTATATGGTAAAATATTGGATTGCTGAATTTGAACGGGGCCGAACAAGCACTACAACAATACCATCAACAGGAAGGCCAAACGAGGTGATTACTGAAGAAAATATCAAGAAAATCCTCGATATCGTTATGAATGATCGCCGGGTCAAAATCCGTGAGATTGCTGAAATGGTAAACATATCATATGAACATGTGTTCAACATTTTGCATGAACATTTGCATATGAAAAAGCTATCGGCAAGATGGGTGCCGCGTTTGTGTTGAACAAAAACGAGTTCGACAGATCACTTCACAGCGGTGTTTGGACATGATAAAGCATAATCCTGTTGATGAAATGGGTGGAAGCTGGAGGAAGTGCTCCGAATCGGCTGACAAGATTATGGCCACCGTATTTTGGGATGGGTACGGAATATTGCTCATCGATTATCTTGAAAAGGGGTCCACAATCACATGAGAGTATTATTGTGCATTATGGGATCAATTGGTTGATGCAATCATGGAAAAACGACCACATTTAAACAAGAATAAAATGCTCTTTCTTCAAGACAACGCACTGGTTCACATAGTATTAGATACGATGCTAAAACTACGAGAAATCCACTTCAAATTGGTTGATCATCCACCTTATAGTCCAGATTTAGCCCCTAGTGACTTCTTCCTGTTTCCATACTTGAAAAAAAGGCTCGCAGGAAAAAGATTCATCTCAAACGAAGAAGTGATTACCGAAACTAATGCGATTTTTGAGGAGTTCCCAAATCGTATTATTCAGATGGTATAAAAAAGTTGGAAAATCGGTTACTAAATGTATTGCGCTAAAAGGAGACATTACTGGTTCATTCAAAAATAAAGTTTCGCTTTATTCTCGCTTCAGTTCTTTTCAAAATTCATATTAATGGTTAAATTGGACATTTGTCGTTTAGCAGTTCTGTTGATGGGCTTACGTGATTACCATTACTTCTTTCTACGAGTGTCAAGTAGTGTTCGCGGACACCGTTTTGAGAATTATCACAAATACTCGAAAACCGTACGATATTGGAAATATCTCACATATTCTCCATCAGGCTGAGCTCTCTGAGGAGATTACGTGGCTCAATGCCGGATATCGTTGAGATGTCGTGCAGAAACCAATCGCCGAAGCCCATAGGGCGACAGTTGATAACTGCCAGATATTCACATAGAATGTGCTCAATAGTATCTCCTTCCTCCACCTCCCATAGCTGCTAAAGTGGTCGTTTATTTATTTATTCAATTTAGTCAATAGATTCAATCCTTATAGATTGACAACAAAATAAGGATAATATGAAAAGAAGTACAAGCTTATATTATAAAAATGTTATATTACATTTTAGATACAGCAAAAAAGGCAAGAAAAGTAAAAATGTATTAAGGCTTAAGAAAAATAATAATCTTGTGCTTTATAAAATTAATATTTATTGAAAAACTCAACAAATTCGGACAAAAAATTATATTGGCGACATACGAGGGCGGATTGATATTGAAGCTGCCTAAGTAGGAAAAGAACATTTTTTTTTTTCAAAAACCATTCAATTCTCAACATAGTCTCCTTTTAGCTCAATACACTTAGTAAGACGATTTTCCAAC
The DNA here is from genome assembly GCA_023159175.1 of Wohlfahrtia magnifica. Lineage (NCBI taxonomy): Eukaryota > Metazoa > Arthropoda > Insecta > Diptera > Sarcophagidae > Wohlfahrtia > Wohlfahrtia magnifica. The sequence continues at coordinate 1,397,426 of JAKWBJ010000225.1, read as the reverse complement.
TTTTTTATACCATCTGAATAATACGATTTTGGGAACTCCTCAAAATACGCATTAGTTTCGGTAATCACTTCTTCGTTTGAGATGAATCTTTTTCCTGCGAGCCATTTTTTCAAGTTTGGAAACAGGAAAAAGTTACTAGGGGCTAAATCTGGACTATAAGGTGGATGATCAACCAATTCGAAGTGGATTTCTCGTAGTTTTAGCATCGTATCTAATGCTGTGTGAACCGGTGCGTTGTCTTGAAGAAAGAGCACTTTTTTCTTGTTTAAATGTGGTCGTTTTTCCTTGATTGCGTCAACCAATTTATCACATAATGCACGATAATACTCTCCTGTGATTGTGGATCCCTTTTCACGATAATCGATGAGCAATATTCCGTGTGCATCCCAAAATACAGTGGCCATAGCCTTGCCAGCCGATTTCGCTGTCTTCGCTTTCTTCGAAGCACTTCCACCAGCTTCCACCCATTGCTTCGATTGATTTTTGGTTTTAGGTGTGTAGTGGTGGACCCACGTTTAATCAACAGTTATTAATCTACGCCAAAAATCAGCAGGATTATGCTTTATCATGTCCAAACACCGCTGTGAAGTGATCTGTCGAACTCGTTTTTGTTCAACACTGAGCAAACGCGGCACCCATCTTGCGATAGCTTTTTCATACGCAAATGTTCATGCAAAATATTGAACACACGTTCATATGATATGTTTACCATTTCAGCAATCTCAAGGATTTTGACCCGGCGATCATTCATAACGATATCGAGGATTTTCTTGATATTTTCTTCAGTAACCACCTCGTTTGGCCTTCCTGTTGATGGTATTGTTGTAGTGCTTGTTCGGCCCCGTTCAAATTCAGCAATCCAATATTTTACCATATAATTTGACGGAGCAGATTCGCCGTAATGTTTATCAAGCTTTTCTTTTGTCTCTTTCGCCGTTTTGCCTTTCAAATAATAGTGTTTATTCACTACACGAAGTTCACTTTTTTCTATTTTCCAAGAAACACAAAAGTTGCTTACTTCAAACGACTACAACAAATAAACTAATCGATGAAATTGGCTAAAATTTTAACAGCTAACGTTTGACAGATCGTAATTTCTAAGAAAAAAAAAAAGTTTTTGTGTTTGTGTTGCCATCTAGCGCTAGGTAGGTTCAAATTCAATCCGCCCTCGTAAGTGGGTGTGGCATCTTCCATTCGTACTTAATATTGAATTTTGTATATGAGGAGAACGACAAGTTTTAAAGCTTAGAATCAGAAATTTAGAAATCACATTCGATAAAAGCTTTATATATACGCATACTATATAAAAATGAATGAACAAATGATTGGATTATGACCAGAAGTGGATAATATGGAGAAAAATAATAAGAAATGTAACTAAGATAGCACTTAAAACAATAATTAATATGGGGGCAGTGAGGCAGGTTTTAAATAGTCTATATATGAAAAAATAGCTGTTGCATTATTACTCTTGCTGTGTTCAAATATCAGCGCTGTACATTTATACCACCTATAAGTACCTGTGGTGAATCAGGATAAGTAATCAATTTTTAAAAATGCTTGTATCCAAACAATATTGTGTGCTATTTATAAAATGACAAGAAAGTAGCGCTTTGGGAAATCATTTCAACAAGTTTTCACAATTTTGTTTATTTTCTTTTTTATTAAACTTAATAGGAAAATTTCGTAACTAAACTACACATTTGAGCCAAAACTATGAAGTATAGATTTGTTTCCTTTTTTTATATTTCTATGGACAGAAACAAAAACGTCCACATACAGAGAGTTACACGTGAACCTAGATTTGCGATGTTATATGCTACAAGAGGTTTTAATATAAAATTACAAGCGAGGTGCTAGGTAATCTGACAACAAAAAATTGCAAAATACAAAAGAGTTTCACTTGTTTAAAAATTTCTACAAATAAATATAATGAAAATCACAAGAAATTATTTTTGACAAAAATATTTGTCTTCTTTTGTTCGACGCTTATATTTATTATTTGTTTTTCTTACCCAATATATACTGAATAAATAAAAAGCAGCAAAAGAAAATTTAAAAAATAGTACAAAACAATTGAGTTTTTATTAAAAGAAATATATATGTAATATATCGCACTTGATCAACAAGAGGGTATTAACTCACAGTTGTTATATTTTAAGTAGAAGTGAAAAACTGTTCGTGGGTACATTTTAAAAGAAGATGAATATCCGAATACATCATAGTAAGCAAAAAAATATATCTTTTTTTATGAAAATATACGATACGTTTCTACTTCCAATTTTGTTTTAACTGAAAATAATAAGTTTTTGGTGATATAAAGGTAGTCACTACACTATCACAAAAATGGTACAAATGTGGTTTTCGAGATGAAAGAGTAATCGGAAAACGTTGAAACTTTTACAGTAGATAGATATTGATGTTGTTAGTTGATTTCTTGCAAAAAGTGAAATTTAAAAAATTTTGAGTTAATACTCTCTTGTCGATCAAGTGCGATATATATATATTTGTTTTATAATTTTTACAAATTGTCTGACTACGATTACATTGAAGTAATAAAATATGCAAATAACAAATAAATAAAACAAAATAATTTTCGATTTATTTTTCATATTTAAATTTTAATTTCCTTTCTCGGTCATTGCGTACGTAGTACAGTTCATACACTCTGTGGTATGTTATTAATTATTCTCGGAAAAGTTACCATAACAAATACTATCATTGCAATAACAAAAACTATGACAAAACTTACTGATTGTTTATGGAGCAAAGAGTCACAAACAAAAATTATTGCTTTTAAGTTATTTATTATCGTTTTGTGCAATGAAATGTTTAATTAATTGTTTTTTGTTTATTTCTTTCCTGGTTAAAAGATTTTTGAGTAAACAAAAGGAAAAGATTAAAATACATTTTTATAAATTTAATTAAGATCAATTGGAATATTTGTTGTGAGTTTCTTTTAGAATCTGTTAAATTTAATGTCCCTTGTCGTTGTTCACGTCACTATAAATCTTTATGTGGTGAAATATGTAGATCAAAGTATGCTAAAGCTGATCCTACGAGGGTGGATTGACATTGAAGCTACCTAGCGCTAGATGGCAGCACAAACACAAAAACTTTTTCTTTCTTAGAAATTACGATCTGTCAAACGTCAGCTGTTAAAATTTTAGCCAAATTCATCGTTTAGTTTATTTGTTGTCGTTTGAAGTAAGCAACTTTTGTGTTTCTTGGAAAATGAAAAAAAGTGAATTTCGTGTAGTGATTAAACACTATTTTTTGAAAGGCAAAACGGCGAAAGAGACAAAAGAAAAGCTTGATAAACATTTAGGCGAATCTGCTCCGTCAAATTATATGGTAAAATATTGGATTGCTGAATTTAAGCGGGGCCGAACAAGCACTGCAACAATACCATCAACAGGAAGGCCAAAAGAGGTGGTTACTGAAGAAAACATCAATGAATCTTTATGAATGATCGCCAGGTCAAAATCCGTGAGATTGTTGAAGTGGTAAACATATCATATGAACGTGTGTTCAACATTTTGCATGAACATTTGCATATGAAAAAGCTATCGGCAAGATGGGTGCCGCGTTTGCTCAGTGTTGAACAAAAACGAGTTCGACAGATCACTTCACAGCGGTGTTTGGACATGATAAAGCAAAATTCTGCTGATTTTTGGCATAGTTTAATAACTGTTGATGAAACGTGGGTCCACCACTACACACCTGAAACCAAAATTCAATCGAAGCAATGGGTGGAATCTAGTGGAAGTGCTCCGAAGAAAGCGAAGACAGCGAAATCGACTGGCAAGGTTATGGCCACTGTATTTTGGGATGCACATGGAATATTGCTCATCGATTATCGTGAAAAGGGATCCACAATCACAGGAGAGTATTATCGCGCATTATGGGATGAGTTGGTTGACGCAATCAAGGAAAAACGACCACATTTAAACAAGAAAAAAGTGCTCTTTTTTCAATACAAGCACCGGTTCACACAGCATGAGATACAATGCTAAAATTACGAGAAATTCACTTCGAATTGTTTAATCATCCATCTCAGATTTAGCCCCTAGTGACTTTTTCTGTTTCCAAACTTGAAAAAATGGCTCGCAGGAAAAAGATTCATCTCAAACGAAAAAGCAATTACCGAAACGAATGCGTATATTGAGGAGTTCCCAAAATCGTGTTATTCAGATGGTATAAAAAAGCTGGAAAATGGTCTTACTTAGTGTATTGAGCTAAAAGGAGACTATGTTGAGAAATTAATGGTTTTTGAAAAAAAAATGTTTTTTTCTACTTAGGTAGCTTCAATATCAATCCACCCTCGTATCAAATCTCTCCGAGTTACTGACTAATGACGTGTAGTGATAACAACGTTGTTTGAACTTAATTTAGAAACTACTACTATTACTATTCTCAAGATATACAAAAATTAATATTTACTTTGTACGGAAAACACCACGCCCACTTGTCCAATTCTGCCCATTCTTGCCCGATGATTTGTATTGTCTATGAAGTCATTCAGACAATATCCGAAAGCTTTTGCTTTAAGCGTTCTCAAAATATGCAGTAATCAATATTTAGTTTGTATGTGAGGTACCATGCCCACTTGTCCAATTCCGTTCACTTTTTTCTTGATGATTTATATTGACCATGAAATCATTCAGACCAAATACTGAAACTTAAGCTTAACCCTTTCTAAAGGTATAATGAAATCAATTGTTCCTTCCAGTTATACAGAGAGATACTGTGAAAATTTAAAGAAAATCGATTCAGCGGTTTAGCTCTCTATAAGGCACAAGCAAACTAACCAACACACATTCATTTTTAAACATAAAATTAATCTAAATCGACAATCCATCACTGTGCTAAAAGGATTTTGAATCTGACCTCGCTAAACCATTGAAAATATTTTATTTAAAATTCGTTTTTATTTCGGGGTGTAAGGAAATGTAGATAAGACCTAAATACTTAGATTACAGTGTTTGAGGCAGAATTCTGGTGTTGCATAAGTCGGTGCATAATTCTAGCATAACTGATTTCAATCGGCTCTTCGACTGCTTAATTCTTAAGCATTAAAAAAGTTACTGAAAAAAATTAAGTAAGACGATGCGAGATCTATTATATAATTAAAATATGTCATTGTCATTGTCATGGTAATACACAGCACCCTTTATGTTGGCCAGTTCTGGTCGCCTTTTGCTGTGTGCTTCGTTCAAACGATTGAGTTGTGAGGGGTAAAGATAAGAATTTTATAATTCGTCAGATTGTAGCAGCTTATAATGGACAATCTCCTTCCTAACCCACCAAACATTCAACATAGTCTTGTTTGCCTTCAATTTAAACTTTAAAGTTGCTTCACAAATGTTTCGATTATTTGTTTACAATTATTCATGTGACAAGCAAATATCAAACTTCTTTTGAATAACCAGACTCTTTTAAATAGGGTTACCAGTTTCAACATTGCAAAATTCTTGACATTAATGAAAAACATATTGATTTTGAAAAAAAATTTTTGACAGTCAAAAATATTAGTGTTCGAAAAACTTTGGTTACAAATTTTAAAATGTGATATCTCTGGTAATAAGCAATCAGCAACACTTCAGCTTGCTTGATAGGCCCGACAATAATGTGGATTGACACCAAGAAAGGTAATGCTGTGTGTCTGGTTTAACTGGAAGGGAATTATTCACTATGAGCTTCTACAACTTTGTCAAACGATTGAATTTGATCAGTAATGTCAACAAATAACAAAATACAAGCAAAAAATTCAATTAAAACCGCCAGAATTGATCAAAAGAAAGGGTGTTGCCTTCTATCGCGGCAACGCCAAACCACACACATAATTGATGAGTCATCAGAAACTGAGAGAGCTTGACTGGGAAGTTTCGATGCATTCACCATATAGCCCATACATTTTTTAGATAAACTTAACTTAGAAACAAATACATTTAAAAATGCTTTAAGCTACTAATTCACTAAAAACTATTTATGTAAGGAAAGTATAAAAAAAGTTTTTCTTGATCCTTGACAAGCTGTAAAATTTTTTTAAATCAAGCGAAATCAAGGCCATCCATCAAGTCTACTTTTAAGTAAACTTAAATTTTCATGTGCTTGATGTTTAGTGTCTTTGTTAACTTCTAATACAGCAGGTGCAAAATTTTAAACACTTTTCCAGTAACAGGACAACCAGAACCATTTTTATCTTTGACATCGAAATCTTTTTGAACGGAAGCAAATCTCTTCCGTATTAGTCATACACTTGTCACCGTTTACATATATTACAATATTTGAGCAAGCTAACTACAGTTTGAGTTCATGACTAATATGAAAAACAGATATTTTGGAGGTTGTATTTCGTTAGATTTTGAGTAGATCGGTTGCTAGAAACATACAAATTAGCTCACATGATAACCGACCTTACGCACTGTTTCTTACTTATACTTATAAAGGGTGACTTTTTGAAAGTTTGGGTTTTGAAAATTTGAAAAAAACACAGAAAAATTGCAAAAGTGAATGAAATATTTATTTAAATACCTGCCATTAACTTTTTAAGGATTATTTCATGGTGCTTCATCCGTTGGTTTCAATTTCGACAACATTTTTCCATCATTTCAAAATGTCGTTTCTATTTTGCTCTAAGCAACACTACTCTACTGTACGTGAAATGTGTTTTTGATAAATATAATGCATAAAATATCATTCACTGCAAAGCCTACTAATTCAATTGCGTACCTATTCCGATTATAGGACCAACACCGTGCCCAGAAAATGCAACCCAAACCATCACATTTCCGGAACCATGCTTTACTATCATTGATGAGTACCTTGGGTTGTGTTGCATGCTTAAAGAACGCCATATTTAACATTCTCCATCAGATCAAAATCGAAAAAAATTGGATTCGTCACTCCAGAAGAGTAATTGCTTTACTGTATGCTCAAGAAAGAAATGAAATTCGAGACTTTTTTTTGAATACATGTGCCTTATGTTGTAAAATGCACGCAAGGAATTTTTTTTCCATTTTTCCTTCTTCTAATTGTTCGCGAGGAGATATCAATACCAAATTTTGTTGAAAACTCATTTTGAATTTGAGCTGCACCTGAGTCTCTATAAATAAAGGTTGTTTACGAGTTGTTTTGCTAGGCCTAGCGCACTGTGTAATACTTTTATATGTACAATGCGCTTGATTATGAACTAATACGTTGTACACTATTTTTTGTAGCAATTTAATAGGGAAGCAATGCTACAAATGATAATTTCTCTCGGGCTTATTTGATAAATATATTAATTCCCATAATACTTCATGAAGGAACACGGGGACTTCTCTCAGTCAATGAGCTGCACACGATTCTATTTTTAGAGTCATTGAAAGGGACTTACAGTTTAACGCTTGCTCCGAACGGCAAATTCATTAGAGAAGTTTTCAGTAGTAGCTAGGGAGATCGAGTGGTTATTATTCGACCGGTTTTAACCGGTTTTTTAGGTTTTGTCGAATACGGTTTTTTTAAAATGGCAATTTTTCGAATACCGAAAAGCATGAAAACCATAGTAGATCAAAAAGATATGCACACTTGAGCAACAATAACTTTTTCTCATTTTCTAAAAATAAATATTAAATTTTTATATATGAAAAATGATGATCAACTATACTCATTGAAAGGGTCCTACAAAAGCCAGCTCCGAACGGCAGATGTTATAGGAAATAATCAAAACCAGCCGCAAGTATTGTTGTGAGGTGGTGATACCGCTATTGAAAATTGTCAGATGGTGTGGTCTGTAATTGAACTAAAAACTTCCTGGTTGGTAGGCGGGTGTCTTACCTTACATATCACAGTGGCACAGACTAATAAGTACATGATGCATGTATTTATGTTTTTACACATGTCCTCTGAGGTGTGAAAATATTGGGAAATTGATGGAAAGGCTAAGTCTAGATATATTTATTAATTGTCCTTAAATACTAAGCTAAAAGAGCTCTTCGACACAAGAAATTATTAACCACCTTAAATATGCTTATGAGATTGACGCTATTGGGCAGCAAGGAAAACTTGATTCTATACCGAGTAGTCCGTAGGCGCTGGTAAGTAGAACTTTTGCAAAGCACGCTCTAAAAAATGAATCGCTGGATGATTTATTAGAACGTTGCGGTATCGAGGAAGAAATGTCCGAACATTGTTCTAACATTCTTACTTGCTAGAAACTACAACACGGGACAAAAATTTATCAATTTTATTTACTAATGCAACTTAAATTCAGAAGAATTTTATTTGAATAAAAGAACCGGTTAACTGGTTAGTTGATAAATTTATAATCGAGAACCGGTTTTTAAATTAACATTTTTCGAATTATTCGAAAACCGATTTTGAAGTCGAATAATCGATCTCCCTAATAGTAGCTTATGTTAAAGGGTGATACTGCTACAGAAAAAACTTTTTCTTTAATTCAGATGGGGTGGCCTGGTATTAAAACGAGGACCTTCTGGTGGCATGGTAGGTAAGATCAATTGATGAGTAAAACTGTTGATGAGCACCATTTACCTTGACCCATTTCTCTTTATTGTTTTATGGTTTTTATTAAAACATTCACAAAATTTACCAATTTAAGACTTTAAACAAAACCACTGTATTTATCTCAGGGTTGGCAACCCACTGGGTAACCGAATTAAAGCCACCTGGGTTTTATTGGGTATTGTATTAAAAAAATCCGGGTGGTTTGTTTTATTTAAATGTTTTTGTAGCTTATTTACAACAAAAATAGGTATAATTTACGTATTTGAAGTACAAATTAATTTGGTTCGTTATTTTTAGCTCAAAAATTATAATGAAGTAACAAATTAATCAAAATAAAAATTTGTCAAATCACTGTTTGCATTCTTTCCCACCTCTGAGTCAATTTTCGAGTCCCGTTTCAGAAAAACTTATCATCTTTTGAGGCGATTCAACTTTGAAGTCAATTTCTGATAGTCGTTTGCCAACGTTTGCGATATGAGACCAAGCGTTGTCATGCAAAAGAACAACTTAATCACGTCTTTGTATTCCGGCCGTTTTTCTCAAAACGCACGGTTCAAACGAAGTAATTGCAGTTAGCTTTAGCAGCTCATAGCACCCAACACCTGCTTGATACGATCAAGAGTACAAAATTGCATTATTGAAAATTTCCAAAAAGTTTCATAAAAAGAGTATTTGAGAAAAAAAGGGTTAAAAAAGGGTATTTAAAGTAAAATAGGGTCAAGTTTTATGTAAAAAATAAAATTTATTTCAATTAAGAAAAAAAATCAAAAACGAATTTTAACAGCTAAGTAAATACATCAAACTAAAATAAAAGTAATTCAACATACTTTAATTATAACTCAATGTTAAAACTAAAAAACAATTAATAGATACATTCAGATATTAGTCATATTATCAAAAAGAAAGAAGTTACTTTTAAAAAAGCTCTTGGTAATGTTTACCACTTTTTAGAAACTCTTTCTCTATATTTTGGGATTAATTCTTTACTTAGAGTCCATTTTTCTAGCCTCGATTAGAGCAAATTGAGAGAGGAAAGCATGGATTCACAAGTACATATTTTAAGTTAATTTTTAATCAGTGATAGTTCTGAAAAAATCTTTTAGCGGAAGCACTACTAGGAGGCAAAGTGAATATATATGTATGTAACGAATTCATATAAATTTTAATATACAGTCGCAGAGGAAAGTATACATATCCCTGAAGTCGAGTTAAAAAAAATTAGTCGTAACTCTTCACTATAATATAAGCCGATATGTTAACAAGAATATTGAACATAATACATCGCAAAAATCACATCACTTTTTTAAACGTTAGAGTCCATTTTTCTAGCCTCGATTAGAGCAAATTGAGAGAGGAAAGCATGGATTCACAAGTACATATTTTAAGTTAATTTTTAATCAGTGATAGTTCTGAAAAAATCATTTAGCGGAAGCACTACTAAGTGACAAAGTAAATATATATGTATGTAACGAATTCATATAAATTTTAATATACAGTCGCAGAGGAAAGTATACATATCCCCTCGAAAACTGGATTTTGCATAGAACTATAAGGTTTGGTCTTTCAAAAACGATGTAATGTAAATCTACGCGAAAAATAAAGTAAAAGTATATAAGCTTTTGCATAACATATCCTTTTAGCTTAAAAAAAAAGAAATTCAATTTTCTGCACACGGAAAAGTATACATGCTCTGCAGTATTAGGTAACAAATTATCCCCAAATTAAATGTTAAAAATTGATTTATTGAGCCATATTTAATCATTAAATTTAAATACAATATTTTCATCATAGTTTCACATGAATTATTGTGATATTCTTTAGGAAGAGCAGTCATAAAGCCTTGTTTGTTTTTAATTGCAATTTTTTGCACTAGGTTATCCCATTTATCAAATAAATTGTCTGTGGGACTTATGTCAGGTGAATAATACTTCTACTTTCATCGCACAGAAAAACTTTACTCCAAAATTGTTTCAACATAAAATTTTAATACCCGCGATTATATATGTTAGGCAGTTTTCTTATGGTTTTCCATATTACTTAATGAAGCCTGCTGCTCATCCATTCTTCTTCAACCACAAACAAACAAATATATTTTTATATAGAAGTTAATATAATTAGATATTGTGGATATTTTGTAATACTCACTTGTCCATTCACATTTATTTTGTTGCAAATATGAACATATGTATGTGTATATGGATGCACTCGATACTACAAAATTAAATGGAAATCTACTAAAGAAATATATAAAAGCTTCTCGCTGTCAAAACTTAAACTGAAACCCATACATAAATCAGGGCAAAAAGGCAGTTGATCATCGGTTCATTTTACACAAGTGTCAAACTTTATATGAAAAAAATAGGTATGCATAGAATATGACAGTTGCATAAAAATGAGTTGTAATAATAATATTGAATGCAATTTATATATCTATGTTCACAAAACTGGTGCGGGTTATGTATATTGTTACGTTTTTACCTTTTTGAAAACGTGCTTTTATGAGTTCGTAGATTGTAGTTAAAATAAAATAAGTTCTGTGTTTGGTTTTAATTAAAAATCCTCTATTCAACACAGTTATGTGCACCACTGCTTGTAATCTTTTTACAGGCAATAACAATTTTTATTTTTAATTACTCTGTCTCACAACTTTATAACAAACAACAATTACTCGACCAGAGGTTATCCACACTTAACTCTCTTTGCTGAGTTAGCTCCAACTAAACTGGTTTTTACTTCACTACTAGCTTCACGAGTTTACTCCTTATAATCTCTCTTCACACCAATAACACATTCGCTGAGTTAACTTTACTTAAACTGATCGTTATTCGCATCGATGTGCTTTTTATATGCCTGAGTAAACAATACATCGAAAGCTCTCGAACCTCTCGATATTTCTTTTAATTTTTGTTAGTTCGATTGTAGCCATGTAGCCATACCTCTTTCAGCTCTTCGTATTTGTTGTTGCTTGTTTATTGTCTGTTACTTATTTTCTTTGCTGCTTAATTATTGTTGCTGAAGTGTTATTTTTATTTACTTTATCTCAGCTAATAATGCTTGTTGTTATCGATTCTGACTATTTGTAAACATCATATATAGTTGTTCCTGTGGATTTTGTTTATTTATTTTAGCGAAGTAATAAACGCAGAGGTTCCCAATCTTATTTTCGTAACAATATATACAACATACATATACAAAAGGGTCATAAAAAGTGTCATTGGCATGAAAAAGAGTCAAAAGTGATACTTTAGTGTCACAACGGCAACGCTGATTAAAAATTCTAAAACAACGTAATTTTATTAAAAAATAAAAAATATTGTTGAATTGAACGAAATTAGGAAGCAGTTATAAAACCCAATAAATCCAAAAGAAAAATCATCAAAAAACCCAATAAAACCCGGTGGGCTGGGGTTTTTTTTAAAAACTCGGGCTTTTTCCAATCTTGATTTATCTACTTTTTTTATTTTTTATTTTTTTCATTTTTATTTTTTTTTTCAAATTCCAACATAGTCTTTATTGTATTTTATGTATAAAATTTAATAAAAAGTTGCAGTAATTTATCACATATGCATATTGCGTAATTAATTTATTGTTAAAACAATTTGTTAAAATAACTTATTATTCTTTTAACAACACCCACAAGAAAAAATTTAATAAAAAAATGTTTTTATTAATTTCAACATATGTAAGAACCTACAATACAAGAATTTTTGGAAGTTTTCTCTGCTTTAATTTTTGCCACAGACCACAGTCAACGGCATCCATTAAATAGTGTTTTGAAAACAGAAAATTATCTAAGTACCAATTGTGATTTTTGTGGTTAAAATATGTCCAAAAAACAAAATATGACACGGAGTCTTCTCCAATCCTCCATGTTCCCTTCCATGTCCCTTCCAAAACATTAAAATGTTATTGTCTTTATTGCAAAACTATAGAAAAGTAACTTAACTTTTTTATTTAAGTTGACTTTTTTTGTTTGTTTCCCTTTTATATTTTCTTTTTCAACATTAAAGTTTTCTAAGAACAAGGGCAATAAGTTTCAAAATAAAGTTATGCAAAGTACCCTTAGAAAGTATATGACAATATACCACAATATGTTTTGTTTCCTTATTGTTTTTCATTACGAAAAATCTTGATGAAATTTTTTTTAAAAGGATCATTTGAAATATTTTTTATAAATATGTTGTGGCAAACATTTTGAAAGATTAAATACGTTGTTGTAAGAAAGAAGGCCAAAGTTTTGATAAAATTAAAATTTTATTAAATAAGATAAGAAACAAAAATAATAAAAATGAAAAATTAATTTTATGTAATTGCAGTATACATAGGTTTTTATATCTATAGACTTATTTAAGTTATTAGACTTGTCATTGTAATTGTAAATGTCCTTTCAAAGGACTTACAAAATAATGAAGATTAAATGTCTTTTTACTTGCCTTAGAATATGCTCTTAATTGCGAATTATATCTTTTTTATTTGTTTTTGTCCAGCCCATTTGTAATAATTTCTTATGTTTGGTAGCACAGTGGCATAGTACAGTAAAAATAATAGAAATTAGAATTTTTAGAAATTAATTTTTAAAGTAGCTTACATTTATGTATAATAATTAGTAATTAATCATGTTTATAATTTTTTTTACGTAATTAATTAATTAACGTATTAGTCAAAATTTTTCTCTTCTCAAAGAATAACTTTGCTTTTATTACACCATATGCACTATACGCTCTTGCCACGTGACAAAAAACTTTGCCAAGAGATGTCTTGGATTACATAATTGAATTGATCAATTTGTCTGGCTGTGACGACTTGAATGTGTTACTTCACTTAATCAAAAAAAGAAAAGAAAAATCTTACTCATAAAGGTTATTTATTATATACTCTAGTTTGGTGAAACGTATGAGACTTTTATTTTAATTTCTTTTTCTTTAGCCTTAAACACTTTTCGAAAATGTGAAAGAAATCAAAATGCAGAGAAAATAGTAAAATAAAGATAAAAACGAATAGCAGGAGTTCCTTGCTTAATGACTATGGTATATAATGAGTACAGCGTTGCCACACAAGGAATTCTTCCTACCAAAAAATTTCAAAAATTCTACCAAGACCGTTCGTTCGAAGCCTATCAAAAATTTAAAAATATTATTATTTAAAATAGCAGTCGTATAGCAAAAATAAAGTCGTATAGCAAAAATAAAATCTGCACGAAATTCTGAGAAACTCTTCAGAAGAAACCATAGATCTAAAATCAAATCCTATTCTACGCAAACCGAAAGTACAATCCTTCCGGTTAATAATGGAAAATAATTTCATTCAAATGACTGTCTCGTCTGGCTATGCAGTAGCCTACACGATCGGTCAAATTTTTAAGCACATTATCGATTGTGCGCAGCTCTATTTCACCAATGGCTTCACGAATATTGTCCTTTAAAGCGTCAATTGTCTCTGGCTTGTTGGCGTAACACTTATCTTTGACGGCACCCCACAAATAATAATCCAACGGTGTCAAATCACAGCTCCGAGGTGGCTAAACGACATCAGCTCTGCGGCTGATAATGCGATTTTCAAAAATAGTGCGCAAAACATCGAGTGTAGCTTCGGCTGTGTGGCACGTAGCGGCGTCCTGTTGAAGCCAAATGTTGCTAATATCCTTCTCTTCAATTTTTGTTAAAAAAAATTCGTTCAACATGGACCGATAACGATCGCCAATGACTGTAACGGCCACTCCTTGCTCAGTTTTGAAGAAAAATGGCCTATTATGCCTCTAGACCAAAATGCACACCAAACAGTGACGCGTCGTGGGTGTATCGGCTTTTCAATGTATGCATGCGGGTTTACATACCAGCCAAGACCAAAATGAGCTTCATCTGAAAAGATGATTTTTGATTCTCCAACATTACATTGATTTTCAAAGTAATGTCGCAATATTTCCCAGCGTTGTTCAAGCGTATGCACCACCATATTCGTTCAGCGGAAGGATAAAACTAATTACCTGTCAAATCAGACATGAGCTAAGTGTTACCATTCTCGAAAAACGTTAGATGGCGGACCCCATATATACATATATCCTGGTAATAGTTTAGAACACCTTTTTGGACACTCAAATTTTTTTTCAATGTAGCAAGTGAGCGGAAATCACCTTTTATGTTTACCATGCCGTCATCAAATCTATGAAATTATTTTTTCGGGGAAAAAATGTAATAATCATTAGGGTCTACTCTTCAATTATTGAGCATATTTAGAGACGCTTAGAATAAAATAGACAAAATTAACATTATGGCTGAAATTGAAAATCAGAAATGAGCGATACAATTGGTAGTGTATCTGAGACTATTTACTTTGCTTATCAAAGTCTTCAAATAAAACAACCACGTCATGATTATAAAGAATTTCTTCAATTAAGTTTAGTTATTCTTGTTGATGTTTCGCTATTTAACCTAAAAAACCTGATCCGTTTCTTCTTGTCCGTTGAATGTCGAAAGCCATTTATTGCCTTAATTTGTACATATTTTGAAATAAAAATGTTAAATTACACAATTGCAATAAAACAGTATTAGAGATATTTGTATATTTAATGTAAGGGTGTGTAGTAATCATATGTAGTATTCAACTCCAGAAAAAGCAGCGTTGATCTTCTATGATCCAAAGGTATTATATAAGTTAAAAAAGTTTATTGTGTAAGCTCTGGATAGTCCAACTAAAGTCGAGTTAAAAAAAATTAGTCGTAACTCTTCACTATAATATAAGCCGATATGTTAACAAGAATATTGAACATAATATATCGCAAAAATCACATCACGTTTTTAAACGTTTGGTCTCTTTTTTAAATTTTTGAACAAAAATCCCAAACTTGGGATATGAAATTACTTTTAACGTTGGCCTTATTACCGTTAAAAATGTGAAAGTTGTTAATGATTCCGCACAATGAGCTTTTAAAATAATAAAAGGTTTTAATTTAGTTTTATCCGACACAAAAAGGCAAGCAAATAACAAAATTAAAAATCGGTTCTAAATCGGTCAGTATAATTCAAATTCCATGGTAGACTATTATTTTTATGTGTGACATAGATTAGCTTAATATTCAGAACTCCAAGATGGAGTATAAATACGATAAGATGAAAATCGATATTTAAAAAATAAGAAAACTTAAAGCATTAAAGATATAGAAAGGGAAACGAACTTTTTTTTATTTTCAAAAAACAAATAAACACGTGCTGGCGTATCAAATATCAATACTTCGACAAGACATTAAACATTCCGTATAAATGTGAATGTACGTATGTATGGTGTAATAAAACAAATAATTTTATTTAAATTTCCCTAGATATTAAAATGAAAAGATTTAAAATTGTATTTCAAATTACAAATTTTCAATTGATGGGATTTTGTTATGTTAACGCGTTTAATAACCTTCAGCGTAATGCATTTAATTTTCCGCTTAAAAAAATACAAATCATTACCATCATCGTTCTCATCATCATCGTCATCATCATACTCATAAAGTGTCAAAATGTGTTTCTGTTGTTTTGGGCCATTGAACATTTTTGTGAAGATGATTTGTTTAGTTTGATGCTATTGCAACAACATACGCCCTTTAACCCGTGTTACATTTGATTACAGCAGTACAAATTATGAAAGTGTCTCTCACAGCACAAATGACAGAAGTTGTAGTAGTTTGGTGCAATTTCGGAAACTAATATGTTGCAATTGTTTGCAGCATGAATGTACATATAATTGCTTGAATGATGTTGGTATAGTGCACACGTACAATGTGGGATTGTACACAGTGGAGTATGATGGATGAATAATTAAATTTTACGTTTATACTACTATTGATTTAGGTCATTCGGTTTAATTTGACAAGATAAAATTGCGTTGTCACATCTTTTCCCCTGGTATCAAAGAAATGCGTACTTGGTACCAAATAGTGAAACAATTTTTTTGAAAAACTAAGGAAACTAATTCTTGGTATACAATAATATTTTGCGCAGATAATGAAGTAAAAAATTATTGAAAACAAACATTATAAAATAAATCAGCTGTTACTGGAAAAATGAAGCGCTTTTTTGAAAATAAGCATTTTCCTTAAATATACTTAAAATGTTGGAAATAAAAAAAGAAACATCTGCCAGGTTTTGTTAAAACATTTTCAAAACTAATACTCGTATCAAGCTGGACAGATGTGCTTTGTTGAACTGAGAAATGATTATGAACCACTGGTTTCTGACACGTTATACCATCAGCATCTTTTAGTTATCAAGCAATAAAAACCATGCTTCACTTATCTTTAATTGTACAGACTGACTCATAGTGTACCGCTATGGCATGGTAAGTAAGATACCCGCCTATCAATCATGAGGTCTTGTGTTCAACAATAGGCCAGGTCGTCTGAAAATTTTCAACAGCGGTACCTACTCATACACATTGCAAGCGACTAGTTATGGTTATTTACCTTATGAAAAACTAGTCTGGCTAATGTATTTGCCGTTCGAAGCCGGAGATAAACTATAGATTCCTTTCAATAAGTCTAAAAAATATAAAATCGGGTGGAGCTCAATGATTGTGAAAAGTCCCCCTTGTTCCACTTGGGATGCCGCGGGAATGATGTATGCATTTACTATTCATAATAGCCTCCTAATTAGACGCGATAATAACGTAAGGTTTTTAATAAGCTTAAGATCGCTACAAAAGAGCCGAAAGTGATGATTTCACGATTCTGTTACGAAATTTTGGCTGTCAAGGACTTGAAAAGGTTGTAAATTGTTTTATGATAGAGCATAAGTCTCGTAACAAGATGTTTATCGACTCTTGTCCTTTCTAGTCCTCTTTTCATGACGATTTCTCACTGTAATTCACTTCGCTTTAATATCCTTCCTTTTTAATTCAATATTCGACATCCAGTGTAAATGTTTGGGTATTAAAAATCCACATGTTCCCTAACCGACTTTTTAAAATTTTCTGTTGATATTTTGTCATTTTCCCACTTGGTATTGCTTTGTGCCAGTAGTCAATTCTGTAGTTTTTCTATGTAGTTGTGGAAGATTTCATGGGTTTGCAGCTTTTGAAAATCATACACTCATCTGCTTAATTCTGGTGGTCTGAAGAGCCATCTGCACCTTGCTTAGATTGCATGTCAAAGACACTTCTACGCCATGACCTACTTATAGCAATATGGTCGATCTAGTTCTCTGCCATTTGGTTCGGTAGCACACATATAGTCTTATGGTAGGTTTTGTAGGCAACACGATAATGTTGTCGTCGAAAATTTTGGTGAATAACTCTTCATTTTCTGTCATTCTGCTTATGCCATGCCGTTCTGTAATACATTCTTTGCTGGCGTTATCCGAGTCCGAGTATTATTATGTTGCCACGTTTAATTGATGACAAAATTCTTTCCAGGTAGCTGTAGAATAATTTCTTCTCCGAGGTTTCAGATATTTTCGTTAGAGCATAAAAGCATTTCCTTATTGCGAAATCGTAATGTATACCAAAAACAGCGCGTACTTTATTATTCTATGGATACAATAGGGTGGGCAATTTAAAAGTTTAAATTAAAAATGCAATAAAACAAAAACGGTTTGAAATTTTGCCAAATTTATTTTTTTGTTCTTCCGGTTAGAAATAAAATATTATTTCATTCATATGGTTGGCCTCACATTCTATCGTACCAATTTACGAGAGTTTTTTTCGAGCGTATGTGGTCGTATCTCGGCAATGGTATCACGAATGTTGGCCTTCAAATGCTCAATTGTCTTTGGTTTGTCGGCATAACGGTGTGAAAACGCAGCTTCTTGGTGGACAACTGACACTACCATTTCGGCGAATTAAGCGGCCATCAAATGTCAGACACAATAAATCGATTGCGGCGTGGGATATATGGCAAGTTGCGCCATCCTGTTGAAACCAAACATCGTTAACATCAATACCATGAAGAGTGGGCAGAAAAAAATCAGTTATTATGGTGCGATAGGTGTCTCCATTGGTCGTAATGGTTGCGCTGTCCTCATTTTCAAAGAAATATGGGGAAATGATGCCTCCGTTCTATAAGCCGCAACAAACAGTCGCTCCTAATAGGTGCATTGGCTTCTGTAAGACCACGTTAGGGTTTTCTGAGCCCCAAATACGGCAATTCTGCTTATTAACATACCCACCAAGATGACATTTTTTTTGTCTTTCTTTTGGAAATAAATTTCAATAAATCCCAACGTTTCCCTCTATACTCCTTCCCACAACTTATTTTTCTAGTACCAGCAGCATGTTAATTAGATTACCGGAGTGTAAAAGTGGTGGGCTTGTGAGCTGATGAGTTTTCCTGCTTGTTCTTGCTTCGCAAAATTCCAAAAGTAGTAGGTTGTAGAAGACGAATTTTCTACTTACCTGGTATAGTTTAGGTGGGTCTAGGTATTATATTGTTACGTTTTAACCTTTTTAAAACGTTTGAGTTTGTATAAATTGCGTTAAAATAAAATAAACACCGTTTTATTTTGTGTTTTTACTGTTATATTTTTATTTACTACATAATAACTATTATACAGTTTACAACAACTTAATATTCGCTTATACAACACTTTTATTTCCGCTTTAACACGTCTTTATCTTACGACAGCCAAACGATAACTATATCAAATGTAGGTAAAACAGCCCTTTATATAAATACCTAATTGCCTGCATTTTAGAAGGTTCAGGAACTATAGACCGTCTTCTATTTTCATATCAGTTAATTCAAATGTAAATAAAGATAGTCGATGTGGCAGTGCTGCCAACTTGACATCTACCAAAACTCCACTATGCAGTGTTGTATTTCTATTTTCGTAACAATATATTATTTATTATACTGTTGGTTGTGGTTTTTGTAATTAAAGTAAATTTACGACAAAAAGACTTTTAAGATCATCTTGTTCGATTCTAGTATTGGGAAAGGAGCAATTACAGATAGTTTTCAAAAAGCTCATTTATGTTACAAAATAGGTTATTCATAACGCTTTACCTATCTGGGAAGTAATATTTCTGTCAGTATGTTTAATTATGTTCAAGATATATCATAATATACCTTTTCTGTTTTATAGATACATTTTTGCCTTAATGAATTCGTGCACTGTCATCACAATACCGGAGAAAACGCATAATGTTTAACTTTGTGAAGTTTACAAAAGATGAAACGAAGAATCTATTTCATATTGAAGAAAAGATATTTTTCTCTCAGTGCTGTTATAAAAACCTTTAAATAAAAAAATATTTTCAAAAGTCATAAATGTTCTTTTTCGCCAACTGCGGATTCATTCGTGCAAATGGAAAAACTTTTATTGATAGTTACGATAGAAAGAGAGAGCAATACTCGTAGAGAGAGAGAGAGAGAGAGAGAGAAAAGCAATTACTAAATATTTTTTGTCGATGCCCTTTTTTTCTTGTTATTGTCGCATTTTCGCAATAGAATACACAAAAACCTAAAAATAAAGTTTGTTTAACTGAAAACTACATAATTCCGCAACCATAATTGTCAATCCACTTGCATAGTGACTGATATGTTTTGATAGTTGAAATTGGCATTTAAAGAAACTTTTATTTGAAACAGAAAAAAACAAAATTTAGCGATTTTAATAAAAAAAGCTTTTAATCTTTTTTTGTACTCAAAGGATTTTTATTTTTATTTATTTTTAATCAAAAGAAGACACCAAATGGTTGGGTGTTGTTATTGTTGGTTAAGTTAAAAACTGGAGTTTGTAAAATAAATTGTATTTTAAAAAGTTGTTTTTTTAATATATTTTTTTTATTGAAAAATATCAAAATTGTATTAAAAATGAAATTCGTTTTGAAATGAACTCAAAACGAATTAAAAGTTTTTGTATTGGATTTACATTTTGGTTATTTCCATACAGTGAGCAAAAAAAAAAAAAAAAAAATGAATGAATGAACTAAACTGCTGCAATAAATTACAAATAGAACAGCCGAAGTGTTATATGCATTGGCAGTTTTTGATTTTGAAAGTTTTCAAATGTCTTAAGCTGTATGAAAATGTTTGCTTTGCACTATTGATTTTATAGACCAATATGTAATATGTGTGATTATATAAAATAAAAACTTTTTTACACAAGACTTTATTTCTTTCACCTTGAGAATGCTTTTGGTTTTTGAAAATATGTTTTCTTTTAAGCAACCGACTGGATAATTGAATTATTTGCTCATAATTGCTTCATATGAAGATTTAAAGTGGAAATTTTTTATACAAAGCCTAGGTCAAGGTTTTTTTTTTTAGAAAATTTCATACTTTCATTGATGATGAAATATAATTTTTGTTCTGCTGTAAAAGAAAGAAAAAGTTTTAAACCACAAAAAAATTGTTTTCGTTTGTTTCAAATAACTCAGTAATGTTGGGTTTAAAAAGAATGTTGGTTGAACGATTTAATTTTAATAGTTTTACACTAAATTGCGTTAAGAGTATTTTATCCAAGCGACAGTTTTTTTAAATGGTTTTTGTTAATTAATAATGTGTTCCCATGTTAAACTGTATATGAAGCCAATTGGCTAAGCTTTAAATATGCAAAAGTTTCTGAGTATCATATGTTAATTTGACTAAATCCGCATACTTGTACACGAATTTATTTTGTTTGTTCTCATATGGACTAGGCTAAGATAGACCTGTTAAACATTGTTAAAAAACCTTCTTAACTAAATATTCTTTTTATTTCATCATAACTAATTAGCAATCGGAGCAAGAAATTTCAAATTATTTCTAATTGATTTCAGCTACAATAAGTTAAGGAAGTCGGTAAAGATTGGAAAAACTTATTCTAGACCAAAATTCGTATTAATCTATTATCTATCTGTTCTACGTAACAGCTTTTGTTGAAATCTCGATCAAAATGATTGAATATATGCACCGAGTTAAGACAGGAAGTAACCTAAAAAATAAATAAATAAATAAATAAATAAATAAATAACTGAGCCAAATTTTGTTCTTTTTTTCTGAAAGTGCGGGACAACAGAATACTAATAATCCTTAGCTGAACATAAAGTCACTTGACATACGAAGGCAGTTCGACTTGTTCTTAACCCAACAATGAAAAATACGGGACAGACTATTAAAATTATTTTATTTTTCAATATAATCCCCTGATACTTCAATATACATACTAGGGAGATCGATTATTCGACTTTTTTCAAAAACCGGTTTTCGAATAATTCGAAAAGTATCACTCTTTAAAAAATCGGTTTTTGGTTAATAATAATTCAAATAACCGGTTAATCGGTTCCTTTATATAAATAAAATTGTTCCTAATTCTTGAAGTGCAGAGCTGGACCACGTTGTTTTAAAAATAAGCAGCAGCTAATGGAGAGCTTAAAATTAAAGTGGCAATCAATATTAACGATAATTCCAACAAATCTCATAAAACGGTGTACGGTGGCCATAAAAAACAAAGCTTATTACACATATATTCGTTAAAAGGCTGAAGAACAACGCTAGTTCGGTTCTTGCTCTTATAAAGAATGACCACACATTCACGAACCCGAATGAAAAGACAAACCTTTTGGACGCGGAGAGCGTTCATCCACTGCTCGAACTTGAAAGAGTATCAGTAACTACGCCTAGTAAATTCTTTCGAGCCCGTGCTGTAAAAAGGGAAGTTATGGCTCTCCCGCCCTACAGCCCAGACCGTGCTATTTCTGACTACCATTTGTTTCGATCCATGCAGAATGCCCTTACTGGAAATCGCTTCACTTCAGAACAGGGTATACGAAAATGGCTTCACACATTCTTTACCTCAAAACCGAAGCAGTTCTTTTGGCACTACCAGAAAGATGGGAAAAAGTAGTGTCTAAGTCTAGTGGACAATACTTTGAATAACGTATCAATTAGTTTTGTTATTATAATAAATGCATTTTTTAAGCAAAAATATCAACATTATTAACTTGTATACCCAATAGGTTGGGCCTGATTAAACTTCCTATATTAGAGCGCAAGGGGGCAGTTCTGGTTATTTGTTTTGCTTGCAAAAATTCAGAATCGGAATTTTAGAATCCCTATTAGATTTTCCCGCTATTAATATCCGCTTGCACTCGTCTTCTACAGGACGATTTATGCGAATTCGTTTCCCTTCCGTAGGTTGAGCAATGACTTCAAATTACAACACGAGTGTACTGATTTTAACTGTGTCGTTAGTAATATTAAATTTAGTTTGCTTTCTAACATTAATTTGTAAATTTTACAATGTCTATGTACCTTGTATGTTATTATTAAGTATGTATAGTCTATCAATTGTTTTTATGTTCACCTAATGATTAAGTTCTGTAGTTTATTCGTGTTCTCGTTGTCATAACTTATTTCCTTGTATAAGCTTCATGCCTTGGAGACGAGCTCTCCGCAGTCGGGTGAGGCTGAGTAAGGGAGTGGTGTGGGACCGTTCGACAAAACATATTATTTATAACAGGATTTTTGCTTAGTCCATTTTCGTGAGTTCTAAAATTTAAAAAGGATTACAAAGACGAACTAAAAGACACGAACTAAAAGGCAACGTAAATGACTACAAATACATTATATTTTTATTAGATACGGTTATGTAGGTATAAAAATGATTTTTTTTTCTAATTTTTAATCGAATTTATTCTCTTTTAAACTGTGATGTTCAATGTCTTCATAGAAAATATTTCAATTTAATGGCTTTACTATTCCAAATATAGATTTTTGCATATAACACGAGTACGTGTACATATAATATATTGTCTTACACAAACCTTGTTGTGGATTTTAGTTTTGTAAAAATATGTAAAACTTTTGCTTTTAGTTTTAGTTTTTCTTCTTCTTCTATCTGCACGTAATTTCAACATAGATTTTATACAACGACAGGATTCGTTGTTGTGTTATGGGTGTGGGTTTGCATGTAAAAGGAAACTATTTTTTTATTAATTTTCTGTCTATATTTAAAGCATTTAGCTCTTAACTACGTTTGTAAGTCAAATGCAACATGGCCGTGTGGCCTAATGGATAAGGCGTCGGACTTCGGATCCGACGATTGCAGGTTCGAGTCCTGTCACGGTCGCAGTTGAGTAAATTTTTCTTTAATTTTTTTAAATTAATCTTTTAAAAATTTAAAAGTAATCTTTTTTTTTAATAAAAACTAAAAAAAGTCTGTTTAGACTTGTAATTTTTTGAAATGGGCTATTAAATATTTAAAAGCAATACTTTTATAATGTTAGAGTGACTGCGATTAAGAGGAAGCGACTTAGTCCAAGTATTTCTTGTTTTTGCTTACCTTTAACTGCTCAAAAGAGGATGTTTTAGGCAATGGGAGTAAAATTTTTAAGGTTTGTTTTTTAACATCTTATATTGAAACTTTTACTTAAATAGATAAAGCGGGGTTACTCTGCGTGTCAGACGTTTTAGTAGCAAGTCAGATTGTAATTGGCTTATTGATTAACACTAATTTGACCAATTTTCATATATGACTGTCAATATTTTCTTATTTATGACTTTTCTGTATTTAAATTTCATTACTTTTAGTAAAAATGGAACAAATTTAATTTAAAAAATTATTTTATTAAAATGTTCCAAACGCCAATAAATAGCGCAAATACCTAGAAAGACAGATAGGGGTCAATTAACCCACTTGCATATTTGGCCGTCAAAATGCATTTATTAGATACATTTCTGAAATTTGTTTTTTTTTATAAATATCGTGAAATTAAGGGTAAATCGTCTTATCCAGTGACTTCGGGTGCGTTCATGTACATATCTTATAATATTAGTCATAGGAGGAACAAAGGACCGCAATAAACTCCTTTCATTTGGTCCTATTTGTAGCTTTATATTTGATTTTTTTCAACTTCGATCGGCTTAGCCATTTCGGGTTTAATTTGTTGCCTCTAGGTATGTATGCAGTTGGCGTCCAATTCGTGTGTTATTTGTTTTGAATTCCGGTCTATGGCAGATCTTGCTATATCTGCATGTTATTTTCGAATCGTGTGACCCATCCAGCGCCATTTGCGATCAACCTACATGTAGATTGGTTATTGGTTCGATTACTTACACAGGTTTCTATTCGGGACAGTTATTTTCAATATCCCTCGAAGGTAACCATTGATGAATAGCTGGTATTGCGTGATGTTACATTCCAGAACTAACGTCCACAGAGGATGGCTAATTTTACGTAGAATTGGAATATGCCATTTTTTGCTAGCAGCTGATCGTAAAATTTCCAAAGATTGCTTAGCTTTGGCGATCCGAAACATTGCAAAATTGCTCTTTGTTAGAATGCTGTCAAGTTAGTAAAAATCACTAACCCTTTCAACACGATATTACATATCCTGAATTTAGAGTTTTAATGGAATTTGCGGAGCCTTACCTTATATCTGTCGATGTTAAGCCTTAGGTCCATCTATGTGGCTTCACTCTTCAGAGACTTAAGTTTAGAAGACTGGCGTATTCTTAACTTTTTAGGTGTTGGTTATGTCCCCAACATATCGTTACGAAAATGAAAATGCTGAAGAGGAAATTCACCACATCAGGGACTTATTTTGTGATTTTAGCTATAAACTTTATTGGTTTGTGTCAAGGCTTGCCATTATTACCATATTTACCTGTACTAATTAAAAGTGCTACCATCTGCATGTCTAATGGTGTCGCCAGTTCGATTTCTGTTTGTTGCTGAATTATAATTTTACACAATTTGAATTAACGTAGAAGAATCGAAGATTGGAGTCTGTACTAGAACATACGAAGCTAATAGTGAAATGCTATAAGAGCGGCTGGTGAGTTAGTTATCATTTGGCTGTCAATAAATAAAGTTGTGTTAAAACGAAAATAAAAAGTGTTGTATAAGCGAATATCAATTTGCTATATTAAGACAAAGTGTATAAAAGTTATGGTGCAGTGAAATAAAAGAAAACTGTAAAATAATAAGAAACGTGGAGTTGATTTTATTTTAACGCAATTTAAATTAACTCAAACGTCACAATATTAACTTGTTGATCGTAGTACCATTGCGAACGATAACATTAAGAACTATATTGCACGGAGCGGGGATAATATGTAGCGCTATCGGATTGAAGTTGTTACACAGAAGCTATTACTCTATATACCATAATGACTCACTTGGCATTTGTTTGTTAGGTAGTACGCAATTTAATTATGTGATACCCCGATTTGATCGATAATAAAAATACGTGATTCGTCTTTTTGCCTGATATAAAGCGGTTTTACTCAATAAGTAACTTTTTATGGAACGTAACTACCGCATCTTAGAAAGTATTTTTCCGTTCCAATTTATTTTTCTTTATTTTTTGTGAAATTTTTAAATATAATCATCAAAAATTGAAATATAAATGATACATTTTTCCCGCCAAAAATTAATTTAAAATTAGTCGGGTCAAACGATCCCTAGGTATGTCAATTTTACCGTCTTTCTAGTGTTAAACAATGTATTCTATTGATTTCGACCGACCTCAATACTTATGGTAGTGTTTAAGTTTAAAGCAGTGGCCTTTATTCATATTACTCGGTTAACGAACTTGCTGCGATATTTATTTATTACTTTCATAAGTATTACAACCAGGGTTGTTAAAACAAACAAATAAAAATCCTACAAAAAAGCATCTTAAAATTTATCAAAACAGTCTGTAACGCTAATCTTTATTACATTATATTTTATTTTCAATATCGTAATGTATATATATTTACTGCTATTGCTTTTGTAATTCCAGGAAAGCCATTTTTGGTTTATTTTTTCCTCAAAAACTTAAGAATTTTAATAAATTATGGCAAATGCAATGCTGCGAATGGCAGAAATTATTCCGACAAAACATATACAGTGAGCGTCAATATAAAGTATACAATTTGGTTTTCTTTTAATTGTTACATTTATTTTATCTTATTTTGCATTTTATTTTTTTAAGGGTTAGTTTTTTTAAAACAATATTTAATTGACTTAAAGTATAGAAAAAATAAAAACAATATAATATAATAAAACCAATAAGATAATATAACAATATAATATATAAAACCAAAAAGACCTTATATTTAATGCGTCAATATTAAGTATACAAAAAAATATATTAAAAAAAAGCTTTTAGTACTCTGTCTGTTTCCCTTTTGCTTTTATAACGGCTTGTAAGCGTCTCGGCATTGAATTCACGAGATTCGTTGTAATTTCTGATGAAATTTTTTGCCACTCTTCGACCAAAACTGTTCTTAACATATCCTGACTGGTTGTGGTTCTTTTCCGTATTTGTTTGTCAAGATGTTCCCACAAATGTTCAATGGGGCTCAAATCCGGGGACTGAGGGGGATAATCGAGCTGTTTTGGGGTGCGGTACAGTAACTATTCCTTCACCAACTTAGCAGTATGCTTCGGGTCATTGTCTTGTTGAAAGACCCAAGACTGACCTAAGCCTAATTTTTCAACACTGGGTGGCAGATTCTCCCTTAAAATCTTAAGGTAGTCGTCCTTATTAATTGTCCCCTCTATGAACACTAAGTTTCCAACTCCACCTCCATGCTTAACGGTCGGAATCAAATTTTGTTCTGTAAATGCCTGGTTTTTGGTTCTCCAAAATTTACAGCTTTTTTTTTTTGCCAAATATCTCAAATTTGCTTTCGTCGCTAAACAGGACATTGCTCCAGAAAAAAACTCTTTATTTTTTATTTTTTTGCTTATCCAAGACGTCGCTTTTGGTTGGTCTCTGTAATGTATGGTTCTTTCTGGGGATTCGACCATAGATGCCATTTTCATGCAGGGCCCTAGGCTTACGCCCTATAATTCTGACACATTTTTCGCTATTTGCACAGCTTTTTCAAAGGGATTCGCTTTCACCGTTCGTACTATACTTCAAAATTGAGTATTGTTAAGCCGCCGTGGTTTTCCAGGATAATCAATATTTTGCAATTTTCCACTCTGTTTGTATTTGTCGATATTTTTTTTACGGTGTTGTGATTTCTGCTGATTAAATCGCCTATTTCTCTTAAAGCTTTGCCTTCCTTGTGTAGTTTTATAACAAGTTCACGCGTTTCCACGGAAGTTTGTGTACCCATTTTTATGAAAAATAAAATATTTGCACAAAAAAAGTTTGGTTACAAGCACTTGTGAATACTGATAAAGAATGTTTCTTAAAATAACCAATTGAAACAAGTAACAAACTATAACGGTTAAGTTTTTTACTCTCCGCTGCTTTCCACTGAGTTTTTTTACAAAAAAAAAAAACACGGCTTTTTTAAGTTAATCTTAAGTTGTTGTTGGAATATTGTTTTTATATTTTCTGTACTTTAAGTCTATTAAATATTGTTTTAAAAAAACTAACCCTTAAAAAAAGAAGATGTAAAATAAGATAAAATAAATGTAACAATTAAAAGAAAAACAAATTGTATACTTTATATTGACGCTCACTGTACATACGTGTGATACAAAAGTTTCATTCATTGTCTTGTTAGCTTAAGACAGAGTAGAAGTATAGCAGATTTTAAAGAGAACTACAATTTTTTTATGCTACACTGAGAAGTGTTGATAACAAACTGTACATACATTTGTGCGTGTTTATATTGCGTATTGATATCTATTTTTTTTGTAGCATTTTAATTTCAGTGTATCCTCTCATTTTAAGTGACTTTCTCTTTGTGAAGACCATTGACTTAAACTTTAGTTGAATAAATATATGCCAGTCGGTTTGTTAAGTCCCTGGCCATATCTGCTCTTGTAAATACTATATGAAAACTCTAATTATTCTTTTAGAATACTGTTCGTACTATTGAACTCGGTTTTGATTAACCCTTTTGAAAAAGTGGAGAGATTAGAAGTTTTTGCTTGTTTAGAAATAAAAAAACTTGGGTCCCTAACAATTTCAATTTTTTTAGAGACCATTTTAATATTCTGGCTTAATTTAATTTAAGTTAAAACACTTTAAATATTGTATTACGATATTTTTTTACAAATTTGATTTTTCATTTAAAAAAACATTTACTTGTGATAACAAAGACAAACATGGAAATAAATATATAAGAAATAAAATGAAAATTATAAAAAAATAAAATTGTCTATTGTCGGGCATATACGATTATCTACTATTGTACGACACTTTTCTTTTAAATTGGTACCGATTAATTACATGAAAGACAAATTATAGATTTCACCAATCTAACTCTCAATCTATCTTTCAATAAAGATTTCTTAAATTGGATAGTTGATAGCGGCCATATTGTTGGTGCTACATCTGCAAAACAAAGTGAATACAGCATGTAATATCAAATGCAAATGACAATATTAGAGTAGTTAGAAACTAATTCCCATTTTCATTAAAAAATCATCTTCATAAGGCCCATCAGAAAGTAAAATTCTTGAATTTGGTGTGATAGCAGTCAACATGAGGTTCAAGAGCGTTTAAAAATACTTTGGCTAGGCTCATACCCTTAAACGCAGGCGCTCTAGTTCGATGATTACCAATTTGTTTTGGCTTGAATTTTGTTGTACATCAAATTTGGAAGTTAAATAATAATTTTAATTATTTCTGGATTAATATAGGGTGGCCCATTTAAAAGTTTAAATTTAAAAATGCAATAAAACAAAACCGGTTTGGAATTTTGCCAAATTTATTTGTTTGCTGTGAAATAAATTTTTTTCGGTTAGCAAAAGGGTTAACAACCCACTGGGTATATATAAAATCTGGGTGGGTTTAATTGGGTATTATATTTAAAAGAACCCGGGCGGGTTTTTTAATTTAAAGGTTTTCATAGCTTATTTACAACCAAAATAATTATAATTTACCTATTGGGACTACTAATTAATTCAATGAGTTTTTTAGCTTAAAAAAGATAATAACTTAGTAAATTTGTCAAAATATTAATTTATCAAATCACTGCTTTCATCTTTTCCCCGCCTCTGAGCCAATTTTTAAATCCCGTCTCAGAAAAACTTCTCGTAATTTAAGTCGCTCTAATTTTGAAGGCAATTTTATATTTCTTTAAAGGAAATGAATTTGTGACATGCTTGCAGATAAACTTATACCTCTTTAAACAGTCTCGGTAGGTTCTGAAAATTTAGTCCGTAAATCGAAATAAATATGTGTTGCGTTTGCTTCTCTTACACTTTTTGTTAAAAACGGTGAATATATGGTTATTTCGGCATACAACGAGTTAATTTGCGCCGTAAAGTGATTGTGTTTTATAATTGAAACAGGCCTTCATGGCGAAATGCCGTATAAGGAAAGACCACATTAAGAAATATGTATCTGTCACAATAGTCAATAGTCAGACGGAGCAATGTTCGGAAAATACGCCAGAAGCGGCAGGTGATCGTTTCTATTGGTTGTTTTGAAACTTTTACGTTGTCATGTCATATAATAACTTAATCATGTCTGTCTTAATATTTCGGGTGCTTTTTTCATAATGCATGGTTTAAACAAAGTAATTGCAGTTTTCCGAGTTTAAGGAGCTCAAAGCTCCCACCAAGAATGAAAAATTGCATTATAAATAGTAAAACAACGTAATTGTATTAACAAACGAAAAATTTTGTCAACTTAAACGAAATTTGGAAGCAGTTATAAAAACCAAAAAACAACCCATCAAAAATCCAATAAAACCCGGGTTCTTGCCAACCCTGCTTAGAACTGAAATATTATTTCATTCATATGGCTGCTGTGGCTGGTCTCATAGTACCCCATTAGATCAGACCAATTTTCGAGAACTTTTTCGAGTTTATGGGGTCGTATCTCGGCAATGACATCGCAATTGTCTCTGGTTTGTCGGCATCACACTTGTCTTTGGCGGGGCCAACGAAAATAGTCCAACGGTGTTAAATCGCAGCTTCTTGGTGGCCAACTAACATCACCATTTTGGCTAATTAAACAGTCATCAAACGTTTGATGCAATAAATCGATTGGTGCATGAGATGTGTGGAAAGTTGCACCATCCTGTAAAAACCAAACATCGTTGACATCAATACCATGAAGAGCGGGCACAAAAAAATCGGTTATAATGGTGCGATAGGTGTCTCCATTGACCGCAATGCGTCGTCCTCACTTTCAACGAAATATGGGCCAATGACGCCTCCGCTCTAAAAGCTGCACCAAACAGTCACTCGTAATGGGCGCATTAGCTTCTGTAAGATCACGTTTTGGTTTTTTAAGCCCCAAATACGGCAATTTTGCTTACTAACGTAACCACTAAGGTCAAAATGAGTTTCATCCGAAAAGATAATTCTAAATGATGATAAATTTCCAATAAATCCCAACCTTGCTCAAGCGTAAGAATTTTAAAAATTTCTTAAACTTTTAAAGTTTTAACAGTTATTTTTCTGAAGAACTTAATATTAAATTTGTTGCATAGTATGTTTTATTTTAAATAAATTGAGCTTGCGCCCTCTTGCGACAATATACAGAAGTAACCGAAATCAAATCGTTCAGTATTATACTCAGCCGATAATTATCATTCAAAAAATATATATTTTGCCACTATCCGCAATGAGTGATTTTTTGATTTTTGTCTATGGGACAATGCACTGTGTGACGTTTCAATAGGAAT
Source organism: Wohlfahrtia magnifica (assembly GCA_023159175.1). Classification (NCBI taxonomy): domain Eukaryota; kingdom Metazoa; phylum Arthropoda; class Insecta; order Diptera; family Sarcophagidae; genus Wohlfahrtia; species Wohlfahrtia magnifica. Next base: position 1,366,426 of record JAKWBJ010000225.1, on the reverse strand, counting down.
GCGCTATTTGCCAAATATCAGGTGATTTTTTAGCAACTTTCTCTTTGGCAATACTGTTGTTGGCAGCTTAGTTGTTTTCAGTTTGGTATATAATTTAACCATGAATCGACTTACAACGCTTATATCATCAAAATCAGTTAGATGATTTGGTTCAAGAGAAGCCAGTAGCATTTCAAGAACTGCCAATGCATCTCGAAAAATGCATTGTTTGGTGTGGATTATGTGTTGATAGCATCATTGGACCATACTTTTTCAAAGACGATGAAGGCAAGAGCATTACTGTGAATGGCGAGAACTACCGTGCGATGGTTAATTTTTTTTTTCCCAAAATGAAAGAGCTGGACTTGATTGACATGTCGTTTCAACAAGATGGTGCCACATGCCAAATAGTACGCGAAACAATGACCCAATTGATAGGCTAGTTCGGTTAACTGTTTATTTCACGCTGGGAGGCGGTCAATTGGTCTCCTAGATCGTGGAATATAAAGCCTTTGGATAACCTTTTGTGGAGCTATATCGAGGCACATGTCCATAGAGACAAACCCGCACCGATTGGCGCTCGGCATATCGAAGAATTTATTCGTGAGATACTGGCCAATATGTTGGAGAAAGAATGCCAAAATTTGACTCAGCGTAGGAACCTTTTCGGGCGTAGTCGCGATCAACACTTATATTAAATCATGTTTAAACATTGAATTATAAAGATCGTGCTATCGACTCAAATAAAGAGTTCATACAAATTTGAAGTGTTTTCTTTTAAATCAAATCCGAAAGTTCTTAAAAAATCTCTTGGTAGCTCGTACCATATTCGACCTTCTGTACTTGCGATTCACACACATTGTTTTATTTGAATTTAAAGAAAGAGCCCAACCTTTAAGATTACAATTTACTCAAATAATATAATATGTAGATTTTGGCCTAAGATGTAACAAAATTATATTAATTTGGACCGAATTCATTCATTACTTTTCTACGTAGCCAGTCTCACCGCAATCAGTGCTCACAATTCGTACGTCATTAAAACGAAATACCTCCCCAGATGCATTCACTTACTAGCACGACTAGAACGGAATCATGTTGAACTGATATGGGTTCCGAGTTATGCGAGTATCAGAGGGGGTGCTAACTGGCTCTCGTGCAGGGGTACGTGCATGCCCCTCTGGATGCGTTATCCAGTTTGTGAGATAGATGGGTCTCTTTTAGGTTTGGAGGCGGCAGATCACATTTCAGAGCGCATGAGAAGCCCTGGTGGTCATTGCTATTGTAGGTTCTGTCAGAATGAGGAGGAAGAGGAATCGGTACAACACCTAGTCTGTAACTGTCCCACTGTATGGGTGATAAGACTAAGGCACTTGGGTGCATGTCACGACCACTATCTGAACTGTTTTAAGGATGTACTATTGTCGAAGTTAATCACGTGATGGAACTGAAATGTTTCGTTCCTAAGGTGGGGATATTTTTGGGACTCTCCCATGGTACTCCTTCATGGGTCTATCCTGTAAAGGGTAGCATAGGGCCTCCGAGTTAACTAGTACATCGCTAGCGATCCACATAACCTAACCTATTACTACTTTTGCAAAATGTAAAGTATAAGTATAGAGCGGTGAGCTTTGATCATCTAACCGGTTCTGCGAGTACAATTAAGACATTTACTATTGCAAAATTTTCTTCGGAACACAAAACTTGATATGTATTACGAGGAACTTGGTGCAAGTTAACACCGATTTGAACTTAATTAACGGATGTACATTCCTTACTTTAGTTAGACAGCGATGCCTAGCGGATTAATTAAAAAAAAAAAAAATTCATAAACACCAGCACAAACTGAATACCATTCTAGTTACTGTGTTGTAGGGTATAAATAAGAAGAAACAATAAAAACAACAAAAATATTTTCTGGCAATTAAATCGTCCCAAAAAGTAAAGAATAACAAAAAAAAAAAGAAAATTTAATAAAACAGACAGCAATTACGGCCATACTCGTACAATGCTTATCCTTTTTTTCAAATGTTGTTGTTGTCTGTTAAGAACTCATAACAATTGACACTTTAAGGGTTCATAAGGTCCATTATTGTGAAATAAAATAAAAAACCAAGAAACATCTGCTATTGCTTTATCCTTTTAATTTTTGTTTACGTCCCAAACGAATCATTTATTCATACTTCAATTCATTCATAGAATAATTTTATCAACAATAAATTAAGACAAGATTTTGTTTGTTTCATTGCCTGTAAGTGGGGCCGCAAAAATAACAATTTTTTTTTTCAATTGGTATTTCTAAGTATTTTGCTTTCTTCTTATGCCATTTAGCTTTTGTTTTCCTTTCGACCGGCAAACTAAATGTGAACTTGAATATATTCAACAAGATATTGTGTATTGGCAAGTATTTTTTTGTTGGTTTATTTCCTACTCATCCTAATTTCTAGAGATTATTTGACTTACAGGCAATCGGATTAAAATTAACTTTTATCGTTTGATATTTTTGTCTCCTTAAGTTTTTTTTTCTTAGAATTTTAGGATTTTTTTAAAGTTTTTCGTTTATAAAATAAAAATAAATTTAATAGAAAATACGTGACCTTTGTATACTGGCTTTAGAAAAATTGTTCATTCTTTTCTCTGGAGTAGATTAGTAAATTAATGTTTGAAGTATTGTCGTACGTTAATGATTTTTAACGAATTTGTCTAAGATAAGTCTCAATGAAGGATGAAAATAAAATATGCGAATAATAAAACTCTTATACAATCAGGAACAATAAAATAAAAAATATTATTCAATAAAAAATAATAATTATCATCAGTTAAAACTGCTCGGTTGTAAGGAAGTTTTAAGTTAAAAATTTCGCTTATTTGGTTTAATTTTATTTGGTTTAAAATTAAAATAAAATTTTTGAAGTGTGGAATTGATCAAAAAGTTCCAAGAAAATTAAAAGTCCAAGTTTATTCATCTTAATCCATGTTGTCCCCCTTAAAGTAATCCCCATCGACAACACATTTGCAACACACTTAAGTCAGCGCTTGATTCAATCCTTAAAGCATTTTTTATATTCGGTTTTTCCGTATGTCCAGCAGTGCTTCCTGCAATTTTTCCATTTTTTTCTCTCGACTGCTGAAACACGTTCCCCGTAATGGATTTTTAACACAATTGAATAAAAAGAAATCACAGGGAGCCAAATCAGGTGAATTCGGCCGCTGTTGAATGGTATTTGTTATATTTTTCGTCGAAAAATTTCGTATAATGTTGGCACTGTGCAACGGTGCGTTATCATGGTGCAAAATCCTCAAGATTTCTGTACACAATTCTGGTCTTTATTGGCGAATTGCTTCGCGCAAACCCATAACGCCAAAATAATACTCGTCGTTTACTATCTGGCCTTCCGGAAAAAATTCATGATGCACTACACCGTTTTAATCCATGAAAGCCGTAAATATTGCCTTCTTTTTTGATTGAAAACGACGTGATTGTTTTGGTGAACGCCATTCACTTGCCTGATATCTGGATTGCGTGTCGTACTTATAAACCCACGTCTCGCCAGCAATAATGATCCTTTTGATGAATGTGGAATGGACTCAGCCTTCAAAATTTTGTCTTATGCGGCCTCCACACGGTCTTTTTTTTTGCATGAAATATAGTTTTTTTGGCACCAACGTTGCTGCTTTACGACGGAAACTCAAACCATTAACCAAAATATTTTGGACGGACTCATAGGCAATGTTCAAGTCCTCCATAATCTATCTGATAGTTAATTTGCGGTTATTGACCAACATTTCTTTTACTTTATCAATATTTTCTTCGGTTTTCGATGTCGCTGGTCTACAACATCGTAACTTCTTTACCGCTCGTGCCACTGATAAACGACCGTTTTGTTTAGAGAATCGTTGCCGAAACACTTTTCCAACATTTCCAATATTCGCGCACCATTAAATCCGTTTTTTACGAAAAATTTAAGTTCGAAATCCGATTCTAAAATTGTAAAATACTGCCAACACACTTGGAGGTAAATGTACGCTATGACTTAGCTGGAATATCAACAATATATGTACCAACTTAACAAAAGAAAATAACTCAAATCGGAACGATGGAACCGCCACACGGGAGTTACTCCGGGAACCTTTTGATCAAGCTGTGTATGTAAGACGCTATTTTTGTGCTAGGCAAGCTTAAGTATACTAAAGTTATCCTAAAAACTTACATAGAAAATAATGTGTAAATCAAAATGTCGACCAAAGCCTGTAGTAATCTTTACTCTTATATGGGTGTTTCCGGAAAGCGCTTCCTATCTTTAAACTGCATAGCTTAGGTTAGGCCAGAGATTTGGATCATTGTGATGCCACAAGCATAGATGCTAACCCGTGGATCAAACAATCTCCATAGAGAACCTTTTTGATTCCTAAATAAATATCGCAATTCGGTGGCCTTTATTGTATAGAGTTCAGTCAAAGATGGCAAGAAATGAAAGGCCGTCTTGTAGCAAGAGCTGGACGCTGACATGTAAAGTGAGAAACAGTCTCCTTCTTCTATTCGGAGTCACAACTCCTGCAAAAATCATTCGGGGGGATGCCAAGTCTATGGGCATGCTTCCCAATCAGGCAATGACCCGTAAGGAATGCAATTGTGCGATGGATGGCTATGCGACTTAGGGAGAGAAGAAATTTAGTCCTTCGTTCATTGAGGAAGGTCTAGCAGAGCCTGGCGATACCGCACGTGCCTTCATGTCGTCAACGAGATTGAGCACCACCATACACTGACCGGAGAATATCTGATTAAACGAGGAAATCCCCACACCAATGATAGGCCATCGTTCGAAAATATCGAGCTCAGTATCCACCCTGGCCAGTTCGTCGGTTCCGACAATATTCCTGTGTTCCGAAATCTATATGAGAGTTACCTTCAAATGAGCCGAGATTACCATAAGAAATCTACGGCAGTTAGGCTAGGATAAACGTCAAAGTGACGCTCGCGAGAGACCTAATCGCAGCCAGACTGTCCGAAAAAAATCACAAGATTCTCTACCATTCAATCCAGTCATTTTACAAGGATTGCACGGCCCTTAGTATGATCATGACCTCCGTCTGGAATATACTGCAGTGGTCAGGCAACCTATAAGAAAGCCTTTTGTCAATATACCACATCCCACTCTGCCCTGAATCTTAGAGCCATCGGTATAGACCTCAAGGTCATTTTAAGGTACCCACTGTCGTGGGTATATCACAGTCAAATCTCCTATCGCGAAAGTTATGAGTGACCATAGTCCAGATTAGGCCAGAAGTTAACTGAATTTAGTCTTACTGCTACCAGCTTAGCAGAAGAAAATCGGTGGGGAGCCAAGTATAGCAATTAAGGCTTTGGTTGGAGTGGAACGGGGTGCACTGGTGATCAGGACAGCTGTTTGCCTGCGCACACTGTCTATCAGTTTACAATGCCACTGATACTTACACACCGTCCATCAAATATGAGCACCCTTATGTAGAGTGGGTTCTACTATGACCTGATAGAGCCAGTAGGTGATGGCAGGCTTGAACCCCCATATCTTGCCCACGGCCCTCTTACAGGTATAAAGCACTATGGTCATCTTTTTTACCCTATTTTCTCCCTCCAGGTCAGCTTGGGTCACGAATAACACCTGGAATGCTTCACCTTTGTGGATACACAGAGTTAAACACAACCAAGTCTCGGCATATTAAATATAGGTATCTTGTATCGTCTGGTATAGAGCATCAACTCCGTTTTATTGGGCTTGACGCTTAGACCGCAAAACAAGCACCATCTCAAAACAAATTTAAGGGCAAAGACACTAAAAGCACATCGCTGCAGATCATCCCTCAACCTTTCTATAGCGATGTTCCTCAGCAAGGGCGAGAGAGCTACCCTTGTTGGGTTTCTCTATTCGCTGCACTTACCAAGTTAGCCTCCCCAATGGAGACAGTAATAAACCTTTTGGTCAAAAGACCCTGCACAAACCAATCTACCCATTCACTAACTTCTCGCGCTCTGAGAGTCCTAACAAACGCCAATGAACGAAAATTGTTGAAAGCCCCCTCCACATCGATAAATGCCGCCAGTGAGTAAAGTTTGCTCGCTAAAGCCTTCTCAACACAGCCCACCAGGGAATTTAGCGCAGTTTCGGTGGATCGAACCTTCGTGTAGGCGTGTTGAGCACTATTGGAAAGAGTAGGAAAGTAGTTGGACCGTATTTCGTTTTCCAGAATCCTTTCGAAGGCTTTCAGAAGTAATTAAGTAAGGCTTATGAGATCTCCCGCTTTAGGGTTAAAAAAACCTTCGCCTCTCTCCAATTAACTAAAAGATAAGAATACTGAAGACAGGCGTAATAAACTCTCTGCAGCCAAGGAATCACCATGTCAGATGCCACCTGTAGGTCAGTAGGTGAGATGACGTCAGTACCGAAGGCTGCTTTCGCTCAATTTAGAAGTAACTAGCTTAGCAGCTGCGTCGTTCACAATTACTCGGAAAATGTGCATCAAGAAGGACTTTTAAAGTCTCCTCATTGGAAGTAGTCCAGATATTATATCCCGACCGTATAGATCCTAAAACATAGAAAGTCTTCGTAAGAAGTCTGCGAAGTCTGCCAGCCTCACTGGACTCCTCGATCTCATCACAAAAGTACCTCCACGAGCTTTTCTTCACCTTCCGTATCATCCGCCTTACACTCCCATAGTTTAAGCTTATAAACAACACAGTTATTCGTTAACTTTGCCTCATAAAACACACTTCTGCACTCGCTTCTCAAGGCCACTCCAGCATTGAGGCCTAACCTTGCCTCTTGGGATCTTCCTCTTGCAGACCTTATTAGCGGCTGCCTTGTAAGTGTTCGCCAGTCTATTCACCGTCCTGCCCAGACTGGCTATGTCATGTATGACAGTAGATTACCCAACCTAGCGGAGAAAACTGATCGCCAGTTAGTGTTCCGCCTATTCTGATAAGGCTGCTAGCTACTCCGCGGACCCCTCAAGAGCATATGTTATGTACGCATGCTCAAACAAGTAACAGTATACAGAGACATTATGATCTTACAGAGTTTGGTCTCTACAGAGCTATGATTTTGAGTCTATAGAGAATTTCCAAAAATGAATGAAATGAAGACAGTCCTCCTGGATATATGGGTAAATATATCCTCAATATCACCAAGAATCTAGTTCATTCTAAGAGAAAAAAATTTCAAGCTGAAAAACTGACTAAAATAAGCGCTTTATTTTGATCTGGGGTCTATTTAAAAAAGAACTCTTCGAGAAGAAGCAAGTATACAAGTTTTGTTTTTTTGCTATGAAAACTGCAGTCATGGTGAGTTTGGCTTATTTGTAATATTAAAATGAATTTGTTAAATTATATAATTTTTTTATAGAAAGCTAACGTATTTAGCTTTAAATTGCCTTTGGCGTTAGCTTAATATCTTTAACGGTTGCAGAGGTATTCGAATTTTTACAATCGAAACTAATACTGTACAAGTTTTTTTTGTTCACTGTATGTTGCCTTTGAGTGCCGATATGATTTATATGGCCCACGATCTCAATCGCCAGCTTACATTACTGTCACGTAAGATGCTCATGCCTTCAGATCGCCTGTGCATTCTAAAAGAATTTGCAAATTATTGATCTATATGTTGGATGTGTTTTTTAGAGGTTCATAATTTTAAGTTGGTAACACTGCTTTATTTGACAACCGATTTAACAGCTGATAGTTGCATTATTGTTTAGTTTGGTTTGACAAATTTACAAATTTTTTAAATTTTAAAACTGAATTTTCATTCAAAATTTTCTTCTCCGATGTAGCCCAGTCGAATGGGTACGTAAATAAGTAAAATTGTCATATTTGGAGTGGATATAATTCACAAGCTTTTGTTGAAACACCATTATATCCAAAGAAAATTGCAGTTTGTAGGTTGACGAAGTTATTTTTCCATATGTTTTTAAACACAATGATGGTCAGAATGTTCCTATCAATGATGAACGGTATAGGGACGCGCTTTTTTGCCAACAGCGTGCTTTAGAATTGATTTACTCGAACAAACTTTTGATAAAAGAGTAATTTTGCGTAATGAAAATTAACAGTCGAAGAGTTATTGGCGAAATACGGCCTTATATGGTGCGAAAAGTTAGTGAAAATTAGTGTTCCAGATTGTGCTTTTTACGCGCCAGCCGTGGCGGCCACATGGCCGAAATTATATTTCGACATTAATGTCATAAAATTGATGATGTTGAAAATATATTTCTTTGTTTTATCATGATTAGAATTTGTGTAACTGTAAAAGAACAACTGATATAGTCCCAAAATCAAGAATTTTGTACTGACGTACCTATTTAACCAGAAATAAGTTTCATCGCTGAAGATGATTTTTTGATGAAAATTAGGTTCAGCTTCCAACTGCTCCAAATGTGCAATGAAACTAACATACGTTGTTGTCTATGGTCGTTTATCTCCAGTTCCTGAAGCAGTTTAATATTGTATGGGTGCAGGATCAAGTCATAAGTCATACACAAAATCCGCCAAGATAAGTCCACCAATAGCCGAGTTTTTACCTAAGTGAAATCGACTGTCTATCACTACGGGATCTGTGTGAACTACACCTCTTATACTGTGATTTTCGACATGATTTGGAGTATGTCTAGCATCTGTTTTTTGACGTTTGAAACAAATAAATGAACCAAATGTATATATGGCACGTGTACAATATTAATGAAGAATATTTTCAGGTCTCAGAGTTTATAATATTTAACGATTATTGCTTTGCAGAACTAAAATTGTTAACTTTGTTAATAGTGCGTTGTATTCATCGCCCATTATTTATAGTCGAATTCTTAGAAAAATAAGTATCGACATTAGAATATTTGTTAGTTCATTGAAATCAAATGACTAACAAATGCTTTGAATGTTAGAATCTAATGTGATTAATAATTAGGACTAAAGAAAAAAATTAAATGGAATATGTAACCACGTGAAAGGTGTATTTTTGTTCGCTATTGTTTCTATTTAAACGACATTTATTAGACAGCTTATTAAGTTCAACTCTTGTGTAAAAATCACAAAGTTTCAAAGTCTGTTTACTACTTTCCACCACATATCTAATAAAAACAATATGATGTCCATACTTCATTAAAGCTTGGCTTGATTTGTAACATAAAAACCAAATAAGAATGGTGCGAAATATCTTATTTTTTTGTAATACTTCAGACTATCTTGTGAAGGCATTACATTTATGAAAAAATGGCAACAACTTATTAAAAAGAAAACTTCCAGCGAAGGTGTATTTCATAAATAACCATGTAAATAAATTTAAATTTTATTTTAAGAGACATACCGACATACCTACGCAACAAGAATGTAATATATTGTAGGAGTAAATGCAATTTCATGACAGCAGATCTAATTTAAAAAAGACAAATGAAAAATAAAAAATAGTGGGTTTAGCGACTGCTATTTTCAACAAATAATCCGAAATGGGCTTTAGGTATATATTTTTTAATTAATTAAATTTTTTTTTCATTTTAAATTTCTGCAACGCCTTTATTTTCGCTTAACAAACTGTTTTATAAAACAACAAAAAATAAGTATTAAATAGAACAAACCAGAATAAAAATATCCTTAAAACTCTTCAACATTTAAAATAAATGTTTTCGTATTATTTTTCCTTCCTGCTGTTTTCGTTGCTGTTGTTCGACAGTAACATCCTGTAATAAAGTGTTCACATGTGCACATATAAAAGTATTAGAGACTAATTGGCTGTTAAACTCATTGTAGTTGTAAAAGAAAAACAGATATTTTGCTTAATACAAAAATATGTGGTAGTTGTTGTTCTTTTTGTTGTCGATTGTTGGAATAATAGTTGTTTAGGTCAGAATTAAATTGTTGGAAAATTTAGGCTTAAATAAGAGTAGAATAGTTAAGTTTGTTTTTTATTTCAATATAAAATTTAAGTTAGAAATGATTTTGAGGGTATAAAGTATACTTTTTTATAAATAAAATACTTAAAACCTTTCGAGCTTCGCTACCCCCATCCTTATTATTATCTTAAAACTTCGGGTAAAAATCTAATCATTTGTTCTTTCCACAAAGACACTGTTGGTTCTGATTTTTAACTGTATACAGTCCTCGAACAAACAAACATTTGTTTTTCTAAAGTATACGTATATATGTATAGCTTTTATCCAGTGAGATTTCTGCAATTCCCACTTTTTACAAAATCCAACAAGTAGTATGACTGGAAGGTATCGCACCCACTTATATAATCTCGTCCAGTTACTGACTGATGATGTATATTGTTCACGACGTTGTTTGAACCATATTTAGAAATTTCTACTATTGCTGTTCTTAAGATCTGCCGAAATCAATATTTACTTTGATTGGAAGGTTCCACGCCCACTTGTCTAATTCCGGCCAGTTGTGGATTGATGATTTGAGTTGACTATGAATCTATTTAAACCAAATTTGGAGATCCTTTCTGTTACTATCTTGAATATATGGACAATAAATATTAACTTAGTATGCGCGTGGCACCGCCACGAAATTTTATAGCCTATAGTTCCTTCGAGGTATACAGTGAGATACTGTAAAAATTTCAAGAATGTCGGATCATCGGTTTCACTGTCTCTTAGGCACAAACAAGCCAACAAAGAAACATACAAACACACATTAATTTTTATATATAAGATATACACTTACATATATGCGTGTGTATTTGTATTTGACTTAACGCAAACCATAAATGAATAAGTGTTAGTGGGTGTTCAAGTATTAACACTAACACACACACACACATTTCTGATCAAAAACCACTTTACGAGTAAGTTCGTAGTTGTTTGTGGTAAAAAAAATTCTCAGCCTCTAAGTGGATTAATGTTTTTATTTGTACGCATTTATTTATGCGAGGGCAGTTGTATTTCTTTTCATTCTATATAACTTTTTAAAGGTTTTAAAATTTGGTTTTTAATTAAAAATGTATTGTGCAAGTAATTTTTTTCAAGTCACTTAAGTTCTTTTAGCTTATGAGTCGACCCTCGCATTTTATCCCATACATTTTATTGGTTAAGTGCTTATACTTCGCATTTTTGTAATATGAAATACAACAACAATTAAAATAACAACAATGCCAACAATACTTACAACCACAAAAATCCACTTGTTAAAACCACTTGTCATGCCTTTTATTAACCACTCGAACACTTTCGTATACACTGGTTCACCACTGTTCTGCTTAACCCTTTTCAGTAGTTTTTTTTTTTTTTTTTTTTTTTTTTTTTGGTTTAACATTGCCATGCAATTTATAAGCCTTTATTTGGTGTATGCATTTTGGTCGTATGCGAAAAAACCTGCTAAATTCTTAAGCAATTGAGCAAATTCATGTAAAAAACCAATGTATTGATATCTGCTTTTTATTTTCTTTCCTTTTTCCTTTTGCAGTGGCTGTTAATTGTTTCCCTTAATGAACTACTGTAGACCAAACACATACACAATTTTTTAGTGGATCTTTATAAATCACTAAAAGTGATTTTTTCTTTTGTGTGTTGGGGAAATACTTTTTTATAATTTAAGATGTAGAGCGTTGCAATATACGAGATTTCTTCTAAAAATGTAAGTTTTCAAAATTTTTGTGAGATTTTTTGGGTTTCTTCAAAATTATATCTTTATGTGCTTCATTAAAATTTAATTGGTGAGTTTTTGTTGTTTATCGGTGAATAATTTATTCAAGTAATTTTAAGAGGTTTTTATTATTTTTTGCCGTCCAGAGATATTTTGCGGACACCAAGACAAATGGTAATCACACCGTGCAAGGTCAATATTATACGGTGAATATCTTCTCATCCCATTGCTGTCAATTTTTGCTGGTCATCAAAGGTGGGTGTAGTCTGGCACAGCACGTTGTGGCAAAAGTTTTGTAAATAAGTTCATTTTAAAAAATGAAAACTACGGAAAACTTATATGGGGTAAATTTTTATTAATTATTATGTGTTTAACGAAAACAATTATAAAATGAAGTTTTTGTTCCACCAACTTTGAAAGGTTACAAAATACGTATGCTATTAATTTAATTAACTATTTCTGACGCTTAGACACACGTATATGTCACTATACTAACGTTTATTAACACAACATGAATTCATTCAATTGGACGGTTATAGCACCATTAAAAAAAAATCGAGTTATCCTATCGAAAAAATCAAAATTATATTTTCTAAGGTTTGTATTTTTGCTCTGCAAAGGTTTCAAGTATATTTTTATATGGGTTATTTAGTCCTGAGTGTCTCGTTTCCAGCGTCTGCTCACCAGAACACCTTTCTTTGAAATTTCTAACTACTTTATTTTGTTTTTTTTTTTTATAACAGTAAATAACACGGTGCAACAAATTAACACGTGTGATGTGGTGCTTCGAGTACAACAGTAATCTGTTTTTGAAATTTTTGAAGCACCTGAACAATCTTGAAGTACTGATAAAAACCCGGGTTTTCGTACTTTTATGAACTTATGATCTAATAATTTATGTGAATATTTAACAATTTTAAGTTTTGAAAAAAGGAAAAACTAACTTTTTAATTGATATATATTTCGCTTAAGTAGTCTTGATAGATTATAATTCAAAATGATTTTAGACTATTTATAGATAAGCCAAAGCTAGGTCAGAGTACAAAATTTTTTCAAAAATGTCAAGGATAAATATCGATCTACTAAAAAGTTAATATGTTTATGTAGAAACGGCGAAATTTTTCGTAAAAAATCAGTGGTATGACATTTCGCCAAGCGGAAGAACCTATTAATAAAATATTTAAAAAGTTACAGAGCATATCGAAAGAAAATGTGGGCGCGGCTACTTGTAAGACTCCTATCACAAAACAAGTGAATGTGTCTAAAGGCCCAACTATGCTTACTTAAGCTACTGTGAAAAACTTAACGAAAGGTCTGTCAAATACGTAATCATGTGTTAGTGAGAACATGACAATTGCTCTCTGAGAGTTGTGTTGAATAGAAAATTACCTATTGGTATCTGGTATCTGGAAATTATTTTTCATTAAAAATAAAAAATTGTAATAATAATTTTAAAAATTTAAGTATTATCAAAAAAATAATACAATTTTAATAAAAATATAAAAGAAAATCTGCATAAACGCACGTTCAATCGTCGCTGTTTCAGCGTCGAATAAAAGTTAGAGTATCCATTGCACAATGTGTTTCTTTTGCTATTGTTTTGCATATAAGACGCAAACAACTGTTTACGGACGTAGAACGCGATTGGATTCGCTCAAAATGTAAGCAAAAGAAACTGAACGAAACTTGACACATTTGATTGTGTTTATTCGTGCAGTCATTAAAGCTATCCGTCGTATATTATAGTTGAGCCTTAAGGAAGCAAAATGTATTTTTCTTTTATCTTCTGGTAAAGTGGATTTCAATTTAAGCAGTGGCGAAGATATTGATGAAACACAAAGTGATAGCAAATATATACATATTTAAAAATGTATCTTAAAATTACACTAGTCTACAGAAAAACTTGCCCTTAAATAAACTATATAAACTATAATAATTTTAACGCGCTGTTTTCAAATCCGTTATACGTTTTTTTCATCGGAATCAAATTTTTTTATGGGCGTTGCAAATTTTTTCGCCCAAATTATTGTAGTTATGTCAGTATATTTCATCATAACTTGAAGACGACTTAATGAAATTACCACCAAATTTTTAGGAACAAAATTTCGTACAAATCAACTGAATACAGCTTTTTCGTATTTTAAACAGTTTCGGAGTTATTAGTAACTTAGTTGCAAAAAAAAAAAAAATTTTCGCGCTAAATTAGAGCAATTTTGTTTTATTCAAAAAGTCATAAAACTTTTTCCAGAAATCGAATTTTACATGTTAAGCACTTAAATGAAAGCCTAAAAGCTTAACATAATAACCCATAAAGGTAGGTGCCAACTTTGACTAAAATATGCGATACATTATTAGGGAACACACAAAAATAATGAGAGGAAATGTGTAGTAGGAAACAATGTTTCGAAGAACTGGACGTCGGGCAGATGAAATGTTCGGATAAATGATTTTGTGCTTCTATTATCTCGTTAATTCACCCGTAGCGGTCATGCAGAAATAACAATCATGTTCGTGATTTTGTAGTCCACTCCATATTATTGGTTTCATAAATGGCATCATCTTACTATTGCCACACTCTTAAAATCCTTGCACAAGTACTATAACATACTTTTGGTGGCCAGTATTTGTTTCTTTCATAGAATGTTTATATGCTCAAATCTAAAGAGTTTTTGCAAGTCCAAGCCCTTGACATATGAAAAAAAAAAATTGCTTTAATTTTTTGTTTTTTTCAGTTTTGTTCAGTTGCTTTATAAGAAATTTTGTACCCAAACATTTAGTGGTAATTTCATTAAAATCGGTCCAGTCGTTTTCAAGTTATGATAAAATATATTTACATAACTACCATATTTTGAGTGAAAAAAAATTGAGCCCAATGGAAAAAAAACTGAGAAAGGATCAACTCAACTCAACTTTTTCATCAAAATCATTATATTCCATATATTTTTATTTAAAGATGAGAAAATTGTTTGTTTTTGTAGACCAGTGTTATTAAATGCGTATTGTATCCTTCGATACTTTTATGATTATGTATTTACATCAGCTTAGCGGTTTTAATAAAACAACAAGTTTTTTCTAATTTTTAAATTGTTTTTTTTTATATTTTTCAAAACAAACTTAAATTACTTCATTGGTTTCTAGTAGCAAGAACACGACCTTTCCAATGATACCCATATCTTATACTCAAACCCAGCGGTCTAGTTGATTCTAGAAATGTCACCATCCTGCCACACTATAATATAATTAAAACCACTGTAATATAATTAAAAACAATGCATTTTCTAGAATATTTCAATTCAATCAGAGGAGATCACAGAGAAAATTCTCTGTATTATCTGATTTTCTTTGAGAAAAATTTCTGATCACAGCACGTTTTGAGTATTCGTTTGTTTGTTTTCTGGACACTATTTTCTAAGATGTTTTTCATATATAAATATCGGTTTAAATATGATATAAATTATTAGACAATCAGTCGATTCGTTATCATCTTGTTTTAACATGAAAATGATAAACCTTTCTTGTATAACTTAAATGTCATTACTGTTTCAAGTGCAATTAAGACGTGTAGAGTGTAAGTTTGTTTTGTTTTATTTGACTTTTATTCTGTTTTTATTTCAATCTTTTTTTTAATATTTGTTTATTGCCCACTTCTTATAGGAACTGTAGACAATAACAGCATGTGTTATAAGCATATACAATAATATAGTCGTTTATAAGTACACTGTTCATTTAAATTGTGCTATGAAATAAAGTATTTAAAAAAACATAGTTAGAATGAAATAAAGATTATATTTGAAAAATAAAAAGTTTATTTCTCCCACTTTAACTTCATTCTTTTAGTTTTTTTCCGCATTCATTTCATGTGAATACTGAATTTATTGTCATTTACGACTTTTAATAATTTCCGTTTGTTATAAAAATGCAATCATAATACAGAAAATTTATTGTTTAATATTTGCATAAGAGTAGTATATATGTATGAGGAGAATTACTTTGTAATTTTCATCATTCTCACATAAGATATTATTGTTTTGGTATATACATAAGCCACTGTGCGCATGAGTAATGTTGGCTAATAAATATCGCTCATACGCCTAAAGGTATTAAAGAAAAGTAAAAGTATGTACGAAAGTTTGATAAAATGGGGTATTAATACCGAAAAATAAACACAAACACTTTTGAAACAAAAATATAAAAAATTAAATGGCGTATCGAAATATTTGTTTTAATTTAAATCAAATTTATTTCTTTTAAAAGGGGAAAGGAAATTTTTCTAAAGTAACTTTGAAAATATATTTAATTTTAAATTAGGCATCCACCCTGGAAATTAGTTGAAGACTTTATTTATAGAAACAAAAACATACTTTATTTCAAAGAAATTTATATTTTTATCATTTAAGATTTTCTGTGTATTTTTTTTTTTAGGTTCTTAGTAATCTAATCTGTTTTTCTTTAAAATTAGGCTTGCGGCTACAAAACATCATAAAAATAAACAATTTCTTAAAAATAATTTTTGTTTTTCAATTTTAAGCAAATAAAATTTGTTTTCTCTATAAACAGGTTAAAATTAAAAAAATATTTGTCATTAAATTTTCTTTGTTAGAAAACATTATTAAAATCGCATTATTCTGTGGAAAGCTGTCCATCTCTAAAAATTGAAGAAAATTCCGAAAATTACCGTCATATCTTGCTTTCATAATGTACAAAAGATAAGAATGATCTGATCTGATATTTTTTTGTGTTTAAGATGTATCTCGATCTTATTGAATTGAGAAGGACTGGCACGTGACCAGCGTAGCTAGGGTTGCAGATGTTGCTACTGAACTAGGTATTCATAACTACACAGTTAGCAACCTTTTGTAAGAAACCGGACACACAATGAAGTTTGATGTTGCGGTGCCCATTTGAATTAGTAGTTAAAAAATCTAATAAACGAAATTTCCATTTGCGGTTCACTGTTGAAACGGAAGGATATCGAATCATATCTTTTGCTCATTTTCTTTGAAGTATATAAGAATCGAAATTTTTTTGACAGGCTGGCGGGGAGGAAGGGAGAAAAAATAAACTATTAGAAATGACGAAGGACGTTTAGTGACAGCAACGTCCGAAAAATTTCATCCGCCCACATATCCCCATTTTTGAAATATCCTCTATTCCGTAGGGGCCTAAGATGGCCTTTTTTTCAAAAAAAACCTTATAACTTTTGAAAAAACAAACTGTTAGACATAATGAAGCACGTTTGTTAATCAGGAGGTTTTCCTGAACGGCATTCGAAAAATTGTTCGCCCACATATTAATATTATTGAGAAAAAGGATTCTTATCCTAGGCAAGGCCTAAAATGGCCTTTTTCAAAAAAACCCTACAACTTTCAAAATGTATTTATTTATTTCGATTTCTGCAGAACTCTCTCAATGGTGTAAGTTTATATTTCATTGAAGACTACAAAATGCAATTGGATCAGATATTTTACATTGTTGGAATAATGGCTTTAACCCAAAAATGGCAAATGTTTATGAAGCTCGTTTAAAATATACGCACAATTTGTTTTATTGTAGAAAAAGAACATTAGAAAGCCTATCTAAGTAGTAAGGGTGAACGAAATGTTATATTTACTGCCACATAATGACAGTGTAAGGCGCAAACCGATAATGCCATATAGAGAATCACCGTTTTCTTATGCTCTATACACGATGCGCACTCGTTTTGTTTAATAAATCTATTCGATATAGTTAAGATAATAAAGTCGTTTAATTCTTTTCAACTAATCTGTGACTTGCTTTGAAAGCCTTCTGGACTTATTCTTAACTGGGACATGCATTGACTTGCACCTATTCTTACAACTCCGACATTTCTCCTTAGAGATTTATTAGAAGACGTTCCTTACATTCTTAATTATTGTAATTCTTAATTAAAGGTTTCAACTTAGCCAAACACTCCTTCTTTTGTTGCCTGTAAATTTTTTTAAAAGCCTTCTTCAGTTCTTACATAGACATATTTAAGTTGGATACGTAATATTACATCTAGTGCCCTTAAAGGTGAATCGTCTGTGATAGTCTTACTTATAATTCCATTAACGTCATCCATAACACCGAGGGGTATGAGTCATATTATAAACATGCTCTCATAAGCATTGGATATTAAGTAGATTATGTTTACAATAAATATGAGTAGAATGTGCCTGTCAGCTTCTGCGTGTGCCTTAACATAAGTGGCATTTAGGTTAAAAATTAAGGCTATACTGTTTTAGTGTTGTAACCAGTCTTTGCTCAGAGGCTAAAGTTTATCTAAATCCCATTGAGCCATCAGCATTATTGTTTGTATTGCAACTAAACAGCCTATAACTGGAATTTAAGCTTAAACTGCAATCACTACGTGTAGTCTTTAAAGTTCCGTACTCTATAGAGTTCTTATTGCTACCCGTCAGTATTGGTACCAAATTTAAGACTCTGGTGAGATTTTATTGAACTTTTTTTTTCAAATTCTGGCACCAGAATACCTACGAGTAGGTAAACCTTATTTTCGCTGAATTAGTCACCGGAAACTAGCCAAAAAGTGCGTTAAATTTCAGATTTTTGTACAGAAAGTATTTCGCTTTTTAATAAGAATTAATTTTTGTCATTAGCAAGTTATTAAATATTAAAAAATGTGTTAGCAGCATAAAAATAAGGAAACCAAAATGGTGTTTTTAGATACCTATGAATGCTTAGATAATTTGCTTCGGAAACTACGATTAAGTGCTTCAGTAAATTAACTTGGCTTTACATAAAATTTAAGTCACCAATAGATAAATAAATTGAGAAAACTTTCACTATTCGTGGAAAAAAAAACATCACCAGGACGATAACACAGAAAACTATGATCCGTTTATAAAGCTTTAAGTAACGGAAGCAATAGATATGAACAAGTAGAAATCGACTCATGAAACCTATGCTGACGCTATTGATGAATTTGTCCGAGAATATGACGGCAATAAATGTTATGATGACGACAATGATCAGGAGTGTGAGATTAGTTTGGAAGAGTTTTATAATCTAGAAGAGGAAGGTGAAGAACAAAGTAAAAGTATAATGAGTAGGGTATATAAAGGGTGCTCCAACCGAAAGGCACGATGTTAGTTGTAAATGAAACAAACTGTTTTCAGAAAATTATCTGAATATTTTTTATTATAATAGAAGGATCTATGACAATTATGCTTGAAACAAAATATCAGCTGAATGCTCTCCACGGCTTCGGTGGCATACTTCTATCCATCTGTCCATATTTTCAATGACTATGAGAGATAATTGTGGTTTAATGTCATTAATGTGCCGAATTATCTCGTTCTTTACCTTTTGTATTGTTCTTGGCTAATTGACGTATACTTTTTTTTTAAAATATCCCCAACGGTGTCGAATCACACGATCGTGGCGGCCAATGAACATCGCCAAGACATGAGATAACACGCGCAAAGGAGCGATTGTTTCGTTGGCTGCGGAAAGTGAAACCATCCTGTTAGAAGCACATATCGTCTAGGCCCATATCCTTAATTTCTGATCACAAGAAGTCTGTTATCATTTCGCCATAGCGAGCACCATTCACGGTAACTGCTTGGTCGACCTCATTTTCAAAGAAGTACGGCCTGACGACACAGCTAGCCCATAAACCTCATCAAACAGTCACTCTTTGTGTATACATTGGCTTTTTAACCATCATTAGTGGATTCTCATTTGCACAATTCTCTCGATTTTGGATACATACTGATTAAACGATATGCATTTTGATTTTAGCGCCCATTTTGGTAAAAGGCCTTAATAATCTTAACGTACTGCTCCTCTCCATGGCTGAATTTGTCACACACAGAAGCAAAAAATGTCAAATTAAGTTGGGCAAAAAACTTGACGCTAAGGTGGGACTCACAATTAGCACCATGCATTATGGTTGGATCAGGCTTTAGTTTGATCTTATATTGAAAAAGGAATGTAATTTTGAGTTTATCTTTTGTTGTTTTAGCTCAGAAACCTAAATAATTAGCCTGCGAAATTTGCCGATTCTCGAAGTTTGCAATTGCATGTAATAATTGCCAGCTTACGTGAGAAGTCTCATAATAATTCCATATGTAAAAACGCTCTGAACGTTCTTTACAGAATTATTTTGGCAAAAGCATACCTTTTTTCATTACGCTGAATGGCAAAAATTATTTTTGTTTTTTTTCCAATAAATACTTTCATATTTTGATTATTAATTTAGTTCCGTTTTGATTTTAAATATCTTTAAACCAGGACTGAAACCTTTCACTGTTTATAAAAACTTTGAACCCGAACCCGTTGAACCCATGTGAGTAGTGGTTAATAGGTTCAGGAAGTGGTTAATACAAAAAATATGCAAAACAAACAATAAAATAGCATGTATGTGAAGATAAATTTAAATTTATTCTGACAGAGCACTGTTAACACTTAAAAAGTAACTATAAATTAAAGTAAGGAAAGTAAAGTGAAGTCGGGAGTAATAGCACATCCTAGTTGCAATGGTGTTCCATACCTCCTTTCGTAGATCAGCTTTGGAGCCAAGGCTTTAAAAATTGTGGAATGGCAGTAAATGTCTTTAAAAAAATTTGATTTTTTAATTATTCTTCTTTCTGGTTCATTGGTGATCTCCATTCTATGGGAAAATGAGAGATGGCTGCAATATCACACTATATGGGGAGAGTGGTCCAAATAGTCCCTAATGAAAGTGTGGTGGTGTTGTTCCTGAAATAATTTTGAAACTGGGGAAATTTAAATAATATTTTTGAAAAGGTCAACTGCTATTCGAGAATTTTGAATATATTTAACTAGAGCTTCTACTAACGGTATTATTTCCAAAGGAGCAGAAAATGTCGAATTAAAAAAGACGTTTCGAAAACTGTGTTACCCTTATGTATATCACTATGCCATTAAAAGTTTTTTTTTTTAAAAAAAAGCTGTAAAATAAATAATTTTTACACCAGTCAGCTTAAATTCGATTCTTAATCACTGCCAGCTTATTAACGAGTTTAATAACATAAAAGTATAAGCTTGATATAGATTTTAATTAATTTATTCTGCTTAAAATAATTTTTTGTATTATTGATTATATTTAGAAATTGAATTTAAATTGCACCAATTCTGCCTCTTTCCCCTTCTCCACTCTTCACAACGCTTCACATACAGCTACGAAGGGCTTGGTTTTCAATTAGGGTAAAGCTCGCTGGACTGAGCTTAACGATTTCTACGGGCATTTTAATTGGAAACTTTGTTTCCTTGATCCAAATGTGAATGTCATAGCCGAAAAGGTTGTTAATATAATAAAGCTAGGACGGGATAACTTCATCCCATCCAGAAAGCTTCAGATTAAATCAAGGAATAAATCTTGTTTTAATCAGACGTGCAAACTTGCAGTCAGATCCAGAGAGGAAGCGTTCAGAAATTGGCGTCATGACAAATGAGATCATACTGATTCGCTACTCAAACAGGCGAGATTTCCGTGTGCCGCAGTACGTAGGCGCGTAAATACTTTATACGAGCAGCGCCTGCGTGCTAAAGTTCTTACTTTTCCGCGGGGAAGTAAGAGCTTTTGGACATTCATTAAAAGGCTTAGGAACGGCGCTAATTCTGTCCCAGTCCTTATAAACAACGACCAAGCATTCACAACCCCGGTTGAAAAGGCAAAACTACTGGCTGAAATGTTTGCAGGTAATTCGAACTTGCCGGAGATCAACCACTGCCCGAACTTAAAAGAGTATTAGTAACTATGCCTAGTAGATTCTTTCGTGCCCGTGCAGTTAAAAGGATTCTTACAAATCTTAACGTTAATAAGTCTTCTGGGCCGAATGGCATTCTAGCACTGGTCCTGAAGCAGTGCTCTTCGACACTTGCGCGTCGGTGCGTCTTATCATGCGGGTATTTTTCCATCTTGCTGGAAGGTTGCCAATGTGACCGCACAATTGCACTTTGTTCGGCACGTTTCAAAGTTATGATGACTATGATTAATCACCACCCTGTGAAATATTTAGAATCCGACAATTTGCTGAGCGATCGCCAATATGGTTTCCGTAAAGGTCGCTCTACTAATGATCTGCTGGCATTACTCTCTGAAGGGTAGAACAGGTCCATTCATGGATTTGGTGAGAGTAAGGTTGTGGCCCTGGATATTTCCAGAGCGTTTGACAGAGTCTGACACGAGGCTCTCATATTCAAACTTATTAAATTCAGGGGTACAGCATGGCTCTGTTCTTTCTCCAACTCTATTTCTAATATTTCTTAACGACTTTCTTTTTCTTACTCCTAATCCTATCTACTCTTTTACAGATGACAACAACATTTGTCATTCATATTCGTTTGATCGTAGGGCGAGCCTTTTAGAGATCGAGGCGAACAGGCGGAATATGAACGACACACTTACAAAAGACCTGTCGAAAATCTCTGAGTGGGGTCGCGCGAACAGGGTCGACTTTAGTGCTCGCAAGACCCAATGCTTATTTCTGACACACAGACGTGGTGGTGTGTTGTCATCTGTATCAATGGGTAATGTTGATATTGAGAAATCAGATGCTCTTGATGTTCTGGGCATGAGAATTCACTGCGACGTTCGTTGGAAAGAGCACATATTTCGGATGTCGAAAGAAGCGGTGCAAGAATTACTTCACTCCATCTGATCTAATGTTTACAAGACCTATATCCGACCCAAATTGGAATACAACTCTCATGTACGGGCCGGTGCTTCAAAGTCTATTTTGGAGCTTCTCGACCGCGTACAGGAGAGGCCGAAGGTGGGGTGGCCAACTCTATCGATTCATAAGAGCATCGTCGCAATGTGGCGTGTGTTTCATTGTTCTATCGGTACTATAACGGAATTTATTCGGATGAAATTAAGGAACTAATTCCTAGTAATCATATATTCTTACGTAGTACTCGTATTTCTCGTGGAGCACATCGCTTTGTAGTTGATTGTCCAGTAAATCGTACAACACATTATAGGGAGAATTCGTTCTTTGGTCGGACTATTCGTTTGTGGAACAATCTTCCTGCGAATGTCTTCCCTGCCACTTACGACATGAGCAAATTTAAATCGAACGTCCACGGACATTACTCTCTCTATCCTCCTTTCTACAACCTATTTTCCTAGTACCAGCACAATGCACTGCATGAGTTAGGGTTATCCCATGAGTGCTGGTCTCACTGAAAAAAAAAACAAATCTTTAAAAATTAACAATTATTTTTCAAATAACAGTTATTAAATTAAAACAATAATTTTATTAATTTTAGTCTATGCTAACACAAACACTTGTTCACATTAAATATTTTTTTGTGGTTCAATTATTTTTTCACTTTTATATTATTTTTGACCATCTGTTGTTGTTGGAATTTTTTGTTTTTGTGTTTGTTTTTGTTTTTGTTTTTGTTTTCATAATTCTCAGCTATAATCTGTTTAATATATTATTTTCAGAAATATAATTCATTCGTGTATTAAATATATGCGTAATGAAGCTGTTATTTAAATAATAATACTGCAACAATTTGTTCCTGAAAATCAGATATGAGTCCTATAATGCCATTTGCTGTGTGTTGAATATATTACAACAATATGTGAGTAAGTATGTACATTATGCATATGTGTATACGATTTAATATTATTATGTGTAAATAATTTAATACATATTATGTGTATTTGTTTTATATAAGGCCATATTATGTTAATACATATAAAAATATGAAATTGAGAGTAGTATTAGGGTGGTTAATAATTGCATTAAAAAATGATAAATTGTAATAATATTAGCAATGTTCAAAAATAATTATTTATTTTCTAAAACACTTTAAAGTTTACCTCATATTATGAATCTCGAAGCTTGTGATAGCTCATAATTTAATTGCATTTTTCAGTATAGTCTACCTTAATGCCAAGAGAACATGGCACTCATTCAATTGGTTTGTTCACAATATTTAAGCTTTTGCAGTATTTTTATACCCATATTATGTGATAAAATTTTCCAAGTATTTAAATTTGTATGTGAGAGTGGCCGCTTAAAATGCAAAGACCATCAGTAGATATAAATTGCTATTAGAGTCTCGTATTAGTATGTTAATAAAGTGCTATTTGTATTTAAAATATTTTCTAGGTCATATTAGTACATGATACAGAATCATAAAAAGGAATATAATGACCATTAAGTTCGTATCATTTAAAGATTTAACACCAATTAAAGTATCATTTATTGTGAAATCAAAATCTATTTATTTAAATATTGTAGTTGTAAATAGTATTTTAGGTTGCAGAGAGGAGTTGACAACCACTTTTTGAAGTTTTTTGAATAAAGACATTAAAAATCTGAACAATTAATAAATAATCAGTTGTGTGTACAAACGATTTCAAAAAAAGAAAAATTTTTTTTAACTTGTGACGAATTTCGATAATGTAGGTTTATATTCGTTTAAATACACTGTTTCGTTTAAATCATCTGCATAGAGCCCCCCTTTTACTGACGATTAATGTTAAATATTGTCTAAGCCAATTGAGTTATGGCCTTAGAGTTTGCATGGGGTAAACTCCCTTCAATTCCCCTTAAAATAAAGCAAAAATGACTGCTGTAACTTTTAAAATAGTATTTTAATTAAACAAAATAAATTTAAATTTTAAACAAACTAAACAAAAGCGTATTGAAAAAATTGGTCACCAGGATAGCGCCATCAGCCATAATTTCTATTTATTGAGTTCTAAGCAACCATATGCTTAAATACTATATTTTAAACAGTATTAAGGATAATTAGTTATGCGTGTTTGAAATATCCTTGAAAATTATAAAGTTTTTCAATATAACTCAACGAAATGGTGGACCAAGTGTGTATTATTTTCTACATTAATTTCATTTTTGTGTTCTATTGTCTTCCGGAATCGTACACTTTCGTAGTCACTCATCTCCATACGGTTTTGATGACATTTAGGCTGGGCAAATAAGGTGGCCTTTCAAGGGTGTCAGCTTATGGCTCCGAATCCACGATTTAACGGATTGAACTGTATGGATTGGAACATTTTAAATTTCCAAATAATTATTCCCATAGCATTCCATGAAGAAACACTGGAACTTATGTCAGTCAATGAGCTGCACCCGATTCTATTTTTAGATTCATTGATTCATTGAACCAAGGTAATTATGGTTGATAGGCGGGTGTCTTGCCTAGCATATCATAGAGGCACAATTAAATTCATTTTTAACCGCCTAAATTATTTGTACGAAAAAAAAGAACGCAAATAAAATGTTATTGAAAATAGGTTAAATGTGACAATTTTTTTTTTTTCGTTTGAGTCCAGCGCTCTGCAGATGACCCCTAATTAGACATTGCGCATGTAGTAGGAAAATAGGTTGTGGCAAGAAGGATAGTGGGAGTAGTGTTTATTGACGTTTGATTTAAATTTATCTATATCGTTCGTGGGAAAAAGGTTCCACAAATGAAAACGAATTATCTCTTTAATGCGTTGCGAGATTTATTGAACCATCAGCTACAAATTGATGAGCTCTACGAAAAAAAACGAGTATTGTAATAAAATATGTGATTATTAAGAGTTAATTCCTTTATCTCGTCAGAGCACATTCGGTAATATTATCAATAGAACAATGAAAGACGCGCCACTATGCGGCGAAGATCTGTCTAATGAATCGATAGTGTTGGATACCCTACCATCATTAATAAGTATCTTCGCCCTCTAATGTACGCGGTCGAGAAACTCCAAAATAGACTTTGAAGCACCGGCTCCTACATGAAAGCAGTATTCCACTTTAGATCGAATATAGGTCGTTTGAAAAACCGTAGCACTTGACACTCGAAATATATGATCATTCCAATAAACGACACATTGAATTTCCATGCCCTAAGCAATATCTACGTTACCCATAGACATAAATGATTCCACACCTCTACGTCTGTGTGTTAAAAACAGAACTGAATCTTGCGTGCATTAAAATTAACCTGGTTTGCACAACTCCACTTGGAGGTTTTTCCAGGTTGCCTGTGAGTGTGTCGTTCATATTCATCCCTTTTACCCCAATCTCCTAGAGGCTTGGACTACGATCAAAAGAATATATATGTTGCTGTCATCTGCTAAAGAATAGGTTAGATTGTAAGTGAGAAAAAGAAAGTTATTAAGAAATATAAAAATTAAGTGGAAAAAGAACAGAGCCTTGCGACACTCCTATATTTATTATGAGCCCTTCGGATGAGATATTATATATAAGCACCAAAAGCAGTAAGTTTCGACACAGGCACCTCATGCCAAACTCTATCAAACGTCTTGAAAACAACCAGAGCCACAGATTTGTTTTCATCAAAACCATGAATGCATTTATTCCATCTCTCAGAGACCATTGTCAGCAGTTCGCTAGTAAAATGGCATTTGCGGCTGCCGTGCTAACGATCCCTTAGCTAATCTTTGGACTCTAAATACTTTACAAGATGGTGATTAATCATACTCTCCATTACCTTGGAGAATGGCGAACTAACTGCTATTGGTCGATAGTCTTAAGAGTTGATAGTCCCATGTATTTTAGGGATTTGAGTTAAATTAACAACCTTTCAGCAGGATGGAAAAATATCGCCACGATATGATACACTGAAATGGTTGGCTGATGGACACGAAAACGTCGAAGACCACTGTTTCCGAACCAGTGTTGGTATTCATATACACAGGAAAGTACAAATATAATCTTTAGAATGAGTAGAGAACAAGCCGACAAACCTAACTGGTGTTGACGCTATATAGCAAGGCAATGGGCTCAAAATGGGAACACTGTGCAAGGGAGTCGTATTGGCTGTATAGTAGCGCGATCAGGTCAACATCAATAGAGAGGCTGTCAATGTGCAAAACTGCAGAAGGTGCAGTGTTCGTGGTCTTTAGAAATAAACGGAGCGATGCAAACCACATAAACTAGAGCTCTGGAGCCTCACTTTGGAATACTGGGACAGTGACGAGAACTGCAAAGATATTTTGGAGGATTCGAGCTGTGATAGGGTAAAGGGTGGCTTTTTAGGCGTACTGATGGGATACTCAAATTTATGGTTTTAACATGAACCGCTTAGGCGTAGCGGTAAAGATTTTGCACAAAATAGATTATCTTTCCTAGGGAGCGATACGATTTAGGTCATTTGTCACCTCATGGATCATAAATGAAAGACACTAAAGAATTATGCCAACAACACGGAATCTATTTTTTCGTTTTCGGTTAGCATACTACGGGCTAACTCTAGCCTAGTTGTGTGTTTGTTGACATAGGATGTATATAGTGGTATATGTGTATACCCTTCCATATTTTGGAGAAATGCCCACTTATCCTCCCATGAGTTTTCATATTTTTCAAAAAGGCAATTTTTTAAAATTCGTTGTTCTCAAATGCGGTGATTTTTCCAGACATCCCACTTTATGGACACTGTTGTAGACCCTTTGGGTAACCATATTTATATAGTGGTTTTTTGGGAGCATCTTCATATTTTACCGAAATATTCACTTATCCTCGGACGATATTTTACATTTTGTATGTCATCACTGTTAATCTCTTAACAGTACTCTGTTTGAATATGTTAAAAAAGTGTGGTTGGTGTCTTGGCTTTTCAAATTCGAATTTATCTTCACACACATCTTAAAATTAATTTGTACGATAGTAATTTGCTTTTCACCCAAGTTCAGTTACTTGTCAGGTTAATGTTAAATTTAAAGTTTTTATTAATATTCTTTCGTATTTTACACTAAACAGTTTAATCTTCTGTGTACTTTATTTTTTATATAAAATTCTATTCCTGCGGATTCTCAGTACAAAAAAAAGGAAAATGTCATTGAATTGAAATCAAAGTAAAATTTTGCAATTTATAATTTTCAATTCATTTGACTTAAAGCCATTAATAAATGTCAATAGGATTTTTACGACTGTCTCTCTTTAAAAGTACGTTTTTGGCCAGACACTCTATTCTTTTTTTATTTTGTAGCAAAAATATTGATTTTTTTTACAAATAAATTTAAAACAGTGAAGAGTTAAAGATAAGAGAAAACACATCATTTATAAAGCTTAACATAAAAAGCAGCAAACTGTCAAGCAGGCATCAGTTAACAAACTTAAGTTAGAGTGGGTCAAAGAAAATAAAATAAAATCGAAATATATATTAAGAAACATATTTTTCTATTCATAACGTTTAATAAGCAAAACAACAGGTGGCGTATACTTGATGGAAATCTCATGCAAAAATATTACTCATTAATTATACGCACCATAGTATTTATTTTATTAGTATTGAAAGAAATCTTTATAAATATTAAAGCATGGGGTCTTTTCCCTAATGTTACACCAAAACTACTTGAAAAATATACTTCTTTAGTGTAACTAATATGCTATGAGTGCGAAAATATATCGAAATATATATTTAACAAAAATTTATAAAATATTGAAAAAAATATATTTGAAACTGTTTTCATGTAACACAAACATACCTGTTTTGGTAAAAAATACTTGAAAGGAATAAAACAAAAAAAAAAAAAAAAAAAAAAATTTAAATCTTTTCAAATGTAACATAAATTGTTTCATTTTTGTATGAATAACAAGAATTTGCTGAAAAGAAAAATAATAATAAATTGAAAAATAGCCCCAAATATATTTTGCAAAGACCTTAAGGAAACAAGTGTTGATAGAGATTTATTATTTAGTTTTTTAAACTGATTTACATAAAATTCAATTTTGTATTTGATAGATGTTGAAAGTTTTCCGTAATAGTGGTGTAATAAGTAAATTCTGCGATTTATACTTAATAAAAAATTTAAGAAAAATTGAAAGTGATGTTTAAAAATTGTTAAGACAGTTAAGTTTACGATGTAAAAAGCACTCTGTTTTTTTTTTCAATTAGTAACTGCTCAAAACTATTTTACAAGCTTTATGGTTTCAAAAATTATGCTCGAGTGTAGGGTATTTTATAGTAGTATATATTTTGTTTTAGTTTATTTTATGGTAAGCTGAAATTGTATTTTTCTCTTTTTCTCTTTTATGCTATGCAATCTTTCATCGCCTATTCCATTTTAACAGTTAATAAATCTATGCAACTCTAGTAATAATATCTATGGCTACAATTTCAAATAACTGCTGCAACCAACAAAAAATTTTTACTTCATTTTTTATGTGTCTGTTGAAAAATGGCTTTAACGCCTACCAATTGGCCAGCACGAATTTAACACTCTAACATTCATTTTTATTGAGTTGCCTAAAGCAAAAAAAGAAAAAAAAATCAAGTTTAGAAAAAGAAACATTATTCATTTTATTGGCATGAGTGAATATTTTTTTGCTGACAGGAAAACAAAAGCACAATATTTCAGTGAAAACTAGCGCAAGACGTGTATTAGCAGAGAAGGCTATATTGGTTATAAATATTGGTCAAAGTCAAGTTAGTCGAGTAATTGAAATATAACTGTGATATGAGAGAAAAATTGTTGATTTTTCTTTTGAAAAATCGTAGTGAGATACGAGTATGGTTAAATGTCAGCAAGATAAATGCAATACATGAATTGATTTTTCCAAACCACTAAGAAAGTGGAAGGATGATGTAGCAAAAGCATACAATTTTTAAAATTTTAAAATTTATTTATTTATTTAATTATTTTTTTGCATTCTAGCCATCGAAACAGTTGATAACATGTGTTATTAATCGTTCTTAAGCCTTTTAGCCTGTTAGTTTTTGTTTGCTGGTATAGAAATTTTTTGTTAAAAAATTTAAAAAGAATCCCCTTCAAATATAGATTGAAAAAACTCATTATAATGTAGTTTAAAATGAAAAGTTTAAAGAGAAATTTAAACAAAAATGTGCTTAAGTTTATAGGGGAGTTAGGCTTGAAATTATATCGAAATGTCTTCTAAGTTACATTTATTTTCTGTTTAATTTTGGCCGCACCATCAGATCACTAATGATATGCTGATGAATGTGCTACAAACGAAAGGTTTTTGGATATGATTCTTGTAAACAGAAACAATCGTAAAGTGTTTTGCCAAAAATAGAAAAAAACAAAAATCTTTGAAAATTAGGATCGAATTCAAAGAATCTCTTAACGAGCACTATATAACTCTGGCCACTATATGGTTCCTAACACAATGACCGTTATAGTTTTTTTTAGATAAAGAAGAGAAATAATTGGCAAGACAGTCACTGTATGACTGTTCTTAATTACAAGAAATAATTAAAGTTTACTACCGCCGCTTACCTACCATGTAAGACACCCACTTACCAACCAAGAGGTACTCGTTTCAATCCCTGAACAGACAGTATAACAATTGCTATCGCTTCGTTATGAGTAATTTGCGCTATAAAAATCCTCTTTAACTAATATGTCTGTCGTTCGTAGCCGGAGTTAAACTGTAGATCAATTTTAATGAGTCTAGAAATATAATTGGCTGCTACTCATTAATTGATATGTAATATATCTAGTACGGGTTTCTTTCTCTATCTGATCTGTTTCAAAAATATGTCATTAACGAATGCTATACAATTTGCTGGTTGTGTACGACAGGAGCTACTATCTGTTTAAAATTATAGGTATCCAGCCTTTTTTAACAATTTCAAGCTGTAATGTATTGAGGTTTTGTTTCGCAGCTATATTCTGATAGCTTTTCATTCAATTCTTCAGTGACTGGTTAAACAGAGTTACGTGTACCTTCGACATAAAATGTGATGAGATGGAATGGAGGAAAATACTTTGTGCTCCGGCTGTATATTTCAGATATTTTAATGCTAACAAGTTGTCTTTGTATGGCTCTCGTAATAGTAATTGTATTAGGCAATACTATAGCTTACTTGAAAGGATTGGAAGGGAATTGTTCATTATGAGATTCTACATTATGGTTAAGCGATTCATTCAGATCTCTACTGTCAACAATTAAGGAGATTGAAAAAGCAAGCAATTCGATGACAAGGGATTGAATTGATCAACACAAAGCACACACATCTTTGAAGACCAGACAGGAACTAGGTGAGTTTGGATATGAAGTTTTAATGCATTTATTTCGATCTCTGTAGAATTGTCTTAATGTTGTAAGATTATATTCCGTGAAATCTTACAAAACCCTTTTGGATCAAATTTTCATTTATAAAACCTAGAAGCTCTATACTTTACACCAAAAATTGCAAGATGCTATCGATCACAACGGGACATATTCGGTTTAATAAAAAAAATGTGTTTAAATTTTGGTGAAATTAGTAACCGCATTTTTCCAAGGTATGCCCAGCGATCGAAACCTCAGTGCTCTCTTTCCTGTCCTGTTCTGAAGAATGGAGTCCCTACATTTGCGTCAACTACAGGAACTACAGGGGTATAAGTCTTCTCCCTATCGCATACAAGGTACTTACTAGCGTTGTGTGTAAACTACTGCAGTCATTCGACAACGCACTGATTGGACTTTGTCAGTACGGATTAAGACCTGGTAAGTCCATTACGCAAAATATTGCAAAAGGCTCGTGAGAATCAAAACCAGATTCTTGCATACGCTGACGATATTGACATTATTGGGCGTACTAAGCGAGATGTCACTACTGCTTTCAGTGCCCTCGAAAAAGAGTCTACCAAAAGGGGGCTAACGGTAAATGAAGCCAACTTGAAGTATTTGTTGTCGACAAGTAGGGAAGTGCAGCGTATTGGCTCTCTGGTTACGGTTGACAACTATACTTTCGATGTGGTGAATTAATTCATTTACCTGGGCACTGCCATTACCGGCGGCAACGATGTCAGTCTTGAGGTCAAGCGTAGAACTACTCTTGTCAACAGGTGTTATTATAGTTTCAATAAGCAATTGTGTAGTAGAGACTTTTTGCACGCGACGAAATTGCCGCTTTAAAAGTCGCTCATCTTGCCTGTTCTGCTCTGTGGAGCAGAAAAATGGACTTTCATATGTAGCTACTTACGTTCGAAGGAATAGTTTTACGTAAGATCATTGGTTCTTTGCGGCTTGGCTATGTAAACGTATTCGGGCTGTACTGAGTTGTATAATGACATCAAAGTTGCTCAGTGAATTAACATTCAGCGGCTACGTCGTGTGAATGAAAGAAGATGTCCAAGCGAGAAGAGTGTTCGATGGGTAAGTCAGTGGGCCTCGGCGTAGAGGACGACCTTGTCTGCGTTGGAGAGATCAGGCCGAAAAAGCTCTGTCTGCAATGGGTGTGACCAATTGGCGAATGCGCGCGCTAATCAGAAGTGCCTGGAAGGAAGTGCTGCAGCAGGCCGAAATCCGTTAAATGGGTTTTAAAGGCCAATTCTGCATATAGTTTTGCAAACATCCAATATAGTATTTTTAAAACGTTTTATTATTTCTTATAGTAAAAAAGATACACAAGCGCTATATCGCTATCTACTATAAGAAACGTACAGTGGTGTATCGATATAAGGATTCGAATTTGTGTAAATGAAAATCAAAATTATCACATCCCCTTAAAAAATTGCTAAATTTAAAATGTATTATCGAATACAAAATAGTTATCTCTGTTACAATAGCAAAATGTCCTTAACTTACATAAAATATATCTTTCAATTATTTTCTTTTGAATCCTTTTTTTCGTCCCCAACCAAGGGTATAATAATTTTTCCCACAAACTAAAAGACTAACTGTGCCTGCCACACCATCATAAATATATGTACTTGCACTCACTGCATTCAACTATTTGATTTGTTTGTATGGCTGCTCCACATCATTCATTTATAATGACTTTCAATTTTGTTGCAATAAAACTGTTTGTTTTAATACTTAGTTCAGCAGTACCGGGCTTAAATGTTTGTTGTATTGTGTTGTGTTGGCGTTGGTGGTTGGCAAAATTAAATTGAAAATGAAAACTAAAATACATAACAATAGAAAGAAAGCAAACAAAAAAAGTATTAATTAACAATTTGTAAGCCAAAATCCAAAAGGGAGCAAAAAAAAAAGAAAATGTTTTAAAATAATTTTCAAATTGTGCAGCATTTGTGAAGCATTAAAATTGGAAAAAAGCCAAATTAAAATTAGAGCAGAGCATATGTATGTTTTATTGTTATTTTTTTACATTTCTTTTTTTTGTTGCTGCAATTTTCTAGTTGAAATAGAAATTTAAGAGCAGATATAAACATACATATGTTGTGAAATTGAAACATTTCTTGTAATGTATGAATGTTTTTAATGGCATTCCTATGCCAATTGTATATGGGAGGCTTATTAATTTATGGGCTTTATTTTAATTATACCATTAGGATTAGAAATTATTGAAATAAATTGGAATTAAATTATGTGCAACTGCAAGAGACTCTTCCAAATTTTCTAAAGTCAAACAAATTACCTACTGTGAGCAGAAATATTGTTTCATAAATATTTACAATTTAATTTTTATACATACTATACATACTTATATATAATTATTCAATCAGATGTTTATAAAAGCACTGATTTGCTTTTTAATATAGTATACTAGAGTAACCCTTCCCGCGTTGCTAGGAGCCTTTGTGTTGTATACCTATAAAATGTATTCCTCATAAGAAAAATTTAAAGGAATGTATTAAAACAAATGATATGCATTGGCTATAAAAATTTATACAAAAATCAATATTTACTTTGTATGGGTGCCACTCACACTCATCCATTCCGCCTAACTTTTGACTGATATTTTGTATTGACCACAAAGTTATAAAAGTTTTAAAGATATAGACATAAAAATATAAAATTTTATAAAGGCGTGGTACCGCCCAGTTGAACAACAAACCATTAGTGAAAGTTCATTTTTGTAACCCATGTATTGGATTGTAAATCGGTTTAGTGGTTCTCGAGTTATAACATAACTTATTCTTATATACAGTGGTTCCAACCCAAATTCGGACACTATACCAAAATATTTTCGATCGCTTAAAAATCATACATTTTAATAATTTTTTAATTTTAATTTAATTTTAAAATTGAATTTAAAAACGCTTTCAAAATCGAAATGACTTGCACAAGCCAAACTCGGACAATAACTTTTATGGGTTAAAAACTGCAACTCTGTTATTCTAAATGCGGCCAACTTCGCTGATATAATTTATATATTTATTTATTTCAGTTTCCGAAAATAAAACAGAGTAAGCAGAGCTAAAATCAAGAAGATGTCTAGACAACGGGAACACTCTAGTATCGAAGAAAGAAAGCTTTTTATTGAGCACAAAAGAAGAGAAAAATGTGTTCGCAAAATTTCAAAAATTGTTGGCAGAAGTCATTCTACTGTGCACGATATAATAAAACGTTTCAAGGTTAATAAAACGAACACAACAAAATATTTTCTGAGTCAGAAGAACGTTTTTGTGTTACAAAAATAAAAGCAAATCTGCTATTGCTGAAAGTGAACTTAGTAAGAAATTTGCTTTACAGAGTTGGTCTTAATGGTAGAAGAGCTAGACAAAAACCTCTTATTACTAAGCGCAATCAAACCAAAAGACTTAAATGTGCAAGAGAGTCTCAAAATAAGGGTTTTTATTTTTGTAGAAATGTTATGTTCACCGACGACAGCATATTTAATGTGTTAGAGTCGGATGGTAAGCCAATAGTATGGAGGGAACATAGTCAGGAAATACGTTGGAATAACTTGGAACCGACAGTAAATCCTGGGGGTGTTTTAGTGCTTGTCTGTGGCTCATTTTCTGCATTAGGTCCCGGATTTATTGACACTAACATGCATCAAAATGTTTACTTAAACATTTTAAAAGAAAACTTGCCAAAAAGTGTGGATAAGCTTACTCTGGATAACGGTTGGTATTTTTACCAAGATAACGAGCCCAAACACAAGGTTTGTGGGCCTTGTAAGATCTTGGCTGCTATCTAATATGCCACACTTCAGGGAGAGACCACCCCAGAGCCCCGACATAAGTCCTATTGCAAAATTGTGGGATTATCTCAATAAAACTTCAAAGCTAAGGGCTCTATTAAAAGTATGGGAAAAAATACCAGCTAGTCACTGCCAAAAATTGGTCGAATCTATTCCCAAAGACTCCAAATAATTACGCAAAAAGAGGGTCTGCACACAATATAATTATTTTATAACAATAAGTAATATTCTCAGCCGTCCGAGATTCGTTTGTGTAACTTTTTGTTTTTTTTTTATTTTAAATTTAAGACTTTTTAGTTTATTTTTACTCACATCTACTGAATTTTTACTTTGTTTTCCACTCCTAATAGATTAATATATGCGAGTATATAATAAAAAATCAAACAAAAGTTTTTCTTTTATCAACAAAATCAGTTTATTATAGTGTCCCAGTTTGGCTTGTAGCCACTGTATACACATAAAAACAAAATGTGTTAAACACAAAATTACAAAGATTAAATACTGAATGCTTGTGAACTTGAAAAGCCGAATATATATTTGGTTTTTGAATATAAACGTTCAGCAGTTAAATATGAATTTATAATTCTACTGAACGAAAAAAGTACGCTTCTCCATCTATGAGTTAAACTTTTTGTTACGATTATTTTTAAGGTTTTTCTAACCTATGTTCTGAGTTGTCATTGAGAAAAATAGAATAAAATATTCAGCCAATTTTTTCATAGAAAATGTAAAAATTTTCGTCCAACAAAAATATTTAAAAAGAAAACTCTGAACGCTTTATTCAAAAAACCTGAATGCAACATCGTAAGAGTACTTTTAAATAAATTTAAGTATTTTATTTAACACTCAACAAACAATTTAACAAGTGTTGTAATCATAACTAATATATAAATTTACATAAACATACGTACAGATGAATAGGGTGGGCCATTTACAAGTTTAAATTTAAAAATGCAATAAAACTAAAATGGTTTGAAATTGTGGCAAATTTGTTTATTTTATTGTGAAATACAATTATTTCGGTTAGAAATGATATATTATCTCATTCATATTTTCGAGAACTTCTTTGAGGGTATAGGGTCGTATCTCGGCTAAGGCATCACGAATGTTGGCCCACAAATCGTAAATTGTGTCCGGTAACACTTGTTTTTGACGGCCCACGAAAAATAGTCCAACGGTGTCAAATTGCAGCTTCTTGATGGCCAACTGACATCAACATTTGAGCTAATTAAGCGGCCATCATAAGTTTGACGCAATAAATGTATTGTGAAACCGATTCTCTTTAAATCTGGAAACAGAAAATAGTTGCTGGTGGCTTAACGTGGACGTTATGTTGGGAAGTATAGCAGTGAGCACACATGTCTTGTCTTAATGTTTTATTTTACAGGTAATCAATATAAAGACACTACACTTCATTCAAGACAAAGAATAACGGCACTCACTTTATAGATTCTACTTTGATCTCTAGTGTGTTGTTATAGATGTTTTGTCTGCAGTTACATAAAGGCTAAGAAACTAGTTTGGACTGTGTCTAAATATCTTTAAGTACTTCTTTAAGGTGGTAACATGTTTGCCTTTATGGTTGCGTATAAATAATCGCTCATGATGTTGTTCCTTCCTCTGTCCCTCACCCAATATGTTCAATATAATTCTTTGTATTTTGTCGTTTATTTGTAGTTTCCTAACGTATTTTTATATACGACACTAACAAAGCCCAGTAAACCAATTTTTAACAGGCTTACCGCTCCTGAGCAAGAAGGATCTAAGTGTCCTAACGGGCTCCTTAATGGAGCACTTTAACTAAAGGGTTCGCTTGATTCGTATAGGCGTGACGAAGGACACTGTAAAGCTTTTCAGGAGAATGATGAAACCATTGAATGCTTTCTAGAGAGCCCTAATGGTTACGTATTCAAGGGAATAGTGAATGAAAAGCACTTAATGAGTATGTCAGGAACTAAAATGATACTTAGCAAGCTTAGAACGGACCAAATCTGGGTTAGCTATACTTCTACGAACATGGGATTTTTGTTGCCTTTTTTTAAACCAATAAACTTATTAACATTAAAATTTATGATACAGTATCTCCTTAGTATTTATTTCAAAAATCTTTTAATTTTTGTCTCTGTAAAAAAAAATTCAAACAAAATATAATAAAAGCAACCACTTGTACCACTTGTACCATGTAATGCGTCCAAGTCGAATCCAATATACGTACCAAATTCTTAATAGCGGACCGAAAATATTTCGTGTTCAATGAATTGTAGTTTTCACCGTTTACTTTAACAGTGTAATTTTAGTATTTCTATGAAATTTTTCAGCGAAATTTTATTTATTCTTACAGTTGGCAAAACTTCTAAACTTCTAAGTAAAATGGAAATCCTCACACATTCATCCATCAGTAAAAGCGCTTCTAATACAATTATATCTGAAAGTAACTAATGTGGTGTAGAATACCACTTAATAGTAGTTAATCTAACAGAAATTTATAATTTACTTTCAAAAGGCAAATTTGTTTCCCTTTTAAGTATAAAAATGTTTATTTAGTTTTTATATATTGCTTCTCTTACACTGTACAATATTTGTATATTCCATGCTTCCGGCGACTATTCTAATAATAGTTGAGAACATTTTTAAATTAATTAAAAATTAATACAGAGAATCTGTTTTATAATCCATTAACTAAAAACCACTTCATTACTTTTTGATTAAGTTTTATAAATAATTCGAAAATTCTAAAATACCCTTAAGGTGTATATTCCATTTAAATTAATTTTCTCTTCAATCTTTAAATTTTTATTTCCTTACACTATTATATCTTTAGTAACAGAATAAAATAACTGTGCTATGAAACCGCAAGCCTAAACTTTAGGTAAATTTGGTTTTATAATTTCAATATACACTTCACAGAAAAACTAAAAGGAAGTTAATTAAAATATTGATTAAAAAGAAAAACTTAAAGTTATACTCGTAGTTTGTGATACCAATTTAAAGAAAAGGTTTCAAAATTGCTTAATAATGCTTAACTTAAGGTTAAGTAAGGAAAATAAATAAATTTCTTGTCACCACAAATGGTCAAAATTAGGGAAACGGTTATAAAAACATTGTTTTTGGCACCTACTTAGACAAATGAAGCATTGACATCCTTTCTTGTGCTCATCTTAAACTTTTTGTCGACTAAGCGTCCGTCTTAGATGAGTTTACAGAAGAGCTTTTATGTTTAGTTATAATATGAACACAATTTCCAACACTTTCCATATCATTTTATCAATAGAGAGCATATTGGCTTTTCCCTTTGTTTCATAAAGGTTTTAGCATTGTATTTTTTCCAGTATGTGGCGTATTTTCGTGACCTTTCTTCTAATGTCTGTCATCAGAGGAAAGGTGGAAGATCAGGGGGACTTCCTTAACTTTAGATGGGGTGAAATTTTAAGCCTCTTTGTTAAGCACTGGAAACGAAACTATAATTAGATTATTTCGTCGTGTTCTCTGCCGGATCTCGAAGAACCCGGCTCGCTTGTATTGTCCTGCGTGTTCTCTAACCACTACACCACGCCAACCCCATATAATTTTAATACGTCCTATTAAATAGTATATAAAATATTGTTACGTTTTAACGTTTTTATAACGTTAGAGTTTTTTTTAATTGCGTCAAAATAAAGTAAACACCAGGTGGTTTTTGTTTTATAGTTTTTATATCCTCACTTTATCTTTATAGAGTTTATCTTAATAAAACTCCGTTAGGGACAGAGTAAGAAATCCCAAAATATTACCGTGGCCACTGAGCAATAGACTTCAGAAGCCAAGTGCTTTCAAACTTATCGAACTCTGCGCCAAAAGCGTTAAAATCTGAAGACCAATAAGTTGCAAACTTGGGCAAGAATCAGAATTAAGAACTAGAATTAAGTTTAGATTTGGTTTATTTCAGTTGTCGGTAATGTTAAAAGGGTGAACAAGATAACAAAGAAAGTCTTACGAAATCAGTTATTGTTATGAGGCTTATTAAAGTTCCTATTACCTATTCTTACGCCTGAATTAGAAAAATGCTTTGCTCCTATTGAAAAAAGACAAACCAATCAAGTTTGAATGATTGCATAAGCGATCATTTTTTGTTTGTAATATGAAAATAGTGATGTAAATCGACTTACTTGGAACATGGCTCCATACAATCGATGTAACTTCAGCTGCATTATTCATAAGTAAATCAAAGAGTGCATTGATTATATTGCTAGTCTTTGTACAGCATTGGAGTAGATAGATGAAATACAAGAATCAAAGTACTCGATTATTCTTCATTGATTTTGGAAACTCGTTCAATAGAATTGAAAGTCGCAATACTTAATTTTAAGGTGGAGTATAATGCGTCTCTTACTTGATTTCTTGATTATTCTTAAGACAAGGTCGAGTTTTATCAACAAAGTTATGTAGAGCAAGTATCGATTGGAGTACTTAAAATACACTAAAAATAGGATGGGGGCGTTATACGCATACCTCCCAATGATATGATAGTTTTAGACTGGAATACCTAAAGAACTTAAACTTGTAGATCGCAATAGTTAGCCTTGGGGGTAACCTTGTTGAATTTACAATCGTGATATGGTAATGTTTGAAATAATTTCGTATTGGAATTATACGACCACGATATGTTATTAAAGCAATAAATTATAACTTCATTATGGCAGTTCTTATGTCGATTACAGCACTGGTAACAATTCAAACGACATTTTTCTTTTTTTCTTTTCCAATAAATTTGCAGAAGCTGAAGTCAACATTCGAAATGATATTGAAAGAATAAACAATATTAGAAAAACGTGGTACTCTAGACATTATGAGAACACATAGCTTTAAAATACGTCAGAATAAAGGCAAAAAATAATACTCCCCTTGATTAAGTGAAATTTTCCTTTCTGACATGTTAACAGCCTTGGCATACACTAATTTTCTTACTTTATTCTTGTCAAAGTTTCAGCAGTTTTAAGTATAAAACTAAGCGTATTTTTATATTTTTAATTGTTAAAAGAACTATACAGCAACCCATATAGATCCAAAAATTATTTTATTTGGATTATAAACGCTACACTATGAAGAAGTATACTAATACAGTTTAAAGAAATATTGAAAATTTTTAGTTATTTTGTTTAAACATCAAACTTTAAAGCGATTAAAATTTTAAAACTGTACTTAAAGCCTTTTAAAAAAGAGCAAAGTGTTGGCAAACTATCGTTAAAAATGTTCACGGAATGACATGTAATCCATCTGTAGTTTTAAGCTTAAAAAATTGTTGTTGCTCAGCAGAAGGAAAAATAGTCACGCAAAAGTAAAAATGGCATAAATAATCGCGCAAACAGGCACAAACACATACACACACACACACACACACACATTCTTATGCTAATATTTATACGCACGTTCTCCTAAAATAAACAAAAATTAAAGAAATTCTCTGTTGAACACCACTGAATGTGGATATGTGTATGAGTGCGAACTAAAACGCATACTTATGTTTGTTTGTATGTGTTTTATGTTTTGTAATATAAAAGTTTAATAACCCATAACACGAATACTTACACGCACTTATACTCTTTATTCATTCACCCAAGCAACCAATAACAAGTTCAGCAAAGAAAACGCACACACGATTAATAATGTTGAATGGTGTTGTTTAAGAGAAACAAATGTGTTTGTGTGTGTGTGCTTTTTATACGTTTTCTTTCATTTTGTGTTACACGCAAACTTTTATACTCACTAACATTACTCACCGTCATCAAAATTTTAACAGAATCCTTAACAGCAGAGGGAACTAATGTTTTACTGTCTGTATTGAATTCAGTGAAAAGCGTATATTTGAGTCATTTCATATTAAAATGATCTTTTTTTTTCAAATTTTTTAAAAGAACATGGCGCTTTTTCTTTTTCAACTTAAAGCCTTTGACTGAAAACATATAAAATGACTCATATACTACATAAGTTGATACATATAAATGTTGAAAAAACTAAAAGGAATTTATGATCATGTCAACAATTGCTGAAATGTATTTCTTCAAAAATTTTATTTTTATTTAACAAAGTGTCTATACGAAGACTAAGTGAGAAGTGATAATTTATTAATAATTGATAAAGTTGTTAATTGTATAATATTTCAGATATGCTAAACTACAATATGGGTATCAATAAACTATAATAGATATTCTTTATAACAATATTACGAGTTCGAATTTATTATACAAAAGATAAGATTGATTCACTGTTCTATCGATGCTACAAAAGATAATTTTATAATGAAATAAATGAATAATTTATTTATATATCTTTCTCGTTGAGCATATTAGGTTGTTGTTCATGGTCCAGTGAACCGCATAACGGTTTAATATAAGAATTCGTTCTTTAGCCACATTGTTTGTTTGTAGAACCTTATGATAATATATTATTACTTTTTAACCTTTAAGAAACGTTTGAGTTTTTTGCGTTAAATAAAATAAATTACACGGCTCACAGCTCTTTTTATCGCCACACTTTTACTTTATAAAGGGTCCGCCAAATATATATATATTTTTTTTGAAAATGCTATAAAAAAAAAACTGCTAACTACTAAATATTTTTTTGCCAGATTTCTTTTTTTATTTGAAAGTACAATCCTTTCGGCTAATAATGGAAAATAATTTCATTCAAATGGCAGCCTCGGCTGGCCATGCAGTAGCCTACACGATCGGTCCAATTTTTAAGCACATTATCGATTGTGTGTAGCTTTATTTCACCAATGGCTTCACGAATATTATCCTTCAAAGCGTCAATTGTCTCTGGCTTGTTGGCGTAATACTTATCTATAACGGCACCCCACAAATAATAGTCCAACGGTGTCAAATCGCAGCCCCGATGTGGCCAAACGACATCAGCTCTGCGGCTGATAATGCGATCTTCAAACACAGGGCGCAAAAACATCGAGTGTAGCTTCAGCTGTGTGGCACGTGGCGCCGTCCTGTTGAAACCAAATATTGATAATATCCTCCTCTTCAATTTTTGTGAACAAAAATTCGTTCAACATGGCCCGATAAAGATCGCCATTGATTGTAACGGCCACTCCTTGCTCATTTTCGAAGAAAAATGGCCCAATTATGCCTCTGGACCAAAATCGTCACTAAACAGTGACTCGTCTTGGATGTATCGGCTTTTCAATGTATGCATGCGGGTTTTCTGAGCCCCAAATGCGACAATTTTGCTTGTTTGCCGCCAAGATCAAAATGAGCTTCATTTGAAAAGATGATTTTTTTTGGCAAAATCGGCATCTTCTGTAAGTCTATCGCAGGCCCACTTAGCGGAGCGAAGTTCAAGCGTAAACACAACCATATTCGTTCAGCGGAAGGATAAAACTAATTATCTGTCAAATCAGACATGAGCTAAGTATTACCATTCACGAAATAAGCACTAGTTGAAAAAAAACGTTAGATGGCGGATCCTTTACAATTAAACCTATACAGTCTCCAAATTTTGTAACATCCGCTTAATACACCAATTTTCTCAACACACGACTCTTAGTAACTGTAGCTGAACTCCTAATACAAAATGCGCCGCCTTTTATATACAAATCATATTACTTCCGAATGTTCTTGTATTTACTACAGCTTTATATATCCGTTAGACTGTGACAATAAAAATCTATACGGTAGCACCATTCCATACGCAAGTGGTAACACCGTTAATAGCACAGATAATGTAGTGAGGCAGATGCACTGAGCCTTGACACAAACCAATAGAATAAATGCCATTAATAAGATTTATAGCTAAATTACTACTGCACTAGTTTATTGTATCTTTCTTTAGGCATTGTTTATTTTCGTATCAATATGTGCAGTCGGAATAGGAGCTTGTAGCGTAGCATCCTTATTTTATTATTATTGTTCGATATTTTGTTAATAACTAAACTTTGATTATTGATTATTAGATTTTATTATTTGGTAACGGTTACTATACAGTGATTGTTTTATAATTGTGTAACACTAATAGGTAGAAAATACAACACTGCAATGAGCAGCTGTACAATTGAGTGTGAAATTTTAAATTCAACGATCTTTCGTTGTGTGCTCAGCTGAGCGAGCATATTCTATTCTTGCAGGTTGATGTGTGCGGTCACACAATTAATTATATATATTAACAAGCTTCGTGATGGCGTTGTTTATATATAAATGTAGTTGATTATTAAATTTAATATATTTGTTAGATCGCGTCTAGTGGCTGCAAATATTTATATATATGTAATCGAACATATTTTATTTTTGCAGGTTGATTGACTGATTGGTGTTGTTTTTGCTAACTTTCTAGAAGTTGTTAAATCTTACACTAAAATTATAATAAATAAAAAATATTAAAAGCATTTTAATAAATTTAGAACTTAATCGCAGCATTTTCTTCTTGCTTAGATATATACAGTCTTCTGCTAAATCCGTTTTGCAGGTAATTCGATTAAAATAAAAAAGCCCTTCTTTTATAACTCAAAAATGAATTTTTAGCAGTTGTTACTTCATCCATCCCATAATTTTGAAAACCTTTGGCCTTTTCAAAACTATTTCTGTTGCTACAACTACACTATTGGACAAAATAACGTGCAAATTCCATTTTTTATATTCCATCCATGAAAGAAGTAGTCAATCTCTCTTGTTAAAAATTAATTGAATTTATTATATTTGTGTACATGTAGACATGCATTTTATTTGGCCAATAGTGTGTATGCTACTAAAACTATATACAGTTTGTAAAATAAGTGTTTTTGAAGTACAAAAAAGTTAAAATCTTATTTTCATTTGAGAATTCCAACAACAAATTCATAACATGTTTATTTATTTATTTTTTTTGTACACATACCTTTACTGTACCTCTTCTTAAGGACTTCGAGACATCATAACCCACATATTACAACGTTAAAAAAAAAAAAAGGTCTTTGCCTTATTTCTTTGCTGTAAAATATATATTTTTAGAAATAAGAAATTATTGGACTTTTTTGGAATTTCGGTCTTTTATGAAAAAATTTTAGGGTTTTATGAATGTTATCGTATGTAACAGACGTCACATAGTGCTTAGCAATAAAAAATTGGATAAACTTGCAACAAGTGACTCTATATTTCAGTGAAAACATTCAAAGAACACTAGTCTCTATTGACTCTATTGTTCTAAAGGCAAATCAGCTAGAAAGTTCCCTTATTTCTTTTCAAAGCCGTGAACAAAGTCATATCCCGTGTTGAAAAACTAAGAAGAATAAAAAATAAACATGTCAAGAATTTGTTGTTGGGTTTCACAAATAAGAAACTTCTTCAAAAGTTTTCAGACCTTAGTTGGTTAGTTAGTTAGAGCAGGCAGCTAGACACGATTCAATGGGTCCAATATTAATTCCACTGTGATGTCCATAGTAAGCACGACCTACATCTCTGTGCCCCAGCCCGATATGAACCATCTAAACGAATGCACAAAGGAAGACATCTTGATGACATTTATAGCAGCCAAACCTGATATGGTATTCAAAAACAGACTGCCAAGGAGCATAGTCCTAATAGCCGGAAGATTAAGACACTGACAAAGGAAAAGTTCGACAGTTTCATTCTCTTCCTCATCCTGACACCTACAGTAGTTATTGAATGGTAGCCTATTCTGAGCCTGAACGTATAGAACCCAGATATGTGTCGATACAGAGCAGATGGGTTCATTCTCACAAATTTACTGTGCATTGCCCAACTTGTATTGCAGAACCAGAAGTCTGAAAAAATAAAGTAGCATCCTAATCAGGTG
Source organism: Wohlfahrtia magnifica (assembly GCA_023159175.1). Taxonomy (NCBI): domain Eukaryota; kingdom Metazoa; phylum Arthropoda; class Insecta; order Diptera; family Sarcophagidae; genus Wohlfahrtia; species Wohlfahrtia magnifica. The sequence continues at coordinate 1,322,244 of JAKWBJ010000225.1, read as the reverse complement.
GTTAATCTCCTTATTTCTAAAGAGAGATCCTTTCCTAGCTAGTCCGTAGGCCACAGAATATCCACGAGTGTCAGAGTGACCCCTCACCCAAATAATCTCTAGGCATGAATGTCTCGTCATCTTGTTTAGATATGCCCGGCATAAGCATACTAGCCGCGATGTCGAGTAGACACTGGATACTACCGCAATCGCAGCCTGACAGCCACAACAAATCCGAACAGTATCAATGTCGAGTACTCTGTAATACATCAACCAGTCCACTGCCTTCTTTATCGCCGAGACCTTTGCCTGTAAGACACTGCAGTGTTCTGGAAGTTTAAAGGATACTCTTACCTCATATGCGGATATAAAAACAAAATAAAGAGACCGTCCCCGACCCCGTTCGATTACATCGACCTTACACCAACCTGTACACCTTGATAGACCCGGGCGTAATGCATGATTCTGGTAAGATGCTCACACAAAATATTCTGTCTAGGAAGGGTTTGGGTGTATAGTAGTCCACCAAATAAAATAACTGCATGCCCATGTACCTTGTGGAGACATACCTTCGCCATCCTAGACCTTACCGCAGACATAGATGAATCAAGGTGAAGCTTCGAAGACAGTGGCTAAACCAGGATTATTACCAATAAATATAATGCTCTGTGTCTGTGGAATTGGAGAGGAATTTGTTTATCATACAAGTTTGTCAAATGATTGGCTCTGATCTCCATCGTCAACAATTAAGATTGAAGCAAGCAATTCATGAAAAATGGCCAGAATTGATCAACAGAAAAGGTGTTGTATACCATTATGACAACGACAGACTACATACGTCTTGGATGACCTGGCAGAATTTGAGAGAGCTAGGCTGGGAAATTTTGATTCGATCATTACTAGAGTAATTCCTCCCGCGTTGCTGGGAGCCTTTGTGTTGTCCCGGGTTGCTGACTGATGTGGATAGATAAAGAAAGCTTGAAATGTTACCGTTCTCTACACATGTAAAATTCCATATTTTTTTAATGATGTTTTGACTGTCAAGTTATTTAAACCAAATTAAGAAGCTTCAACTTTTACCTCAAAATACACAAAAATTATTATTTAATTTGTACGGTAGGTGCCATACCCACATATCCGATTACGGCCATTATATAACTAATGGTTTTATACTATCTGAGAAGTCATTTAGACCAAATTCAGAATCTTCCAACCTAATCGTTTTCTAGATATACAAAAATCAATATTAAATTTGTATGAGAGATGCTACACTCACTTATGCAATTTCGCCTTTATTTCGACTGATGATGTGTATTAACTACTAAATTATTTAGACCAAATTCAGAACCTTCCACCATTACCGTTCCAAAGATATACAAAAAAAGTATTTACTTTGTATGGGAGGTGCTACTTCCACTTACACATTCGGCCCAATTTTTGACTTTTTTTTATTTTTATTGAACACAAAGAAATTTTGGGCCAAATTTAGAGAATCTTTCTATTATCACTTTAAAGATATAGACATCTAAATAAAAAGTGTATATGGGCGTGGCACCGCCCAGTTGAGCAATAGTAAAGTAATATATCAAATAAAATCTTTAAAAATATTTTCTGACTCAGTTTAAATGCTGTAACATATTTCGTTTTCAAGTAAAACTTATGCAATACAACGTCAATCTAACATCAATAACTCACGAACCAACGAACCTACAAAAACCGCATATGCATAAAAATCATGGTATTGAATTCACCTTTCGTTTAAGTGCTTAAAAAATAAAATCGATTGGATTCAGAGAGCATCAATTACAACGGATTTTATAGTCCTTTTTAATATATAGATATAGCCCAGACCTTGCACCTTAAAATTATCATTTGTTTCGATCTCTGCAAAAAGCTGTTAGAGGTATAAATTTAAATTTCGCAGAGGCCTGCTAAACACAGTTTTCAGCTTTTCGCACAGAGAACCCAGAAGTTCTACACTGAATGCAAAAGATTAACGCTCATAACGGCACTCTTTTCAAATATAGGAAAAACGTGTTTCATTTTTGGTCAAATTTTAAACCGATCTTAACCGAGCAACAATATTTGCATAAACGACTTTTGGAAGCTCATTTAATTTTGTATGTTTTTTTTTGCTGAAAACTTTGTCTGGTTATCCGAATAAGGCAGTAAGTGTTTAATTTATTGATGGGTGGTTCGTCTTGTTTTCACACAATAAACTGTTTGGGTCCATGAGTTATTTAACTGGAATTAATCAACTACGTTTTCTTTATCCTCTTAAATCCTCAATCTATGAAAAGAAATAATACATAGATTATGTTCGCAAGCTTAAAAAAACATTCTCTTAAATGTGATCTTTCCAAAAAAGTTGTAATAAAAAAATAGTTTTGTTGGAGAAAATAACAAAACTTATCATTTCACCCTCTACTTAAGGGCATTTTTGGACAAATTCGTCTAGAGCGTTTAGTTTTTTGTCAAAAAATACTACATTTATACAGAACATCAGCATTTTATTTTGTTTTACACTCTTTGTTTGCCAATGAATTAAGATTCACAATAAATTAGGGACGAAAACAAATAAAATTAAGGAAACGGTAAGGGACGATACAAATTTATGTATATTTACCAAAGACATTAAAAGACACTTGTCAGCCTCTGTTTCGATGTCTTCATTTCTACATAAGTCCTCTTTTAAGCTCCCAAGAAAAATACTTCAATATCTAAACATTTGGTTTCTACGCTTAAACAAATGTTTGTCAAATACTTCAGCGAGAGTTTAGTGTAACAGTAGCATTAGTAATTTGAGAGTATTGTTGTTAGTGTTTTACATACAATTTTACGTGTTAAACAGAAATTTTGTTTTTGTTATATTACATATGATATCTAACTTTTCCAAGAAAATTTTCATTTTTTTCTCACCATGTTTCTAATGAGGCAATAGACTCGTGTCTGCTGCTTTGAGTACGAATATCTTTCTTATGAATTTATATATTTTTTAGTTGTAATGGTATTAACTTGATTGATGCCATTCATGGTAATTTGTAGACCGACCCCTCATGTTGTTGGGACATAATGATATGGAAAGAAGGAATTAGACAAACAAATGCAAAAAAGGTTGTATGAGATAAATTAGAGATAAACAAAAGGCATGGATGGTTTGGTAGACAACAGCTGAAGAGTGGGAAAAACAAATTTTTAACCATTTTCTTAATTTATTGACATTTTGATGAGACAATCTGCCTTAGTTTTAAAACAAATTAGCATTTTACGTTCTATTAAAGAATTTTATGCGATTAAGAATAAAATCTTATTTTAATTGCTAAAGTTTGTTTTGAAATGAGAATTTGATTTCGTTAAATGTTAATTTGTTTATGCAAAAGATTAACTTTTACTATAACAGAGATTCGTGTAATTTTTTTCTAAGCTATGTAGTTGGTTAGCAAGCATAACATCATCGTAGTTGTTGGTGTTGTGCAAAGCAGTTTGATAATTTTTGACACACTAATTATAAATACAATATTCGTTCAACAGTACTATTGTCAAATTTTAAGGTCATTGTTTATTACAGTAATTAAATGCACCTTACGCACCGGGTTTTATTGGGTTTTTTTTGATGTTTTTTTTTGTTTTTCTTTTCTTTTTTTTTATTGGGTTTTATACCTGCACCCAAATTTCGTTCAGTTCTATAACATTTTTTGTTTTTTACTACAATTACGTGTTTACAATTAGTATTTATAATGCAATTTTGAACTCTTGATGGAATCCAGGTTGCATTGTGTACTATATACGAATATATTGTTACGTTTTAACCTTTTAAACGTTTGAGTTTTTAAATTGCGTTAAAATAATATTAACACCACTTTTGTTGTTGTAACAGTTATATTTGTTCCTCTATACAATAACTTTAATACAGTTTACAACAACTTAATATTCGCTTATACAACACTTTTATTTCCGCTTAAACATTTCTTTAGCTTACGACAGCGAAACGATGACTAACTATGTAGGCAAAGCAATCTCGTTATATACTTAATTGCCTACGGTTTGGAAAGTTCTGGAAATGTCTGAGATTATGCCACCCAGAGATGATATTAGTGGCAGTGCTGCCAGATACACAAATGAGTATGGAATTGACAGGGTGACACATAACTACAATTTATACAAAATTTATGCATTTTTATTTTCGTAACAATATATATATATATATATATATATATATATATATATATATATATATATATAAAAAGGTTCCGCCAAATAATTTTTTTTTTTGAAAATGCTATAAAAAAAACTACTGAATATATTCTCAAATTTCTTTTTTTATTTGAAAGTACAATCCTTCCGGTTAATATTGGAGAATAATTTCATTCAAATGGCTACCTCGGTTGGCCATGCAGTAGCCTACACGATCGGTCCAATTTTTAAGCACATTATCGATTGTGTGCAGCTGTATTTCAGCAATGGCTTCACGAATATTGCCGTTTCAAGCGTCAATTGTCTCTGGCTTGTTGGCGTAACACTTATCTCTGACGGCACCCCACAAATAATAGTCCAACGGTGTCAAATCGCAGCCCCGATGTGGCCAAACGACATCAGCTGTGCGGCTGATAATGCGATCTTCAAAAACAGGACGCATAACATCAATATAGCTTCGGCTGTGTGCCGCTGGACCAAAATCCGCACCAAACAGTGACTTGTCTTGGGTGTATCGGCTTTTTAATGTATGCGTGCGGGTTTTCTGTGCACCAAATGCGAAAATTTTGCTTGTTTACATACCCGCCAAGATCAAAATGTGCTTCATCTGAAAAGATGACTTTTTTCGGCATCTTCTGTACGTCGATCGCATCAAGCGAAGCGAAGTTCAAGCGTATACACAACCATATTCGTTTAGCGGAAGGATAAAACTAATTATCTGTCAACTCAGACATGAGCTAAGTGTTACCATTCACGAAATAAGCACTAGTTGAAAAAAAAACTTTAGATGGCGGACCTTTTATATACATTAATTCCCATAAAATTCCATAAAGAAACACGGGGACTTTCTCAATCAATGAGTTGCACCCGATTTTATTTTTAGACTTATTGGAAGGACCTACAGTTTAACGGCAAATGCATTAAAGAAGTTTTCAATAGTAGTAATACTCATAGCCAGTTGAAAGCTAAAGTTAGGAGGTGATACTGCTTCTTTTTCCAGGTGGCAAGGATCTTCTTGTTAATAGGCGGGTGTCTTACCTACCATACCGCAGCTGCACACTATGTTTACTATGAGCTGCTAAAGCTCAGAGCAGGCTGCAATTACTTCGTTTGAACCGAGAATTTTGAGAAAAACGGTCGGATTATAAAGACAGACAGATAAAGTTTTTATTTTGCATGACAGCGTTTGGTTTTACATCGTAAAAGTTAAAAAAATTAAATTTTAGAAATGACCCGCAACTTTTACCAAACATTGCTTCTTCTGACTATTGCCTGTTTCGACGGATACAATTCACTTTACCATGTTACCGAATCACTTATTTTGAAGAAATATAATATCAGTTTCAAAGTAGATTACCTCAAAAGAACAGACTTTTTTCTGAGACGTGATTAGGAAATTGGTGGGTAAAATATGTCAGCAGTGATTTGCTACATTTTTATTTCGATAAATTTGCTCAATTCATTATTATTATTTTTTTTGAACTAAAAAAATGTACTGAATTTGTACTTCCAGTACGTAAATTTTAATTATTCGTGTTGTAATTGGACTACGAAAAACTTTAAATAAAAAAACTCACTCGGGTTTTTTCAAATATAAAACCTAATAAAGTGGTGTTGGCTTAACTGAGCTACCCAGTAGGTTGTCAACCCTGTTGAAACTACACATTTTTGTTTATTTTAACCCAAAGGGGAAAATCATGCTGAATTTACTAATTAAACATTTTTTTTTTTCATAAAAACGCTTACACCGAACCTGTGGATATACCCTATAGTTGTCTTTAATCGCTTAATAGCAGAGACCAATATTAACTGTTATTAAATTTTTTGAGACTGAAAAAGTTGGCTATGGATCAATGAATAATTGTTACGTTTGTCAATAAGTGTTATTCGCAATAATACTTTTTTTGTTGCTCATCACTTTTATTTTAAATTTAGATGTTTTTACGTGACATGATAAGAGTTATTCCCAAGAAAACTCGTTTCCGTTGGCCAAAAGAAATTTTTTTTCGTCGCCTAGCCTGCATTTCAGTAGAACATATCTACATTATCTTTGAACATATTTTACCTTTAGAGTCGCAAAAGAAACTAAAACATGCGCTTTCAATAGAAACCTGTGTAGCCAACACCACACGAACAATATGAACAATTTTACATCAAAATGATGATAATTGATACACCTACCAAAGATGACGTACTTAAATTAGAACAAACAGTATGTCAATTTGACCGCTTAGAGGACTATATTAGAAATCAGACAACATTAAAACATAAAATTCGAAAGTAAAAGTTATGGGAAATGAATAAAAATATTTCGAAAAATATCTCTTATTTTGTAACGTAAAAATACAAAAAATATGAAAACAAAAGTAATGAGCAATGAAAAAAAAATCTATTAAGAATAACACTTATAGAAAATGATAACTTAATTTCATTGAAAATAACTATTAGTTGAAGAAACAAAATTGCATTCCTTCAGTATAACAGTTATGGCTAAATTTTTTAGATATTTCTTAGAACTGTTATATCTCTGCTTAATAGTGCTTTACTTCCCCCATCTGTATATATATATATAAAGAAGAAATATAAAATGCGTTTTAATTGATGTTCTCTGTAACGCGCCAACCGTTAGCACTTAAACGAAAGGTTAAATCAATACCAAGATTTTCGTATATATATGCGGTTTTTGTAGGTCCATTGGTTCGCGAGTTATTGACGTTAGAGTGAAACTCTTTGTATTGCGTAAGTTTTACTTAAAAACGGAATTTGTTACAGCATTTAAAATTTTTGTGAGTTGGAAAATATTTCTAAAACTGTGCATATAAAAAGGCTATATATAAAGCTTTCATTTGGTATAAGGCTTCACTATTGTTCAACATGATTTGTTGTCAATACAAATCATCAGTCGAAAATTTGGCCAATTAGATGAGTGGGAGTAGCACCTCCCATACAAAGTAAATATTGATTTTTGTATATCCTTGGTACAGTATTAGTAAAAGGTTTTGAATTTGATCTAATTAACCCATTGCTTAATACACATCGTCAATCTATATATGGGCGAAATTGAATAAGTGGATGGGACATATCCATACAAATTAATATTAATTTTTGTATACATATCTAGAGAACGATTAGAATGAAAGGTTCTGAATTTAGTCTTCACGATTTCTTAGTACAAACCATCAGTTAAAAAGTGGGCGGATTTGGAAAATTAAATAATGATTCTTGTATATCTTAATAGTAGTTAGAGTTGAAGTTGCTAAATTTGGTTTAAATAACTTGTCAGTCAATACAAAGAATCACTAAAAAAATATATGGAATTTTGCATTTGTAGAGAACGGTAACAGTCAAAGCTTTCTTTATCGATACACATCAGTCAAAAACTACACAAAGGCTCCCAGCAACGCGGAAGTGATTATTCTAGTGTAAGTATAAAAAGGCTATTAAAACATAAGCGTTAATGGAAAAATCGTATTTTAAATATGAAGGGGCTTTTGTGGTGCATTTAAAACCACAAAAAATGATTTACTTAAAGAAAACGTACACCAAAAGGGTGGGTAATACCGGGTCTATCAACAAGGATGATCATGTAAGTATTTTAAGTGATTCGATATGACTTTATAACAAAAATCCAGACATTTAACGTATGAAAATATTTTACACTTATATTTTAAAAATATTTAATTTTTTTTTTTTTTTTAGTGAATAAGTATCCTACGAACAGAATACGTAAAAACAGGAAATAATTTGTTTCTTTGTGTATAACTCGGACACTACAAAAGATAATAAAATAGATGTCGTGCCATTAAATGACTATACAACTTCCTACCCACTGACAGGTTTACTCTCGAAAAAGCTTAATATGTGATTTTACCTTCTTTATCCAATACTTACCTGTGCTGCCTCAGCATGGTGGCATAAAAGAGAGTAGGACTGCTGTCCCAATCGCGAGTGTAATGGAGATCTGTTACACACTTGGCATTGGGGTCATTCTGCACTTACTTCCATTGCGCATATCTATGTTGGAGGAAGCATGTTGAAGTAAGTTTGGTGGCCGGTGGAGTGCATGAGAATATTGCATCTGTTATATGCTGATCCCCTATTTGAGATAAATGATTATAGGTCACCCACTTTAATGTTTGCTAGGAACTTTGAAGTCCTTATACCCGTAAGAAATGGTTGAATACAACGAGGTGGCGTTGTTTGTAACATCACGGACTGAGTTTGGTTTACCGATTAGTCCAAAATGACTGACGGTAAGACTGGTGGCTGTGTGGTTGTTTGCAATTTCCAACATGCCTTGTCTATGGGTAAATATCCTTCGATTTTCCAAACGGATATTTATGACTTCATCACTTCTGTTAGGTAATGTCTGAGAACAAAATCAAGGAGTTTTAGTGTTTATGTAATGACGATAAGATCGGAGGTTGTTCTGTTCAGCAAGGTTACTCTATGTTGAGTCCCTGCTCTAAGGGCCATTCTGGGAATGAATGGTCTGACTGTTTAGCGAACAGAGAAGCCCTGTGGGGTATACAAGGAGGAGAAATGACTTCTGGGTTAAGGGGAAATTCGCTCAATTTTGGAGGAAAGTATTGCCTCTTCCCGGTAGATCCAGAAAGCTGTTGGTGTTCAAAAAGAGCGAGCTCAGGGTACTAAAGGGTTATAAGTGTAATTTTGGAAATGTTGAGGATGATTGGTGTAAGTTATGTATGATATGTGCTGAAACATCTGAACATGTTGTGTTTGGTATTTCAGTCTGTTGTGGTGATCTTATGACGACGCGGTACTCTTTCACCTTAACCTACATAACATAACATAATATAACATAACATAACATAACATAACATAACATAACATAACATAACATAACATAACATAACATAACATTATTCAAGTATATAATGGCACAACTAAAGAAACATTTGGTCATTATATAACTACAATTTCTAATACACCTCCTGTAGACGATATTTTGTACATACTAACAACAGTTCTTTAAACTAAACTTTTGCTGGCGTACCTCCTGCTATATACTAAGATATCCGCCTAGTGCTGTGTCACCTTTTAAAGAATTTTTTTTTAATTTTTCAACTTGAACTTCTTATTCAATTTCTTATTTATTTGCATAATATTTCATCATTTTTTATTTATCATTTTTTACGCTTTAACCGTTTTCATTCGAATATCAAAAGTAATATTTTAATCATAAATTATATTTCATATTAATTATTTGTAAATTTGCTTAAGGCTGTTATTGGTTCCTTGGTTTGTGTTGTTCTGCATAAAATACTCATGTTCCTCATTAATATATATTACAAAATTGTCTTCAATTTACATTGTAGGGCTTTTCCTTTTATTTTGTTTTATAAATTTTCCGTTTTGCTTTTGAATGTACAATAATAAATCTCATTTATAAACATTTTTCTTGTCTAGAGACGAACAAATTTATTTCTTTTTATCAAATTTACATTTTTCTCTATATGTGTGTCTTTCCTTTTGTCTTGTGGAAGGAAGAAAAGAAAACGCAGATAATAATGTACTACATTGTTAAACCAGATACATAATTTTTTAAATTATCTTTAAGGAAAATAAGGATTTTACTGTGTATGTTGTCTTTGTTTTTGTTGATTCTTAGAAAACCAGAGAAAAACACTTGTCGACATTTTTTGCTTTGGCATAATAATCCTTATGCCATTGTTATATAAATCAAATTGTTAAAATGTATTCTTAAAACAGACAATTCATGGGCTTAATTACTACAAGACCTATCGAAAAGCATTTAATAAACTAATTGTTTATTAAAAGACAAATAAACTGGGGGAATTAAACGAAAGTTTGAAAATTAAAATGAGACAGAGTACGCATGATTGTGTCGTTTATTTTGAAAGTGTGGCAAATTTACTTTTTTTTGTTTCGACGTATTTAAATGTTTGGATTTAATTAAATTTAAAAATATTAATATGTTTTAATAAAGGGTGTTCCAACCATAATGCCTGATATTAATTGTGAGTCACACTTTAACGTCAAGCCTTTTGCTCAATTTAATTTGACATTTCTTTGTTTCAGTATTTGACAAATTCAACCATGAAGAGGTAGACAATTGAGAAACGCGTTAAGATTGTTGTAGCCTTTTACGAAAATGGGCGTTCAAATCAAAATGCAATTCGTGCACTGCATGAAAAATTGTGACCAAATTTCAGCAAACCGGGTCTGTAAGAAATGTTTAATGCGGGCTACTTCTGCGAAAATAAAGTTGGCCAAGCAGCTACCTTGAATGGTGTTCGCTATCGCTAGATGATAACAGCCTTTTCGTGGCTAGAAATTAGACGATATGCGGTTCCAACAGGATGTTGCCAGTTGCCACACATCCAACGAAACAATGGCTCATTATCTCATGTCGTGGCGATGTTAATTGGCCGCCGCGATCTTGTTATTTGACACCGTTGGACCTCTTTCTTTGGGGATGTTTAATGGAAAATGTGTACATCAATTAGCCAAGAACAATTTAAGCGCTAAAGGATGAGATACTACAGCACATTAACGACCTTGAACCTCAATTCTATCTTAGAGTCATTGAAAATATGGACCGAATGAGAGAAGGGAGATATGCCACCGAAGCCGTGGCGAGCATTTGGCCGATATTTGGTAACACATTATTGCCATAGATCCATCTATCACAATAGAAAAATATTAAAATAATACTCTGAAAATTTGTTGTTTTATTTACAATTAATATCGTGTGTTTTGCTTGGATCACCCTTTAGATATATTCTTAGTGTTCTGTGTAATTTAAAATCCAATAGTGTTTGTAGTGCTAATTAAAACAGGAATAGCTTTTTTTACTAAATGAATTTGCCCCGCTTTCAAAATTAATAAATTATTTTTATTGTTCATTTAATACTTTTTTTTTAGAATTTTTTTTATCAGCCTTTTGAATATAACAGAATATAATATTAAATTCAGCCTCGTTATTTTTCTTCTCCATTGCTATTGTTTTATTTCAATTTTGTAGTAATTGTATTAATTGGTGTCGTCTAAGCGATATTTTTTTCAGAATTCATAAATACCACTCATACGCTTACTGAAATTTACAGCAATAAAAATTTTTTACAAAACTATGTACCTTCCGATTTTTATGAATTGTGGTTAATTTTATTTCTATTGTTACGAAAATAATGTTGGACACCACAGCGTTTATTACATCGCTAAAATAAATAAACAAAATCTGCAAGAACAGCTCTATACGTGCTGTTTACAAATAACCAAATCTACAACAACAACTATTAGTATAGATAAAGTAAACAAAAATAGCACGGCAACAACAATAATTAAGCAGCAAAGAAAACAAGAAACAGACAATAAACAAGCAACAACAAATACTAAGAGCTGAAAGAGGTAGATGTTTACATACACATGGCTACAAAGGAACTAAAAAGAAATCGAAAGAATGAAATGCAATCTACCTGATATATCGACAGGTTCGAGAGCTTTCGATGTGTTATTTACTCAGCCATATAAAAAGCACATCGATACGAACGGCAATCAGTTTATGTGCGTAAACTCAGCGATTGCAGTTTAAGTAAAGTTAACTCAGCGAATGTGTTATTGGTGTGAAAAGAGTTTATAAGGAGTAAACTCGCGAAGTGATTCGTGAAGTAAAAAACCAGTTTAGTTGCAGCTAACTCAGTAAAGAGGGTTAAGTGTGGATAACCTCTGGTTGAAAAGGTTGTGATCGAACCTAAGTTATAACTACAATCGGGTTAAAAGATATTTAGGAAGAAAAATCTGTCGAGTAATTGTTATTCTTTACAAAATTGTAAACAGACGGAGTAATTAAGCATAGAAAATTATTATTTCCTGTCAAAAGGCAAGCAGTGGTGCACAAAACTGTGTTGAATAAAGGATTTTAATTAAAAACAAAATTTATTTTATTTGAACTGCAATCTACGAACTCATAAAAACACGTTTTTAAAAGGTAAAAACGTAACACTATTACATGCAACTGTTTGAATAAATAGTAAAACTGGTAAATATTTGCTGCTTTCGATTTTTCGTGAATTTTTAGAAATCTAAACTATCATAGTTTTTAAACAAATATATGCAGGTACAGGGTGCCCGACGGGAAGATATACTACTTTGTTTGTTTATAATATTTGATTATATGGAAGAGAATGGATCTTATATTGGTAAATGTTTTATTTAATGTTGGCAATTATGTATGGAATAGAATATCAGATAAATGCCCTCCTCTGTTAGCCTTACCCTTCTGAGCACATTTTTTATTACGTTCTTCCACATTTCACGCGGTATTTCATTAATTTCATCACTAATATTTTGTTTGAGTTGCTCCTGTGTTTCTGGTTTGTTTGCATAAGCCTTGCTTTTCAGATATTCCCACAAGAAGGAGTTCGGAGCAGTCAAATCAGGCGACCGTGGAGGCCAATCAATATCACAATTCCTTGAAATAATTTGTTGTGGAAAAAGGTCTCGCAGTAATTCCATTGTAATCCTGGCTGTATGCGATGTGACACCCTCTTGTTGAAACCATATGTTAGTCAAGCCCAAAGCATGAAGTTGTGGCCTTAAAAATTTTCCAATCTTATCACGATATCGCTCCCCATTGACAGTTACCGTTACGCCGTTTTCGGTTTCAAAGAAGTAAGGTCCAATGATTCCTCCTGACCGAATTACACACCGGACTGTCACTGTGAGGGTTTTCCATTGCCCAGAACCGACTATTCTGTTTTTTCACATAACCATTCAAATGAAAATGTGTTTCGTCACTCATTTTGATTTTTTCATGCAAATCGATTATTGATTTTGATAAAATATTTTAACGATTAAACCACGTTGGTTTACTGAAATTTTTTAAAATAAGGCTTAACGAAATCATAAGATGTATGAAGCAGCTTCTTCAATAATCTCACATTTTAGAAAAAAATTTTTTTTTAAAAATGTAGAAACAACTTATCCATAAAATTTGAAATTCTAATGATTTTTAAAGTTAGGCCTACATAGCGCATCAAAAATGTTGTTTGGTGCATAGATTAATTTTAATCTCAGGTGGACTGGTAAAACTGCCATCTTCCAATATATATATTTTTCTTACTAAAAACTGTTTTCGTTTAAAAAGATCACAACAATTTTTAACAATAACTCCCATAGTCTCGATTTTTTCCCACTTTCAAAATAAACGGCTCAATTTTAATCACACACCAACACACCAGCATCATATTAAATTTTATTAAATTTTATTTTGTTAGCCGAAATGTGAATACTTTTTAAGGTGCGGTAACAGATAAGGTACACAGGCCACGGTAAAATTTGGTGCTATTTTGAGTTTGAGCCTCATACACCCGTATAATGAGGGCGTTATCAAATGTTCCTTAGAAGGTGTTTAGATATTTTTATTTTTTGCTTGAACTGCAGTACTACGCAAGCGATTAAAAGAGCGCCTAACACCATCAATTTATATACGTTACTTAAGAACCTATTAAGGTTAGTTTTAGTAATAAAGTAGTAGCGGTTTAATGACAGGCACAGTTATTGCAATTTGTGCCATTAGGGTTTTTTAGCACAGATTTAAGTGGGACTCATTACAGATGCTGAAGAATTCTTGAATGATTTTCGTAAAAAAGCATTAATCATAGTATCGGATTATTCATTTAGTAGTTTTAAAACCGCCGGTCTATCAAGACTGTCAGCTGTTAAATATCTGTCATCTGAAGTGTCATTTATTTAGCAAAAGATTTTCCATTTACGAATATGGATTGTTTAGCAACCACAAAACGCTGAAAACTAAAAATTTACTGTAAAAGTGGCGACTTCAACAAAGTTTGCTTCAGTGAACACGTCTCTTACTCACTCGCTGGTTACGTCAACAAACAAAAGGTTCGCATATAGGGCTCAGAGTACCTTTAAGTGATTGTAAAAAAGCTATTGCATACAAAAGAAGTGACTGTTTGATGCACATTTAATCTGGTGGTGTTATTGGGCCGTATTTCATTGGAAATGACTTTAGAAGAATAGTTACCATCAATTTAGAGCGCTATGGCCATATGATAACCAACTTCATATACTAGATGATATGTATCGGGTGGGCCATTTAAAAATTTAAATTTTAAAATGCAATAAAACAAAAATGGTTTGAAATTTTATCCAATTTATATTTCTGTTGTGAAGAACAATTGTTTCGGTTAGAAATGAAATATTATTTTATTCATATGGCTGCCACTGCTGACTTCACAGCACCCCATTCGGTCGGAACAATTTTCGAGAACTTTTTCGAGTGTATGGGGCTCTATCTCGGCAATGGCATCATGAACGTTGGCTTTCACATGTTTATTTATCACTGGTTTGTCAGTATAACAATTGTCTTGAACGGCGTCCCACAGAAAATAGGATGTCATTCCAGCACTAGTCCTGAAGCAGTCGTTTTCGACGTTTGGCGTCGATTAGCTCATGCCATTATGCTAACGTAATGCCATGAGAACGACTGCCAATAGCAGTTTGTTCCGCACTCTCTAAAGTTATGGAGATTATGGTTAATCACTAACTTTTGAGGTATTTGTGGTCCAACGATTTGCCAAGCGATCGGTAGTACGGTTTCCGAAAGGACCGTTCTACTGGTTATCTGCTGGGGTTGCTCTCGCAGCAGTGGAACGGAAATATTCATGATTTTGATGAGAGTGAGATTGTGGCTCTGGATAGAGTGGTTATATATGGGTCTCACCCGACAACTTCAGATAAGCTCAGGTGTACCGCAAGGCTCTGTTCTTCCTCTTATTCTTTTTCTAAAATTTCTTAACGATTTTCTTCACATTTCTAATCCTATTTACTCTGTAGATGACAGTAACATTTGTCATTCATATTCTTTTGATCCTAGGCCGAGCCTATTGTAGATTGAGGCGAAGAGGATGAATATGAACGACATGCTTACAAGCGATTTCACGGAAATAGGGTCGACGTTAATACACGCAAAGCCCAGTGTTGTTGTTTTAACACATAGACGTGGTGGTGTACTGTTATTGAGGAACCATAAGCTCTTGAAATTTTGGGCATGAGAATTCACTGTGACGTTCGTTGGAATGATCACATATTTCAACTGTCGAAAGAAGCATTCAAGTGCCTTGGTTTTTTGAGACGGTGCCAGGAATGCTTCACTCCATTTGATTTCCTTAATCTTTACCGATATCCGACCCAAAATGAAATACAATTCTCATGTATTGGCCGGTGCTCCAAAGTCAATTTTGAAGCTTCTCGACCGCGTACAGTAAACAGCAAGGATACTCTTTAATGAACGGTAGGGTAGCTAACTCTATCGATTCATTAGAGCATCGTCACAATGTTGCGTGTGTTTCATTGCTCTGTCGGTAATATACCGGAACATGTTCTGACAGAATTAGGGAATTAATTACTAATAATCATCTATTCTTACGTAGTACTCATATATCTCTCAGAGCGTATCCCTTTGTAGATGATTGTTCAGTGAATTGCACTACGCATTTTAGGTAGAATTCGCTCTTTGTCACTCTGTTCATTTGTGGAACAGTGTTCTACCGATAGTCTTCCCTGCCACTTACGACATGAGTAAATTTAAATCGAACGTACATAAACACTACTCCCTCTATCCTGCTTCCCACAACCTATTTTCCTAGTGCTAGCACAATACACTGCATTAGTAGGGGTTATGCCCTGGGTACTGGTCTTATTAAAAAAAGAAAAACAATAGGATTATCTACTGCAACTGATGTAGAGGCGTCAATTTAAATGACATTGTATTTCGCACATAATATCAAGATCCAGGCGTTAAAATCAAACAAAAGTTTCGTCAAAATCAGAGCTTTATGTTTGTTTTAATCAACTTTACTTTTGAAACCAACAAATTGATAATTTTACCTCTATGATGTAGATGCTTTAGCGAGAGAAGTGTTTGATGCGGAAGTCAGTCCCTTGTCTACGTTGGAGCGTTAAAGTTGAGAGTGAGGCGATTAGCGAAGGCGCGTGCTAAGTAGATATGCCTGGAAGACAAGGTAACCCAATAAAACGCACCCAGGTTTTATTTGGTTTTATATTTAAAAAACTCGGGTGGATTTTTTTATTCAAAGGCTTTCGTAGTCTAGTTACAACAAAAATAAATGAAATTTGCTTATTAGGAGTACAAATTAATTCTGTCCGTTTTCTTAGCTCAAAAAAGATAATGAATTAAGAAATTTATCAAGTCACTGCTTACATCTTTTACCCACCACTGAGCAAATGTCCAAGTCCCGTCTTAGAAAAACTTCTCGTCTTTTGAGGCAATCCACTTTGAAGCTGATTTTGTATTTCTTCAAATTGTATCCTTCAAAACAACCAATAATCAGACAAAGCAATGTTTGGCGAATACGTCGGGTGCGGTATTTGATCGTTTCTAACAATTGTTTGGACTTTTGAACTTTTGCGACTTGAGCCCGAGCATTGTCATGCAAAAGGAAATTTTCCTCTGTCGAAGCAATTGCAATATGCAATATGCGAGTTATAGCAGTCATAGTACACAGTGTCACCTCGAGCCCACCAAGACTGCAAAATTGAATTATAAATATTAAAAAACGTATTTGTACTAACAAACAAAAAAATATTGTCGAAATGTGGAAAGAATTATAAAACCCAATAAAACCTAGTGGGGTTTTTTTTTTTTAAAGAACCCGCTTTTTTGTCAACCCTACTAAAAGAAGACCGAAATTCGGTAAACGGATTGTAATGGCCAATTGTGTATATACGTGTTATTTATCTATGATTTAGGGCGTGATTAAAATCTAATTCATTTACTTACCTTTTTTGTTGTTTAAAATAATCAAAAACATTTGTGTGTTTTTTGTTACTGGTATGGTGGTCATTATATTTATTTTGTTTTTTGTTGCTGTTTTTAATAAATATTCTTTTAAAGTGTTTTTCTTAATGCTAAGACGTTTTTATAAATTTTTTTATTTATTTATTTATTTGATTTTTTTTTGTCATATTATAACGTACTTTCTGTAAAGTATTACAATAAAGAAATATAATTATCACATCTCATATACATAAGTTCATATTATAGTTTCTTAATATTCAATATAAATACTTTTGATTTCTTATATAATTATTATATTTTGTTTTTCTTCTTTATAATAAAAATTTGTCTAATTTTATTTGCTTTTACCTATAGTACAGGGATAATGATTTTCTATATAATTTAAATATGTTTCAAATAAAACTAAAAAATGTTTAAATAATACATTTTTGGAAAAGCCATAAATAACTAGGATATGGTTTGTGCATTTTTGTATTACTTTTTTTCAATATTTTCTTAGTTTATAGCCACACTAATAGAAAAGGTGAACTTCAATTGGGGATTTAAGTGATTGAGGTGAATGGATAATTGGAAAGGAAACGTTGTGAATTTAGTTTAATGTTATTTAAAGTTTACAGATTATAATTAAAGGAATGTATTCGTTTCCTACAATTGGAAAAAGTTTATGACCGCATGTTTTAAATGGCTGCAGCGATCACAATTGGTCTAGAAATAAAGTTTCCATTAAGATAACTAAGTTTAAAAAAAAAAGAAATTATGAAGAGATGATTAGAAACAGTGGTAAATTCAATTAATCGAATGCTTTGGCAATATGTGCCAAAATCTTCGTTTTTTAACTAGTAAAGCTATTATTTCGTTAGTTCAACGGTTATGCGCACCCCGTCTTTTTAAACTTATAATTATATATGTATGTAGCAATTCAAAAGCACTTTCGAATGTGTAATGTTCTTGAAGAATAACTGCCTGGATTCTAAAATCTGGAAAACACTTTAAATGTAGACAATCTTCATAACGTCTCCAATCATTTGGACTTGACAAAGTAACTATTGACTAATTTTCTAATTTTTGCAAAAGTAGTCTAATGTTTAGCAAAAATAATATTTTTGTGTGGACACTGCAGATTTTTTTTTTTTTTTTGTTAATTAGTTCTCTCTTGTGCAACGTAGATAAGTAATGTGGAGGAGGACCAAAGTGTACTCTGAGAAATACCTTTCTGAGGAAACATTTAAAGATTAAGCTTTAATGGCGCTACACTTCTTTGCTGGGAACTTAGTCAGAACTTAAAATTATGTGTTTTCAAGCTTAAGCCATTGAAAATGATAGATATGAGGTTTCCCTGAGAGATTTAGTATTTAAATAGAAAGTTAGTTAAATTTACAATAATTTCTTTAGCCACAGAGAATTTCTGAACATTGCGATTTTGACAATGCACTGTGGAGCAGCATTGTACCATTTCTAGAATCAATTAAACCGCTACGTTTAGGTACGAGGCATGGGTATCATTTGGAAGGTCATGGGTTTGTTATTACAAACAAATCAAAGAAGTTTGCATTTTGTTTGAAAAATAAAAATAAAAAGATGAAATAATAATTTTTAGTTTTTATGAAAACCATCATGATTCAATGAGCTCGAATGCAGCTGGAAACCTTATTTTTATAGTAGGGACAACGAAAAAAATGGGATATTTAAATATACCAATTTTTCACAATATCCATCATAGTCAAATTTAAATGGGGACTATTACTTATTTCAGGACAATGATCCGGAGCTTTCTTCCCCAATAATAGAATAATGACTTCAATATAATGTAAAAAACGCTGTCACATTTTGTACAGAGCTATACCCTTAATCCTATAAAGAAATTGAGAATGTACATGGACTCCAAATTAAGTTAGCGCCAAATTAGGAGCAAAAAATAAATTCAAGACTGCTCTCCTAGATACATGGGCAAATATATCACTTAATATCCCCAAGAATCTAGTGCATTCTACGAGAAATGCACTTAAAGCTCTAAATCTGACTAAAATAAGTGAAAAATTTTGATCAGCTTTTTTCAGAGGAAAAGCATGTGTACAACTTTTTTTTTTTTGCTTTGAAAGTTTAAATCATTTTGAGTTAGACTTACTTTCGATATTGAAATGAATTTATTAAATTACAAAGCTGACTGTAGTATATAATTACAAGTTTCCGGCAAAAGGTCAAATTGGAATGCAAAAAATGAATTTTGAAGCACATAATTTTACTCATACTTTCGAAATTCTTCAGTTAATTCTTCCTAAGAATTCTTGTATGAACAATTTTTTAAGAGATCCAGGCAGCCCGTTCATCACCGGCTAAGGAGTTCTCAAATTTTAAACATTTAAAATTTACTTATATGAGGGCGCTCGAATAATGCTAATTTTAACTTCAGACTCGGGAAAGATTTAAAATTACACTGTATAAGAAACGAAACGCCAGTTTTGTCTTTTCAGAAATGGTTTTTATCATAAAACTCTGTGGGATAATTAACCACCGTAGGTAGCCATTTAAAAAGATATATATTTTATTTAGTGAGCCTGTGTATTTGGAACACTATGAACGCTTTGATGCTTCAACACCTTGGTTATGTACACATCCATAACAATCTTGAAAAGTTTTAAGGAAGCATCTTTTACGCACTTGAAGCCAAGTTTGGAAACTCACTGGCTTACCCAATAAAACCCGGGTTTTATTGGCAGCATTAATTAATTCGGTTCTTCTTCGGCCTTTAAATAACAATATGGAATGTAATGATTTTGATGGACTGAACTCAAATCAGTTTTGAGTTTTTTCCAGCGGGTTCTAATTTTTTTATGGGCGGCGCCATATTTTTCGCCCAAAATATGGTAGTTATGTCAATATATATCATCATAACTACTTGATCGATTTTAATCCAGGTACCACCAAATATTTAGGAATAAAATGTTCTATAAACCACCTGCATAACACCTTTATTTGCAACAGTTTCGGAGTTGAAAACGGATTTGAATTTAGTGCATTAAAATCATTATATTCCATACAGTTTTATTTAAAGGGAAAAATATTTGCTGTTTTTTGTAGACCAGTGTTATCAAAATAAAACTGTATGAAACCATTGCTTACATCTTTTCCCCACCAACAAAAAGTGTGGGTTAAACCACGTTTTCGTTGATGGCTTCATTTAACAAACACTAGACGTATTCAAAAACGTTGGTAGAAACATTTCATTAATATTTTTTTTTCTTTTTTATATAAGGCCAGCACCCAGGGGTTGGCCCCTACTCAGACAGTGAATTGTGCTGGTACCACGAATGTAGGTTATGGAAAAGAGGACAGAGGGAGTAGTGTTTGTGGACATAAGATTTAAATTTACTCATGTCGTAAATGGCAGGAAATACTTTCGCTGGAAGATTATTCCACAACCTAACAGTGCGACTATAATCCGTTGTGCATTTCACTAGGCAATCAACTACAAAGGGACGCGCTCCACGAGAAATACGAGTACTATGTAAAAATATATGATTTTTGGGAATTAATTCCTTAATTTCGTTAGAACACATTATGTTATGGTACCGATAGAACAATGAAACACACACCGCATTGCGACGATGCTCCAATGAATCGATGGAGTTGGCTACCCTACCGTCATGAGCATCTTCGCCCTCTCCTGTACGCGGTCGAGAAGCTCCAAAATAGGCTTTCCGTTTTGGGTCAGATATAGGTCTTGTAAATATTAAAGAGATCAGATGGAGTGAAGTATTTCTTGCACCAAACCAAGGCTCTCGAATGCTTTTTTCCACACTTGAACATCAAGAGCATCTGATTCTGCAATATCCACATTACCCATTAAAACAGATAAGAGCACACCACCACGTCTGTGTGTTAAAAAACAACACTGAGTCTTGCGTGCATTAAAATCGACCCCGTTCACACGAACCCACTCAGAGACCTTCACCAGGTCAATTGTGAGTGTGTCGTTCATATTCATCCTTCTCGCCTCAACCTCCAAAAGGCTCGGTCTACGATTAAAAGAATATGAGTGACAAATGTTGCTGTCATCCACAAAAGAGTAGATAGGATTAGAAGTGAGAAAAAGAAAGTCGTTATGAAATATTAGAAAAGGAGTAGGAGAAAAAACAGAGCCTTGCAGTACCACTGAGTTTACCCTAAACTCGTAGGATGAGACCCCATCTGTAACCACTCTTATAGAGTGATCTCTGAGAAAACTCGATATGAATCGAGAGAACTGACTCCCGAAACCAAAAGCATTAAGTTTCGCAATGAGAGCTTCGTGCCAAACTCTATCAAACGCCATTGAGATATCCAGAGCCACGACCTTACTCTGGCCAAAACCATGAATGGACTTGTTCCACTTCTCCGAGAGCAATGCCAGCTGGTCACTAGTAGAACAGCCCTTTCGGAAACCGTACTGACGATCACTAAGTAAGTCGTTGGACTCCAGATATCTCACAAGCTGGTGATAAATCATACTCTACATAACCTTGGAGAGTGCAAAACAAACTACTATTGGACGGTAGTTCTCAGGGTTACTAACCTCACCCTTTTTGGGGATTGACGTTACATTAGCAACCTCCCAGCAAGATGGAAAAATAAAGGCAAAGGTATTGTTCTGGTGCCCATCTACACACGATATATGTGTAGGTTCATTCACTAATTGCTCAAGGTGATTGTGCGCGGCAAATAACGTGTTGGCCTTCTGGAGTTGTACGGCCAAGGATTCTCGATATGGAGTCGTAAATAAAGTCGAAGCCAGATATGATAACCTCTCTTCCCGCGTTTGGGCTTCTATACAAAAACCGAAAATGCAAAGATTTGGCCTGATTTTGAAATTAACGGCATCATACATGCCAAGAGGTTGCTGGCATTGGCACACAACTTCATTGCGAATGTACATAACAAGAACACTATGAAAATTAAATAGGGACAGACCAAGATTCTGTGCATCAGTGTTTTCAGAAACCTGTGTCTCACAAATGTGCGCATACACGGAGAAAACGTTCGCCCGTAGCCCACGCACATTGCAATCCGAAATCGTCCTGCTTTTACGTAAATTCAACCAAAAAATAAATAAATAAATTAAAGACGAGTAAACAAAAATCAGACAACCCCCCTTTGGATGCGTACGACAAGGATATGGGTTACTGCTGGTTGATTATTCAGCAGCCAGTATTCGCACCCAAAAGTTTGAAAAGGAATAATGAGGAAAAGATAAAGCACAATTGCCGATAGTATTACGGATCAAACAGTCCTTCATTTTGCTGATGTTTAATCTCGCCCGTACTTGAATTGGTTATTGTCAAGTGTGTGTTTATTTTTTTATGTTTGTGTTTTGTTAATTGTTCCATTTCAATAATTTGTTTTTTTTTATTAATATTTTGTTGTTTTCGTTCTTGTTGATGATGTATTTTCTCGATTTATTTATTTATTTTAATATTGTTATTGTATGTTCCAATTCGAGTGTTGGTCATTTTGTCTATGTTCCACAATTCTCTTTTGAGAAATTGTTTCGTTGAGTTTTCTGTTGGTTTATAATTTTATGTTGTTCTTGTAAAAATATATTTTTCTTTTCATTTTTTATTTTTTTTATTCTTTATTAACTAATGTTTCGCCAAGAGTTATGGCTTTTTGATATACGTATTTCATAATGTATTACCCATAAGCACCGGGAGTTGTTTCACAAATAAGCTTATATTACTCGAAACCATAAATATTTTGAAATAAAAAATAATAAAAAGTAAATTTCGAATAAATGGGTAATAAAATAACATTTACCAGCACACATTTTATTGTATCATCAGGAAAATATTTAATGCATCACACATTGTAGAAAGACATCGAACGAATACATTCCTTTAAGTATCTGATTTTTATTGTTAATTGTTTCTTTCTTTTGATAATTTAAGAAAATACACTTTTTGTTTTTATTTTCCTTTTTTATATTCCGTATAAATATTTTATAAAGCTTTTTATAATCAAGACATGCCGTTGTTTATTTTTTTAACTGGCAACAGAGTTTCTCTCAATAATGATGACTTTCATATTAAATTTAATTAATTTTTTTAACATTACTTTTTTATTTCTCTGAGGAGCTTATAGAGTAAATGTTTTTAAAGCTGTTATACATTAAACTGTTAAAAATCCTACTTAAAACAGATTTAAATGAATGCAAGAAATGAAAACTAGACTAGAAACGAAAGAAATAGACACTGATTAAGAGGATATTTTTTATTTGCTGCAATTGCAGTTAAATTGTAGGATAAAGTAAAGATGGAAGATTTTGCTTAAAAATTAAATGGGCAATCAAATTGCAAAAACCTTTTGAAAGTATTTAAATATTTCAAGAATTTGTTTATCACCCCACCCAACATGGAAATTTAAAACGTAAAACTTTTTTTTGTCTTTTTCAATAACCATAGTAATCGTAAGGAGATCTTGCATGTATAAGTTCCTGAAGGAGATAAGATAATAAAGTTGAATTTAATAAGAAACAATGTGCAATACCTTTGTAGTTTTAAAAGCCTTTAACTTGGGCTGTTTTTTTCTTAAATTTTAAATATTTGTATATTCAGTATATTACTACTGCTAAAAAGAACTCAGTTTTCTTTGATGTGATGTTGGGCAGGAAGTCTTTATTAATTAAAACAATCCGTACAAAAAGAATTTCTAAGAATTTTATACTTGTTTAGGTAATTTAAGCTACGAAACGATAATTCTTCAAGATGCTCACATATCCCAAATTGAACGAACCTGCAGGACATTTTACATTACTATGTATTTGAGATTGTAAATTTATTCAATTGTAATAATTCCCTATCGAGTATGAGCGGTTTTGTTTGGTCAAGGCGAATTCAATAAGCAACAGCTGATACATACGCGTATGTCAAAAATACAAGCATTCTGTATTTCGTTGATAACAAATATATATTTTTGATACTACAGCTTTTTGCTTATTGCAGTGTTGTATTATTTTGATACACCGAAACTTTGTTTAACAGTGTTGTATTCGTTTTCAATCTAAGACCACATTCTTAAATTCGCCTTGTGTTTGGTTTAGTTTGCCATATTGCTTGAAAACACAAAAATGACAGTTGATTCTAAAAATAAAAATATTTTTTTTTAATGTCATATTAAATTAGATGATGAACCCAGGATAACGTCCCACTTAGGCAAGAAGTTGGGTCAATTGTAATACCACATCAAAGCAGGTAGTTTTATAGCAATGACTGGGCACAGAAGGTGGAGAATAGTCTCTTCCTCACTTTACACAGTTTCTGCAGAAGCCTTGCGAAGGAAATGCCGAATCTATCGGCATACCTTCTAACAAGACAATGATCCTTGAGAACCGCAGAAAAAGTCAATAGCTCAATAGATGGTCACGCGATTTCTGAAAAGAGCAGTAGGACCATGTCGGCTCAGCAGGGTCTAGCAATAGCTAACGTACTCTAATGCTGCCAACGATATTAAGCCTCCCTATATATCGATCGGATATTCAGTTTGACCAAATTTTCAGCTCTATACCCATTTTAGGCAGTACGTGAGCAACTCAAGTTCAGACGATATCCTTGTGTTTTAGAATTACTTTGGAATCATCCAAAATTTGCATGAAGAACCTCCGGCATTCATGGGCGAAAATAGGCGTATAAATGATTCTGTGTTGCAGGTTTCATCATAGTGATGGCAAGTCTCAGCTTCAGATCATGCCTACGACCCTCTTATAGGTGTAAGTCTCTATGGTCGGCTTCTTTACCCTATGATGTTTTTCTTGTAGGATAGTTTGTGGTTCAGAACACCACCCAGATACTTCAGCCACGTGGATAAAAAGAGTTAAAAGCCGAGGAAGTTCGGCTAATCAAAGACATTTATTTTGTAGCATCTGTTCCGTCTTCTTCCCACACGACAAGCACTATTTACAAGTTTAAAGCTTGATTAAACCTAAAGGAAAGGGAAAGCAGATCAAGAACCTGGCGCTTAAATGGCTAGATTGTCCTCATACACCTTAAAACCACATCGTTGCAACTCCACAACGATGTTGCATGCTGCCATTATTTATATCTCTCACCAGATGAGCCTCGCCATTAAAGGCGGTTATAACAGGTCAACTCACTATGTAGTCCATAACTTTCCGTGTACTGAGAGCCCTAAGACCCCATGGAACATAAACGTTTCCGTTTCCAAGTCAATGAAGGCTGGCAGAGAGAAAAGCTTATTCGTCAAAGCCTTCTTAACGCAGCCAACCAAGAAACATAGCACTGTTTCGGTGGAACGATCCACTGTGTGGTCTTGTTGAGCATTCTAAGCAAGAGCAGTAAATAGTTTGAACTATATCTCACCGTAAAAATTCCTTTCCAAAGTTTTGAAAATTAAAAAGGTCAGACTTATGAGCCTCCTTTGCTATGCAGATTTTAATATTTTGGTTTAACATATTTTGTGGCGTTGAATGAATATGGTGAAAACTACGTTTTTAAGTATAGAATGTTTACAATAGTATAGCAAGTGTAAGTGCATATATTTTGTTGCATCATATTAAAAATATTCTACACCAATTTGCAAATGCTACAATGCAAGACCATAAAGACAAGATCGTTAATTGAGCTATATTGAAAGCTACTGTAGCACTTGGGCAAAGTTGTGTAAACATTTCGATAAGTATATACAGTCGCTCACATTGAAAGTCGGGCAACTCATTATTTAGATGCACGTTAAAGCAACAGAAGTAATGAAACACTAATTAAGCAACAAAAACAAACAAAAAAGAAATTTCTACCTGTAACATAACACCTTAAAAACCAAACCAAAGTGAGAAACCCTAAATTTAAGCTCACATTGAAAGTCGGACAGACTCCTATGTCTACTTATAAAATACAAATTATTATTTCCTTGCATATCCTGTAAAATTTTTCAAAGCCTTCAGTTTTATTGGGACTGATTCAACTGATTTCCTTCACACATTAGGACTTATCTGAATCCATATTTTCTCAAATGTGAATTTTAGTTGTTCTTAATTGGTACAGGAATGATTTCACATTCAACATCCAAGCTTATTCCACAAATATTCAATAATATTTAGTTCGGGACTTTAAGGAAGCCTTTTTAAGACCATTGGGGAGTCTTATAACAGCCAATTTATTGCTATCAGTGACATATGCTTTGCTTCATTCGCCTAATAAAATTTGAAATTGTCATTAGTACCCAATATGCTTGCACTTTCCTTTACATTTATAGCAAAATAGCTGCTGTACAACTTCACAAAGGTCTTGAAAACGCCTCTCCAAAGTCGCGATTTGAATATTATTGATTATTTGTGGGATGAGCTTAGACGTCAAATGCAAAATCGTTAGTGTACCAATAAAGAACAACTAAAAGTCGAAGAATGGAGTCAGATAATCCCAATGTGTGAAAAAATTAGTTGAATCCGACCTAAGGAGATTGTAGGCTATGGAAAACCAAAAATGATACACAAGAAAATAAAAATTAGAATTTTTTAATTAGATATGAGTGTTTGCCCGACTTTAAATGTGAACTCAAATTTGGAAATTCTCACTTTGGCTTGTTTTTTAAAATGTTCTCTTACTGGTAGAAATTTCTTTTTCGTTTTTTTTTATTGCTTAATTTGTATTTCATTAAATGTAATTAAGAAAATTAGAAAAAGTTTACTTTTGTTGCTTTAACGTTCATCTAAAGATTTTGTAATGATTTGTCCGACTTTCAATGAGAGCGACTGTACATACCATATGTAAATCGAATGCTTAGTGAAGCAAAGGAACAAAGAAAAATTAACACTCCCAGCAAAGCAGTACTTAATGACAGTATAGCAGGGTGAGGTGCAGTTTAGTATATAAACTCTTCAATGCGGACACACTTCCGCATTTTTTTTACAAGAGAAGCTAATTTAGGCAACCAAAACTTTTGATACCAACTTTGCGAGGTTAAATTTGCGACTTTGTGAATAGTATCCCCTTTCATGTAGAAACGTTATCAGATTTATATTATCAGATTCCTGATTGAAATTTTTACAAGTGAATGAGATATTAAAGATAACCTGTACCAGTAGATTATTTATAATATGCATAGCCTAGTAAGAAACGGTACTATGGGTATCTCTAATGCAAAAAAATCATCTTAAAGGTCTAACAAAGACATGATCTTTTAAAACTGTATCTGTTCACATGGAACTTGGATAGATAAACAGTGGAAAAGGCTGAGGTTTAAAAGCTACAAAATCAGCTGTTTATGTTGTTCAAGTTTTTCATTTAAACTCGTTGTTGTTGTTGTAGTTCATTTTAATTATTGAATTACTTAAATGTCCTAATAAAACCCAGTCAATATCCTTGAACTAATATTTGCTTTCTAATCTAGTCTTGTATTTGTTTTCTGGAATATTTACTATCGAATAAATATGTATTTTAATTAATGAATATTTAAGTTTCTTTTAGCACAAAGTGACTGTGTCAGTGCTTAAGATTCTTGCAATATTTAGAACAAAAAACCAAAGTGTCGAAGGTCATCTTTTACAATTACTGTGTTGGAGTTTTAATTATGAAATTTGTTTATTTAAATTTCTTTTGTTGTAACCTAATCATTTACATTTTAATTAGTTTGCTTAATTCAAAACTCTTTAGGTAAGTTTGGGGATTTTTTCTTTATAAAACTGTGAAATAGAAGATACAAAGAGGAAATGATAAGTTTTTTTTTCGCCAGCATTTTCCTTTTAAGTATAGTCAATATCATTATTTTTTTTCTGTTGCCAATATTTTTTGAAACCAAAATGAAATTTTATTTCGTTTAAGGACTAATTTTTAAAAACTAAAATGAAGAAAAAAAGGAAACTTAAAATTGTATGTCACTCTTTCTCCCAATGAATTCTATCAACAAAGTTGTTGTTATTATGACAATTTATAAACTTAAATTAAAGTTTCTTTTTTACACTTTAAATGAAAACTGAAAAGTATTTGTAGAAACATACTTAAATGTTTACCTTAAACGCGTAATTCTCTACTACTGCTGCATCTCTCTTGCTTTCTTAACATTTTCAGTGGCCATTTGATGATTTACTATTGTGTGTGTTAGTTTATTCGATTGGTTTTAGTAAATGCATTCACCCAATAAATCGCATTCACCTCTTTCGAGTGGTTTCAACCACAAAGGATTGTAGTTGGGACACAGCTTACGATGTATGGGAATTTTGATTTGTACAGGTGTTATGGGTGCACCCTCCCATTGGTAGCCCTCAAAGCGAAAACCATCCGATTTGTTGCACTGCATACTAAGTGGTTCTTGTATGTACATCGTATACAATTGGTCGACTCGTGGTTGTGTCCACTTAATGCTGCGATAATTTTTCGAACGTGCACCATTCAAACGTATACCATGCTGATGTTCTTTTCTACAAATACATAAGTAAAGAAAGCAAGTGTTGATGAGTGAGTAAAGAGTGGTAAGAAATGTAATTTTCTAATGATGCTGTCACATGATTCTAAGCTACATAATTTGCTGCACAATTCCATCTAATGCTGACCAAAGCTTACATATAAATACATTTGTACTATAGATTTCAACGTACTAGAGGCTGTCCCGGAAGACAAAGACTTCACCCAGGTAATTCAAAAAAAGTTCGAAAATATGAATACGAAACATTACTCAATGAAGATTGGATGTTGAAAAGTCATAGCGAACCACCCAAACACCAATTTCAAAACGCTTCTAAGCAGCACAGATTGGTTACCCCACAAATTGTAATTGAAATACTTTAAAAGTCAATTTGGCATGTTCAAAATGCTCATCTAATGCCATAAAAGAAGGCTTTTTGGCATCTTATCATTACAAAGGACAAAAAAGTGTATGAGAAGCCCAGTCAGCCAAATACCCATGGTGCCAAAGTGCCACAATATCTTCGTTTGATGTGGGTATTGGCCAAAGAAACGCCCAGGATATGTGATCAGACATAAAGCCGTAATATTACATCATGTAAATGCTTGGCTTCATGGAGAATAGTAATGGCTGATAAGCTTGCCCCATCTGAGAACGATTTGTTTCCATCAATGTAAAACGCTTTGATTGAAAAAAATCAGTGGCTTCAAAAATTGAGCAGTTATTTTGTCATGGAATTCATATCCTACCAGAAAGCTGGGAAACGGCACATCTGACGATTACTAATACTTTGGATATATTTTTATATTTTTTTAAAGTAGACGCTCAAAAATTGCGGGTAATTCTGCATTATTAAGTAATACACTCATTGGTTTATCTATCTTACCATGTCTTAAAAAATATATTACAACTGGTAAAGGAAATCCTGTTGTATTTTATTAAAAAAAAGAAAATATTAACTTTAAATGATACATCCTTATAGAAATAAAAAAGTATAATAAAAATCTTATTAAGTGGTTTGCTTGAATTGCTCTCAGAATAAAATAATTTTTTTTTAATACTGTAAGTATTGTTTGTATGTATGTCAGTTTTACTTTGTTGGTACAAAAATGTTTATTTGCAATTAAATTATTTGAAAATAATTGATGTTCCTTTCAAATGCTTGTCAATTTACTTTAATGTTTCTGTGAAAATTATTAAAGTAAAAGTTTATTTTCATTTAAGTCTTCCGCTTCCATATAAATTGTTTAGCACAAATTAGTTTTTATTTCATAATTTATACTTTAAATGAAATTTTTGCAATAAAGTTTTTCAAGAGGAGATGTAAATATAAAAAAGAAAATTTTTGTCCATTTCGAAAATAAAAACAAATGTTTTACTAGAATCAAATATCATGACAATCTTATCTTATACTACATACATATGTATATATATGGTTGACTATTTAAAAGTTGAAATTTAACAATGGAATGAAACAAAAACGGTGTGAAGTTTTGCCAAATTTATTTTGTTGTTGTGAAGTACAATTGTTCTAATTAAAAATGAAATATTATTTCCATCATATGGATGCAGCGGCCGCCCTCACAGTACCCCATTCCATTGGATCAATTTTCGAGAACTTTTTCGCCTTCAAATGCTCAATTGTCTTTGGAATGTCGGCGACCCACAGAAAATGGTACAACGGTGTCAAAAAGCAGCTTCTTGGCGGCCAATTGACATCACCATTTCGGCTAATTAAACGGCCATCAAACGTTTGACGCAACAAATCGTTTGTGGCATGAGATGTGTGGCAAGTTGCACCATCCTGTGGAAATAAAACATCGGTCACATCAACACCATGAAGAGACAAAAAAAAAGAACTGCTATCATGGTGCGATAGGTGTCTCTATTGACTGTAATGGTTGCGCCGTACGCATTTTCAAAGAAATATAGGCCAATGATGACTCCACTCCACAAGCCACACCAAACAGTCACTCGTAATTGGTGCATTGGCTTTTGTAAGACCACGTTTGGGTTTTCTGAGCCCAAAATAAAGCAACTTTGCTAATTAGCGTACCCACCGTGATGAAAATGATCTTCATCCGAAAAGATGATTTTAAATGATGATAAATTTCCAATAAATCCCAACTTTGCTCAGGAGTAAATCGGTTCATTTCGTTCAGTGGAGATAAGATACTGAATTTTGTGACAGAATGGTATGACATTAGTATTTGGAATCTTTTCAAGTTATGACGTAATATATTGACATAACTACCATATTTTGGACGAAAAATTTGCCACACACATAAAATATAATTTGAGCCCGATGGATAAAAACTAAAAACGGATTTGGATTCAGATTGTAAATCACTGTTACCCAATTTAAGCAAACATTCCGTAAAAGAAAAATTATTTGATCGGATATTTTGAGTAAATTTATGATGTTTAACATGAGACCATAAGGGCGATCTATTTACGACTAGTAACACCTGGAGAAAATCTCCACGAAACTGAATAATTTTTTGTCCATAAAAAAGGTTATTATTCATAATGTGCTTTAAAGGCCAATCGACAATGCATTCTCCATAAAAAAGGTTATTATTCATAATATCCTTTAATCGGTTTGTGTACCACTGAAGTTTCATATCAAATGATGAGATCTTTTTTATCTCCTGGTAGGATATTAGCTGCCATATCGCTTCATGTAACAGTTATGAAGTTTGATATTATCTGACCCTACACATGAAACAGTTCAGTATTACTACACTTAATAACACTGCATTGTCAACAATATGCAGCAGTAAAGAAGATGTTTTCAACTGTTAAAACATCTTTAAAAATTAATATATCTAATGGCGAAAACGTGTTTAAAAATAAAAACTTATTTTAATTTGAATAAACGTTGTTTTTACGTTATTTGTGCCCTAATTTCTTGAAAGCAATTTAACTGTTAAAGTTTAACATCACCTGCTTCTATATGGGTGCGCCATCTAACGTTTTTTTCAACTAGTGCTTATTTCGAGAATGGTAACACTTAGCTCATGTCTGATTTGACAGATAATTAGTTTCATCCTTCCGCTGAACAAATCTGGTTGTGTATACGCTTGAACAACGCTGGGAAATATTACGACATTACTTTGAAAATTATGGTAATGTTGCAGATGAAGCTCATTTTGATCTTGGCAGGTATGTAAACAAGCAAAATTTTAGCATTTAGGGCACAGAAAACCCGCACGCATACATTGAAAAGCCAATACACCCAAGACGAGTCACTGTTTGGTGCGGATTTTGGTCCAGAGGCATAATTGGGCCATGTTGAACGAATTCGTGTTCACAAAAATTGAAGAGGAGGATATTAGCAACATTTGGTTTCAACAGGACGGCGCTACGTGCCACACAGCCGAAGCTACACTCGATGTTTAGCGCCCTGTTTTTGAAGATCTCATTATCAGCCGCAGAGCTGATGTCGTCTGGCCACCTCGGAGCTGCGATTTCACATTGTTGGACTATTATTTGTAAGATGCCGTCAAAGATAAATGTTACGCCAACAAGCCAGAGACAATTGATGCTTTAAAGGACAATATTCGTAAAGCCATTGGTGAAATACAGCTGCACACAATCAATAATGTGCTTAAAAATTGGACCGATCGTGTAGGCTACTGCATGGCCAGCCGAGGCCGCCATTTGAATGAAATTATTTTCCGTTATTAACCGAAAGGATTGTGCTTTCAAATAAAGAAAGAAATTTGAGAAAATATTTAGTAGTTTTTTTTATAGGATTTTCAAAAAAAAAAAAAGAAGATATTTGGCGGTCCCTTTATTAAGCGGCTTTGTATTAATACACTTAGCACAACAAATAATGCATAGCCGACAATATGCAGTAGTGAGAAAAGTATTTGCAACCCACGACAAAATACCCTTTAGAAATGATTATATGATTATGGTAATGGTTATGGTAGAAAACCACGTTTAAAGCAGTTGTTTTACTATAGATGACACGCTGTTAATACATTATTTATGTGCTTTTCTGTAAACCGCTTTAACTGGTAAAGTTTTTCATCACATGATATTATCTATTAAGCGACCCTGTGTTAATACACTTGAAAAAACAAACATTGCATAGCCGACAACAGTATTAAAAAAAATGGTTTTTTCAACAACAAGATGTGCTATGTTAAACTGTAATACATAAAACTATGAACCTTAAGGCTTTGGTATGTAATTTTTGTTACCGAAAACATTAACTTAGAGACCTCGCACTATTCGAGTAGAAATTTATCTTTAAAATCAATCATCAATCATTAATTTTGATACAGTAATACGGAAGATATTTGCAACCGACAAAAAAATACTTTTTAGAAATAATATATATACAGGGTGGGCAAATTCGAGGTTAGGAAGTACATTGGCTGTCAAGTGACGAAATGTCAATTATTGAGCTCTCAACCTTTGACATTTATTTAGTAAAACAATGGGTAATTTTAACTATGGGACGCTGCGCTCTTGAACAAAGAATTTTAATTGTTATGATGGTGATGCGCATTTTTCAACAAAATCATCTTTAGTGATGAGACCCATTTATTATTAGGCGGTTATATAAACAACAAAACTGCAGCATATAGGGCTCAAAATCCACAAACAGTCCCCGAAAAACCATTACATCCAAAGGAAGTGACCGTATTGTGTGGTTTGTGATTAGGCGGCATCATCGACCGCCTAAAAAAAAAAAATTGTTTTTAAGCAAATTTACTTCCTAACCTCGAATTTGCCCACACTTTATATGATTAGCTAAGCTGCAACGTTACTGAGGTAAATAACGATAAGAGTGACGTTTAGTATGAATTCTATACTGAGCTCAAGCGTAAATTTAGTGGTCCCTATTACGAAACTGAGCAGTCTGTTTTATGTAGCTTAAAGCAAAGATCTAAGATTTGTTTACCATATTTCTCCATTCGTAATTATGGTACTAATAAACAAAAAGTCTAACTAGTGTACGAATTTCTCCAGCGTACGAACTTTTATCTTGGATTCCGACCTAAACGCAACAATTCCATGTAGGTATTGAATCCAATATTACTACCAGGTAAATGACGAAATTCGATTTTGTATACATTTATCAAAACCTTTCAGTTTGGCCAACTCCAGGACCATGTGCAGCGTCGACTTTTTCCGCATATGATACTACCTTCGTGGACAAATCCGACAGTCTATAGCGATCTCTCATAGAAAACAGAACTGTTTACTTCTAAAATTCCATTTTATGTGATTTTAATCCCTTAAAAATATAAGTTTAAACATCTAAATAAAAAGTTCCTTTTAGAACTCCTTCCAAGTGTCGAATAAGAGGAATAATATTTCTCTAGAGTTATAGCTGGCTAGGATGACTAATTCGATTAAATTACTAACTAGCACTTTTGTAAAAAAGGCTTAAAAAAGCGGCTAAAATTTAACAAGAAACCGACGTAAATTTGGCTTAAAAGCAATTGGCACGCTTTCTTTTCTTCTGAAAAATGGCGTGTATCACAAAATATACCCCACGATACTCATAATTAATTTTAAAATTAATTATAAATTAGTTATTTGAAAACTACTTACATACTCGTATGTACTCGTATATGTAATTCAATTTACTTTAAATAATGAAGAAGTCATTTGAGATTTTTCTTTTATTTTCTCGCTATTGAAAACCTAAAACCTAAAATCTAAATTATTTCCTTTAGTTTTGAAAAGAAACGCTTACATTTCATTTTTATTTTTATCGTCTTTAAAGTACAAAGTATTTTCTTTTGTATGTATTTTTTTAAAACTTAAATTCAACACCTCGTTAGAAAATGACATTCTTTGAATAGAAATAAAAAACAGAAATTTACTCCAGTTACATACATACATTTATTAAAATTGCTTTAAAACAGACTGTGTTGTATGCGTAGTTGCAATGTATTTTTGTAGAACAAAAAAAAAAAAAAAAAAGAAGAGAAATGAAACAAAATTTCACAGAGTGATTATTGCTGATGCCAGTTTGCTGCTTAGAAAGTTGTCATTTCATGTTAAAACACCCTGTGCGTATTTAGATTGTAATCATTTTTAGATTTTCTCAGAAGTTTTTCTCAAAAGCAAAGAAAAACAAAAAACTTTTTCTCTTTACCACAACACTTACACCCACACATACACACTAACAGTCTGTTTAAACTCAAAAGTGAAACAAATTTAGAAGAAGAAAAGGAAAGAACGTACCCAACCATCATGAATTAA
Organism: Wohlfahrtia magnifica; assembly: GCA_023159175.1. Lineage (NCBI taxonomy): Eukaryota > Metazoa > Arthropoda > Insecta > Diptera > Sarcophagidae > Wohlfahrtia > Wohlfahrtia magnifica. Next base: position 1,287,629 of record JAKWBJ010000225.1, on the reverse strand, counting down.
TTTACATTGAAAAGTTTCAGCCAAAAATTTGTCATAGCAGTTGAGTCTGAGTCAACATTTTTCTATTTCCAACTCATTTGTGTGACACAAATCCATTCAAATTGTTCACTTTTGCCATCAGTTTCTCTTTTTAAGTATGCAGCAGAGAGAAGAAGATAAATTTTCTAAAAACTTACTTACTTTTTCATGTAAATGAAGTAATTTTCTAGAGTATCTTCGGATACAGAACTCTTGCAAACTTCTAGTTTTGTTGCTGGATAATAGTGCATATAATTAACGCACATCTCGTCACTAATGGAGAAGCCACCCAATGTAGCATTTTCATAACCAATGGTATTATAATAGCAAGTCGTTACCAAAGCATCTCCCTAAAATAGTAAAAGGGAAAAATAAAATTCAATGAAATGCTATGTTTGGAAAATAAAATAAATTTTAAAATAAAATAAAATTTTAAGACCAATTATACCAGTTGACATTCCTTCAATGTTGCACTTAAATGCGAACAAAAGACAACCCAGAAATGAAAATGAAACCCAAAATGAAAACGAAAATGTTCCCTCCTTACTGTGCTGATATGTAGAGTTGCTAAGTCTTTTCTATATGTCTAACCTTGACATATTTGTGTAAAGTCATTAACTTAAATATGTAATGGGGGTATAAGGTTATATTATTACCACAAGCATATGTATGTACGTATTGGTTTATGCATTTGTATGTGTGTGAAAAAAAAACTATAGAAATCTTTTAAAAGTGTAAATTCATGTTTTACACATTTTTAGTTTCATTGACTGGGGAATAAACTCGTTATTCAAATATTCCCAACACTCACACTTATTTTAGTGGGAGTGACATGAATATTTCCCTTAAAAGAATACTTACATAGTTTATGTGTTTGCTTGTTATGTATGTATATGTGTTATGAAAAAAGTTTTTATGCATTTTTTCACTCTCTTTTCCCTCTTGTTAACATAAAACAAAATAAATTAGTAAAAAAAGAAAAACAAATTTTTTTATTTTTTTTTTAAACAGACTTTTACACAGAAAACTGTACTAAGCGAACACCATTTGCAAATAGAATTGAAAAATTGGTTTTGGGTGGAACATGTACTCGTACTTAGAAATATGCCAAATTTTAGCTTTATTTAAAACAAACAAAATGCAAATACAAAAACCTTCCAATCTTCTTATTACGAAGTTGATGGCAATAAAGATGCTGACGGTCTGGTCAGGGCAGGGTTCATAGATATTTTATCGGTCCAGAGCCTTTTTGTGGAATTAATTGGGCAAAGGTCAGATCGAAGGTGGAAGGGTGGGAACACTCTCACAGGGTCACACAGGGCGACAACGATGAGTTGTATAGGTTACATAGGCCTGACACTAGTAAGATAGTGAGTTTTCTATCGGAACACAACAACTTGACATAAAATCTCTTTCTAGAGGTGGATGAAACCACAGGACATATTTTGTGCGACTGTGTTGCGCTAGCTCGGACCAGACGGCACGTTTCCGAACGGGGTCAATTGGACATGGAAGAGATTAGATCTTCTCCTATCACGGTTTTACTCGACTACATTTGGAGGGCAGAGAAACAGCTCTATAAACATGGCTTTCGTCATGTCCATATCCGTATGGGGGACAGCTGAGTAGGATGTTATGAGTTAACGATTGCGGTAAGCTGAACATCATCTTTTAGGTCAGCGTGGCAGTGCGATAATATTTGTACAGTCATCTTATAGCCCGATATCTGAGATATATAGAAAAAGTTCTGAACCGATATCTTATATAGTTTCCGGGATATAAGCCAAAAAAAATTAATTTGCAAGATTCACCTGATACTCAATACTGTTGTCCTCTTATGTGACAAATAAAATTCCGTTGAAATTGAATTAAAATCAAACTGAATATTTCAAAGTTAACGACCCCAAAATATTCAAAAATCAAATCGTTTCTGAGATATAAGCCAAAGAAAAAAATTAATTTGCAAGATTGACCTGACACTCAATTCTGTTGTCCTCTAATCTGACAAAAAAAAATCTGTTGAAATTGAATTAAAATTAAACTGAATATTTTAATTTTTAATATATTAATTAATTTTTAATATTTTAATTTTTAATTTAGGTCAGCGTGGCAGTGGCCGAATATTTGTACACTCATCTTAAAACCCGACATCTGAGCTATCATATAGAAAAAGTTTCCAGGATATAAGTCAAAAAAAAATTTATTTGGAAGATTCACCTGATACTCAATTCTGTTGTCCTGTTACTGTTACTGTTGTCCTCTTATCTGACAAAAAAATCAGTTCAAATTGAATTAAAACTAAACTGAATATTTCAAAATTAGCGGCCTCAAAATATTCAAAAATCAAATCGTTTCCGAGATATAAGCCAAAGAAAAAAAAATTAATTTGCAAGATTAACCTGATATTCAATTCTGTTGTCCTCGTATCTGACAAAAAATCAGTTGAAATTGAACTAAAATTCAACTCAATATTTCAAAATTAACGGCCACAAAATCTTCAAAAATCAAATCAAAACCGCCACTTTTATACAAAAGGAATTCATTTGAATTTCAATTGATTTTTTTTTTTTTGTCAAGTACCAGGTTAACAGAATCGGGTAGGAGTTTATTTCTCTTACATATATCTCGTAAACAATATCAGATATCGCTTCAGAACTTTTTCTATATGATATCTTGGATGTCGGGCTATACATACGTAAGAAATTTACCGCCCAATGTCACGCCCACTTACAGGAAATAATATTTTTATGAAGTTTCTTTATTATATCAGTAATTCGCATTGTTTCGTTAGCTGTGTGGCAAGTGGCACCATTTGTTGGAGCCACATATCGGACAGGTCTATAACTTCAATTTCTGGCCATAAGAAGTCCGTTATCTTTACGCGATAGCAAACGCCCGTCGCCATAACTGCTTGGCCGACCTCGTTTTCTTAGAAATACAGCCCGACGACGACGCCGGCAAACAATTACTCTTTGTGAATACATCAGCTTTTTAGCAATCACTCGTGGATTCTCATTTGCCTATATGCGGCAATTCTGCTTATTAACAAATCCACTGTGAAATTGTGCCTCATCGCTGAAGATGATTTTCTTTGTAAAGCCATTATTCACTTCTGCCTGTTCAACTAACCATTATGCGTATTGAAGTTGCTTGAAATGATCAGTAGGCTTCAGCTCTTGATTCAATTGAAGCTTGCAATCGTGTAAATCCAAATCTTTATTCGAAATTCGCATCAGTGATGTTAGTGAGATGTTCAATTGTTAGGCACGACGAAGAGTCGAACGAAATGGGCGAGGTGTTTTCTCATTTCCTACAGACCCGGTTTGCTAAAATTTGTAAAAATAAATCACGAAGTGTACAAAATGCATTTTCAATTGCTGCTCAATTGTGTACCTCTCCAATTTGTTAAACACTGAAATAAAGCAATGACAATTTAAGTTGGGCAAAAACTGGACGTTATGGTGTGACTGACAATTAACATCGGGCTTTATGGTTGGACCATCCTTTACAAGAACATATGTATATGGTATACCGAGAAACTTAAAATCGGTTAATATTCAGCTAAGTTATTAGCATATAAATGCATGAAGATCCGAAAAACCGGCTTTTTACCCCAACCCAAGGTTTTGAAAGTGCTTTAAAAATTTTAAAATGTAATTCTTGTTGTATTCGGCAGAGCATATCAGAGAAGTAGAAACGCTTCCTAGGTATTTCAACTTTTTTGTCGCACAGTGTATTCAGCCTTTTTATGAAATATATATCATTCAAGATCTCCGTTTCTCTTCTTTCCAGTTGATTGTGGATTGATATTTTCCGCTTCATTAGCCTTGCCTTTTTTCAGTATCCCTTTGGGTTCTTCAATCACTTGCATTTATGTGCTGATATCCGCATGAGCTAAGTGATGGCATAATATGTTCCACTGATGACAGCCTGTCGGCATAATAGTTGGTCTATAGCCGATTTATTCCCCCCACCGGATCTTTCAGTGAATACTTCTGCTCCCGAACATTCTACTAGTGATCCTGTAATAGTCTTTAGTTCTGTGTGCAGTCTTTAGTTAAATCTAATCAACAAGTAGATAGTGATCCGCAGATATTCAATAGCAAACCTCTCCACTTTCTGTTTATCGCCATGTGGTCAGTTTGTATCTCCGTAAGGTGGTCGGTCAGACAGTCCAGGTTGTCTTATGTATCAAAAAATCCTCCGTCCTCGTTCATCCGACTATATACAATCTGACCCATTACTGATCCCAAACTCATATCGGAAGAAACTATCTTTTCGTCGTATTTTTTTATATGATCCAATATTGTTTCCGTAAATTAACATACAAACTTAATAATTTCAATACAAATTATTGGTTTAAAATGGTGTATCTATTGACTATTCATGAGTTATTTGAAGTAAGAAAAGTAAGGAGAGAAAACCAACAAAAAAAAAAAAAAATACCACTTTAGGTGACAACGAAAAAAAAGAAGAAAAGTAAAGAAAATGAAAGAAAAAAGAAAAAGAGAAAAAACTTACCGGTAATACACGTGGTTTATAATGCAAATTTCTCATCTCCTGAAAATGATGCGAATAATAATCATCACGGTTCAATTCACGTAATTCTTCGCTGCCACGAAAATGTCGCGTCAGTATACGTACACCACGTAAATGTGTGTGTAATTGTGAGCCAAAAACTACAATGCCAGTAGGAGGAAATGCCTGCAATGCACACAAACATATTTTACAGGGTAAAATAACAACAAAACCGACAGACAAAAAAAATATTGAAAATCAATTTCAATAAAGGAACTTATTATATAATAAATTGAACATGAAAGATACAGAAATCTGTACTTGCTGCTGTTGCTGTTGCTGCTATAATAATGAAATGAATATTTCAATAGAAAATGAATTTATCAAGAAAATATTGCTTTTGACGCACTCGAGGTGTCTTACGACAATTTATGTTTTGCGAAAATTAAAGGTCTTAAAAGTTCATTCTTTATGTGATTGAAATGAAAAATCACAGTTTCTTTTATATTTTCATTGCCTTTATGCAGTCTATTTGAAATGGTTTAATTTATATGGTAAATGAATAAGAAAAATGAAGAAAAAAAAAACTGAAACTTACCAATTCGGTACATTCAGCAATACAATAACCACTTAATGGAAATGCCACCTGTCCGGGTGGTATAGCCATTTTGTCTGTGTACTCAAGACCCAGTTCCATGACACCAGCATCAAACTGTCTCAGCTGTGATACCATTTTAATACGCAAACCTGAACTGTCGACATGACCTATTGGAAAAAACAAAATCAAAACGAAATTTACAAAATTCTTCTTCTCTTTCAAATTAAAAGAGTAAAAACAGAAATAAAGAAGAAAAAATATTGTGAAAAAAAAACCAAAGTTCAAATAACGATGATTGTTTGTTTTCATTTCGTCGAACAGCAGTAATAGAGATATATTGTGTTTTTGACTTTTTTTTTTCTTTGTGTGTAATCTATTTTACTTCCCAAGGCACTCCTAGAACTCAAGTAGATTAAGGTTTTCTTATTTAGGAGTGAGAGAAACCAGTAGTCCTGAAGTAAGATTATATTTAAACTAGCAGACCCGGGCAAAGGTTGTTTTGCCTTCGAATTTTATTTTCACTGTAAGTCTGGTTTGCATGCAAACTCATGGCTGATTGATATTTAGAAGGAGAATGAAAGGTGCACTAAATCGACATAGCAATTATTGTTCAAATGGAATTATATATTTTTGATAGCTGGGCCCGATCCGCGTTCCTCACCCCAATTGTTTCTTTTATGTTGAACTGTTTCTTGTGAATAATTTTGGTATAAAACTAACATTCGATTCCTGGCTAGTTTGTTGTCTTCTGCGCGCTCCTCTTGTGTCTGCTGTGAGCGCAGCACTCCCATATAATTTGTGTCACATGTACGGCGACCAATATTTGCACGTAAGCGTGGCATTTTGTACTGCAATGTACGTTTCTTATGATATTTTTTTATTGTTATTGTTGGGGTAGAAAGGCTGCCCTTTATTGTCTTACCTGTTGCTTATTTACTTTTTTCAGTAGCTTTCAATAATACAATTAATTTACTTTCACTAACAACTTGGGTTAATTTATTAAAATGTATGCAATATTTAATTTAAATAAACAATAAAGAAAATATTCAATTTTCAATGTGGCTGACTATACATATCCACCATTAGGTTTCAGATCTCTTAGTGTACATTAAGATGGCAGCAGATCAGTAGAACAAACTGTAGACCGGATGGGGCACAATAGAATAAACTTAATTTTGTTCAGTATACTGTAAATCATAGTTTAGAGATCATTCTGGTTTAGGGCTGCCATTTTAAAAGAAGAGTCAGTAACTTAGTAAAAAATCTGTGACAATATTGTAACTAATGTGTTTACTAAAATTTGAAAGACAAATTTTAAGAAATCTGCCGAAATAATGAAATTAGGATTGATTCCCTTCTAACAGGACAACATACCTGAATACACAATACGCACTGTAAGGCCATTTTTTGAAAATAATAAAAAGCAATAATGGTGATGTTAGTCTAAATGATCAAATTTGAACTCTATTGAAAAAATATCATCAATTCGGGGCACTCAAAATATCTTTAAATAGCAGAAATAAAGCCATAAGCTTGTCAACAAGGATACGGGTTAAATAAGCAAGCATACCTTCAGAAACATTAGGAATATTGGTCAATAGTATAGCAAAACGACTTCGAAGAAGTCATTAAAATAAAAGGGGCACACGAAACAAATAATAAGTACAGTGGCCAAAAAAACTATTCTACATGAGCTTACAAATTCATTTCGTAATCAATAAAAAACCATATAACCATATTAAAAAAAAAAATAAATTAGAAAGAACTTTATTGAGCAGAAGGGGGCCTATATTCAGTAAAAAAATTGACATTACAAAAGAAACTATGCAAAAAATTAAAACATAAATAAAAACCTTTTGACAAGAGAAGTATTCGACATGGACAATATTCTTAAAATATAAAACACAATTTTTGTTGCTTTAAAAACGAGTTGCTTTTCCTTTACGTCTTATAAACTCTCTTAAACGTTCTGACATAGATCTTACCAATTATTTTGTGTATTCAGAATCAATATTGCCCCACTCTTCTAGCAGGAAATCTTTCAACTAAGTTTTTTCTTTAAAGTAACGTGATATAAATTTTTCTCCAAGTAACTTCACAAATATTCAATAAGGTTCAGATCTAGGAACTGAGGCGGGGTTTTTTAAATTTTTGGGCAATTATATTAAAGCCTAAGCTTTGTATTGATGGCCAAAATCTTGGGGTCATTATCTTGGTAGAACTGAAATCGGCCGGAAAGTCCTAATTTTTCAGCGGTCTGTTGTAAATTTTATTTCAATGGGTCAAGGCATTCGTGATAATCCATAATGCCATCAATATATGCTAAATTGCCACACCTGATGCCGCCATACACCACCAGATCATAACACCACCTCAGCCGTGGTTTAAAGTTGAAACAATATTTCTCTCTTCCAACTCTGTATTGGGTGGGTTTCCAATATAGTAAAACCTTCCCATCACAGCCAAAAAGTTTATATTTGCTTTCATCAAACAACAAAAATAATATCCATCCAAAGCTCTGGAGGCTTAGGCGCGTATTATTTCACGATATATAATCTAATATTCCTATTTTTCGTGGAAATGTGTGGTATCTTCCTGGCAAATCTAACATGGAAATCGTGTTTTTTAAATATTTCTTTTTGAGGACGATCATTTCTAGAGTTGTTGACCACAGTTTTCTCACCGTTATTAATTTTTTGTATAATTAACGTAGTTCTAGATCTTTTAACTATTTTTGATATGGTGTTTTCACCTTTCGAAAATGTATTATGAAGTCCAAACCTAAATTCTAACGGTATTAATAACAATGAAAATATGTAACTATAAACAAAGCTATTAGCAAAAGAAAAGAAGAAAACGATGATTGCCGAATACTTTTTTGATTTGAAATTTTGTTTTTTTTTTAATAAGTTCTTTTGTCGTTTGACACCCACGAACTTTTCACGAAAAGAGGTTATGTATGAGTCAGTGTCGGGCTACTTAACGCCGCCACACGCCACCACACGCCTTTCAAGCATCTAACGCCTTCGGCAAAACATAAAATAGGCTTATTGCGCAAATAGAGTTTAAAAAAGAGTGATAGATATTTCTTTTTTTTATAATATATTTTTTTCACAAAAAGATGTTAGGTTTCAGTCGGTATCAGGCTAATTAACGCCACTGCACGCTGATTAACGAACCAACGCCTTCAACGAACACAGCATAGTGCAGTAGTTCTTGAGTTACGGTGCAAAAACATAAAAAACTAAATATTGCGCCATCTGTCGGACGAACTTCAAACTACACAGAAACTCTCATCACGCCCCATAGAGCATGTATATACAGTTTGGTCGAAATCGGTGCAGTAGTCCTTGAGTTACGGTGAAAAAACATAATAAACTAAATATTGCGCCATCTGTTGGACGAACTTAAAACTACACGGAAACACTCATCACGCCCCATAGAGCATGTATATACAGTTTGGTCGAAAACGGTGCAGTAGTCCTTGAGTTACGGCGAAAAAACACAAAAAATATATATTGCGCCATCTGTCGAACGAACTTCAAACTACACAGAAACACTCCTCACGCACCATAGAATATGTATATTAAGTTTGGTCAAAATCGGTCCAGTAGTTTTTGAGTTTAGCGATCACGAAGATACACGTCTTTTTTGTATATGTATATAGAGAAGTAATGAACTTTCACCTTTCTTTGTGGCAAGTTTAGTAGTTTTCATCAGACAAATGAATTATAGCCTATAAGGTGATAGTTTATTATGATGGTGGGTTTATTGTGATGTTTGCAATTTATCATTGATAGAACTCAATTCACTTAAAATAAATCGGCACATGGCTATCTATATCTCTGTCCAATATTGCTGAGTCCATACATACAATTATACGGTATGTCCCTGCGCACTAAATTTATCCAAATATCTGCTGACTTATTGAGAGCTATGTTTACAATCGAACATTACATTAAGCCTTTCCTTACAATTAAGTACTAGGCTATATTCACCATGTGTACTTCCAAAAGATCCGTGCACAAGCTAGAATCAAAAACTTAAGTTTCTGAGACTCCCAGTATAATGTAGAGGAATAGGTAAATATTCTTTGAAAATTGCATATATAAAGTGTGGGGATATTCTTTCACCGACGGGGGATTTTTACGTTCAGTAGGGTTCGGCAGGATGACAAAGAAAGTTTAAATGTGCATCGAAACCTAACTTTATAACAATCAGGTCTTAGGTGGGAAAATATTAATAAACATAAGCTAACATAAGCTAAATATGCCGACAGTATTACTTAAGAAAGAAACTACTTTGTTATTAGCCCCAATTGGTTAAGTTCACTTAATACGTGCGAAGTATATATGGTGATGACTATGCAAACTACTGGTACAGACTATCCATCTAAAAATCGCTGATGTTAAAGAGGAAACCCTTAAATAAAAAACGAAACAGTGGATCCACATTTGTAAATAGAATTTATTATTGTTACGTTTTAGCTTTTTAAAAACGTTTATTAATGAGTTTGTAGATTGCAATTAAAATAAAAATAAATTTTGGTTTGGTTTGGCTTTTAATTAAATAATTCTTTATTTGCCTAATTATGTGCTTCACTGCTTGTAACCTTTTTACAAACAATAACGAATACCCTCAATTATTCGCTGTTTACGCCCTTTGTTTAAAACAATAACAACTATTACACAGATATTTCTTCTTAAAGATCTTCACACCCAATCGTTGTCAGAACTAAGGTTCGACCACGATCTTTTAATCCAGAGTTTAGGTACACTAAACTCTCTTCACACTGGGTTTACTCCAACTATTCGTTACTCTGAACTTTCGACACTCTGAGCTTATAAACTCCACTGCCCGAGTTTACACTGAATAAACTGACTGCGATCCGCATCGATGTGTTTTTTATATGGCTGATTAAACAATTTTTCGAAAGCTCTGTAACCTTTCGATATTTCAGGTAGATTCCATTTGTTTTTCTTTAGTTCTTAAGCAGCAATCTGATCGTAAACATCTTGTTTGTTTCAGTGCTTATTGTGTTGTTGTTGTTTCTTATATGTTTCGTTGTCTGCCTGCTTTGTTGTTGTAGTTCATTTTTATTTGTGAACAAGCACGTTTTTTAGCAATGTTATAAATAGCAATAGTTCCCAAATTTGATATTTGTAACAATATGAAGCAGGAAAGCTTTTAAATCAAGAGATGCTAATTGTAGTTAATCACGTCTTACTTATCCTACTTCTTATATAGGAAGGCTCTCGAATTGTGCTTTTATATGGATAGAAACCGAGCATTTAATTAAAGGCTTCTAAAAGAACATTATGCATTCGGAAATCAGGTGACGCTGTGATAAATAATCACATAATCTTCACCTCACGACAAAACAACTTATCAGAAGAAGCTTTCAGGCTAATAAATCACTCCAAAAACGTAATGCTAACGAAACCATTGGTGCATGAGATTTCAGTAGATAATTACTCCTCCTTGTTATTAAGAATTTAAACCCACAAAACTACGAAGGATATTTCGACTAATTTGCCCGATATATGGGCCATCGATTTTAGGCTTTAAAAACATTCACATCGAGCTATAGAAGACATCACAGGAAAGTAACACCAGGCTTCTTCCTAACATCATACTGGAGCTCTGACAATCAAGTATGAGATGAACTGAAAAACAGAGTTATACTAAACACCTTGAAAAAGAGTGTCGCAGAAAAACGATTTACAGTAGCAAATTATAAATTAACGTCCCTCGGAAGTTTTGAATCTGGTTTTTCTGCAGGGTTCTATACTCACAGGTCGTGAGGGAAGTATACAAATAGTCTGCAAAAAATTTTTGTGCCAGCATTTGTTTTTACCCTGCTTTTATGGATTAAGAAAAGGCTTTTGATTTCCACCCTACTATTTAGAACGCATTGTAATGAAAAAATTATTCACAGTGTTAAAGCGTTGTCCTTATTCAGCTTTACATAATAACTTTGAAATAAAACTAAATGTTAATTCGCTTTTCTATTAAACGTTTGATTTATATGCATAAAGGAAATTACTCTCACCCTAACCCATTAATGTATTTTTTTTACAATTTTTCGTAGTCCCTACAAATTTATTTTTGTAGTTTTATTGTGTTTTTCTGACTAAATTGGCTTTTAACTCTTCTACTCATGTCCATGTTCCCTATATTTGCAAACATAAGTGTGTGTGCTTGTGCATTTGTATGTATTACTCCCTGGGCATACATATACATACATGTTGTATAAGTCTGCCCATATGTATCTTCCCTTCCACACATAACTACATGTAAGAGTTACATAAATCACATTTGACAGTTGCCTGTTATACCCACCTTTCTTTAGTTCAGGATTATTAAAGTGCACCTCTAAACGTATATAGGGATTGTATGCTTTACCACCAATTGGCAAGCCAGTTTCAGGTGGATACGTAAATGTGCTAGCACCCATTGCCCATAAGGCAATGACTTTTGAACAGACTTTTGCCTCGGCCGGCAACTGTGTACAGTCGCCATTGTAGATGGGTATCTCAACATTCCAATCGGTTTCACAATGAAACACCTCCATGTGATGTACGATACCGGGTGATGTAATAATGGGCTCAAATTGTACGATATGATGTTTTTGCTGTAGAAAATCATCAAGTTTTTGTATGTGACACCAATAAGTGGTTTCTTTCACTGGCACCGGTACTTCATCGAGTGTTACTTCGATGTGTTTAAGGTCACTGCAGAAAAGAGAGATGGTGACATGGAAGAAGAAGAAAAAAGAGAAGATAAAATTAAATTGAGTTGAGCGATAATAAATAAGAAACAAGAAAACAACAACAACAACAACAAAAACCATAAAAAAAGAGCGACAAAAATAAAATTGGAAAAGTGATAAAGTTTAAAATTGTATTTGCTCACTCGTATAGCTTTTGGTAATAAAACGTGACAAGATATTAGGAGTATTCACTTAAGTTTTTAAATAAGGCAATCATATACAAAAAAATAAATGTGTGTTTGTATGTTTGTTTGTTTGTGCCTTATAGACAGCTAAGCGGCTGAACCGATTTTCTTCAAATTTTTACAGTATCTCTCTGTATGTTTGGAAGGTACTATAGGTTGAATAAATTTCACAAATTCCAACTGGGTGGTGCCGCGCCCATACAAATTATATATTTATTGGTCTATATCTTTAAAATAGTAAGAGTAAGGGTGTCTAAATTTAGTTCAAAAAACTTCATAGTCAATATAAATCATCAGTCAAAAAATCGACGGAATTGGGCAAGTGGGAGTGGTACCTCCAATAAAAACTAAATACTAATAATTTGTATTTCTGGAGAACGGTTAAAGTATAAGTTTCTTAATTTGGTCTAAATGAATTTGTAGTCAATACAAAATATCAGTCGTAAATTGGGTAGAATTGCATAAGTGGGCATGGCATTATCCATACATAGTATGAGAGCGGTATTAATATTGGTTAAACAAGATAATAATGTCGATTTGGTCTACGTATGGTATAACTATCACATTTGGTTTGTGTCAATAATAACAAATATGGTATTTTGGAGGGTAAGCATCTGTTATTATTCAGTGTTCGATAGACGCCAAAGTGTAAACTCACATTTCAATCGCTATAATAATGTCGAATTTTGTGCCTAAAAAAGATGTTGTGCGGGGAAGGCTGATAACCTTTTTTCATTTGAAGAAAACGGCTGCTGAAAGTTATCGATTGTTTGTAGAAGCTTACAGTCAAGATGCACTAACTTTTGCGTGATTCAAAAGTGGTGATTTCGAGACAGAGGACATGGAGAGGCCTGGTCTGCCGGAAAAGTTTGAAGATGAGGAATTGGAAGTATTACTCGAAGAAAGATTGTTGTCAAACGCAAGAAGAACTTGCATTATCATTCTGAGTCACATAACAAGCCATTTCTCTACGCTTAAAACATTAAGATTCATTCAAAAGCAAGGAAATTGGGTCCCATATGAATTGATGCAGAGAGACGTTGAAGAGCGAGTTTGCATGATGGAAGTGAAGCTTTAAGGCTACAAAAATAAGTCATTTTTGCATCGCACTGTTACTTGTAATGAAAAAGGGATACACTACGATAACCGTAAGCACAAAAAGTCATATGTAAAGCCCAGCCAACCAGCCAAATCAACGCCGAAATCGAATATCATGACGCCAAGGTAATGCTCTGTGTTTGGTGGGATCAGAATGTTGTTTTGTATTATGAGCCGACGATCACAGGGGACCTGTACCGAACACAATTAAATAGTTTTAAGAGAGCAATCAACGAAAAACGACCAGAATATTTAAAGAGACACGAGGCCATAATCTTCGATCATGACAAATCTCGGCCGCATGTTGACAGACCGGTCAAAAATTATTTGGAAAACAGTGGATGGGAAGTTTTGGTTCTCCCACATTATAATCTACGCTGCATTTCAGAATAGAGTATCAGAAATTGGCTTGATTCATTCTTTACCTCAAAACCAGAGCACTTCGTGGGATCCATATGCTACCTGAACGATGGGAAAAAGTAGTGGCTAATGATGGACAATACTTTGAATAAAATGTATCAATTCATTTTGTTTTATAATAAATGAAATTTTCAAGCAAAAAAAGCGAAATTATTGATTTGTATCCTAAATTTGGTTCAAACAACATAATCAGTCAATAACTGAGCGAGACTGAATAAGTGGGCGTTGGACCTTCTAAATATGGAATTTTTTTATGTGGAGAACAACAATTAGAGCTTCGTTATCTCTATAAATCAGCCAAAAACCGGAAAAGATTGAATAAAAGTGTATTGTTCCAAGCACACTGGTTAAAGTTTTTTATACACTATACGAGTATATACTATATTAGTGGGTGTTTATTTGTAGACTGTATACAGCTAATAGGCAGATTCTACAATGTTTATCTGGATGGAACTAAAGGCTATCTTTAAAGCACTGAGATGAAGTGGAAGCTTATAAAATGGGGAAAGAGGGTAAAATATTACAACTATTTAATAGTTAAGGAAATAATTAATATACGGTTAGCGAAGTACGCCGGGTTTTGGCTAATAATATTAATAAAATATCAAAAAAGTAGTGGACATTTCTATAAAACTTGGCCAATTTGTTTTGAATTGAATGTACTTGCTTGCATCACTGAGCTTATATCACGGCGGTCTTAGCACTCGCTATTAGTGCAGTGCTTGTATTATCGGGCACGATGTTTTATGATGTCTGCCGCTATGATGTTTAAGTGAAGAGCCTGATACTACAAAGGGTATCTGATAAAGTGTCATTAGTCATATCCGGGATGATTTTTACAGACCATGGAAGTTTAGCATAGAAGATTGTCTGCTACCACAAAAAGAAGATAAAATGATAACGGGGTTCATAGATATATGGAGTATTTTACGACTTAATTCTTAAGATACGGTGGTAACAAACAGTTTTTTAATCGTCTTCAATTCATTGATACATTTTGTCTCACTGTTGCCATGATCTGATTGTTTCTTTCATCTGTCCAAGATTTATGTTCCGAGAGAAATTTTTCAATGTTTAAAGTTACAATCCACATCAGATCAGAAAATAGTTCTGAGACTGTCGATTTAGTTGATGGTATGTCTTAAACTTCTTCTTCTTCTTCTTTTCCAAAAATTTTCATTCAATTTAGTTAAATTTTCTCACTTCTCTTTTTGTTCGTAAAATACCTTTTTTTAAAATACGTATTTGTATGAATACCCTTAATAAAACATAAAATATAACTCACGTTTCTGGTATAAGTATTTTGTCAGCTCTCAATAATTGCATCATCTTAATGCCTGACTCCAGTGAGGAAACATTTGGGAAGGGAAATTGTGAGTCTCTTAGTTGTAAATCCATTTCACCTCTGGCCCACATAATGTACATGGTGCCCTCCTATAAAAAGATGAAAATAAACAAAATACGTTAACACACATAAAATAAATGTCTGCAAAAACCAATAAAACAAATATTAATTATAAATATTTAAACGTGATATATTACTTTCACGCCAAGTAGCCAATGCTTCTTCTTCTTCACACTTACATGCATACGAAAATCTGATGGATCGCACGTGTCGAATTTTCTTTTAAATGCCAACGTATATTCATCCATTTTAAACAGTACACAATCCTGTTGATAATCCTTATGAACAAATTTACCATCTGGACTGGTATAGGTATCGGTAACAACATTAAAAAAGCCATTTTGATTTTCGAAAAAACAAATATCCGCATCTCCAATGCCGCCACGTTTCGAAAAGCCCAAATAAAACCAACGATGTTGTTCGTTAAAGGCATTTTGTAAATGGAAGAGGACCTCTTGCTTGTACCAATCAACCATCCAGCTGAGTTTAATTTCTTTGTTATCCAAATAAATTTCATGCAGTTTTGTGTCCGAAAGACCTGCAAGTAAAATAAAAAAGAATATGAGCAACGGTTAGTAATGTTTTCGCCAGAAGTTGTTGTTTTTTTTATAAAAAAAAAAAATTAACAAAAATGCCACATAAAATAACGATTAAAACACTTTGTGTGTGTGTGTGTGTGTGTGTGTGTGTGTAATTTTTTAGCTGATGCTGTAATATTTTGATGATATTTTACAAAATTCACTGCCTTTTTTAAATTAAAACTTTTAAAGTTGAATGTTAAAAAACATAAAATTTTCTGAATTCAAATAAAAACCATATTTTGTTTTTGTAATTTACGAGGCATAGCAATAATTTTTTAATTCATTTTATTAAATGTGCTTCACATATGAGCACACACAAGTGCCTTTTGTTATTTGATTTCATTTTCATTGTTCAAGATGTATTTTAATGGAATAATAATGGCAATTAAATGAAAATAATGACAGCTTTTAATATCCCATTAAAGAATTATTATAATGCATTATGTGTATGAAACATTTATCGCATATTTACAGGATAATAGAATTAAGATTCAAAAATGCAATTATTTTATTAAATCGAGTTCCATGTGATACATAGTATGTATTTTTGAATTATAAACTAGCTAAGACCCGGTGTGCTTCGCTACCTCTATTATTATTATTATCTTGAATGCTATCTTAGTTAAATTTTTTACCCTTTTCTCCATTTTGCCCCCTTCCGGCCAAAATTTCCGTTTTTTACCTTCATATAGTCTTTAAGCCAACACACTTTCATTTTTATATAGTGTACATATGTATGTATACTAGACAGCTTGTATTCAGTGTCCAGTCGTTCGCCACATATACAAAATCCAATATTTAGCATATATCGAAGGTGTCTTGCCCAGTTACTGACTGACGACGTGTTCAAAATTTAGAAACTTCTACTACTGCCGTTCTCAAGATATACAAAAATTAATATTTACTTTAAAGGCGTGGTATCAAGCCCACTGGTCCGATTCCGCCCATTTTTCGCCTGATTTGTGTTGACAATAAAGTCATTCAGACCAAATTCAGAAACCTTTGGTTTAATTGTTCTCAAGATATACAGAAATAAACATTCAGCTTGTATGGGAGATACCACGCCCACTTGTCCAAATCCGCCACGTTTTGAATGATGACTGAATTGAATTGGCTATGAACTCATTCAGATCAAAATCTAAAACTGTAGTTTTAACGGTTCCCAAGATATAATAATCTCAATATTCAGTTTTTGCCTGATGACTTGAATTGAGCATGGAGTTATTAACCAAGTGCTGAAACAATAGCTTTAACAGTTCTCAAGATATAACGAAATCAATATTAAGTTTGTATTGAAGGTACCACGTTCTCTTGTCCAATTCCGCCCACTTTTTGCCCAATGATGTGTATTGACTATGAATCTATTTTCTTCAAATTTAGATTATCTTTCTGTTACTATTTCGAAGATATAGACAAACAAAAATACACTTTATATGGGCCTGGAACCGCCCAGTTGAATTTTTAAAATTTAAATAGCCTATAGTTCCTTTAAGACATACAAAGAGATAATGTAAAAATTTCAAGAAAATCGGTTCAGCCGTTTAGCTGTTCATAAAGCACAAACAGACAAACCCACAAACATACAACCAAACATTCATTTTTATATATGTATAAGATTCAATAATTTGTAGCCCCCGGCCAATTACGAGTATACGAGTACCTTTACAAGTTATTGTGATCATTTGGTTTCTTGGACAAATCATAATACAGTAAAAAATCGTTTCAGATAATGTAGGCTACTCAAGAATTATTAAAAGTTTACTTTCTTTAACTGTGTATTGCAGCTTGGGTCACAATTGAATGGGATACTACTGCATCCAGAAAAATATTTGTTATGGTGTGGATTGTCACCGGTCATTCTTTTAAATGAGTTTATAAGCCGCCGTTACAGTGTATGGTGTATGTACGTACGGTCAATAAAATTTTGCACCCAAACTTATTGAGATAAATATCACCAACTTGTAATTACAACAGGATGGTAAAACCGTCGGATGATTGAAAGGTCATTTGGGAAGAATGTGCAAGTAATTTTCAGCGGCTTAACGATTGAGAGTATTTTGGTATAAAGAAAATTGCCCAGTCACTGAAGCAACTGGTAGTATGACGGTGCACGGTTCGGGCTGCTGTGTGGTAGATACATCAAATCTACTTTAGATAGTTTTTACCGATCATCAAAAATGACAGACAACACCTTTTCGGCTGGCCAATTTTCGCTCTTTCGTGATTTCTTGATTCAAACTATTGAGCTGAGAGCAAGTTGTAGGAACTGAGAAAAACACTCTTGGGTAAACTCACTGCATTTTATTCATAATATAAGTACCGGCAATGTGGTATAACTATTTGTTTTCAGATTATAAAATTTTAAGGTCTCGTCTGATTTAAATATAAATAACTCATCTACATGCTGCGCGTGTTAAGCTTCCATAGAGTCATTTGCATAAAATATTAATCCCACATTTTCAGTTGTGGCTAATAAAGTCATGTGCTCGGGTTGATTCCTAATATTGTGACTTCATTTTCAATATATTGTTACAAAAATCACGGTGGGCACCCCTGCCGTTTATTACATTGCTAAAAAGAATAAACAAAAACCGCAAAAACAACTATAAGTGCTGTTTACAAATAAAAAAATCGACAACAACAACAACACAAATTCAAATGTTACAAATAAAAATAAACGGAAACAACAAAAACAGGTAGAAATGCAAGCAATAACAAAGAATAATAAACAATAACAAACAACAAATATCGAGATGTTCGACAGCTTTCGAAGTACTGTTTATACTCAGCCGTATAAAAAGCACATCGATGCGGACGGCAATCAGTTTATGTGTTGTAAACTCAGCGGTGTAAACTCAGTTTGTGTAAACTCAGTGTGGAGAGAGTTTATTGGCTTGAAGTCGTGAAGTTTAGTTGAAGCTAACTCAGTAAAGAGAATTAAGCGTGGATAACCTCTGGTTGAAAAGGTCCGATCGACAGACGCCAAAGTGTAAATACATACTAATTTCAATTGCTATAGTAATGTCGAATTTTGTTCCTAAAAAAGATGTTTGTGGGGAAGTCTGATAACATTCTTTCATTTGAAGAAAACGGCTGCTGAAAGCTATCGATTGTTCGTAGAAGCTTACAGTCAACATGCACCAACTTAAAAAACCTGTGAACGACGGTTTGCGCGACTCAAAAGTGGTGATTTCGACAAAGAAGACAAGGAGAAGCCGAAAAAGTTTAAAAAAAGAAGAAATTTAAGAAATTGGAAGCATTAATCGACGAAGATTGTTGTTAAACGCAAGATGAACTTGCATTATCATTGGTAGTCACACAACAAGGCATTTTCCTACGTTTAAAAGCATTGTGATTCATTCAAAAGCAAGGAAATTGGAGCCGAGAGACGTTGAAAGGCCATTTTACATGTCGGAAATGATGCCTAAACGCTATAAGAAGAAGTCATTTTTGCGTCATATTGCTACTGGTGACGAAAATTGGATGCATTACGATAACCCTTAGTGCAAAAAGTCATATGTAAAGCCCGGCCAACCGACCAAACCAACGCCGAAGTGGAATATCCATGACGCCAAGGTAATGCTCTGTATTTGGTGGGATCAGAAGGTTGTTTTGTATTATGAGCCGACGATCACAGGGGACCTGTACTGGAGACAGCAATCAAACAAAGCCGACCAGACTGTTCGAAGAGACACGAGGTCATAATCTTTCATCATGACAACGCTCCGCCACATTTTGCAAGACCGGTCAAAAACTATTTGGAAAACAGTGGATGGGAAGTTTTGGCTCACCCGCCTTATAGCCCTGACCTTGCCACTTCTGACTATCATTTGTTTCGATCGATGCAGAATGCCCTTACTGGAATAGGTTCCACTGCATAACAGCATATCAGAAATTGGCTTGATTCAGTCTTTACCTCAAAACCGGAGCAATTCTTTTGACTCGGAATCCATATGTTACCAGAAAAAAGGGAAAAAGAAATGACTAACGATGGATAATAATTTTAATAATAAGTATCAATTCATTTTTTCAAGCAAAAAAATTACATTATTAACTTGTTTACTTGTATATGTAGTACTTGCATATAGACTTCGCCTATTAAGTACCTACTAAGTATTTTAATCTTTAGCTTAAGAATTTTAAAATACAGCTTTAAACCAAAAACTTATGTTTCAACACAACCAAAATTAAAGTCGAGCACACACCAAGCTTTTCAACTGACTCCTAGGCTCCTCGAGAGTCTCAAACTATCAAGCCTACTATAACACATTACCAGCCTTTACCACAATACCCCCACTAACTCTACGCTTTACATTTCTTGGTCTTGTTTTTTCTTTTGTTTTTCTATAATAAGAAAGCATTACATAAAATATTTCACTCATTTTGAAATCTACAATTAATTTTTTACATGACTGACAAAATAAAGTATATTCAACAAAAATGTAACCTTAAATGCCACTATTTAAACACATTTTTGTCAGATACAATCGTTACAATTAGTGTTGCTTGATATATAGGAAAGAATAGTATTTTGTGACAAAAAACAGCGGATAATGTATCCGCTATATCTATATGGCTTTAAATAATACGGTCTGAAATATTAAATATATTTTCTAACTTAACACAAAACAAAAATTAATTAATTTCTGAAAGCCTTAAAACGTCTTGTCCTTATAAGTTCTATTAAGCTACTCATATTGTTCCAAACAAAAAACTCCTTTTAAGTAAGCCAATTCATACGAAATCATATCTAAAGTAATAGTCATAGTGGAACTATAATTTAATTCCCCTCTGCTTCTTCTATAATTAGTATCTGGCTTAACTTTCCTTTACATGATAACCCTCATGAAATCGTATTATGTCGACAAGTGACAAATATTTTTATGCATTCATTTCATTCTACAACAGATTGTTTTTGTTTATCTTGTCATTTTTTATCTTTTCATTTTATATTAACCAACATTGTTATTAATTATATATATTCCAGGCAATACAGAAAAGCATAGGCGGAGGAAGAAATGAACGAAATAAAACTTTTGATGAAACTCATCAAAAAACTTTGTTTATTTATTTTATTTTTTTTTTTTTTTCACACTCGAGTACACATATTTTACACACACCACTTTAGAGCAATGGTCGGCAGGGTTGTCAGATGTTTTCTACGCTTTTGCACCAAATTCAATTTCAAAAATCGCCAAATCATCTTATTTTTTAAAATTTGACAATAGAATTTATATTAAAAAAAATAAATGAAAAAAATTTTTAAAAATTTAATAGAAAACAATTCGTTCCGAATTCCTAAATTTCGCCAGGATTGGAAGAAATTTCGGCATAATATGTAATTTGTTTATTTTATTAACCAAAAATATAAGCAAAGACAAAAAGTGTACAATGCTTACCTTAATATAGTTTATAGTTTACTGAAAGCAAAACTATAAAAAATAATTTTTATGATTGAAATCAAATACAATTTGGATATAGATACGTAGTCTCGTTATTATTATATGTCTAAAACGTTATACACTTAATCTTCGATACATTTCTCATTGTCTTATTTGGAATTTAAATTAGACTATACGAGAAAAAAAGATAACGAAGTTGAAATACCTGAAAAGTTATACTATTTTACCAACAAAAGCCTTCGAGTACAACAAGAGGCAATTTTTTCGTACCTTCGTATACTTATAAGCTAATAACTAAGCTGTATACTATCCGATTTTACGCTATTCAGTGGATTTGGAAAGAAGAGAAGCAGACTTATTGAATGATGTTATACTTCATATCCTTGAGGTAACTAACTTATATATGTGTGAATTCCAAACACTTCAATTTTTTCATTTTTTCAAATTGAACTTATTTCGTTGTAAGTTGCCGAAAACGGCATTACGTAAGTAAAATGAATCCTAGAAATCTAGTTCCATATAGGCAACTTCAAATTTCTCTTTGCCGAGAACACAACTCAAGTTCGGCTGTCATCTTTAATCTACCTTTTGTGCTTATAAAAACGTTTGCTACCTTTGCACAAACTTAGCTCTATGCTGTCAATACTTATTTATCAATAATTCACTACTCCTACGAAACAGTGGGGGCGTTCAGAAAAAATAACGTACGATTGGAAAAATTCATCAGATGGAAAAATTGTGGACTAAAGTAAAATAAAGATTTCGATTAATGTTCAATGTAGGCAACACTGAAAAATATTTGTACTTCAAATAGAATAAGGCAGTGGAAAAATTTTTAAAAAAAAAAGTTGTCCAAAAGTTTATACGCGACCTAAAGAGTAAAATACCTACATACGTACGCCTTATCTCGTAGAGAATTATAATTTTTTTGATTGCTTAAAAATCTTTTGGGAAATATCTTTAGTTTTTGGTATCAATTTTATTTTTATTATTTTTTGTTAATAAGATATTAAAAAATAAAAATGTAAAAAATTTTTCGTTTACATGCATTAGTTACTTTTTGCTTAGTTTGGCTTAATTTCCCATTATGGATAGACTTACACCGCAGCCAATCGAAGAATGGTCTGAGACACAAATTAATATTGATATTGACTTTCAATTTAAAAAATTGTTGGCCGATGAAAACTATTTTTGGTTGAATGGCTACGTAAATAAGTATAATTATCTAATTTTGTCGAAACACCATTACATAAACAGAAAATTACTGTTTAGTGCACTTTATGGGCTGGCGGAGTCATTGGTATATATGTCTTCAAAAACGAGGATGGTTAAAATGTTACTGCCAATGATGAACGGTATAGGGACATGATTAGAAATTTATTTATACCTCAAGTAGCTAGCATTAGTCTTGTTGCCATGTGGTTACAACAGGACGGAGGCACATGTCACACAGCGCGTGCTACTATTGATTTAATGAAACAGTAATTTCACGTGATGGACCAACTTATTGGTCATCAAGATTGTGTGATTTACTCCATTGGATTATTTTCTTTAGTGTTATGTAAAGTCTCCTGTCTAGGTCGATAAACCAAAGACAATTAAACACCTGGAAATCAATATTCGAAGAGTTATTGGCGAATTACCGCCACAAAGTTTGCGAAAATTGGTGTTCCAAATTGCGCCTTGTACGCGCTAGCCATGGGCGGCCACATGGCCGAAATTATATTTAACTATTAGTGTCATAAAATTTTCTATCCAACAAATCCCGTTTCATTGATATCAAAAATATATTTCTTTGTTTTATTATGATTTAAACTTGTGTTAGAGAAAAGCATTTGGCCAAGTTTTTTTTTCTTTTTTGAAGATATGTCACAGAAGTTCTATTCTAAATTATTATGTTATATAAATAGCAAATTCATACATACATTGAAGCTGAAAAACAATCGATAGTATCGATAGTTTTTTTTCACTGTCGATACTATCGTCAAATTTTAAGAGTAAATATGGAGGTCACTAAATGTACTAAATGTAGTCAAAGTCACATCTGCAAGAATTTGTTCGACGCAGGTTATTAGACGTCTGTAATCTTTTATAGTTACATAGGGACACAGTTTAACAGTTTCACAGTTTCCTAAATTTCCATTTATTAAACTCAAAGTATGAGTTGTAACTAAAATATGTTTAGACGTACAAATTTGCATTTGTTCTAAATAAATTAATCTACATTTCGTCATTACGTGGCAGGTGTTGCTTCAGTTTGCTGAGAAATGATACATGTTGAGGACTCTTACCCATAAGTGTAGTTCCCAAAAGTTTTTTTCTTGTTGTGCGACTTGAAACCGGAGAATAAATTCATTTTTGAACCTTTATCAAAACTGACAGTTGTTCTACGCTTTCTACGCAGACAGTTTTCTTTCACTGGATCTTATTAATTACTTTAGTTTTGGAGCACTTCATGGTCTGAGCAATTTTCACTATATATAAGGAGTACTCTTCAAAATCTTAAATACATCAAAATTTGTGTCATACTGGACAAAATAAAGTGTCCCTATTATTTGTTTCAACACTGTATATTTATTATTATTTTTCCCTTTCACTTAAATTCTAATATTGTTACCACAAGTAGCACCTAAAAGAATTCGGTCGAAACTATCGAGTAGGCCGACTATCGATAATTTTGCAGCTCTAACATACATACATACATACTTGAATAAAATTGATTATCAGTAAAGAAAATATTTTGTTTAAAAATTTCCAAACAAGAAAAAAAACGAGGATTATTTTTACATGATCTAATAAAATTTCTTTGACTTTCTTGCTAACTTTTCTGCTTTATTTTTGTTTTTTGCTTTAATAAGAATCTTTTAAGTACCGCCTTATTTGACAACCATATTAAATTTGTAATATTGTCATCTCCAAAAATTATGTACATAATAAAGACTCGGCATTACTTTATCACCCCTTCGTGAGGCCTACTAAAACTGTCTATTATTTCTTATTTAACGGTACTCGTTACTTTCAACTGTCACTTACCATTTGTTATCTTCAAACTCGTTCCAGTTGCTTAAGCATAACTCCCTAAAATACTTTTTAAATTGTTACAAATTAAAATGTTGCTCTCAGTGTTGTTTTCATTTTTTTTATTTATTTTTATTTATTTATTTTTTTTTGTTATGGTAGTCATTCATAAAATACCAAATTACCCATCAGCAACAACAAATAAAAAAATTGTAGAAACAAATGAAAAAAAAAACTAAAAATGAAATGGTTGATGTCGTTATGCTCTCGTATTCATTTTGTATTTTTTTTTCTTTTTTTTTTAATTTCATACGTAAATGGCTTTTATTGTTGTAATAACTTTAATGCAATGTATTATATTCTACTCATACTTTGTTTTTAACCAACAATGCCAACAATAACACCCAACCAACAAAACACGTAAACAAAATAAAACAAAAACTTCAATTGTGAAGAAGAAGAAAAAATGAAATATTTTTTATACCCCAAGACCAGGCAGGAATAGTCGTCTGCATGCAAGAGAAGTACGTGTTGAAAATGTTTGTGTGAATTCCTTCATTTTTGTTTTTTTCAGCGTTTACATTTACTCATATAATGTGTTTACACTGACACTATACTTACAAATTTGTTGTATTCTTATTGCTGTTATTGTTGTTGCTGCTACTGTGTATGTGTGGTGCTTTAAATTACATTTTAATAAAACTCTCATAAATTTTGTGATAAAAAAATATGAAAAAAAGGGAAAAAATAAAATAAATTCATATTCATTTTATAGTGACGATGATGGCACAGAGCCCACCATAAATTAAAAAGAGTATGTAATGAGTAATGTTTCGTTTTTATGGAAGACTTTAGAAGGTTCGACGTACAGCAACATTTCTCAGAAAAATAAATGGAAATAAAATATTATTTTGTCGAAGGTGAAACGTCGAACTGCGATTTAAAAGGCTTTAAAATAGAAATTGGTTTTTTATGATGCAATATTTTGCGTAAGATATTGACTTAGATACCGATTTATTTGAGATTTTTTAAATGTTTGCAAACAAATAGGTGATAGATGGAAGCATTAGTATGCAGTAGTAGTAGTATATATGTAGTATAGTATGTAGTTGAATTATATTACTTATGATAAACCATTTGCAAAAACATCGCTTTTAAGCTCCTAGTAAAAATAAAGTTTTTGAGCACAATCTGTGTTTTAACATATCTATTGCAGAAGTTTTACCAATCGATACATTAAATTACGTTTTGCACCAATGCGCAATAAAATTTGAAAATACGAGCGCATGTTCGATCTGGTTAATCATCACCCTTTTTTTCTCGTCCAGTCTCTTTATATTGCGGATTCCAATAAGCAGCATTGCCGTTAACCTCTCCAGGTGGCCTCCTAAGCGAGTGGGCCAATCCACCGCCATTTCTTCCTCAGTATTCCAAAATACTTATATTTGGCTTAGTGGGACCATGGCGCTTTTGGGCTGTTTACAGTGGTACACAGATGTATCTAAAATGGATGTAGGTATTTGTGTCGAAATTCGGGCCAAATGCCAAAGTCTGAGAACCCATGGTCATATGAACCAGCGTTTTCTAGACAGAGATCCAGGCTATTTCCATCTAGGCACTTATTAATATAGAGCGTGGAATAAGGGGCGCTTCTATTAATAAGTATATACTCTGAAAGTCAAGCGGCACTAAGGGCTTTTTTTTCGCAGTATATAGACTCGAGTACCAGTCTACGAATGTCAACACACTGGCATTGAGGAACAAAGTAACGCTTTGTTGGGTCCCTGGTGTTATGGGAAACGAGTTCGCTGATGAACTGTGGTATTAGTTGGTTAACTGCCAGGGGTATAATCGAGGAATGGGGCAATGGGTACAATGTCAGCCGGGCATTGCTGTCTCAGATATCACCTTTTCGGCATTAATGTGTTGGCTGATTCGGAGTGTTGCCCGTGTATGGCGGAGGAGGAAATGACAGAGCATATTCTCTGTGAATTTGTTATTAAGAAGCTCATAGGGAACAATTTTTTCCACCACCAAACAGACAGCATAAATTTTCTTGATGTGATTCCCGGCTTAGTCACTGTCTGCAAAGCTTCACCTTGACTCGCACATAATTGATCCACATTTCAGAGCCAGTAATCAGTGAGATATTACATTTTAGAGCCATATACCGACATATTGTTACAGAAGTTTTTCGAATACCCGTATTTTTGACTGTTAAAACTTGTCATACTGTGTACAATGCCCTGATCTAAAGGCGAAGCGACTAATTGGATTCTTCACCTATAATAGAGAGTTACGTCACATGAGCAAGATAACTATTAGGAAACTTATTGGCTTCCAGCCGGGTCATTGCTGTCTCAGATATCTCCTTTTCGGTCTAGATGTGTTGGCTGATTCGGGGTGTCATCTGTGTAGGGAGGAAACGTTAGAGCATATTCTCTGTGAATGTGTTGCTTTGGCAATGATTCAGAGACGAACTTTTATGCAGCCCTTTATTGGGCCTGAACATGTTCGTCGGCTACTCATTGGAGATATTGCAGTCTTCATACACAAGGCAGAGGGTATTCTTCTGGAGACTGTTTCAACTGTCGCTTCCAGGGATACTACGCTGTTCATTACGCTGGCGGGTCTGACCCTTGAGTGTTTGGCTCAATAGATCTTTTTAGGTCGCAGTGCCATGGTCATTTGGGCGTTTTCGACTCAATTTAATAATATATTTGGCTTTGATGAGTGTGTGGAGGAAATTTTTTAATATTCGTGTCAATTATAGTCTATGAAAACTTGCATGGTGTTCACACCCAAATCCTAAATTTTACTTTCATATAAAAGAAGGGATTACACACGCGAATTGAAGATGCCAATTTTAATGCGGATAGAGATTGATGGTGATTCGCAAACATTATTCAGTTGGCCGAGCTCTGATGCTGTGGTTTGAGATCTCATTAGACGTTCCTGAAGTTGGATTTTTGGGTAGAGAATGGTTTGTAACATATTGCGTTTATTCTCTGAGAACTACCTTTGCAAATTCTGCTCTATAATTTTGAGATTTGTATCCACCATGTCGGATTATCTATATGTTAGAAGGGACAAAAATATTTCTGTCGCCTGCATAGTCAAGATCAGTCAGACGGCCATCATGTTGTGCATCTACTATTGGTCTTTGTGTTTTTCTTAACAATGTCTAACATTAAGTTAAAAAATAGAGGCGATAAAAAGCAGCCATGTTGTACACTAGCTAAACGGATTTTAATCCAGAGGCATAATTGGGCCATTTTTCTTTGAAAAGGTGCAAGAAGTGGCCGTTACAGCCCATGGCGATGGTTATCGGGCCATGTTGAACAAATTTTTGTTCACAAAAATTGAAGAGGAGGATACCCTATATATAAGACTAACTGCGTTTGAGTATAATTCTTTAAAACACGGTGCGACAAAAATGAACGAAATTGAAATACCTGGAAAATGATACTACTTTTCTGATAGGCCTGTATTTTTTTTCATGAGTTGCCTTATTAAAAAAATTCAATAACTCCTTCAATTTCCAACAAATTTCTAATATTATTTAATTAATCAATAGTACGGTTATTATATAAAATAGTGCGCAAAAACGCATCTTAAGTTGAAAGATTCTTCAAGGCTACTTGAACGACATATATATCATTTAAAAGGTCTATTTCTCTTCTTTTTAAATCCAAGTCGAAAAGAAACTTAAAATCGGGTAATATTCAGCAAAGTTATTAGCTTATAAGTGCATGAAATTCGGAAAAGTGTTTTTTTCCCACAACTCCAGATTTTGGAAGTATTTCGAAAATTTCAAAAACAGTTCCTTGTTCTGCTCGGTAGTGCTTATATAAAAAACAAAATTATCACTTGCCAATTATTATGATTATTATTTTTGTTGCACCGTGTAATCACTATTATTTTCCTCGATAGTGCTTAACAGGTGAATGATTGCAGGTGATTGATTGGACAAGTGTATCGAAAGCTCGAACTATATAAAGACCCGGTATAGGAGTATCTCTATTCCATTAATTGCTAAATTTCAGCAAACCAACAAGAAGATGTTTAATATCAATGTTTTTAATTTCTTAAAAAACAGTACAAGACTTAAGTAAATATGATGTTAAGGGCACTTAACCGAATCTAATTCACTGTTCTTTACAATTTCAACTTTCTTGATATAGATATCACTTCTATAGAAACAGAATTACAGGCAGCTGAATGGATGCGCTTTTAGAAACTATAACTGAGTAAGTCGATACGTCTTTTAAGATGTTACAAACAATAGCACAAGTACAATGCACCCCACTATGAAAGCATATGGTGTCAAAGAAGTTGTATTTCTGAATCCTTATTAGTTTAAAATAATTTTTCACACTTTTAATTATAAAAAGTTTATTGAATTTTATCCTACTGTAGCTCTTGACCAATTTTTTCTAAAAAAAAAATACAATTTTTTCTGTCAACATATTGATAATCATAAAAAAGTGGCATAAAAGTATATAAAAAATGATATTCCAGTTGCTTTGCTGTAAAAAAAGAGACAAACAAATCAAGGACAGGCCCGTTTTTAATAATAAAAAATAAATTGCCTTAAATAAATATTGACATATTGTCATATAATTTATGGAACGTTTCGACAGTAATGTAATGCCGGCAAAAGTTTTTATTATTAAAAAAAAATATTAATTTTATGTAATTCTATAAACATTTAATAAATCTTTACATAAACAAAAAATGATAAAAATATATAAAAGAGTAATAAATTAATAACAAATAACCAGCAATAACAACAGAAAAAATTTGATGACAGAGACAACATTGTTTAACCCACTTACTGTGTTTGTTGTCACTTTTGTTAACATGGCGGCAAACTTGTTTGTAAGAATATAAGTATTTTGTCTGTGTGCCAATATTGTGTTACAAAAATTACATCTTTATTATAAAAAAAAGTTCTTCTACTGACAATGACAAACATAAGCACTTAGGGGCTGTCATATACATACACTACTGATGTTGACACCTATACATTGAAAATACATGTAAGTACTGACATACATACGTATGTATGTGTATATATATATGTAAGTGTGTTAAATTGTAATAAACTTTCGTGTTTATGTTCACCACACTCTCACACACAAATACATATACTAAATGAAATTAAATTTTTAAGGACTAAATGTCAGTTCTTTGAAACATACAAAGTTAGATATTATTTCGTTTAATTAATAAATTTTTTTTTCTGCAATAAGCTTTGTGCAGCATAATATACTAATATGAAACACATATTTGCTATTATTATCCATGAATATTTGCCGTTTTCGGGTAGCTTTGTAATTTAGTCGCTGTGGAACATTTGTGATTTATTTGCGAACAGAGTGTTCAAGTGATCGTTGCACTTCTTCGACTGACTAATTAGAGATTTTTACAGACACCGAAATAAATGCTGAAACAGAATCACTTTTACGTTGTTGTTTTATTCTGACTGCTTCGTTGAAACGATCAAGTTGTGAGCAGTAGTGATCAGAACTGATCGTTTGGCTAGATTGTAGTAGTTCATAATAAATAATTCCTTTCCAATTTGACCAAGTACTCAACATAATCTCATTTGCCATCAATTGAGGCTTTGAAATCAGAAACGTTTTATAAATTTTATCTGGTACTTCGTTGCGTTTTAACAGCGTTTCACTAAAGTTAATTCATGTGGCCTCCAACCAACAAGCTTTATTCAATTAAAGTGTGACTGAAGGATCTATGACAGATATGTGTGAAATAAAATATCGGCAAAATGCTCGCCACGGCTTCGGTGGTATACCTCTATCCATCGGTCTATATTTTCAATGATTCTGAGACCTAATTGAGTTTCAATGTTGTTAACTTTAGAACTTTAACTGTTTTTGGGTTATTGACATACACTTTTTCTTTTAAAGGGTGTTGCAAATTTGAGGTAAATTGGCTTAAAAACACATTTTTTGACAAATTCAGTTTTATTTATACCAATAAAAATAGAAATATGGGAAATAATAATGGAATATGATGTCGGGCAAATGTTCACACGTTGGCAAACATCCGCCCTTTCACAAAATTTTGAACCACATTTTTTTAAGAAAAAATTTTTAGTGATGAGGCCAATTTTCAATTAGGCGTTTATGTAAATAAAGAATTGTCGTATATGGGGCTCACATAATAGACAAAAAGTCCTCGAAAAACCATTACATTCAAAGAAAGTGACC
Source organism: Wohlfahrtia magnifica (assembly GCA_023159175.1). NCBI lineage: Eukaryota > Metazoa > Arthropoda > Insecta > Diptera > Sarcophagidae > Wohlfahrtia > Wohlfahrtia magnifica. Next base: position 1,257,378 of record JAKWBJ010000225.1, on the reverse strand, counting down.
GTATGGTGCGGTTTGTGGTTAGGCGACATCATCGGCCCGTATTTTTTCGAATATGACCAAGGAAACCTGCCACCGTGAATTATCTGCGCTACCAAACCATGATAATTAATTTTGTGTGGCCACAATTAGCTAATGTTGACATCAGTGACCTTTGGTTTCAGCAGGGCGGCGCCACAAGCCACACAGCCAGCCAAACAATTCAATTATTGCATGAGAAATTTTCCGGTCGCATAATTTCTCGATTTTGCGATGTCAATTGGCTGCCTCATTCTTGTTGTTTAACGCCACTGGATTATTTTCTCTGGGGCCATTTGAAAGACCGAGTTTACGTGAACAAACCACAAATAACTGATACTCTGAAAGATGTCATCTGGGTATACGTGAGTTTTCGTAGTACGGCATACACCACGGTGCCCCAATGGTACGCGTGAATACGATGCGTCCACCAACGCTCTCACCTGTGATACCCACAAGTGAATATCACAAAGTGAGTACCAATTCGAAGGCGTGTTGTTAGGACATAAACCTTCACAACTTGGTGGGTAGTCGAAGACTATCTAAGCTACTGCCGTGATATAGGTCACAGCACACGGTTGAGGAGAAGCAAGCTCGCGCCCTGCCTACGCTTTAAGTCTAAACCGCAGCCACCACGAAGCTCCCACAAGGGACTTACCTAACACTCGGGCAGAGATCGGAATCCCTGGGGCTCCCGATTCCCGTGGCACCAGAATACCTCTGGTCAGGCTTAGTGACACGTGACGCTCCAGTTTTGGATCCATAACAGCCCTGGACTGATCGCCGGTAATGATACTCTGAAAGATGAAATTCGGCGCTGCATTGACGAGATAAGCAATGCTATGTTGCAAAATGTGGTTCAAAATTTTTGTGAAAGGAGCGGACGTCTGCCGACGTGCTAGAGGTGGACATTTGCCTGACATCATATTCCATTATTAATTCCCATATTTCTATTTTATATTGGTGTGAATAAAACTGAATTCGCCGAAAAAAAAATGTTTTCACGCCAATATACTTCCTAGTCCCAAATTTACCCTCCCCTTAAATATCCTCAAAGAAAGAAGTCCAACGGTATTGCTGTATTGATGATGCTTGAAATGGTCAGTAGGCTTCAGCTCTTGAATCAATAAACCTTTCTAATTGTGTAAATTGAAGTCGAAAAGTCGAGGTCGACAGCTCTTCTGCCACACTATCGCGAACAACAGCAATGTTTTCCGCAGAACGAACTGGGCGAGATTGCACAGGTGTTTCAAGGTTTCTTACAGACCAGGTTTGCTGATAATTGCGAACAATTCTTCCAATTGTAAAAAAATTTGGTCGATTGTTCTGACTAAAAGAATCACGAAGTGCACAAAAGGAATATGAATTTGAACGCCCATTTTCGTAAAAGGCTTCAACAATCTTAACACTTTGCTTAATTGTCTACTTCAAACACTGAAAAACATAACTATCAGATTAGGTTGGGCAAAAAACTTAGCGTTAAGGTGTGACTCGCAATTAACATCATGCATTATTTTTGAACTACCGTTTAATTCTTAGCTGTCATCTGGTTAATGATGCTCTGTGCCATTGGAAGAACATGCTCCTATAGCGAAGCACATCCTTGAAATGAAAACTACAGCAGCAAGGGACTTTTTGGACCGACGTCCACTCACAGAATTCTCATCATACAATACATTTTACAAGTTGATCGACTAGCATTTTCATTTAATTTAACATTTTGCATGAGCAGCTAATGACTTTCTTAGCCTGTCTTATACCCTGAAGTGTCTCCTTTCAAGCATGTGTTCGTTTTACACAATCTAAATAGTGTTGCCCTATATGCGGCATTAGCACTACCTAGTGACAAACCAGGGTATACTTTTATGGACTCACCCAACCATGGTTGATTGAATGGTTCACGTGACCACCTGTAGCTACTACGAGTTTCAAGTAGTCAAGTAGTGTCTTCGGACACCGTTTGCTAGTAACACTCGAAAACCACACAAAGTCGACTCACTACGTCAGGCTAAGATCTCTGAGAAGATTACTTGCTCCAGTGCAGGATATCGCGGAGATGTCGTGTAGACGGCACTGTTTCAATAGGTATTGATATTGACATAAGAAGTGCTCAACTGCCAATTTTTTTTTTCTTTTAAGAGACCACATTAAATGTTAGCTAATTTTTCAATTCAACTCTTTTGGTTTAAGAAAACTTAACGGGGCAAACTTATGGTCCCACCAAGTGATCTCTCGCAAGTTAAAATTAAACTGTTTTCTCGTCATATGTGTGAAATTGGCTCTTCATTTTTTCATTAAACTTTAAAGAAATCTATACATAAAAGAGAACTATAAAATCCGTTCTAATTGATGTTCTCTGAAATGCACCAACAGAATTTATGTTGTCGCATATTGTGAAGACTATACCAAGATTTATATATATATGCGGTTTCTTTAAGTCCATTGGCTTGTGAGTTAATGATGTTAGAGTGAACACCTTTGTACTGCATAAATTTTACCTGAAAACGAAATTTGTTACAGCATTTAGAGTTTTGTTAGAAAATATTTTTTTAAAACTGTTTACATACATATATAAAAAGCATATGTAAAAAGCTTTAATTTGGCGTGTGGCTTCACTATTGTTCAACTGGGCGATGACACGCCCATATAATTTATATTTATATGTATATTTCTTTAGTATAGTAATACTAAAAGTTTCTTAATTTAGCCCAAATAAATTTGTGGTCAATACAAATCATCAGTCAAAAATTGGTCCGAATTGGATAAGTGGAAGTAGCACCTTCATAAAAATTAAATATTGATTTTGTATTTCTTTGGAACGGTAATAGTAGAGGGTTCTGAATTTGGTCTAAACAACTCAGTAGTTACTACCCATCATGAGTTGAAATATTGGCGAAATTGAGAAAGTGAATGTGGCATCTCCCTTTACAAATTAAATAATGATTTTTGCATATCTAGAGGACGATTAGAATGGAAGGTTTAGAATTTGACTTCAGAAAATGACTTCTTAGATAGTACAACCCATCAGTTGAAAAGTGGTTGCAATCGGATAAGTGGGCATGGTACCTCCCATACATATTAAATAAGGATTATTGTATATCTAGTGAGTGGTTAGAGCTGAAGTTTCTAAATAACTTGGCAGTCAATACAAGTCATCATTTTAAAAAAATGGTGGAATTTTGCATGTGTAGAGAACGGTTACAGTTAATGTACTCTTTAGCTATCCACATCAGTATAAATGCAGGTACAACACAAAAGCTCCCAACAAAGCGGGTTGCAGTTTGGCTTTGTCTTTATTATTTGTCTTACATATTGAAAAAAAAGATTTTTTCAAATTCTTGTAGTATTATTTTAGACTTTAAGAAATTTTTCTTCTGATACGATTAAAAAGAAACCAAAAATTAACCATTTCCCTTTAGGCACTAAATGGTAAAAATAAAATATCAAACATTAAAAAATAAGATTCGATTGAAAACATTCTATCAAAAGGTGTATAGCTTAAAGGAAATAACTCTACTAACAAAATCAGTAGAAAAATTAATTCAATAAAACTCTAACACCCACGTATACAACAATTGTATCCGGTTTAATACTAATTTTCAACTAACAAACACCTATTGTTGTTAAATATTCAAAGCAAGCAAATTCAGATAAAATTAGAGAAAAGGAAGTCAAAGGAGCGAGAGAATATTGAAATATTCTAACAAATATGCTTTTTAACAAAATACTTTGGTAAATATTTGTGAAAATACACTACTAACACACACAATTATATGAATTTGTGGAGAACAGAAATACCATCGCAAAAACAGGAAACGGAACAGGAAAAAAATCCCAGATATACGAAGTAAAAGATACTTAACACATGAGTGCTTAGCAAATATTCTTTAACATAAGCAGAGCGCTGTAACAAACAACAATATGTAACAATTTGTATTGTCCTTCTTTTAGTCCTGTATATCCCCTTTTAAAGTCTTTAAAATAAGCTCGAGTATTAAATGAAACATTAAGACAAGAGAAAGAGAAGGAGAAAGTGAGAGAGAGAGAGAGAGGGAGAGAGTAGAAGTATATTATAAAGGGTTTGGAAAAATTTGATTGATGTATGAGCATGTAGATTAATAAAAAAAGGAAATATTTTGACTAAAAACGAGAAACTTATCCTATTTAAGGTGCTGTTGGTTCAGATTGAGCCATAATTTATGTCGATAAGGAAGCATTAATTAGAGATCAGAATAAGACATAATGAGTAATTTCCGTACAGTTTTTTTTAATGATTTTTACATTAATTAAAGTTAAGTTAAGAACGGCTGCCGGACAACGTCCAGCAATCTTAGGCTCAATAGAGCCCTATATCTTCCCTATGACAACTGCTGGCTGATTATAGAATCAATTCGTCCCCACCATGAATTTTCTGATCAGTTTAACAGTAATTTCCTGTGGAGCCTCAGCGCTAACTATATGTCCACCATCATCATCATTCAGCTCTTCAACCTGGAGGCGCCAGTTTCTTACTCTCAATTCTCGCATATCTTCGTCGCTGTTGTCAATTAGACGCTTACTCGGCCGACCTAATTTTTTGAGATTAGTAGGGTGCAGTTAAGGACTTTGATTGGCCTTGATCCGTTCTTAGCACATTAGCTATCCATCTTTGCGCTTTATTGTATTTTATAATATCCTCGTCTTTATTGAGCTTTAAAGGTTCTACATTGCTCCTCAAGGAAATATTCACCACTTGCATTTATTCTTGTACCAAATATACGTCTTAGAATTTTCCGAGAGACTCTTCCTCAGAATTCGTCATAGACCAAACTTCTAATCCGTAAGTAACTATGGGCCTTATGATACTATTGCTAATCCTAGGCTTGCACGTTCCTAATAATAGTTTTGATTTAAATATCTTATTATGAGCAAAATATGATTTGTTCGCTGCCACAATTAGGTCTTGTATACAGTCTCTTGCACTGTTATCGTTCATAATAAGTACACCCCAGTACTTGAACTTTTCTACTCCTTCAAAACGACACTCACCGATACTAATATCACGTGGTTTTTTCTTTCAGCGCTTCTAGATACTTAGTATCATATACTTGTTTTTCGATCCATTAACCACTAGCCCAACTTTCTTTGCAGATATTTTTATTTTCTATATATCGCTTATTTCCAGCTAAAATTGCACTGTCGTCGTCGTAGGCGATCGCCATCTCCGACCATTTGAACACATTTCCAAGTTCAGTCTGGTTCCTTATAGCATAGTGCAGACACAGGTTAAACAGAACTGTGGACAAACTGTCCCTTTGTCTTACTCCCGTGTTGATATTAAATGGTTCACCTTGCTTTTGCTATACTGCTATTTTTCCTTTTGTATTACTGAGCGTCGCCATTGTTATGCGAATCAGTTTCTTGTGAGTATTCTGGAAAAATTTTTTTAACATAAATTAAGTGATGTAATCTTACGATAATTTTCGCAGTCACGCTTGCCACCTTTTTGTAAATTGGGACGATGATACCAGTTTTCCATTCGCTAGCATCTGTTTATTCCTCCACATTCTTTAGACCTTTTAAAAGTTCCGCTGTGCTGTTGTCGTTCCCTTTCTTAGCTTCCCTCTTCTGTTTCCTGCCTAATTTTGTCGCTTTCTGCCGCCTTATTACATACATTTCTTTATTAGATATAGTAATGCACTGTATCATTCATTCTCTAGCCATATTCTTAAACAACACCGCTTCAACACATTCTTTATCAAACTGTTCTTCATTACGTCCGTATTCTCTTTCTGCAATCGTAACGTGACGTTGCAAGACTATGCAGAAAGAGAATACAGACGAACAGTTTGATAAAGAAAATAACAAACACAACAACAACACACAAGGCAAGATACAAATAGAACACGATGGAATTCAACATTTCGTTCGTTCGTTTTGTTAAGATAAAAATAGAACACGATGCGAATTCAACATTTCGTTCGTTAGCATTTTTGTAAATATTTAGTAACAAATAATTCTCATTGTATTCATTTATTTTTAACGTAAATGTAGGAATATTTATTTTTATTTACTAACCTCCCAATTATAAGGTCTCCCATCCTATTATTGAGCAATAACTAGCTGGTAACAAGATCTTCAGCATTTATCCTGTTGCCATTGTAATGGTATTCACGAACATGGACACGAATTCTTTTGCCGTCTTAATAGTTTTATATACTAACCTCCAATTATAAGGTCTCCAGAATTTATCCTACAATTGGATTGTAAGTAGTTGAAGACAAGGTTCCCGGGTTCACCCTGTCATCAGTGTAGTTGTATTTACTCACATTCCAATTATAAGGTCCTCTGCATTCATCTTATATTTGAGTTATAAGTAGCTGGTGGCAAAGTCTTCAGCGTTTTTCCTGTCACCAGCTTTGTAGTATTTACCTAACTAAAAACCCGCTCCAGACGGTTAAGAGACGACCGTCTCAGTGATCCTGCCAGAGTAATCGCCGACGACCGTTCCTGTAATCCTGTGAGATTAACTGCTGACAACCATTTCTGTAATCCTGCCAGATTGCCTGCCGACAGCCACTCCTGTTCCTGTGATACTGCCAGATTAACCGCCAGACGACCTGTTTCCTGACCGTTTCTTCCTCACCGGCGACCCCAAATCCAACCCCCCGTACCAAGTCTGTGGTAGTCTAAGTTAGCTATTAACGTAGAAAATAATGGTTAAAAAAAAATAATAATAATAATGTTTATATTTTAAATATGACACCATCTGGAAAAAGAAACTGCGTTACACAATAAACTCCTAGCACTCTCCACTACAGAATTTTCAATTCTTTTCTAGTGATAGTCAATGCGATTATATTTTGTTCATTACCGGTAGCGAATTGTTTGGCCAGAAACTTTCTTCAGTATTCTAAGGCTTTCCGCTGTCCTTTAGCTTAACACTGTTTTATTTCAATCGTTTCTTGTCAATATGCCGTCCAGAAGCCGATATCTTATGTATACATAGATAGTGACCAGTGTCTATAGTGTATTAGCATTCGCTGCTATATGACACAAACATTCATTGTTTGGTGAGGTCGTACAACTACCAGCTACTTCCTTGGTAAATTCTTCCTTACCAATATGTCCACCAATATATCCATATATATCCTAATTCTCAGTCTAGTCAACACCACTCCTAATACTTATCAGTGCTACATCTACATAGAGTGGAGGTCCTATGGCTCAATTTAAGGGCATGTCTCCCAAACAGACAATGTCCCGTTACTGTAGATATCCTGTCACTCGGCAAGTTAAGCAGCTGCCTAGACTTCTTCTTGTTCAACCTCTTGACTTCTCTAGCCAGAGAAATTTAGCTTTTCTAAAAGTCGGAATTGGTCTCCAATTCTCGTTGAAGACATTATCGGCCCATTTTCTAATAAGCAGATGGCAGGCAGAAATCGGATTTCAGCAGTCTTCCTCATTGTAAGAATCTATCCAGCTCATCCACTATGTAATTCTCCGAAATATCGCTGTGTCCCGCTATACAAATGGTATCGAAATACTCAGTAATTACCCTTAGTGAGGGGTTGCACTCCATTACCATCAAGGACTTAGCCAAAGGGCCTTATATATAGATAACTGACTGTCCGTATAAATACAAACTTTCTGAAGTGTTGTGGCACTATCTCTCAATAGGTTAGCGCCTATAGCAGCCACCTCTGCCTGAAACACACTGCAATTGTTCAGCAGCCCATAAGAAAAGTAATTTCATCAAAATAATCCTTAATTTCAGATTGTCGTTAAAATGAAAATTTTCTATGACTTTCAGACTGAAAAATATTATGGTGCAGGGTTAAATTCACAAATTCTAGTCTAAATAAAACTCTAAACATTTATTAAATAAAAATCGAAGGAAGGTTTTCATTCTAAATTGATTTAAATGAAATATTTCCTAAATGTTCACATAAATGGTTACTTTCCGGCAAAAAGTAGTCAAATTTGTTCACATTCTTAGTACTTGTCAACTACCACTGAGGAATGTTTGATTATTTGTCCTTATTAAAATGATATTAAGTCACATTTCCTGCTAAATAAGGATACGATTATAATGAGACTAAAAAAACACAAATCAAGTAAAGGGTCCGCCAAATATATATATTTTTTTTAATGCTATAAAAAAAACTACTGAATATTTTCTCAAATTTGAAAATACAATCCTTCCGGTTAATAATGGAAAATAACTTCATTCAAATGGCTGTATCGGCTGGCCTACTGGTAGGCTACTGCATACACGATCGGTCTAATTTTTAAGGAAATTATCGATTGTGTGCAGCTGTATTTCACCAATGGCTTCACAAATATTGTCCTTTAAAGCGTCAATTGTCTCTGGCTTGTTGGCGTAACACTTACTACGTAACACCCCACAAATAATAGTCCAACGGTGTCAAATCGCAGCTCCGAGGTGGCCACACGACATCAGCTCTGCAGCTGATAATGCGATCTTCAAAACAGGGCGGAAAACATTGAGTGAAGCTTCGGCTGTGTGGCACGTAGCGCCGTCCTGTTGAAACCAAATGTTGCTAATATCCTCCTCTTCAATTTTTGTGAACAAAAATTCGTTCAACATGGCCCGATAACGATCGCCATTGACTGTGACGGCTACTCCTTGCTCACTTTCAAAGAAAAATGGCCCAATTATGCCTCTGGACCAAAATCCGCACCAAACAGTGACTCGTCTTGGGTGTATCGGCTTTTCAATGTATGCGTGCGGGTTTTCTGTGCGCCAAATGCGAAAATTTTGCTTGTTTACATACCCGCCAAGACCAAAATGAGCTTCATCTGAAAAAATGATTTTTTTTGGCAAAATCGGCATCTTCTGTAAGTCGATCGCAGGTCCAGATTCTCAGTGTTGTTCAAGCGTATATACAACCATATTCGTTCAGCGGAAGCATAAAGCTAATTATCTGTCAAATCAGACATAAGCTCAGTGTTACCATTCACGAAATAAGCACTAGTTGAAAAAGAAAACGTTAGATGGCGGACCTTTTACAACATATGGAACGCATTACACGTTCTTATTATTGAAATAAAACTTAATTTGAAGGGTTTTCCAAAAGCAAGTAACAACAGTAAACAAATCAGGAAATAAAGTCCTTCATATTGCGTAGACACATGCTAAAATAAAACGCATCTTTTGCCACAAATATTTACGAAAAAATAAAATAAAATTTTGGCATCATAGCATATCAATGACTAATATTCTTCCCTACATTCTCCTAACGAAATCATGTTTTATTTCTTTATTTTTAGCAAATCAAAATGTTTCCTTTTTTATTTATTAGATTTTGAGCAAACCAAACAAAAAAAAGAGAAAAGAAACTAAGGAAACAACACCATAAATTCAAGAAATATTTGAACGTATAAACGCAAACTGTAGACAGACACTATGAGAAGATGGTACGAGTACACCAGGAAGAAGAAAATAGTTTTTTTTTTAGCTTTTCAGCAATGTTTCGAAATTCTAACAACGTAAATAATTTTAACCCAATTTACTAAATGATGTTTAGCAATTTTTTTTCTTATAATGATTATAATGATGATAACAATAATGATGTACTCAACTCTACTCTATTCACTTTCGATTAATTTTTTCCCCCAGATTTAAGTTTGTTTTTCGTTATTCTATACGTACGTCATGCATGTATTTGGATGTCTATCCATTGTAATAGCATGCAGAATATAAATTGAGAGATGAATGAGAATAAGAATGACTAAAAGTACGACAAACTATGTCGAATGTATTTAAATAATATTGTTAACAGAGATTCTTAAAGTGGAAAGAAAACAATTTCAAAGAAACGCTGATAATATTTAAAAACCTTTAGTTTTTAAGAAGGTTTTAAATGGATAAAAAAAGTATCTATGACCAAATATCGGGTGGGCCATTTAAAAGTTAAAATTTAAAATGCAAAAAAACAAGAACGGTTTGAAATTTTGCCAAATTTATCTTTTTGTTGTGACGTACAATTGTTTCGGTTAGAAATGAAATATCATTTTAGTCGGCTGGCCTCACAGTACCGCATTCGATAGGACCAATTTTCTAGAACTTTTTCGAGTGTATGGGGTCGTATCTCGGCAATGGCTCAAGAAGGTTGGCCTTCAAATGCTCAATTATCTCTGGTTTGTCTATTAATAATACTGCGGTTTCAAATCGCAGCTTCCTGGCGGCTAACTAGCATCAGCATTTCGGCTAATTAAACGGCGATCAAACGTTTGATGCAATAAATCGATTGCGGCATTGGATGTGTGGCAAGTTGCACCATTTTGTTGAAACCAAACATCGTTCACATCAATACCATGAAGATCGGGCACAAACAAATCGTTTATCGTGGTGCGATAGGTGTCACCATTGACCGTAATGGTTGCGCCGTCCTAATTTTCAAAGAAATATGGGCCAGTGACGCCTCCGCCCTACAAGCCGCACCAAACAGTCACTCGTAATGAGTGTATTGTCTTCTGTAAAACCGAGTTTGGCAGCCCCAAATACGGCAATAAACTCGTGTACTCGGGCACTGTTGATTCTTCTCTGACCTGATATTGAACCGAGGACCTTCTGGTTGGTAGCTGGGTGTCTTACCTACCATAACACAACGGCATAAATAAATTCCCAATAAATACCAACGTAAGCGTAAGTTGATTCATTCGTTCAGTAGAGGTATATACCAAATATTGTGACAGAATAGAATGACATAAGTATTGCCATGTTCGAAATAACCGCTGGTTTAAATTTAAACTGATAGAAACTGTTTGTAAAATAATTAATATTGTTTTTGGGAAGCCAAGAGTAGATTAATATTGTTCAGCTTTAAAGCTATACTTGCATACATTTAGCGTGTCTACTCAATGTACGAGTAAATTGGCGAGTTCGTTTTCATACTAACCATGAGTTACCCATTAAAAAGAACAATCCTCTTCCCTAAATCAATCGAATGTGTAGTTCCCGTAGTCGTAGATTGGTCAAGAAAGAGACCCTTTTCAAATTGCTTAAGTCCATGGACCAAGTTTTCTTTTTCCTCGTTCAAAAAACTTTAGCATTAATCATTATGTGGGTTATTTATAAAGTACATTCCGATATCTGTACGATCACACAGTGTAGATCAAACGGATCAAATTAATATCCGTAGAAATTCATATCGTATTGTTACCAAGAGCCAAGTTAATTTTTGCAGATATTTTATTTAATATTTGATAATGTTACGTTTTAACCTTTTTAAAGTATTTTAGTTCTTTTAAATTGCGTTGAATAAAATAAGTGCAACGAATTAATTATCGTTTACTTAACTTCCACTTTATACCATTATAACTATACAGTTTCCAAATTATTTAATATCCGCTTAATACACCAATTTAGACAAGACTCAACACTTAGTACGACTTTACACTATGACTGCCAAACTAAAACTGACTGACGTAGGCAAAGCCGCATTTCCTTATATACTTGATTGCCATCAGTTTCTAATGTTTTAGTAAGGTCTTAATCCTTTTCAAATCTTTTATTCAGATCCGTTAATATACGAATAAATGTAACCTTCAAAAGCTGAATTGGTAACACCGTTCAATTTGCAATTGGTAACACTGTTAATAACACAATTACCAGCGTGACACATTGTCAGCCTTGGCACAAACCAATAGAATAAAACCCCACAATGAAGTTGTATAGCCGATAATAGAGTATATGTATTAGGTCTAACTCAAAATTAATGAGTCTATAAAATCCAATATCTCAACCAAAGGAGTGTGAATGAATGTAGGAGAAACCGTTACTTGTGCACTATTTAGTATTTTTATTCCCATGAACGAGCTGCAACTCAAATTGATTGAAGTTTAGTCAGTGAATGAGTGCAACTAAAACACATATCGATATATTGGGCACAGTGGTTAGATAAGTTGGCTAGTGAACTAAGACGTGATCAACTACAATTAGCAAACAAGTGCCGTTTTGAAGCGAAGTCAAGACCTTAGGTAGTAAACTACTGAAAAGCAAAACTAAAGAGAAAGGGGGTTGCAGCCAACAGCGACTTTTATACTGAATAGTTACGGAAAATGAAAAATAGTAGTTATACATTAATATGAAGCAGAGAGTGAAAAGCTTCAGGAGATATGCCAAATCCGTGAGTTAAGCCTGACCTTCATCCGAAGACCATAACAAGTGTTTGTTGGGACAAGAAGAGCATTGTACACTGACAAATGATCGAAATGAATGCGACGGTCAATAAAAAACTCAACACGGCGTGAAAGATACTATTTGACTGAATGGACCCCAAATACAAGGTCAAACCAAAAACTTATTCCCCAATCCAATTAAATCCAATGCAATTAAAGCCTCTCAAGATTTTCTTCTCGAATAACTCTCTCGGCGCTGTTGATAAGAACAACTACCAAGTTCATCAAATTAAGTGATATCACGGCGTTTCGGAGCACAGAGTTCGACACTCAATCGGAATACTTCAAAATATAAACTAAGAAAAGCTGGTAAAATGTAGAAAATGGAAAAGTTATTGATAAATTCGGTATTTTGGTTTGCTAGCAATATATCATAAAAATCATTTGGCCAATCGAGTAAAACCTGATAGGGAGTCATGCCTATACAATTATGGTATCGAAATAAAATTACCAACACTTATGGAGGAAATTTTAGAGAGGACTTTTGCATCACGACTATAAACAAGGTCAGTCATAGCCATCACATTCATGGCAACTGAGAATTTTTCCTGCACCCAAATCTAAAGGGACCTTTGAAATAATAGAGTTTAAAGAGAAAAATACAAACAAAGGTTTTGAACAGACGGAAGAGGTTTGAAATTACTAATATGTATATGCCATATTGTAAGGTTGGTAAGAAACGAAAACAAACTATTTTTTTTCATAAAATTTGAGAATATCTGATGATTTTAATGGATATGTGCAATTTATCTTCCTAGTTGTTTTACTACTTTGGCTGTGTTGTTTTATTTTGGTTTTCAATAGACAATCTCATACAAATATCATGATATTTATTTAAAATTTCTCTATACAAAAAAAAAAAAAAAAAAAAAAAAAAAAAAAAAAAAAAAACTAAAATTCTCCACTCGAAAACTAAATTTAAAAGAAACCGAAGAAACAATTTTTATTTGTTTTTTACTACTTTTACTGCTGCTACTGTGAGTAATACTTTTACTACCTTACTGCTATTTTATTATAATGACATGACGTGACATGTTTTTTGCCTCTTTTTCTCTCTAAAACTGTCTCTGCTCAAAAATACTTTGAAAACATTTTTGAGGTTTTTCGGTTTAAAATCTTTTTAAAACGTAATAATATTATAGAATTAAAATTAATATTATAACAGTTTTTGGAAGAGAATTTTATAGCATTTTTTATATAATTTTGACAAAATTAAATAAAAAAAATAAGAAAAGAGGGTCAACACTTTCCATCGCAATGAAAGTTTTTAATTTTTTTTTGTTTTGTGGTTTTTAATCCCTTAGGGTTTTCTATGCAATTTTTGATTAAAAAACAATTTTTTTTAGAGAATTAAATAAAATCTTAAAAATTTTTTTTGTTGAATGTATAATTCTCTTCCTTTTTATCTTTATGTTTAAGAAGAGTTGAATTTCATTGTTTCTCTTTAATTTCATATAAATATCAGGCAGTTGAAAATGTGAGGAAGTTAAGAGCTAAAATGTTATTTAAAAATTGTAAGTTTTCTACCATAGCATAGAGTGTCGTCTAGAATAAACTAGCTGGACAAAAATAATATTAACAATTATGAAAATTGTTAATACAGTTAATCAGAGTACACTTAGGTAATTATGATGGAAGCTAATGTTTTGTCTGAAATAATGTGTCAAAACATATACTATACCTACATAACATTTGTTGTATACTTTTTCATTTTATATTGTTCAACTCGTTGCTTAGAAAAGGTTAGTAATTAAAAAAAAGAAATTAAAAATAGGTTGTATTGATGTTTGCGATAGACACCAATCAAACTTGAAGCTAGATAAGGGTTATTGGAATTGCTACCTATATATTCAATTATATCCGCTTTATGGGAGAAAGCTGAATATAATTCAAAACCAAGGAATGTAATTAAAAGGTATAAATAAGAGCGATTTTGTTTGTTTCCTTCACCAGAGTAGTCAGTCAGTCCTGAGTGGGCGACCTTCTTAGGAGGGTGGTTTCTTCTTTGATATCAAATGTGAGAGTGCTTATAGTTAATCGAAGTTAACAAAAAGGAAAACAAGAATTTCAAAAAAAGACAAACATCTGTGGAAATATGGGAATTAAAATTGGAATATTCCCACAAAAGATTGACTACTACAGCAAAGGTTGACTATTTAGCTCTACCTGTTTATGGTGCAATTCTATTACAATTCAATTCAAGTTTCAAAGTTCTTATAGTTAAATAATAGCAATAATAATTATTGATAATAATACTCGTAAATGGAATAATAATAGTTATGATAATTTATATAATTCAAAACTCGTTAATATTAATAATAAATTTGATATTTAACAAACATATAAAAAATATATGTCCAATTGATATTGGACAAGGTATTAAACTTAAAAATGCCTACATTTCCAGGAGCTAATTTTTTTTTATCAAGCGTAAGATACACTATTGTAGTTAAAAATAAACCTAAACTTTTTTGCCCGAATCTGTCCACGTATGTAGTATTTTTTTTTTTCATTTTAGCAGAAAATTTTCAAAATAGTGAGAAAATTAAACGCTGGGGAACGATTTCTGATGTTGCATAAAGCATGGTTAGAGAATGATGGAACCATCCACATCATAGATGGTGACTTAAAAAGCATGACAAATATGATATGCTATTGACAAGGATTTATGATAAAGTTTGTAATGCCTTGAACGAAACTTCTTCATCACAAAGTGATACACTTGTGCAGCAACACCAACACTTATCTACTTTAAAGGTCTTGATTCGGTGCTTTGATTGTCTGCCTCATATAAACCTTGAAATTAAAATATAAAAATTAAGAGATGCTTCTGACAAAGCTAATGCGTTCTTTAAGCATTCAAGAATGCTTCAGAGAAGAAATGGAAATATGTGTAGACAAACCAAAACCAGGATTCGGAAACACTAACGGCGGAAATAACGCTTGTAATATTTTCAGGAATCCTGATCTAAGTGCTGAAATTACAAGATTACACAAGATGTCTATATTGGGTATACAAGTTAATAATGTCGATTTGGACAACATATGGCATAACTATCACATATGGTTTGTGTCAATAATAACAAATATGGTATTTTTGAGGGTAAATATCTGTCATTATAATTCAGTATTCGATAGACGTAAGACAAAGTGTAAGCACACATTTTTTTCAATCGCTATAATAATGCCGAATTTTGTGCGGGGAAGTCTGATTACCTTATTTAATTCGAAGAAAACGGCTGCTGAAAGATCGATTGTTGGTAGAAGCTTACGTTGAACATGCACCAACTCAAAAAACATATGAACAAGGGTTTACGACACAGAAGTCAAGGAGAGGCCTGGCCAGCCGAAAATGTTTGTAGATAAGGAATTGGACGCATTACTCTACGAAGATTATTGTCAAATGCAAGAAGAGCTTGCATTTTCATTGGGAGTAGCACCACAAGTCATTTTCCTACCTCCAAAAGCAAAAGCCCCGCCAACTAACCAAATCAACGCCGAAGCCGAATATGCATGATAAGGTATTGCTTTATATTCGGTGGGACTAGAAGGGTGTTTTGTATTATGAACTGTGAAATCTGGTCAGACGCCAGTTCTTATGGCGCAGAATCCATATGCTACAAGAAAGATGGGAAAAAGTAGTGGCTAACGAAGGACAGTAGTTGGAATGATGTACCAATTCATTTTTGTATTATAATAAATGCATTTTTTAAGTAAAAAATCGACGTTATTAACTTGTATACCCAAAAGTTTCTGAGGTTTTGTTAATTCTCTAATAAAATTTGAAGCGAAAGAAGTGCATTCTTATCCCATTTTCAGTTTCTAAATTAGAGCTTAAAAACACATATAAAGCTAGAATTTCTATGGGTATTTTATTTCATCAGAATGCTTAGATCTCGCCATTATGTACGAATTACAACGTCATTTAAATAACTGACGGTAACGGTTTTTCCAGCGTCATTTCCGAAAAAATACGGCCCAGTGATACCTCCAGATACCTTTTCTGGATGAAATAACTTCTCCACAATCACTTCTGGCTGCTTTATGCCTCATTTGTGACAATTCTGCTTGTTGACGTAACTAACGAGCAAGAAATGAGCTTCATCGCTCAAGAAAGTTTATTCGACATCTAGTTTTTTAATAAGTTTTAACTATATTTACGCGTTTTCGGTTGGTGAACAAACCGTATTCGTAAATGACAAACCTTTTATTAAGTAAGCTGGCTAAAACCCAGCGTGCTTCGCTACCACCATCTTAATTATCATCTTAAATGTTATTTTAGTAAAATTTTTACCTTTACATGTGAGATAGCCTACAGTTGCTTCCAGAAAGAAAGTGTAGAATCTTTCGTTTCGCTGGGTACAGTCTTGAAATAAACACGCATTTATTTTTGTGTATAAGGTACATATATATGTAGATATCCTTTGTCCAGTGTGCTAGATAACGAAGCTTTCTACACATATACAAATTTTAATATTTAGTGTGAATGGGAAGCGCCCACCCACTTTTTTAATCACCCAGTTACTGTCTGAAGATGCATATAATTCACGATTTTGTTTAAAACTATTTTCAAAACTTCTACTATTACCGTTCTTTAGATATAAAAAAATAATAAAACTTAGGTTTTAACCGTTCTCACTATATAAAGAAATCAATATATAGTTTATACAGGAGGTACCACACTCTCTTTTTTTCGCGCAGTTTTTGATAGATAATTTCTATTGATCTTAAAGTCATTCAGACCAAATTCGGAATCTTCTCCTTTTAGCGTTCGAAAGATATACAGAAATCAATATTTAGTTTCTATGGGACGTACCACGTCCACTTGACCACATTGACTGTGAAGTCAATTACACCAAATTTTAAAAATTTAGTTTTAAGCGTTCTCAAGATATACTTAAATCAAAACTTACATTTTTATGTATGCGGGTCATCACGCCCACTTGTCCAATTTCCTCCAATTTTTAACTAATGTTTTCTATTGGCTATGAAGTCACTTAGAATATATACTGAAAATTTAGATTTAACCGTTCTCAAGATATAATTAAATTAATATTTAGTTTGTGTGGGCGGTACCACGTCCACTTGTTGAACTCCTCCCAGTTTTTGACCGATAATTGGTATTGACTATGAAGTCAATCACGCCAAATGCTGAAACTGTAGCTGTAACCGTTCCCAAGATATGATAAACGCAATATTTACTTTGTCTGGGGGTACCAAGACCACTTGTCCAATTCCGCCCACTTTTTGACTGCTGATTTGTAATGATTATGAACCTATATGGGCTAAGTTTAGACACTGTTAGCATTTTGAATATATAAAAAATAAATATTTACTTTGTATGGGCGTGGTACCGCCCAGTTGGAATTTTTGATATTTGAATAGCCTATAGTTCCTTCAAGACATACAGAGAGATACTGTACAAATTTAAAAACAATCGTTTCAGCCGCTTAGCTGTCTATGGACTTCAAACAAACAAACAACAAACGAACAAATCAACAAACATAGGCTGACTTTGTAAACGCATATTGCTTTATAATAATACAACGCAGCGTGTTCGTAAATGCAATCCTAAAAATGTTGACGATATATTTTTTTCCTATTTGCAACACTGTTGTAGTTAATACGCAAGAAAAAGCAATAAAAGCATCCCAATGGCGATGTAGGAAGGTAAGTAAGCGGTTTTTCTAACAATTTAATATATTTTTATATTCACTTATTTATCTTTTTCTTTTTATTACTGTGCAAAATGGACACATAATTATAAAAATTAATTATATACAAATTTTGCTCGGCTTGCAAGGCTGTCGAATTTGAATAACTCGATATATAAACTCTTTATTTTAAAAAGTTGTTCTACTGACTTTGGCAGAAATTGGTCTATATTTATCCCAAAAGACAACATTTTTGCTCTAACGCTTAACAAAAATAATTCAATTGCTTTAAAAATGATATTGAACAGATGCCTATTACGGCCACGAATTAAGATGCTAATTCTTTTATCAAAATTATCAAATTATTACATTTTGGCAAAATTTAGATCTGTTTTTTTAGCTGTGTAACGTCTTTTCAGTTTTAAGGCTACTTAAGCGTATAAGGACTATACTATACTTTTTCGAATTGGAAACAAAAAGGTTTGAAATTAATTCATTGCTAAGATGTGCTATGAGGCACTAACATGTTCCAGCCATATTTCAGTGATATTTACATATATTATTTACGCCAAAATTTATTACCAATAATCTTACGATAGCGTAATCCCTTAACCGAAACCACGTTTCCAGTTGAATTTGCAAACAAAACACTAATCAAATCACGTCATCAGACCAAATAGCGCACCATTTAGTGATACTTTTAGCAGACATCGGTTCTTAACAATTCCTCTTGCATTTGCAACAGCTCAAGCGGCAAATTTAGAGAATATAAACAAAATTAAAAATAAAATTCTTCCTCAGATTTGTCCACCTAGTAGATATACCTAATTGTTGCGAATGTCGCAAATCGATAAATAATAATTTTCTGAAACACTGAGGCTAATCATTGCAGTATTTTCACGTGAACAATTCTGTTAAACAACCATTGGTGTTAACGCGTTATTAATTGAGTCAACTCTTGACCGACATAGAAAAACTTGCAAGACCTTGTTTGCTTAAGCTGGCGGCATTCAGCTTAGAAAAATTAGTAAAAAAAGATTACTTTGTCAAGTACAGGATTACGGCGATATAGCAAGTGCCATATCTCCGTACAACCGGCGGAACAGGATATAGTTTTGTATAAAATTGAACATACGTCTGTTTGGACAGACGCAAGTATTAGAGATATAAATCGCCTTAAAAAAATATTCGTTTCCTAAGAGCTGCACAAATGGTCATATATTGTTAAGACTTCTTAAAATTTTGAAAAATAAGTTTAAAATATATCAAGGTGTCTGCATGTCAGGATCAAAAAGGCTATATTAACCCTTCATGCATTTGTGGTTTACAAACAACATTACCATTTGTGAGTACCTTTCTCATATCTACCGATATTCTATTTTTTCTTTAGATTCGTTTTTTTTTTTTTTTTGTTAATTTCGTTAAAGCAAAAATTTTTTTGTTTCTTGTGGAAAATGAAGAGCCTAACTTTTTTAGAAAAACTTAAGATAATTCAGTGCAAAGTTTTTTCCAGTTACAATAGTTTATTAGCAAATGAAATATAACAAAAAAAATCTTAACATTTTAGTTAGACAATATTTTGGAACTACAATTTATTTGTTGTATATATACTTACAACACGGCGCATAATTGGGGTATTTTCTTTACTTGTGCATTCTTATTACTTTTTTTGGACATTTAGCGAATTATAAAACGACAAAATATTTAACAGCAAGAGAAATGCAACAAATTCTTGAGTTCGATTAAAAATGCATGGTTGCAAAGCAAAAATTTCTAGTAATGTTTGAAAAGACTGTTGGACTGGCCGATGAACTACAAAATCGGGCTTTAGGGCTGAAGAAAATGGGCTATACAATACCTGAGGATTCTAGAATTAAGGTGCAGTTTTAAAAAAGTGCACCTCATAAATATAAAATGGAGAAAACTATGAAATAATCATGTGAAATATGATACAGATGTATAAACCACTTGAAAAACTTCACTGTACATTAAATATAATCGTTTATGCGCCATGTTGTATGTGTACAATGTTTTCTAAAAACCACGCTTCGAGTTTAAACTGGACTTTTGTTTGTGTTTTATCTTATTTGACCCCAATCGTAATGGAAACAAAGTTAAGAAAAAATATAGTTGCTCTAACAAAGTTTTGTGCATGAGAGGGTTAACCAAATATATTGCGTATTATTTTATAAAGGGTCCGCCATCTAACGTTTTTTGTCAACTAGTGCTTATTTCGTGAATGGTAACACTTAGCTCATGCCTGACTTGAGAGATAATTAGTTTTATCCTTCCGCTGAACAAATATGGTTGCATATACGCTTGAGCAACGCTGTGACATATTGCGACATTACTTTGAAAATGATGGTAATGTTGCAGAGTATGTGCGATGTGTTCAGATGAAGCTCATTTTGATCTAGACGGGTTTGTAAACAAGCAAAATTGTCGCACAGAAAACCCGCACGCATACATTGAAAAGTCGATACACCCAAGTTTGGTGCGGATTTTGGTCCAGAGGCATAATTGGGCCATTTTTCTTCGAAAATGAGCAAGGTGTGGCCGTTACAGTAAATGGTGATCATTATCTGGCCATGATGAACGAATTTTTGTTCACAAAAATTGCAGAGGAGGATATTAGCAACATTTGGTTTCAACAGGACGGCGCTACGAGCCACACAGCCGAAGCTACACTCAATGTTTTGCGCCCTGTTTTTGAAGATCGCATTATCAGCCGCAGAGCTGATGTCGTTTGGCCACCCCGGAGCTGCGATTTGACACCGTTGGACTATTTTTTGTCGGGTACCGTCAAAGATAAGTGTTACGCCAACAAGCCAAAAACAATTGACGCTTTAAAGGACAATATTAGTGAAGCCATCGGTGAAATACATCTGCACACAATCGATAATGTGCTTAAAAATTGGACCGATCGTGTAGGCTACTGCATGGCCAGCCGAGGCAGCCATTTGAATTAAGTTATTTTCCATTATTAAACGGAAGGATTGTACTTTCAAATAAAAAAGAAATTTGAGAAAATATTCAGTAGTTTTTTTTTTTGTTGCATTTTCAAACAAAAAAAATTATTTGGCGGACCCTTTATATTGCGTATTATATTATGTATTATACGTATTATACGAAATGTAGTCTTCATCATTTTCATTGAACGAGATTGTAGCAATTACCAAAGCTTCTTTTGCTGATATAAGAACGAGTTAAACATTATAACTGTCATGCCACTCACAAAAGAACTCGTTATTACATCAAATAATTTTGAAAATATTTTAGTAGATGCAGACAGATTTCTACTTAAAATTATTAAAGTTATACGCCTCAACTGCTTAAATTTGTGTCTAGTATATGTTAAAATTAAATTTAAATGTAAATGAACTATTTCTTACCATTTAATAACTTCCTCACAGTCATTAAAAATTTCGTTAAACAAAAAAAAAAAAAAAAAAAAAAAAAAAATTACTCTCCTCTTTAGCTACCAGCAGCATTAAATGAGCCTGATCCCATTATGGGAGCTCAATAAACAAAATTTTTTGTTTGCAATTTTTCTTTTTTCTTTTAAATCTTTGTGCCATTTGCAATGGAAGATTAAAGTTTTAAATTTTATTTTTATTTTTGTTATTATTGTTTCTAAAAAGTTTTTATTATTTACAGATTCATTTTATTTTATTCCGTGTTTTTTTTTTCTTCTCTTCTATATTGATTTGAAAAATTTCAAACAATTCACCGAACTTTTGATTTAAGTTTTAATCAATCGAACTGAAAAAAAAGTGCAAACAAATAAGAGTGAAATGAGAATAAAAGGTTTATTTTACAGCTGCTGTTTTCATGGTTGGCATTAGTGCTGATACTGGCATTGTGGTATGTTTTTCATACCCCTTCTATCTTCTATTTGAACCCTACTTTTCGATAAATTGATGGCGCTGTTTTAGCATCAGTATTCTGGCACTAATTAATTTGAATCATTTAACCTGCAAAAATTTATTTTAATTAAACACACAAATCGCTCAATTGTTTTTTGAGGTTGAAACTGTAATTCATTAATTCCACATGCGTGCCCGTAATATAGTTTGCGCTTCTATGAGTTTCTTTCAATTTTTTTTTTTTAATTTTCTTGTTTTTGTAAATGATGCTGCCACTTACTACTGTGTCTGTAAATTGTTCACATTATAGAGAGAAAGTAAAAAAGTACTTGGGAAATCACACATGTGTTTTAAAGAGAGAAACAAGGACTTCTCAAGCACCAAAACTAAGAAGATATTTGGAAAATATCATGGAAACGTTGTTATACTTCATTTTATATATTCGCATTTCGCATTTCTCGTTTGCATTTTGAAAAGTCGGATATCACAAAATTTGCTTATTATGTAATTTCATAAATCTTTATAGCGTATAAAGAAAAATTAACATTAATCCTACCTTTTTAGATTCTTAAAGTAACTTTAGGTGGTTTTTGTTTGTTTTGATCTTAAAGGCAATTTTTTTGGTTCACTTTCTCAGTTAAGCCTAGCATTGTGTTCAAAATTTCGTACGAAATAACTGTAAACTAATGTTGAGAAATCAGTACTCCGTTCTTTTTACTTTTTTTTATTTTCTGAACAAACAACATGAGACTCACTTATTTCGTACGAAATTTTAAGCAACAGTGGAATATAGTCTTTTATTATATGGCTGATGAAAGCTAATCCTTATATCGTTGATCTGCAACGAGAATTCCCAATTGTATTAGCATTCACCAAGGAGTGGTCAGAAAATGTTTATCGTATCATTGTTCAAGTGCTGCTTAAGCACAGAAAAATTTGGTTCACTGATGAAAAAACTTTTACCGTACAATGCTTAAGGTCTTAAAATGTCTCCTGAGTTTATCCCATTGCACTCATTGATCATCATTTAGCTGCAGTCATAATTTGGGAGTATCTCTTAAGATGTAGCGTTGAGCATAATTTTATTACAGCTCTTAAGCAAGGGTGCCAGATGATTTTGATTAAAAATCGGCATATTTAAAAAATAAAATCGGCATTATCGGCACTAAGATTTAAAAAAATCGGCAAAACTAGCAAAACAGAACAACACTGCAATGTTTAAAATACATAAAATAATATAAAAATAAAAAATAATAATAAAAAAAACGTAATACAAACAAATTGCATTTTATTGTTAGTACGACTATCACATTTGCTTATCTCAATGTCCGAGCAAAAGGATGTAAGGCAAAGTGCAGGGATATTGTGTGTAGCTAACAACACCGAATTCTGTCAAGATAACGATCTCAACCACAATTCCGGTTTCTAAAAGCTTTTGTTGATCCGTAACAGTTCCAAACTTTAAGAAATACCGGCGTTTAACCCAGAAATTTATGTAATTGAACATATTTTGTATGAATTGGCTAGGGAAGTCCATCAAAAAATTCGACAGCTGAAAGCAAAGTTCGCAAAGCCCACTCTGTTCTATTGGGTTTTATTACTGCTTTTAAATTTCAAGCAATTCGACAATATTTTTTTATTTTTTAGTACGATTACTCTGTCTTATTATTTATTATGTTTTATTATTTTGCATCTAGGTAGGACCAAAAGGGCTTTATATACTACGTGCTGCTAAAACCACAATACACTCTGCAATTACTTTATTTGTACCGTGAATTATGAGAAAAATGGCTGGACGAACATGATACAGTTATTATCACGTCGCAAAAGTTACACCAAAATATTTTAGAAAAATAAATGCGATATCTAACCGCACTCGTTTCTTCTTTTTACTACCTACTATTTCGGCGGATACAGCATGATTTGGCAGGTCACCGCTTCACTTCCTTCGAAGAAAGCGAACATTGGAATCAAAATTAGATCGCCTCAAAAGACGAGATGTTATTTCGAGACGCGATTCGCAAATTATTTGACAGGTGGTTAAAAATTGTTAGCAATAATAGACAACATTTTGATTTACTAGTTAATTCATTATCTTAAAAAAAAAAATCATTTTTGGAGCTAAAATATGTATTAGTTTGTACACCCAATACATGAATTATATTTTCTTTTTTGTAGATATACCGCAAAAATCTTTAAATTAATTTTGTTTAATTGATTATACAAAAAAACTTAAAATTGCAGTGGGATTTTTTCTATGCGTATACTTATAATACCCAATAAAACTTTATTAGAAATATTGAACTCCACAGAGCCAGATAATGAAATAATTCGTCAAAATCAATTCTCTGAAGCTTTCTTTCTGTTTTAAATTACATAGGATATGAAAGTTGTTACTAATTGACCGATCATTGCATTTGAAGTATTAATACTTTACTTTGTTCGATTATGCCTTGATTTTCAGTGCTTTTGGATTTCCTTGAAAAATTGGCATTTTTGGAGCAAAAATCAGCAACTCGGCATTTTGATAAATTGAAAAATTTTGAAAGATTACTAGATGACAACATTGGTTGCATGTTAATTATTTCGTACGAAACAACAAATGTTGATCAACATTTTTCACAAATTTGAACAGAGTTCTAGGCTTTAAAAAGGAAACGCTTAACGAAGTCTTTTTAAAGTTTTCATAAGATGTGTGAAGCATCTCTTCAAAAATCTAACATTTTAGAAAAAAAATTTTAAAAAAAAAGTTTCCATAGAAACTGATATGCTGATGATATTTGAAATAAGACGACCATAGCGCATCAAAGAAATAAAGTGGTTATCCATGGGCAGAAAATATTTTTCCACTTGTTGCATAGTGTTATCGATCAAAAGGACACGTGTTTGATTGGTCAAATTTGTAAACGAACTTTTTCGAATACCTATTAAAAATGTAATTATAAATTTTTTAGATAAACTAACCTAGAAAACAAATACGCTAAAACGCTTTAGGCTATTATTTCACTGAATGTTTAATAGCTTTCTACAAAACTTTGTGTAAAAAAACTAGAAAAAAATATTATTCTTAAAAAACTGTAAAAATTCTCTAATTCTTATAAAGGGTCCGCCATCTAACGTTTTTTTCAACTAGTGCTTATTTCGTGAATGGTAACACTTAGCTCATGTCTGATTTGACAGATAATTAGTTTTATCCTTGCGCTGAACGAATATGGTTGTGTATAATCTTGAACAACGTTGGGAATCTGGGCCAGCGATCGACTTACAGAAGATGCCGATTTTGCCAAAAAAATCATTTTTTCAGATGAAGCTCATTTTGATCTTGGGGGTATGTAAACAAGCCAAACTGTCGCATTTGGGACACAGAAAACCCGCATGCATACATTGAAAAGCCGATACACTCAAGACGAGACACTGTTTGGTGCGAATTTTGGTCCAGAGGCATAATTGGGCCATTTTCTTCGAAAATGAGCAAGGAGTTACAGTCAATGGCGATCGTTATCGGGCCATGTTGAACGAATTTTTGTTTCCAAAAATTGAAGAGGAGGATAGTAGCAACATTTGGTGCCACACAGCCGAAGCTACATTCGATGTTTTACGCCCTGTTTTTCAAGATCGCATTATCAGCCGCAGAGCTGACCTCGGAGCTGCGACTTGACACCGTTGGACTATTATTTGTGGGGTGCCGTCAAAGACAAGTGTTACGCCAACAAGCCAGAGACAATTGACGCTTTAAAGGACAATATTCGTGAAGCCATTGGTAAAATACAGCTGCACACAATCGATATGTGCTTAAAAATTGGACCGATCGTATAGGCTACTGCATGGCCAGCCGAGGCAGCCATTTGAATAAAATTATTTTCCATTATTAATCGGAAGGATTGTACTTTCAAATGAAAAAAGAAATTTGAGCAAATATTCAGTAGTTTTTTTATAGCCTTTTCAAAAAAAGAAAGAAAAAAAATTATTTGGCGGACCCTTTACAACTTATTAACAAACTTTTCGTTACTCTTGTACGAATTAAGAAACAGAAGAAGCTAAAATTATATAAAATATATACATTTTATTTGATCAAAAAAATTCTTTGTTGTTAATAAGTTTATCATTTAAATTACAAATTTCATTTATTACACAATAAAAGTAAAGAAACCCCTTAATTATACTTTTTAAATATTGAGTTTGTAACACAAAACGCTTTGGAAAAGACCTATTTAGGTACTTCAAGCATAATAAAAAAAAAATAATAATAATAAACGTATTCAAACAGTATTTTTTGTTTATATGGACATGCACTCCTAAGAAATATGTTTTATGGGCGTATGAATGTATGCATGAATGTTACGCTATATAAACGAACGGCCATAACCAGCATTCCGAGTTGAATAGGATCATCCTATTCATATGCAAATTAAATTACATTTTTGTATTTATATTCTAAAACAACAACACTTTCGTGTGTTTTTTGAAATCATGTCTCACTCTTCTATTACGATTTTTTCTTTGCGTTGCTTTTTCTTTTCTCTATGTTTTTTTCCTATTTAAACTTTCTTGTACTATGGTATCCGTTTTTTTTTTGTTGCTCTGTTTACTTCCTTTTTGAACTCCTTTCAATGTGTTCTGCATTCTGTAAAACAATAGCTGCCAAAAAGAGAGAGTGTATAGTGTAGGTGGGCGACTTTTCCTTTATGGATATTTGAATAGAGGAACTGTACTTATACACTCTTCTCTGTAATTATATAAACACTTATATACACATACTTGTATATACTCTTATACATACTTATACTATATGTATAGTTTAATGTCTTTTAATAGAAAATAATAAAGACAAATAAATATAAAGTTTATTGTATGTGACATTAAAATTAAATACTTGAAAGCAAAGAAATTACAAGGTTATTAGAGAAACACTATCACATCATGCAAGAACAAGAAGAGTAACATGATTTAAATAAACAGTAAAAAGGACATCAGAATAAAATATGATACAGTTAAAGGGGCAAGTAACACTCGAAATATATAAATATTGTATATTTTGGGATCGAGAGAACAGAGTAACATATTGTTACGTTTTAGCGTCTTAAAACGTTGAGTTCGTTTATCTTACGTTAAAATAAAATAAACACCGCTTTGTTTTGTTGTTTTACAGTTTTTATTTATTTCACTATAACTTTTATACTGTCTGTCGTAATACAACACTGAATATTCGTTTATAGAATACTTTTATTTCCGCTTCAAC
This sequence comes from Wohlfahrtia magnifica, assembly GCA_023159175.1. Classification (NCBI taxonomy): domain Eukaryota; kingdom Metazoa; phylum Arthropoda; class Insecta; order Diptera; family Sarcophagidae; genus Wohlfahrtia; species Wohlfahrtia magnifica. The sequence goes on along the minus strand of JAKWBJ010000225.1, from coordinate 1,230,418 downwards.
ACAACTTTATTGATTGACAGCCAAACGATAACTAACTGTGAGTGTAGGTAAAGCAGTCTCCTTATATACCTAATTGCCTACAGTTTTGAAAGTTCCGGAAATGTTTCAAATAATCTCATATCCTCTATCCGTTAATTTTAAATATGTAAGATGGTCTTACCCAGAGATGATTCAATTGGCAGGGCTGCCAGATACACAAATAATTATAGCATTGATAGGGTGACACAAAATATACCAAAATCCTACAAGTTAGGCGTTTTTATTTTCGTAACAATATGATACAGTTATAGTGGGACGTAACACTCGAAACATATAAATATATTTTGGGATTGAAAAAATTTTTGATAAAAAAATTTTTGATAAAAAATTTTTGAGTTTCATAACAATTCGAAACCATTCTAGAAAAATTCTATTCCTGCCATCGCAATCTCAGTTATTACGAAATCAAAAACAAATTTTAATCTTTGTAGACTTAAACCTTAATCAAATCATATTTGAATGCATTTGAATAAGGCAGACTTATACTTAAATTAAAAACAACTCTTTAATATTGCGCCCTTATAAGATGGCACGCTATTTTAAGTATTTTGATTTTTAAACACGAATAACTACCATATGCCATTTTTAGATCACTTTTTGTAAACTCAAGCGATTACCATAATAGTGTTGATAGTTATTTTCTTTAGGAGCACCATCAAATTGCAGAACTTTATTCTGAAATCAGAACTGTTTTCGATATTTTCAGAGCACTTTGCGAATTTCGCTGTGGATATATTAAATGTCACTGTGAGCATGATATTAAAAAAGTGTGGAAATGTGTGTCACCGTTTGTTCAGTACACGACACTGTCATCAGAAAAACGAGAACAGAAAATAATTCCTTTAAATCACAGTGATACCAGAAGTATGCTACTAAAAAATTGTTTTATGCGCATAAAATATGCAGTAAAATTCAGAAAATATGACCTAAAAATTTAAAAATATACTTAAAAAAACAGAAATTTCTTCTACAATAATAAAACAAAAAGTTTACTATCTTTAAAATATATTTTAAGAAGACATAAAAAATTAACAACATAAGAAACAATGCAACATTTTGAAAATAATTTCTTCTTCAATTTCTGAGGATTTCTGAATGCAGAACTTACATTTTATGTTAAAATAAAGCGGAATTTTTAGTTGCAATAAACAACAAAACATTGACTTAAAATTGCAAATGTAAAGCTTTGTCTATTACACATTGAAAATGCCATTTCAATGTCTACTTATGTAAGTGAGTCATATTTAAAAGATAACAATTCCTTAAGATCATATTTGATTTAAAAAGTTAGCGCACTCTTTTGCTGTCCTTTGATAGATATTGACATTCAAATTTTATTAAATCAAAACGCACGGTTTTTTGCTATAATCTGTTTTAATTTGGTTTAAGTATTAAGTTTTGTATTAAAATCTTTCATATTGCCAATATTCTGAACCGCTTCACTCAGGGTTGGCAACCACTGGGTAACCCAATTAAATCCATCCGGGTTCTATTGGGTATTATGTTTAAAAAAAAACGGGGTGGGTTTTTTTTATTTAAAGGTTTTCGTGGTTTATTTACTACAAAAGGAGTATAGTTTACGTATTGCGACTACGAATTAATTCGATCAGTCACTTTATCTCAAAAGAGAAAATGAATTAGCAAAATTGTCAAAATAATTTATCAAATCATTGCTTACATATTTTCCTCTTTGCCTGTGAGCCAGTTTCCGAATCCCGTCTCAGGAAAACTTGTCGTGTTTTAAGGCGCTTCAAATTGATTTTATGTTTCTTCAAAGAAAGTGAATTGATGACATGCTTGCAGATAAACTCATAACACTATATACGGCCTAGATAGGTTCTAAAAATTTTCGGAAAATACGCCAGAGGGGGCATTTGATCATTTCTAATAACTGTTTTGAAAGTTTTAAGATGTGACGCCAGATGTTGTCATGCCAAAGAATAGTGTACTCCTGTCTGTCTTTATATTCCGGCCGTTTTCCTATAATGCATAGTTCAAACGAAGTAATTACAGTTTTTCTAATCACCGAGACTTAGCAGCTCATAGCTCCCTACAAGAATTCAAAATTGCATCATAAATAGTAAAGCAGTTATAAAACCCATCAACCCAATAAAATCCGGTGGGCTGGGTTTCTGTTTTTAAATCCGGATTTTTGCCAACCCTGGTTTTAGTTAATAAGGCATACTGCCCAATTAATGTTGGGCATTGGTTTGCAGTTTCTTATGTAATTCTTCAATGAAACCGAAGCCTGTAGCAATAAAAATCAATTCACTTTTTTATTTATATTTTTTAGTTAGAACTTCTAAGATTTTCCCATATTGCAAGCGTAGTAATTGATAGCCACAAGCCAAGTTCCCCAACGAATTATAACTGGTTCGAGCGGCAATGCATTTCTTTTAAAATTTCAACTCTTATTAGAGCTTTCAAGGACATTTTCTTTACATTTGCAATGACTTTTTTTACATTTTCGTATTCATCTCTATACGGTTCGCATAAACGATACAATTCATGAGTAATACATGTAACCTGCTTTAATTTAGGATTAAATACCTTTTTGGCTTTGGCAGCTTTTACCATATACGGTGCAATGACTGTCACGAATAGCAAAATAATGTTTTTATTTAAATTTACGTCCAATATTTATAACAAATTTTCACAAAGTTGTGCAATTTTAAAGGGATTGGTTTTGTACAAAACAACTGTGGTAATTATGAATTTTTGGTTTAATACCTCTTTGTCACAATGTAGAACGCCCATAATAACATTAGTGAAATTTTTTTCAGTGGCATCAATTGTTCTAAAAACTGAAATCCATAAAGATTAGTCTTTTATGCATTTGCGTATGTCATCTACGCACTTTTGGTAAAAATTTCTGACATACAAACATATTTTGAATATTAAACGCATTTTGATCGCTCTTTATAGCTTGCAGTTTTCCCCAAACATTGATTTGGACCCTGGTAAGCGATAATCAAGTTAATTGATGGCGCAATTAAGAGGTAATTCAGAAATGCCATGGCACTTGGTCAAAAATTTTGTTTTCGTTGTAAAAATATTTTAGATCGTAAAAATAACCAAATATGCGCAAAAGGCTTAAAATGCGAAAAACAGTGTTGAAAACAGGCTCTTAAAATATGCAAAAGTATGCAGTAACAAATTGATGCCATAATTCGTAAAAAAAATCATTAAACACATTGATTGGTTGCATGAGAAAAAAACATGCAATTGCATATTTCTGGTTTCTCTGGTGACAACAATGATTTTGATTTGTTAATACGACGGTGTTTTTACTTCCACCACATGAGATCTTGGTTTGCATGCATATAAGCTTTAGCTTGTACAAGAACTAAAGCTAAGTCATACGTTTATAAATTGGTCCCATAAATAATGGAAAACTGATATATATTTTCTACCGGAACATCTCATTAAGATGTGAAGCTTTAGTTTAAAAGGCACAACGATTGAACGAGACACCACTGTATTCAACAAAAATTGCTTTTTAGATGTGTTTTGTCAGCCAAGAGTATCTTCGGATAATATTTTTCCGAAATGGGGCAAACACAACCGTTAAAGTGTACGTGTGTGCAATCCACGCATGTGCTAATTGACTGTCATTCCGGAAGTCACTAAATCAGCGAGGAACATAACTACAATTAGAAAGGTATGTATTTATACCCATAGTCAGGCTACGTTCGCTGACTCCCGAACGGTGTGGGAATACCACTTGTCACTGATAGCGGAATATTTCAATATCAAGCTCGAATGGGTACAGAAAGATAGTAATATTCCGTGGAACTATGTGGCAGATGTACTCGCCAGACGGTTCATGATGGTACAGGTTATTCTAACAAAAAAATTTAGTATGCATCTGTACATGTCATCTATTTCTGTGGCTGTAGTCGGTTGTTAGTCGGAAAAGGACTAATCTGCTAGACGGAGGGTTTCGAAGCTGGTACATAACGTAGGTATGCTTTCTGGTCATTGTCTTGTGGATAGACATGCGTTCCGTCTTAGGTACAGTGCATCAACGTTGTGTGGAGAAAGTGGTAACTGCAAGGCACTTGCTCCTGGAATGTCTGGCGCTAGCGAGGCTGAAGATAAGGGTATTGGAAAGGCACCTTATGGATGCCAAAATTGCTGATGGAAGTCCGGTGGGTCGTATCGGTAGCTTCGTTATCGAAGCCATCTTGGACTTGGTAGACACGTAGTCCCGATATCTTTTTTTGTTTGATTTATTTATTTTTCCAGGATCATTGTAGTATATGACATCGCAATCGGCTTCTTTGGCCTAAATGGACTGATCTGAGGACTGGCTGCCGGTTCTTTCCAAAATCCAAAGTGATCAATATCAACAAAATGTGCATTAAAACAAAAGGGTGCTACGTGCTGTTTTTATGTTTTTAAAGTTAACTCACGAAATTGAATTCTTCCTTTGGTCTCAAAATCGACTTCTCGCACAATTGAAGATTACGGTGGACATATATCTTATCCATGGTGACGAATCAACGCAAAAATTGAGCTTTCTTATGGTGAAACATGGAAAACATATCAGCTGGCTCACGCACTTTCTGAATTAGAATTTTGTGGATTACCATCACAACTCTCCAATATTTTATAGCCAAACTAAACTAAAGAGCAGACAACTTCAGAGTGGAATCTAATATTTGGTTGTACTGGGACCATATAAATAAATATATTAAATTACATTATTGTGACCCATTTTTGCCACGCTAACAGCAGAAGATTCTTCAAAAATTTATGAATATATTTCGTCGAAATTTATATAAAAAGGTTTTTTCTTTTAACCTTTTTTCAAATGCGATAAATTAAGGGAAAAGGACAGTCTTTTTATTTTAAATACTTTTTTAGAACTCACCGATTTCCAAAAATTGTTTTATTATTTCCTTCTTTCTTGTAATTTTTGTAATTTTAAATTAAAATCTAATTATTATTGGCATTCTTCTCCTCTTTGCATGGTACATCCAAAAAGCATAAAATTCAGATGTATACGCTTGATGTGACTGACTTGTATATAATTGTGTAAATGAGCTTTGAATGCCGGCAGACAAGCCGGTTCCTTGATGCATATGAAATACTAATTCATGCATATGAATTCTTAATATTTTCCAAAAAACAAAATTAAAAGCAAATATACAGTTTTATGCCAACTCAACATAAATATCAAATACTAACAAGGATAAAAACATACACTTACTTAAAATCATACACCCACCCCACCCATACTGCTCCTACATAGACATATATGCAGTAGACATGAATAAGGCAAAAAAAAGGATAAATGATTTTAATTTTTCTAAAAAATTTTCAACTTTCTCATCTAATTTTTTAGGTAATTTTTTACATTATTTGTGTAAAAGTGTTTCCAAAAAAAAAAAAAAAAAATTTTCTCTCGTTTGGATGCAAATTTAGATTTTTAACCAAAAAACACAGAAGTTGGAATTTCAAATTGAAAAATTACAAGAACTTTTCAAGTTTTCTTTTCTTTTTTATGATTATGGAGTGAATGGTTTCAAAATTGTTGATTCAAATGAAAAGCAGAAAAAAATATGGGAAAGAAGACCAAAAATGATTTCTTATTTGAAGGAAACCTAAGCACAGTTGCATTATGAACTTTTCGAATGATGATAATGATAACGATGTTTTCGGTTGTTTTATGCATAAAATCATTCATTCAATCCACTCTAATTTACAGGAATACATATCTATTTGTGATATGAGAATTAAAAAACAGGCAATATACTGTAGAACAAAGAATAGATTAATTATACTGGTCTTCCAAAAAAAAAAAAAAAAAAAAAAAAAAAAAAAAAATCGCCTTTAAATAAAACTATATGAGATATAATGATTTTGATGCGCTGAATTCAAAACCGTTCTCATTTTTTTCCATCGGGATAAATTTTTTTTTTTTGGGGGCGTCACAAAATTTTCGCCCAAATATGGTAGTTATGTCAATATGTTTCATCATAACTTGAAAACGAAAGCGAAAGCCGATTTTGAGTGAAATTAACACCAAACATTTAAAAAAATTGGCTTTAAATCACCTGAGCACCGTTTTTTGTATTTTTCACAGTTTCGGAGTTGTTCACAACTTAGTTACGAAAAAACATTTCGCGCAAAATTAGAGCCATTTTTTCAAAAAGTCATAAAAAATTTTTCAGAATGAAAATTTTAGGTTGTAAGCGCTTAGATTAAAGCTTAAAAGGTTGGGAATAAAATATGCTTTAAATCATGAAGATCGGTTGGCTATTGCTGATTTGATTAAAAATTAAAAGTCATTGACATAACTATCATATTTTGGACGAAAAATTTGCCACGCCCATGAAAAAAAATTTTAAACCGATGGAAAAAAGGTGAAAATGGATTTGAATTCAGCGCATCAAAATCATTATTCTCCATATGATTATTTTCCATATAATTTAATGTTATTCCTTTCGAAACACAACTTTTACATAGTCATACCCAATATCTGTTATTCACCTATCCCTCGATTTGCACTATTCTTTTTTTACACGTTTCACTTTTACATGGTTTTTTATTGTCTTCGTATAAATCGAGATATAAAGAAATTATTTCAATTTAAACGAATTTTATTAGATTTAAATTATAAAAAAAATTTATATGTATTAGGGCGGATCGATTTATAGGGACGCAAAAAATCGCCCAAGTGACAAGGAAAATCGCATTCTATGGATCAAAATAAGAAATTTTGCCCAAGGAACCATAACTCCAAAATTAATTCTGATGTTGCCTATTAATTTATTGATTGCTCTATGTTGATCGTGCATAAACTCTTTGAGGCGTTCTGGAACCAATCTGCATGTGCATACAGATGCCTTTAAATTACATCTACATTTTCCAATGTACAAAAATTTTGTATGGGGCCCCCCACCGAGGTTCCAGGGGGTATGCCATTAGCATGAGTGGGTCTGCCCTTCGATGTTAGTGGGGGTTGGTCATACATTTAGACTCGATTGGTGCACTTTAAATGTGTCAAAGTGGGAATTTTCAAAATTTGACTTTTGGATCAAAATAAGCAGCATTAGCCTTCTTTTCGGAGGCATGGTTCCTTAGGCAAATTTTCTTATTTCGATCCCTAGAATACGATTTTTCTTGTCGTTTTCAAATCTCACTGCCCTAATATGTACACATACATACATCCCCCGATTGCGTTACTGCGATTTTTATATATATTTTTTTGTCATTTAAGTTCAATTAGCTTTACCATTTACGTTGCCTCAGTTAATATCAAAACCCGGGAAATTTCTTCTTTATCTTGGTACTGAACTGTTAAATTTTTATTTTTTTATATTATATTGCATGCATCTGTGTAGCATAAATCCAAATATTTAAGGTTTTAATAGAATTAATTGTTTGAGCAATACATTATTAAAAGTTAAAAATTCGATTTACGTTGTTTCGTTTCACGTCCCAGCTCATCGGACCAATTAGTAGTTAAGATTTGTGTCACAACACTCTCGTTAAAAACATAATTTTGAATTGTAATGAATTCAATGTTAGTATTTTGCTTTTTTATTTAACCCTTTCGTGGACAAGATGGCAAATGCTGCCAAATTTAGTGAAAAATATATAGACAGAACTGCAAATACTGTCGTTTCAGTAAATCTATCCCACAAAGGGGCAGAGCGAAAATGACCGCGCAACGGTTATGCAATTATTATTACTTTGATATCAAATTGGTTTCCAATGGGGACTGTTGGATTCCAGTATTAGTTGCTTTGTTTTTGGTGTAATAATGAGCCTAACCTTTGGCCTGAGTGGAACAACACTTTTCTAGGATGGTTACCTTACCTATTATTTAATAAATTTGAGCTGTTGAAATCGGATCAGATGATCACAGGGGACCTGTACCGAACACAGTTGAACGAACAGAATATTCAACCAGACACAAGGTGATAATCATCCATCATCACAACGCTCGGCCAAATGTAGCAAGACCGGTCAAAAACTATGGGAAGTTTTGGCTGACCCGCCTTATAGCCCAGACCTTGCCCCTTCTGACTATCATTTGTTCCGATCGATGCAAAACGCTCTTACTGGAATACGCTTTACTTTAGAACAGGGTATCAGAAATAGGCTTAATTCATTCTTTACCTCAAAACTGGAGCTTTGGCGCGGAATCCATATGCTACCAGAAAGATGGGAAGAAGTAATGGCTAACGATGGACAATGCTTTGAATAATTTATCAATTCATTTTTTTATTATAATAAATGCATTTATCAAGCAAAAAAATCGACATTAATAACTTGTATATCCAATATATATATTCTCGATTCGCACGTTTTGTTTTTAACAACAAAGATAAAATGAGGGATTGTGTAAACACCAGACAGAAGTAAAACAATTCTAAGATACATCAACACAATTAACTCCAAGAATGGATATATTATTTCTTGTGAACAGATTGTAGCAGTCTTGAAGTTGCTCTAAACTGGCAAAGCAGCCGGTGTGCATAACAATCCCGCGGAACTGTTGCGGTATAGATAAGAGTCTTTTGCCCGAGCTATTACACCAATTATCAGGGCAACCTGAGGTACAAACGTCTTTTCCACAGAATGGAAGAGGAAAATAATGCAAAGGCTGAATGAAAATAACATTAGTAAATGACATCTGCATAGTAATGGCAAGTAACGCATCTCCCCTGCGCTTGGTTCCATTTTACACAACAAACAAATTAGTTTCCGACCAGGGAGGCCTTCTGCCGATTACATTAACTACTTGCGCAAAATTATTAAACAATCAGTGGATCTTAACACGCACCTATAGCTTCTATTAAGCGATTTTAAGCGAAATTTTGATACTGTCTCTCGTGTCGCTATGTGGAATGCTTTTATAAGTAAGGGCATACCTATAGAAATTGTCATACTGATTAGTAAGCTGTACAGGAATGCTGAACTTTAACTTTAACGAAAGGCAAAGTCTACCTTTCGCAACCCACAAAGGTGTACAACAAGGATGCATCCAATCGCCCACCCTTCTCATAATTCTACTGGATTGGCACCTTAGGGCATTAGCTAAAGCGTTAATGGCTTTTTAGGCAACATAGTTTTTAACACATAAAAGTCAAGTTGAAACGACTAACAGAAAATGGTGCTGGAGTCGATCTGAGTATTAGTAAAATTAGAAGACCAAGTTTATGAAAATAGACACAACAAATGTTTATCCTTTTATTATGGATGGGCAGCTCATTGAAGGTGTCGAAAGCTTTACTTTGGCAGTAAAATAACGGAAAAATGAGATTAAGAGGCAGACACCTGCGATCGTGACAACAAGTCTGTAAGTGCTTTTTTACACTATATGGCTTGGTGACACAAGCAACAACTCGTAAAATCCAAGTTTTTATCAACAGTTATCTACGACAATTGTTAATGACTTTTTGAAAAAACCAGATATCGAATTAAGAACTGCTAAGTGGACATCCTTAGAAGGAAATGGACCTGGTTAAAACACATCTTGTGCCCACCATACAACGATGTTGTTAGAGCTGTCTTAGACTGGAAATCCCAGGGGCAACATAGAAAAAGCCGTAAAATGAACACATAGATACGCTGTACTAAAAGTGAGCTCGAAATATCCTGGAATCATGCGCAAAAATAGTCCAACGATAGAGTTAGATGGACTTAGTTTTTAAATGAAAAATCATTTTTGAACATAACTAAACTCTATTAAAGGCCTGTTATTATTATAGTCTTAACAATCGAGGAGAGAATAAACATTCGTGCAGCTGCAAAGTGAATATTCAAGTAGCGAGTAAATTTTCAGCTCAAAAATGTTTATTTTTTGTTTCGTTTTTACTTTCATTTTCTGTTTTAATTCTTTTTTTTTCTTTTTGTTTGCTTTCTCTTTAAAGCTTTTATATCGTTTTTGTCTGTTAATGGCAGACAATTTGATGTTTTATTATTCTTTATTTGCACATTCTTATATTTTTTGTATGACTTCACATATACGTTTTTGTTATATTTTTGACGATAATTTTAAAAGCGAACATAAAATACAAATACAGTGCTATCCAAAATTGTTCTACGGCAATATTAACTCGCTAATGAATTTTTAATAAAAACGCTATTCTTTTTGCAGTGTGTGTATGCCAGAATTTCATGTTCGTGTGCATTATAGTTTAACTATGAAATAAACTGAACTGAAGTTAAATTATAAATTATTTAAAAATTCAAGAGGAGGAAAAATCCCCAACTAAAACAAATCGCCATTGAACCACGTACGTAGAGAGGGAGAAATATGTTTAAAAATAATATTAAACATTTGTGCTCGGCTATAAATCTAAAAGCAGAGGCAGGACCATTGGCAACTTTCAACATAAAAAGGATAATAAAAAACAAAAAAAAGAAGGTTTGACAAGATGTTTATGGTGGTTATCTAAATGAAAGCTAAATATGTTGTAAAAAAAAGCTATGAATGTATGTAAGACAATAAATAATTTTGTGAATCATTAAATGATTGTGAACTTTCGAAAAGAACTTTATTTAATAGTAAATCTAAAGATGCTATAAAAATTGGGGCTCTTAAAACTGTTGATGACTTAATATTTAATTGCCAATAAAATGCTAAAGATAGTGTAATTTGATGGAATAAAACAAAACTTCCGACAAATAAAAAGAAAAAGAAAAATCATAAAATAAAAATATAAATTTCTAAAAACTACAGGGTTGGCCATTTAAAACTTTAAATTTAAAAATGCAATAAAACAAAACGGTTTGAAATTTTGCCAAATTTATTTTGTTGTTGTAGATTACAATTGTTCCGGTTAGAAATGAAATATTATTTCATTTATATGGCTGCCGCGGCTGGCCTCACAGTACCCCACTCGGATTGTACCAATATTCGAGAACCTTTTCGCGTGTATGAGATCGTATCACGGCAATGGTATTACGAATGTTGGCCTTAAAATATGAAATTTGTCTCTGATTTGTTGGCATAACACTTGCACTTAACGGCGCCCCACAGAAAATAGTCCAACGCAGCGTCAAATCTCACCTTCTTGGCGGCCAACTGATATCACCATTTCGGCTAATTAAACGGCCATCGAACGTTTGAGACAATAAATCGCTTGTGGCGTGAGATGAAGAGCAGGCACAAAAAACTTAGTTATCGTGGACCGATAGGTGTCACGATTGCGCCGCCTCATTTTCAAAGAAATATTGGCCAATGATGCCTCCTTTCCACAAGCCGCAACAAACAGTCTCTCGTAATTGGTGCATGGGCTTTAGTAATTCCAAGATTCGGTTTTCTGAACCCCGAATCCGACAATTTAGCTTACTAACGTAGCCACCAAGCTGAAAATGAGCTTCATGCGAAAGGATGATTTTAAATGATGATAATTTCCAAAAAACTCCAACGTTGGTCAAGCGGAAATCGATTCGTTTCGTTCAGTGGAGATAATACACTGAATTTTGTGACGGAATAGAATGACATAAGTATTGTCAGATTCGAAATAACCGCTGATTCAAATTTAAGCCGATAGATGGCCCACCCAATACAAAGAATTAGATTATGTAGGTTTTCACGTATAAATCGTACGTAAAAGGAGATATTAAATTGTATTAAAAATTTTAATGAAAGACCTTTAAAAAGGATTTGGTTATAAGTATTAAATTATATAAATTTTGTTTAAAATACATTAATAATATTAAACCAAATTAACTACTTTGGCAGCAGAGACACATTAAATCACCTTAATATCCTCTTGCAACAAAAAGCAAAATATTTTTTAAAATTTTGATTTTTTTTTTTTTTTTTTTTTTTTTTTTAAGAAAACTGCTGCGAAAGTCCATCACAGAAAAAAAAAGTGTGGGAACATAAGACAACAAGTCATTTACGGTTTAGATCGTACATGGCCAGATAAGCACTCAAGTGCATGAAAATTATCTGTTCCGCATATGTATACAATCGAATGAAAATGAAAATATTTCAATATTTCATTCAGTTCTATGGTAGATTTTTATGTAAGCAGACATCTGCCGGTTCGCGCTTTAAAATTGTTTATTTGCGTTGTTGTTAACCTTTTTTAGTTTTTCTTCAACACAGACTGCAAAAATTTACCACAACTACTACAAATAAAGTTTTCTTTCTGGTCACCTTTGGCTTAGACATTTACAAAGTAGCAATTTCGGTAAGCATAGGAAAGAAAAATATTTACATAATTCGAACAGATATTTGGACGTTGAATAAGTATAATGTAATGCATTTACTTAGAAATGTTTTTTTAATATCTGAAAGATGATTTCAAAACCCACTAGCGACTATAATAATGACTACAAGAAAAAAGACCAATAATGACAAGGTAATATTTTGTGTTTAGCTTTGTACACATTGTGCTTTTTTGTGATGTCACAAAAGCAAGCAAATATTCCAATGTGTACTGTTGGCAAATTCGGCCATTTTCTATATTTTTCCATATGTGGCATTAGATTGCAAACTGATCGTATATCTAATATATACGATAGTCAAAATAAAGTGGAAGCATTGCAGTCACACAAACTAATTCATAGCGTGTTGTCGTTTTATTTTAATATTATGAACAAGCACACATTTTGTAATTATTAAATATTTTGGATAAAAAAAATAATTAAATTGTAATTGGTGGCCAAGTAACGAAGAGTTACTGCCAGCCACTTTCTCTATTTTCCTTTTAATTTAGTTGTTAATATCTTGAAAAGAAAATCAAAATTTTTCTTCCTCATGCGCACAAAGTTTTTAAACCAGCTTGCATACTGTATCCGTAAAGTAGAATGAAGATTGCCCGCATATTTAACCCTGATTAGCATTTAGGGATGGCACATTTTATTGTCACACTGACACAATAAAATTGTAAATATAATTTGAACGGCAATACAAATATTGCATACAATTCAAATATAACTTGTAACGAAGTTTCTGGTTATCTAATAAAGGGTCCGACATCTAACGTATTTTTTCAACTAGTGCTTTTTTCCGCTGAACGAATATAGTTGTGTATATGCTTGAACAACGCTGGGAAATATTGCGACTTTACTTTGAAAATCATGGCAATGTTGCAGATGGAGCTCATTTTGATCTTGGCGGGAATGTAAACAAGCAAAATTGTTGCATTTGAGCACAGATACATTGAACGCATTCATTGAAAAGCCGATACACAAAGCCGACGCGTCACTGTTTGGTGCGGATTTTGGTCCAGCGTCATAATTGGGCCATTTTTCTACGAAAATGAGCAAGGACTGGCCGTTACAGTCAATGGCGATCGTTATCGGGCCATGTTGAACGAATTTTTGTTCACAAAAATTGAAGAGGAGGATATTAGCAACATTTGGTTTCAACAGGACAGCGTTACGTGCCACACTGCCGAAGCTACACTCGACGTTTTGCGCCCTGTTTTTGAAGATCGCATTATCAGCCGCAGAGCTGATGTCGTTTGGCCACCTCGGAGCTGCGGTTTGACACCGTTAGACTATTATTTGTGGGGTGCCGTCAAAGATAAGTGTTACGCCAACAAGCCAGAGACAATTGACGCTTTAAAGGACAATATTCGTCAAGTCATTAGTGAAATACAGCTGCACACAATCGATAATGTGCTTTAAAATTGGACCGATCGTGTAGGCTACTGCATGGCCAGCCGAGGCAGCCATTTGAATGAAATTATTTTCCATTATTAACCGGAAGGATTGTACTTTCAAATAAAAAAATAAATTTGAGAAAATATTTAGTAGTTTTTTTTTTTATAGCATTTACAAAAAAAAAAAACAAATTATTTTGCGGACCCTTTATATTCATCATTCATATTACCATTGTATTATACTTATTTAATTATTTAATATTATTTTGTTACATATAACAGAAATTACCTAAACTAGCTTGAACTGTTATATATACGTTAATTATCATTTACTGTATTTATAATTATCATTATATTTTAGTGTACTTAGCGAGTTTGGAGAGTTAAATTTTAACATATTCATTGCCACTATATCTCTAAATAGGCTAATAGCAGTCTATTTCTCTAGCTTTCTCTTTTGCTATCACCACAATTTTAAATTCTATCACAGTGTCACTCACCACTAAGTTTTAAGCAGACAATTTTACTTGTTTATTTTCTATTTCTCTATTGTATTCAAGAATTAATAAGACTTAAGCAACAAACTCTGTGCAGCAATGATCTTAAGGTGGAGCAAAAATTATTTACTATGAGAAAAGTGCAGTAAATTATCATTATTATTATATTGCTATGGTTTTACCTTTTTAAAAACGTATTTTTATGAGTTTGTATTAGATTAAAGTTCAAATAGAATAAATTTTGTGTTTGGTTTTAATTAAAAATCCTTTATTCAACACAATTATGTACACTACTGCTTGAAATCTTTTTACAGGCAATAACAATTTTTATTCTTAATCACTCCGTCTGTTTACAACTTTGTAAACAACAACAATTACTCGACAGATCATTTTTCCTAAAAATGTTCCAACGCGATCGTAGTTATAACTTAGGATCGATCACAACCTTTTCAACCAGAGGTTATCCACACTTAACTCTCTTTACTGAGTTAGCTCCAACTAAACTGGTTTTCAGTTCACTACTAGCTTCACGAGTTTACTCGTTATAAACTCTCTTCACACCAATAACACTTTTGCTGAGTTAACTTTACTTAAAAACTGCACTCGCTGAGTTTACGACACATAAGCTAATTGCTGTTCGCATAGATGTGCTTTTTATATGGCTGAGTAAACAACACATTGAAAGCTCTCGAACCTCTCGATATTTCAGGTAGATTCCATTTCTTTCTTTTATTTTCTTTTTAGTTCTTATGTGAATGTAGACATCTACTTCTTTCAGCTCTTACTATTTGTTGTTGCTTGTTTATTGTCTGTTAATCGTTTTCTTTGCTGCTTTATTATTGCTGTTGCCGTGTTATTTTTATTTACTTTTTCGTTGCTAGTGATTGTTGTTGTAGATTTGGTTATTTGTAAACAGCACATATAGTTGTTCTTGCAGCTTTTGTTTATTTATTTTAGCGATGTAATAAACTCAGTTGTTCCCAAACTTGATTTTCGTAACAATATATTGAATTTCAATTCAATGTAATTAACAATAATGTGATTGGGTTTATCACAACTAAGTTAGTGGGTTTTTAACTATCGTAACGAGTACACGTTTATGAATCTTTAATTAAGGATTCTAAGCAAAAAGATCGATTATTCGACTTTTTCAAAAACCGGTTCTCGAATAAGTCGAAAAGTAGCAATTTAAGAAACCGGTTTTCGGTTAATAGTTATTCAAATAACCGGTTCTTTTATTGAAATAAAAGCTCAGAACTAGATCACGTTGTTTTAAAAAGAAACAGATGCTGATGGAGAGCTTAAAATTAAAGTGGCAATCAATACGAACAATTCTTCTAACACATCGCATAAAAACTATGCCAAAACGGTGTGCGGTATTCATAAAAAATAAAGGTTATTACACAAACCACTGAAAGTTGCTTAAATTTCGAGTCCTTAATTGCCTCGACAAAAAAATTTGCTAAGGTTTCGAACAGCACCGTATGTAAATTTATGCACCACGTATTTAATGTAGGATAAGAACTCACCTTCCAACCAAGAAATTGTCGGTTCAATCCCATGCCACACTGTCTGACAATTTTCAACAGCGGTATCACCTCACAACATGACTAGCGACTGGTTATATGTATTTACGTTGTGAAAAACTTCACTAACTATTATATCTGCCGTTCTTAGCCGGCTTTTGTGGGTCGCTTTCGATAAGTCTAGTTGATAATTTTTCATATATAAAAATCAATATTTATTTACAGAAGATGAGTAAAAGTTATTGCTGCTCAAGTGTGCATATCTTTTTCGATCTACCGTGATTTCACGTTCTTTGTGAGACGTTCAAGGTTGTCATATATACAGGGTGGGGAAATTTGAGGTTAGGAAATAAGTTGGCTGTCAAATGTTGAAATGTCAGGAATTGAGCACTTGAGCATTGACACTTATTTAGTTGAAAATTAGAAAATTTTAACTATGGAACACTACACTCTTGAACCAAGAATTTTAATTGTGAAAATTTACTGTTTGAAAAACTGAACGAAAACAACGCATTTTTCGACAAAATCATTCTTAGTGATGATGCACATTTTCAATTAGGCGGTTATGTTAACAAACAAAACCATTACATCAAAAGAAAGTTACCGTATGGTGCGGTTTGTGGTTAGGCGGCATCATAGGGCAGTATTTTTTCGAAAATTAGCAAAGAAACGCCGTTTCCGTGAATTCTCTGCGCTACCAAGCCATGATAACCAATTTTTTGTGGCCACAATTGGCTAAGGTCGACATTAGTAACCTTTGGCTTCAGCAGGACAGCGCAACAAGCCACACAGCCATCCAAACAATTCAGTTATTAGATGAGAAATTTCCCGGTCGCGTAATATCTCGACTAGGCAATGTCACTTACGTCGTTCTTGTGATTTAATACCGCTGGAGAATTTTCTGTGGGGCAGTTTGAAAAACCGGTTTTACGTAAACAAACCATAAAACACTGACACTCAAAAAGATGAAATTCAGCGCTGCGTTGACGAGATAAGCGAAGCTTTGTGCAAAATTTAGTTAAAAATTTTTGAAAAGAGAGGGCGTCCTTGCCCGACGTCATATTTATTCCAATATTTCTCTTTCTTATTGGTATGAATAAAACTGAATTTGTCAAAAAAAAAAAAAAAATTTTTTTTAAGCCAATTTACTTCCTAACATCAAATTTGCCCACCATTTACGCATATTTACATATTTACAGTAAAAAAATATACAAACGTACAAAAACTGTACTTATTTAAATTAACCGGTTATTCGTGTTAAATTAACCGGCTTATTCGGTATTCGAAAAATTAAGATTTTGAAAAAACCGTATTCGACAAAACCAAAAAAAAACAGTTAAAGCCGGTCGAATTTAATTTCCTGATGGCGTTGCAAAGACTCTTGTGACCAACAGCCGAGATATTTTAATTGTGAAACGCGTTCAAGAGATTTGTTTTCTATGTTTAAACTCGTTCCAATATATTGATTATTTCGACTTAATATTCAGACCGATATGGTTACTTTTTGTATTAACGGCATTTAATAATCGTTGTAAATCATTAATGTTATCGGCCAATAATGTTGTATCGACCGCGTAGCGAATATTGTTGATATATTGCCCATTGACTTTGATTCCAATGTTGCAATCATTCAGTGCGTCGTGGAATATGAATTCCGAGTAAATATTAAAAAGCATATCTCCGAAATCTCCGATAAGGACTTCTGAATTCTGATTCCACTACAACGATTTGATGCAATTGGTTTCTTTGCTGTCTATATTAATAAATCTCCAAATATCTATTAATTTGTCATGTTGAACTTTGCCGAAAGCAAAAAAAGCAAATTCAAATTAGCACTTGAATGCTAAACAAAGCTTCCCGACTGCCTATCTGAAATCGAATTGTGTTCTACACATAAACATTTCACATTTTTTGTATACACGTTGGTGTATAATTTTTAAAAATATTTTCAGTCTATGGCACATCAATCTTATAAGTCTAAGTCCTGATACTTTCTTGCACTAAATTTTTTTTCGGCAGTGCTATAAATGTAGATTTAAGCTATTTTTCTGGATAAACACAGGAGAGCCATAAATAGTTAGTGTTAGTGGTCATTTATCAGTTATTATTTTGTAACCATTTGTGTCATGGGAATAAAAATTTCGTCGAATTCATTAATATTTTGTTTGTTTTATTTCAAGTTAAAGTTTTAAAATTCTTATTAAATTAAAAAATTTAATAACAAACTTATGTAGAAGCGTTTGGCACAAATGTAGGACATTTAGGTAGCAGTACCATGGCATGATAGGCCTCTCTGACCCTGATAAAAATAATAAATATACACAAGCGTACCATATTATTAAAAAGGGTCCGCCAAATAATTTTTTTTTTTTTTGAAAATGCTATAAAAAAAAACTGCTCCATATGTTCTCAAAATTCTTTTTTTATTTGAAAGTACATTCCTTCCGGTTAATAATGGAAAATAATTTAATTCATTCTGCCTCGGCTGGTCATGCAGTAGCCTACATGATCGGTCAAATTTTTAAGTACATTATCACCAATGGCTTCACGAATATTGTCCTTTAAAGCGTCAATTGTCTCTGGCTTGTTGGCGTAACACTTATCTTTGACGGAACCCCACAAATAATAGTCCAACGGTGTCAAATCGCAGCTCCGAGGTGACCAAACGACATCAGCTCTGCGGCTGATAACGCGATCTTCAAAAACAGGGCGCAAAACATCGAGTATAGCTTCGGCTGTCTGGCACGTAGCGCCATCCTGTTGATGTTGCTAATATCCTCCTCTTAAATTTTTGTGAACAAAAATTCGTTCAACATGGCCCGATAACGATCGCCATTGACTGTAACGGCCACTCCTTGCTCGTTTTCGAAGAAAAATAGCCCAATTATGCCTCTGAACCAAAATCCGCACCAAACAGTGACTTGTCTTGGGTGTATCGGCTTTTCAATGTATGCGTGCGGGTTTTCTGTGCCTCAAATGCGACAATTTTGCTTGTTTACATACCCGCCAAGATCAAAATGAGCTTCATCTGAAAAGATGATTTTTTTTGGCAAAATCGGCATCTTCTACAATTCGATCGATCAAAGCAATGTCGCAATATTTCCCAGCGTTGTTCAAGCGTATACACAACTATATTCGTTCAGCGGAAGGATAAAACTAATTATCTGTCAAATCAGACATAGGCTAAGTGAAACGAAATAAGCACTAGTTGAAAAAAACTTTAGATGGCGATCCCATTAGAATTATTATATTAGGGGATTAAATATTATAGGAAGGATTAGTTAATATGTAAAAAAGGTGAAAAATAAATTAAATTCTTTTTATTGCCATGACGATCTAAGATCTAAAGGCATGATGCGACTTTGAAAAAAATTCTTTCTTTTAAAATAAAATAAAAACCTCATAAATCTTTTAAGCTGTGGTGTTTGCTCATCTGTCCTGAGCTGATCCGTGACTCAGCCTCTGTTGGCGAGAGAGTGGTAATCTATATTTGCAGTCATGCTGCGATCAAGGCGCTGACTATGCACTGCGTGTGCTAGAGTTGGATCTCATTACGCAAGAAAGCCAGATGTGACTCATGAATGGGTGCAGCATCAAACTGTGCGGGCTTAGTGGACACGTCGTTTTGGTAAACGATACTGTTAAGGATCTGGCGAGGAAGGGCTCTTCAAAGTGTGTAGAACGGGCGGATGAGGACAAATGGTTTCGTCGTAGAGTGGAAATGTCCTGGATGGACAGGGAAGATTGTAGGGTTGCCAGACTGCTTTTACCTAAACTTGAACACTCGAAGACGGAATGAGATCTGGATCCAAGAACGGAGTTTCTTAGTAATCCGAAAGGTCTGTATAGGGAATGTACTAAATGGGCACGGTCTTGGCTATGGGAAGCAGGCACCTCCGATTGTTGCCGTGTGTATTGCAATGACGTGGAGCGAGAGACTGTAGAGACGTAGGCTCAGTTTGCAAGGTTATAGTTTATTCACCGGTCTTAGTGAGGATGCGTTCACTAAAAAAACTCACCAACACACATATAGATGTACTCTTGGCTACGTAGGTTTTGCAAATGTCGATCTGTGACGCGGAATATCAACTTAACAAAAACAAAAAAATCAAATCGGAGCGAACGGCACCGCCACACGGGGTTTATTCCGGGAACTTTTTGATCAAGGTAGGTGTGGTGAAAGCCGGTGTTGGGGTGTTATACCTCTCACCTTTTTCTTGCCTATCTCCTTCTTCTGTGTTTCATTCTTCCATTTATTTTTCTGGAAGGCTTTAACAATGGACCTGTGTCTGGTCTTTAGGTAGGGTGAGTAAGCACCGCCTTTTTAACCTAGCCTAGCCTAATTCATCGTAAAAAGCAACTTTAGGGTACAACTCTACCAAATAAACAAAGTTTAAAGTGTCATTGATGTGCCTGCGGAATTTTTGCAAAAACGTTTACGAGCTTATTTTTTATAAGCACCAATAACGCTACATCTACTGCACAACACTACAAGGCGTCATTATAATTTAATATCATTTTAAGAAATTAAACAATCCATTATTGAGAATATTGCTTTTAATACTTTTCATACTTTTTATTACTTTTTACTGCCTGCAAACTACTCGTATAATTTTTATTACTTGAATAACTTTGTTTGCAAATTTATTAAAATTATTTTTACATATAAAATATCATGAGTCTAATGCTTAACTTTTTAGTACAAATTGTACAATTTTTGGCTCAGGGCTGATATCATTGTAGAAATATGACAAAAAAAAAAAATATACAGACGGATGTCTCTGCTTAAAAAAAATTATACAAAAATATGACAATAATATTCACTTTACGATGTAAATACATATTGTATGTCATTTGTTGTTTCATATTAATCACGCATTTCAACACGTGTCTTGCTCAAAATTGCACGCCATTCTAATTAAATATCGTGTTTGACGTAAATTTTTTATCATATACAAACAAGTATGTTTGTACGACTTGTCGAAATAAATTTATTTGTTTGTGTTCATTTAAAACGCATATAATTGAATTATTAAATACTCTGTCAGTTAAATGACATAAAACCATTAATATTCACTTGGTCGCATTTTCTGTGACAGTCTATTATTATTTTTGTTTTTGTTTTTTGATTTGATTTTTAACGATTTAATAATTTTTTTTTTATTAAAACCGAAAGGAAACAAAAATATAATGAAATTTTATGGTTTGCATAGTAACCTACACCGGCAACAGCCAGTTAACCAACACTGATTGTGCGGCATGTCATCTAACCATGACTGACTGAGGTCTACAAACATTATTATTAAACAGAAACACATTCTACAAGTTATTGTTTCAGAGTTTTGTTTGAATTTGAAATTGAAATTTTAGCCAGTTCATGTTAAAGCAATATACTCTCTTACTCTCTGAAATTTTCATTATTAAGTTATAAGGCATGTGGCCATATTGTGTGGCATGCAACACCATCATCAGCAATATATACATGGTTTCTATTGTTGTCCTGTTATATGTGTACAAATCATGAAAATTCTATTACAAATATAAACCAGACAAGAAAAAATAAAAGTAAAATTCATAGATTTTTCTACTACTACTGTTGCTGCTCTTGTTCTATAATTTTACGACCCAATTCAACCAGAAGAACACAAAATAAAAAAATCCTGGATTTCAATATGCCATTCGTTCCTGCTTACCAAAGCGTTGGTATCTCATGCCTATTTTTTTTGTTCTATTTGGCTTTCATTTATTGTGATAAAGCATGAGTTCGAAAGATTACGTTGTGGATTTTATTTTAATGACATTTGAAGGAAGATAGAGAGAAAGAGAGAGAGAGAGAGAAAACCAACAAAAAGAATAAAAGAATAAATCATGTCCGTTTTATTTGTGGTTTTTACGCACGTTTCTCTCTGTTCGTTTACATTTTGGAATACCCTACTTGGACAGGATTTATGGTCTTTCCATCTGTCTGTTTTGTAAGCGATTCGTTGGAATTTAAGTGTTTTTTGTTTTTTATTTTTATCAATGCATGTAGCAGTGATAAAATATTAATGATCATCATTTTCACTTTTCTTAATTGATAACGTTTTTTTTTTTTGTTTATTTATTTTTATTTTTTTATTCGAACAAATTAATTTTTAATCAAATTATGATAATTTATTGGTGTTCTGTTGAGATATAATAATTGTAAATACTTCTGTTCACAAAATGTTGTCTTGTGAAGCAATTTGTTAAAGGATATTAAATTATTGATACATTTTCACTACTTTAGATTTAATTTAATGAATTCTGTTTGTTTTATCCATAAATCACTGTCCAGTGAATACTATTGTCGATGAATTAAAAGATGAATTAAATACTTAAAATATTTGGCAGCCACAGGATAATATTTTTCATTCATATTCAATTCTGCACGTGTAAGTATTATCTTGATAATGGTATTCATGCGTTGCTATGTTTTTTTTTTTTTTTTTTTTTTTTGCTTAGAAAATATTAATCCTGTTTTAGAGGAAACAAAAGAGTAAAAAATATAAAAAATGCATGAGTTTCTTGCCACTAAACGCCACTGATGCTCATACTGCGATGGCAAAATTAACTCAGTTGTGTTACGTGTTTGATTATATTTTTGGTGAAGACAGTTCTTTAATTCATCGCTCGTGAAAACTTTAAGGCAATGAACAATGTCAGTTATCTTGTTTGGTGAAAGAACAATGCGTTCTTTTCGGTACCAATTGAGAGATGTTAGACAGTCCATAACAACTTTTGAACAACCTTTACCTCACAAGATGACAAATCCCTTATAGCTGTCTGACTTTCCGACTTCAAATGTACACTGCGCCCCATTTACTGACAATTATGTTAAATATTTTCTGAACCAATTGAGATATGATCTTAAAATTTCTATGTGGTAAACTCCTATCAATTTCCTTTAAAATAAAATAAAAATGACTGCTGTACCATTTGAGATAGTATTTTAATTAATTTTTTTAGAAAAATTATACTAAAAACGTATTGAAAAAATTGGTCATCAGGATAATTTAACGAAATGGTGGACCAAGTGTGTATGACTCCTTCCATTAATTCTATTTTTGTGTTGTAAAATTTCCTAGCCACCCATCTCCACACGCTTTTGATTATATTTAGGCCGGGGAAATAAGATGTCTGTACAAGCGAATCCACGATTTAACGGATCGGACTGTATGGATTGGAACAGTTTGTATATCTAAATAAGTGTTGCCAGATTCCCAAATAAGTGTAAAAGTCATTTTCGAAATGCTTTTATAGTTATCTGCATTCATATGCGATGTTAAAAACCGATACTCACAGGTGTCATAGTATGATATTGCTTCTCACACTATCACAGTCCCTCTTGTATTGCATTTAAATTTCATATGGGAGAGATTTCACATAATGATTCTCACAAGAAATTATAATTCAATAGAAGATAGAGTGGCTGTGTGAGTGTGGGAAGCAATATGCTACTATAGCACCTGATGACGCGCAATGTTTATATATACAGACTTAAACCCATGCATTTTCTCTCAAACAAGCGATATGGTGCTTTTTTTCCGAAAATTTTTAAAAGTGTATGATGAGAATTCGGTCATGCCTGGTGATTCGGTAGAAGTCAATATTAACGGCTCTACAGGGTAGGCAGTGTGTTTTTTTACCTTAGGATGTCTTTCCGCCTTGCGGACTGCTGTACTGTGGAATAGTGGGGCTTCTACTACTGACACAGTGTGGTGGATATTGGGTTAGCTCTCTATCTATGTGAACTTTTTTTAACATTAGTTTACTTTAGTGTTGTTCGTTTAAATTTTTTCATTTTGTGTTAAAATAGATCAATTTAATTTAATTAAGCACAATTTAAAAAAAAAAATATATATTTTCAGCAAGAAAGACAACTAAACTTCCTACTTAGTTTATTTAAAACTACGTACTAGAAAGGATAACCATCTTTTTTTAAAACATCTTCACATCCTCTTGGCACTGTCTACAAATCCTACGCAACGTTTCTTTGGTATTGCTTGCCATTTCTTTAAGATTTCAGCTCATAAATCACCAACATTTGTGGTTCTGACAACATTAATGCGTAGCTCGATTTCATTCCATGGGCTTACTACAGGACTGAGATCTGGTGGTTGAGCAGGCCAATTAAAAATATCGTTTCTATTTTGCTTAAAGCAACACCTCAGTGTACGTAAAATGTCTTTTGGATAATTATTGTGCATAAAATGCCATCTAAGTGGCATTTTTCCTCTACAAATAAAGTCAATGTTTTCAAAAGTATTTCCTTCTAAGTGTACTGATTCGTTTGCGTACCTATTTTGATTACAGTGTCCAGAAAATGCGACACCATGCTTTACTGTCATTAGTGTGTGCCTGGGGTTTTGTTATATGCTTGAAGAATGCCATGTTCCATCAGATCCATATCAAAAAAGAAAATAAAAAAAATGGATTCATCACTACAGAGGACAGTTTTCCAAAAGAGAAGTTGCTTTACTGTTGCGCAAGCAAAATCAAATTCGAGACTTCAAGTTCTTTTTTGACACGTGTGCCTTATGTTGTACAATGCATCCAAGCAATTTGTTTTTATTTTCACTGCCTTTAATTGCTCGCGAGGAGATCTCAACACAAAATTTTGTTGAAAACTACTCTTGAATTTGAGTTGAGGATTTAAATAGGCCTACAACTGAGGCTCTATAAATAAAGGAGTCCTTTTTACGAGTTGTTTCTTAGGTCTAGCGCACTGGGTATTACTTTTGTATGTCCCCTGGGCCTGAATATGAACTAACACGTTGTACACTATCTTTTTGGAGCTGTTTAATAGAGAAGTAATGTCAGAAAGCATTGTTCCTCTGAAGTTTATTTGATGAATAATTTCACGCCATGTCCTTGAGCACCGTTTACCTTGATCCACTTATATTTATTGTTTTATGGTTTTTATTTAAATGTTTGAGATTAAATATTCACCAAATTTACCAATTTAAGGTTTTGAACAAAAAATTAGTGAAGATTATCGAAATTTTCAATATGTTCTAAACTGATGTCCAGTGCATATTACATATTTTTAAATAAATTAAATATATAAATTAAAACCGCATAAGAAAATAAAAAAAAGTTACGGTACATACTGAACACTTGTAAGTAAATACTTTAGTTAATTTTGATGCCTAGAAAAAAATATTTGCTTTTCATTGCAGCACACACGAAATGTGCCAACCCAAAGTCCACCAACGTATATCTTTTTTGATAGCAAACGGCGATCAGATCTCTTTCGGGTGTGACTTAAATCTGTAGGCTGGTTAGAGTCTGTCGTAATTCCCTTGGGATACTTTCACGGTAGTTTTGTGTCCACCTCATATGGGTTACTGGCAGGGTTGGCAAAAGCTCATGTTAAAAAAAAAAACCAACCCACCGGTTTTATTGGGTTTTTTTAATGAGTGGTTTTCGTTTTATTGGGTTTTATAACTGCTAAAATTACTTTCATAATACAATTATGCACTCTTGGTCGGATCAAGGAAGCGTTGTGTTCTATGGGCTGCTGAAGCAGACTGCAAATACTTCGTTTAAATCATGTATTATAATAAAAACCGCCGGAATACAAAGACAGGCATGATGACGAAACTCGGCCTCATGTCGCAAAAAATGCCAAACTATTGTCAAAAACGCACAAATGCCGCATACACCCTATTCACCGAACATTGGTTCCTCGTACTATTGGCTGTTTCCCGTATACAATCTCTTTTAGCATTTCACCGAATCACTTCTTTTCAAGAAATATAAAATCGTCTTCAAGGTTGGATCTCCTCAAAAGATGAGAAATTTTTCTAAAATGGGATTCGGAACTTGGCCTAGGGGTGGGAAAAAAATGTGAGCAGTGATTTCATTCATTTTTATTTTGATAAATTTTTTGAGCTAAAAAAGAACAGAATTAATTTGAACTCCCAATACGTAAATTATACTTATTTTTGTTGTAAATAAACTATGAAAACCTTTTAAAAAACACCCACTCGGGTTTTATTGGGTTACCCAGTGTGTTGCCAACTCTGGTGCCTGGTCGCAGGACCATCACAGGTAATTGTGTTGCTGATTAATTCACCAGGGCAGACACACTCCTATCGGACTTCTATCGGACTTCTAGGAAAGTCGATTCATGGAATCAGTAACACGTTGCTGAAAAATAGGATAAATGCGAAAATATTAAACGAAGAAACTCATGGTCAAAAGCCGGTGATCGTCCATAAGCGACTTTAAGTTAAGATTGATGGCAAAAATGGTTGAAGCTTTGGTAAAATTTAAAGAGAATTATATTCCATTATGAAGTGAAAATTAATCAATTTTGATCTCTACTGTTCGCTGGAAAGAACCAATTAACAGAGACCCACTAGAATTGAATAACGGAAACGAGTTTATGTACCAGCTCATACACATCTTTTATGACTTGCCAGAAACCGAATGTATTTGGCTGGAAAGTATTGATGTACCCACTGTATAGCTTGGTTTTTTCGCTATTTGTTTTAATCTCTGCAAGACTCTTTTAATGTAATTTTCTCCAGCTCGGGAGCAAACAATTTAAATATGTGAAACCACCGAAATCTGCAATAGCCTCTTGATAAAATTATGAATATGTGAAGAGCTGATCTAAATAAATTTTAAAAAAATTAAAAACTTCGGGAAATCACCCACTTCAACTACGCACATCATATTTATGGTCACAAGCAATAACAGTCAAAGTCGAAAATTATACTTTTGAGAAAAATTACTTTTTATATATAGAAGTGTTTCCGAAGTTGAGAAAGTGCAATAGAAAATATTTATTGCAAAACTAAAGATCCATAATAATAACGGAAACTTTTTTGCAAATCTATTAAGCAGGGTTGGCAGCCTACTGGGTATTATATTTAAGAAAACCTTGGCCGGTTTTTTAATTTAAAGGTTTTCGTAGCTTATTTACAACAAAAATAATTATAATTTACATATTGGGACTACGAACTATTTCAGCCAGTCAGAATCAGTTTTTTTTTACCTCAAAAATAAAATAAAGTAGCAAATTTGTCAAAATATTAATTTATTAAATTACATCTTTCATCTTTTCTTCGCCTATGAACTAATTTTTAAGTCCCGTCTCAGAAAAACTTCTCGCATTAATGAATACGGCCTCGATAGGTTCTGTAAATGTAGACCGTAAATCGAAATGCCGTAAAACGAGGTGATTTGCCGCATTTCTTACACTTTGTGTTAAAAACGGTGCATCCAAGTTTTTTTCGGCCTGTAATTTGCGCCGTAAAGCGATTGTGTTTCATAATTCAAATAGGCCTTTATGGTGAAATGCCGTATAAAGGAAGACCACATAAAGAGACATGAGTGCATGGTATCAATAGCATATTGCATGGTTTAAACAAAGTAATTGCAGTTTGCCGAGTTTTAGCAGTTCTAACCTCCCACCAAGAGTCAAAAATTGCATTATAAATAGTTAAACAACGTAGTTGTATTGTTACAAAAATCAGGTTGGGCACCCCTGCGTTTAATACATTGCTAAAGTAAAATAAATAAAAGCCGAAAAAATACCCATAAATGCTGTTGAAAAATAACCAAATCGACAACAACAAACATTAGCAGAAAGTAAGTAAATAAAAATAGAACGGCAACAACAAGACAATAGTAACCAGCAACAAATACTAAGGGCTAAAATAAGCAGATGTTTACACTCGCATGGCTACATAAGAACTAAGGTTCGAGAGCTTTCGAAGCATTGTTTACTCAGCCATATAAAAATCATATCAATGCGAACAAGAAGCAGTTTATTTGTAGTAAACTGAGTACAGTTTATGTGTCGTAAACTCAGAGTTTGCGTTTGAACTCAGCGTGGAGAGAGTTTTTTGGCTTGAACTCTGTGTAAAGAGAGTTTATAAGGAGTAAACTCGTGAAGTAAATTGTGAAGTAAAAAATTCAGTTTAGTTGGAGCCAACTCAGTAAATAGAGTTAAGTGTGGATAACCTCTAGTTGAAAAGGTTGTGATCGAACCTAAGTGGTAACAACGATCTTTAGATAGAAAGATCTGTTAGGTAATTGTTGTGGCTTACAAAGTTGTAAACGGCAAGAGTAATTAAGAATAGAAATTGTTATTGCTTGTAAAAATGATACAAGCGGTGGTGCACAAAACTGTGTAAATAAAGGATTTTAATTAAAAACTAAGCACAAGATTTGTTTTATTTTAACTACCATCTACGAACTCATAAACACACGTATTTGAAAAGGTAACAAATTTTCTCAACTTGACCGAAATTTGGTTATAAAACCCAAACAACCTATCAAAAAACCCAATAAATCCCGGCGTGTTGGTTTTTTTTTTAAACCGGGGTTTTTGCCAACCCTGATATTTAGACGCTTTTTATATATGTAATGGGGCTTAATTGCGACTTAGATCAAGATGTTGTTTAATAATAATTTTTTAAAAAACATTATTAGATGGATGGAGAGTTCACGTAAATACAAAGTTTTGTTAGTGTAATATGATAGCATACATAACAAATATTGACTTAAGTCGATTTAGGCGGTTACTGATTGTGACCACAGATATATGAAAATTTGGCATTATTTCGAAAATTTCACATATTTTTTGCTCTCTTGAATAGAAGAGGTTTTCTAAATTAAAAAAAAAAACTATTTCAGAAGTTCTGTGTTGCTTAGCTGTCATCGTTCTTTGCCGTATTCATTTGCTATAATTTTGTTTTATAAGCGGGTGGTGGGTAAGGGCATGCCAGATATAAATGACATATTTTTTGAGTTATGACACTATTGAGGTAAAAGAGCGATATATTGTAGTGAAGATATTGCTGCTAAACACTAAAAAAATGTAAAAGAAATATAAAAAAATATCATTATAACGAGTTTGGCTAATTTTTCTCACAGAATTTCAGTCATTACTGACTGCCATAGCAGTCACACATCTTAAGAATGTAGTAAAACGATATATATGACTGTTGTTTTCCCCTTTCTTTAGCTACGAGTAATTATCGCACCGACAACAAGTCGTTGCTGATCTATCGTTTTAACAAATTTATTACACAGTTAATTTTATTTTTTATGTAACACATTCTGTTGCAGCAGTTAAAGAACATTTCTATTGCCGCCATCCATGGCTGTTTGTTATTATGATTTTTTTTTCATCTTAATGTGCTCTGTGGTTTTGTTTAATTTGCCGTGTTGTATTTAAAAGCGAAATGTCACGAAACAGAAAATAATTTGTGTGAAATACTATGCTTAAGCTACAGTTAAAACAAAACAAATTCGCAGTCACAAAGCAATAGTTCCATTACCCACAACAGTACTATAGTGGCAAAAAAAAAAAAAAAATAAATAAATTTTTTTAAATACATATTTTATTTATTTTTGTTGTTGTTTTTATTGTTTATATTTCTTGCTGATATTGAGGTCGTGTTTATGAGTTTTAACTCGTACAGAGCAAATTACTCATACGCACCGTTAGACAAATACTAACCCAGTAATACACACAAATGCACTCACTAAATTATTAACATTGCAAAAGGGTCGTTTAAAAACAAATAAATAGGAAAGTAGAACAAATAATGGCGCTAAAGGCCAAACACGTAACACATTTAAATATTTTTATAGAAAAATGAAAAAATATTTTCAATCTTTATTACTTTTCTTGTGAGTTAATGACTAAAGAGATTTAGAAAATAAATCATGGCCTTTGATGAAATAAAAAAATTAATACCAAAGCTATAAAAGCGACAACTAAAGTGTCACTAAAATAAAAGGCTTACTCTCTGCAAGAAGTTATAAGCAAGTAAGGAAATCACTTTTATTATTTCTACACAACAGCCAACCAGGCGTAAATGTAACAGTTATAAGATTACCCTTTATATTACAACTCTATTGATGTTGTTTTCCAAAAGCAACAACACTATCTTTTCTTGGTCCTTATTTTAACACCAACACAAAAGCAGAAATGCACAAAGAAACTCCACAATATTTTCTTTATTTTTCTTTTTATAAAAAAAATGCTCGTTTATTCATCGGAAGAGTATCATTTATTTCTTGTATTTAGTATACTACCTATAGTTGTTCCATAATTTATGATCTTTTCATTCTTTTGCATTCAACTTTAGACAATAAAGATAAACCTGAACAACAGCCTATACGCCTGCAAGGATTATTAGAATAAAAAACAGTTTATATATGTAGCATGCAGCAGTATACCATAGATAGACAGACAGAGGAACGGAAAAGGGGCAATGTAGAAAATATCAATATCAATAGCTGACAATGATTTATATGCGAATACAAGAGATAAAGAAAAAACGGTTTTTTTTTTTTTGTATGTATGTCGACGAAAACAAGTGGTATATAAAGAGTTTAAAATTGTATTGAAGAAAAAGATTGAAATTTTAACAATTTCTTACTGCAGAGTTAAGAAGTATTTATATTTTGCCTTTGTTTAACCCCATTTCACGGAGGAGCATAGCTGTATGCTACCAGCCGCACCCACAGGTTGTTCATAGCACAACGTCATACATAAAAAAGACAACTGCATCCGTCATATTTTTTAGAAGAAAGTCTCAGTCCTAAAATAAAGTAACAAGTTGTTTACTTGGCCTATATCTGTCCATATATAAAGGCGGTTACCAACAGTCTGCACAGTCTAATGCTGCAATCCAATCAGCTGCATATTTTAAATGTGATATTTTAACGAAGCTAAGAAGCAGTTATTCTTCTCGTCGCAAATTTTAAACAAAATTTTACTGGCATCTAAACATAATCGCAATATGATTTTCACTGAATTTAACACGGTTATATATGTACCGGGTGGGCCATCTAGACGTTTAAATTTAAACCAGTGGTTACTTCGAATTTGGCAATACTTATGTCATTCTATCCTATCACAAAATTCGTAAAGACAATTTGTCGCAAATTGTAAAAAAATCATCTTTTCAAATGAAGCTCATTTTCATTTTACTGCGTACGTTAATAAGCAAAATTTCCCTATTTGGGACTCAGAAAACCCAAACGTGTTCTAACAGAAACCAATGCACCCATTTAGAGTAACTGTTTGGTGCGGTTTGTGGACTGGAAGCATCATTGGTCCATATTTCTTTGGAAATGAGGACGGCGCAACAATTACGGTCAATGAAAACAACTATCGCATAATTATAACCGCTATTTTGTGCCCGCTCTTCATGGTATTAAAGTGAACGTTGTTTGGTTTCAACAGGATGGTGCATCTTGCCTTACATTTCATGCCACAATCGATTTATTGCGTCAAACGTTTGATGGCCATTTAATTAGCCGAAATGGTGATGTCATTTGGCATCCAAGAATCTGCGATTTGACACCGTTGGACTATTTTCTGTAGGGCGCCGTTAGACAAGTGTTATGCCGGCAGAGCAACATGCGTAATACCATTGCCGTAATATGACCCCAGACACTCGCAAAATTTCTCAAAAATTGGTCCGATCGAGGTGAGGACAGACGCGGCAGCCATATGAATGAAATAATATTTCGTTTCCAACCGGAGCAACTGTACTTTACAAAAAAAAAAAAAAAAAAAATTCACGCCGTTTTTGTTTTATTAAATTTTTAAATTTAAGCTTTTAAATGGCCCACCCGATAAAATTTGGACACAGAATAAAGTCGCAAGTGTAACTGTATTGATTAACTTAACATTCCGTGAAGGAACATGGGGAATTTTCTCAGTCAATGAGAAGCACCCGATTCTATTTTTAGATTCAATGAAAGGGACCTACAGCTTAACGGCGGCTTCAAACGGCACATGCGTTAGAGAAGTTTTCAATAGTAAGTAATACTCATAATCAGTTACTAGCTAATGTTATGAGGTGGTACCGCTGTTGGAAAAACTTTTTCTTTTTCAGATGGTTTGGTCTGGTATTAATCAGAAGTATGATATTTGCATTTTGTTTATTTTTTATACCTATTTTTTTTACAATTTTCGACTAATTGTGCTTATTTTTAAAATAAATTTCCAATAAATCCCCACGCTGCTCAAAATGAAATCGAGCTTCATTTGAAAAGATGATTTTTGCATCATAAATGTATTTTTATGTTTATTTTTTTGATTTGTTTTGCAATTTCCGACCAATTGTCTTTGTTTTGGAAATAAATTTCTAATAAATCCCAACGTTGCTCAAACATAAGTCAATTCATTTCGTTCAGTTGAGATAATATACCGAATTTTGTGGCATAATAGAACGACATAAGTATTGCCAGACTCGAAATAACTGCTGATTCAAATTTAAGCCCACCCTATATAATACGATAATTGAAAAAGTATTCGTTTCTTTCCCGTAAGTTTTAGCCAAAGTGCTGTGAGGAAATTACTTTTTTTAAAGAACATATAAAACAACTTTTATTTGACGAGAGTTTATCGTTACTTAATCAAGCAAAATTGCGGAAAACGTAGTGAAAAAATGCCACAATAATTAACTGAGATACCATTGCGTCCAAAAACGAATTGGACTTGTCTATATCACGGGGGTACATATGTTGTATGGTGTACGTTACGACTGTATTTTCCAATAAGTAAACATAAGTAATTTCTGTTTCGTATTTGTTTACGCCCTACATACCGTTCGATCTATTCATAAGCCTCTAGGAGTGGTGGTCTTGTAGTTGTTATTAAAAAAAATAATAAAAAGTATCAGGAAAAAAGTAAATAATAACAGTAAACAATAACAAAGAATAAAGAGATAAAACATAAAATACAGATAAATATACATTTTTGAGTTATGAAAACTTTCTTTTGTTTGCCATTATGTGAGCATACATTAAAAGTAAAACACAAAAAATTGTAAAAAAAGCGACTGTAAATAATAAAAAGCCAATGGTATTGGCAAAAACAAAACAAAAGTAAATGGAAACCATGCTCTGTTTACATATGTAAACAATGTAACGTATGAGTATTGGATATTAAATATTAATAATACTCATACGTGCCGGTGTGTATGATTTTAACACATATTTGCACTCAAGCACACATTGTGTTTTGATGGTGTATAAAAGCTTTATAATATAAAGCAATTTTTACTGTTTTTTTTTTTGTTTTTTTTTTGAATTCGTAAAATATTGTTTTAAGAAATTTATGAAATTTTTTTTTTTTTAAATGTCGAAACAAATGCAAACATGTCAAGTGCAATTACTGGG
The DNA here is from genome assembly GCA_023159175.1 of Wohlfahrtia magnifica. NCBI lineage: Eukaryota > Metazoa > Arthropoda > Insecta > Diptera > Sarcophagidae > Wohlfahrtia > Wohlfahrtia magnifica. Next base: position 1,197,586 of record JAKWBJ010000225.1, on the reverse strand, counting down.
TATACAAGTTAATAATTCAGATTTTTTGCTTAAAAAATGCTTTTATTATAATAACAAAATGATTTCGCCCCAAAACAACTGTTCCGGTTTTGAGGTAAAGTATGAATCAAGCCAATTGCTGATACCCTGTTCTAAAATGAAGCGGACTCCAGTAAGGGCATTCTACGTCGATCAAAGCAAATGATAGCTAGAAGGAGAAAAACATCCCATCCACTGTTTTTCAAATGGTATTTGACCACTCTTGCAGCATGTGTTTAAGCGTTGTCATGACTTTTTTCGCTTGGGTTTATCGTATTGTCTTCATTTTTCATCACTAGAAAACTGACTTCTTCTGAACGCTATAAAAGTTCAAGCATCATTCCCGACATGTCAAATCACCTTTCAACGTCTTACGGCTTCAATTCATACGGCTTGTTGAGTAATTCTCAATGATAATGCAAGTTTTTCTTACGTTTAACAACAATCTTCGTCGAGTAATGCTTCCAATTCATCATCTTGAATGTTTTTCGACTGCTCAGAGCTCTCCTTGTCTTCTGTGTCGAAATCATCACTTTTGAATCGCGCAAACCATCGTTCACAAGATTTTTGAGCTTGTACATGTCGACCATAAGCTTCTACTAACAGTCGATAACTCTCAGCAGCCGTTTGCTTCAAATAAAAGAAAATATCTTTTTTAGGCACAAAATTCGACGTTGTTATAGCGATTGAAATTATGCTTATTTACGCTTTGGCATCTATCGAATATTGAATTATAATGACATATGTTTACACTCAAAAGTACCATATTTGTTATTATTGACACAAACCATATGTGATAGTTGTGCCATGTGGTGTTCAAATCGACATTATTAACTTATATACCAAATAAAAATCCGAGGAAACAATTTTAAAAAAGTTATCAAAAACATTTTCTGTTCAGATGTAACCATGACTTGTAAGATCTTTTTAATAGATACTCTTAAAACAATTTATCTTTTTAAAATCATTAAATTTATCATGTCGGTAATCTGCTTTTATAAAATTTATCTTTTGATATCCCAATCCATTAACAAATCCATGTAATTCTATAAAACTTTTTGCAATCAATCAACTTTCCAGTTCAAAGCAGATCATTATATTCGATATTTCTGCGTTTTTGTTATTAAACATCAATTCTCTTCAAAATATAGCATTTAGTCCATATATATTTGCTCTTTCTTCTTATTTTATTTAATTTAATTTTTTTTTTTCTTTAACAAGGTCTGATTAATATTTAACATTGTTTTTATCTTATTTTTCTTGAAAGAAAATAAAAAAATGAGAAATGCCAACTTTACTCTGGAGAGAAGTTAATCCTTGGAAATGGAAGAAAAGGAAAAGAAACGTGTGTTTTTCTAACAACCACTCTAGGGATACATTGACGTAAGAATTTAGACCGAAATAAAGGAACTTGTTAATAGACCAAAATGTTGACGAAGGATAATAATGTGGTGGCTACAGTATTGAAAACTTATTATTGATTATTATGTAAATAAAATGTTTGAATATAAATGTTGTAGCTGTGGCATGACATTTTTATAAACAATGATGGAATTTAGCAAAGCTTGTCCCCTTTGCTAAATATGAAATAAAAGTGGTTGCAGTTATAAATTGGCAGGAATTTTTTTTAATTTATTTTATTTTTTTGTAGGATATAGTAAATATGTACATTTCCATGAATTATTTGAAAAGCCATCATAATATGAAAACACAAATTAGAAGAGTTTTTTTATTTTTCTTCTTATGTAATGTAGTCTTAAGCTTAACTGATTAAGTTTTTTATTCTATTAAATAAGTCCAAAGAATTGTCATTTTTGCCTCTCAAATCTACAGTTTTTATTAAACAATTTCGTTACATTATGTTCTGTTTGATAACCGAGCGAGTCAAACTGAAGCAGCTGCCAACAGAACTACCAACAGAACTACTACTGTTCAATATCGGAATTCCTCTTACAACTACGCTGCATTGTACACTTCAAGTCAACCCTCACAAACCCAACCGAATTAACAACTCCGATGGAAGTGAATAATGTATTACAAACACTCACCATTAATACAGGACGTAGAGAACGCTAATAAAACCCTAAAGCACAACAATGCTCTAGAAAACGATAATATTTCTGTGAAAATGCTACCATGAGATGGGCAAGGATTGGCGACACTGTAGCAATCATTCGTATACAGAATATGGAAAGAATAAGACCTGCCGGCCTCTTAGAAGCAGGGTTGGCAAACCACTGGGTATTGGGTATTATATTTAAAAAACTTGGGTGGTTTTTTTATTCAAATGTTTTCGTAGCTTATTTACAACAAAAATAAGTGTAATTTACGTATTGGGACTACAAATTAATTTGGTCCGTTATTTTCAGCTCAAAAATTATAACGAAGTAACAAATTAATCAAAATACAAAATTGTCAAATCACTGTTTACATCTTTTCCCAGCACTGAACCGATTTCCGAATCCCACTTCAGAAAAATTTATCATCTTTTGAGCCGATTCAGCTTCGAAGCCAATTTCTGACAATCGTTTGCCAACATTTGCGATATGAAGCCGAGCGTTGTCTTGCAAAAGAACAACTTAATCACGTCGTTGTATTCCAGCCGTTTTTCTCATAATGCTCGATTCAAACGAAGTATTTGCAGTCAGCTTTAGCAGCTCATAGTACCCAACACCTCCTTGATCCGACCAAGAGTGCAAAATTGCATTATAAATTCTAAAACAAATGAAAAATATTGTCGAATTGTACGAAATTAAGAAGCAGTTATAATACCCAATAAAACCCATCAAAATACCCAATTAAACCCGATAGGCTGTGTTTTTTTAAGCCCGGTTTTTTCCAACCCTACTTAGAATAGAGGTCTGCTGGTAAAAAAACAGTGACCCTGAAGACTGCACTAACTAACTACGAGCAAAATAAAGGCTGGGTAAATTTGAGGTTAAGATGTAAATTGGCTTAAAAACAATTTTTTATGACAAATTCAGTTTTATTCATACCAATATAAAATAGAAATATGGGAATTAATAATGAAATGTGATGTCGGTTATCATGGTTTGGTAGAGCAAAGATTTCACGGTGACGACGTTTCCTTGCTAATTTTCGAAAAAATTGTGGTTAGGCGGCATAATGCCGCCTAACCCCAAACCGCAACATACGGTCACTTTTTTTGGATGTAATTTCTTTTCGAGAGCTGTTTGTGGATTTTGTGAGCCCTATATGCGACAATTTTGTTTGTTTACATAACCGCCTAATTGAAAATGGGCCTCATTACTAAAGATGCTTTTGCTGAAAAATGCGTTGTTTTCGTTAGGTTTTTCGAACAGTAAATTCTCACAATTTAAATACTTTGTTCAAGAGTGCATCGTTCTATAGTTTAAATTTCCCACTATTTTGTCAAATAAGTGTCAAGGATTGACAACTCAATTCTTGACATTTCATCATTCGACAGCCAATTTACTTCCTAACCTCAAATTTACCCAGCCTGTATTAAGACGTATATTATTGACTTGGATATACATATGTTACTACACTCACCATTATCACCAGTCTTGGAGCAATGGTGTGAATTTTGCACCCATATGTAGTTGCTATTTATCGCATTTATGAAGGCCTTCTAAAGTGCCAACAAGCGTTGTCTGTGGAGAATTCTGACAGAACGTAGAATACAACCGAAAATCGTATCATAGTTGAACCGGGCCATGTAAGCGGATTTCAAATGCCGTAACTTACACAAAGTTTGAGTGTATGAGCAAATTGAGGTCAACACTGCTGGAAAGAAGGATGTCGCCAATACTTTTTTCTGGTCATCGGCGACATAATGCACTCGGCTTAGAATGGCAGAAGCGGCATCCCTTGAAAACCCTTAAATACCTCGAGAACTTGGAGTATTGCTCTTGATGTATGTCTTCTGAGCCAAATTCCAGGACACATACAAGAATATATAGACGTCATTAGATTTGAATCTCGTGACTGGTGAATGACTCCGCATGACATATTTACTGGTCAAATATGGTACGTTGTTAAAGCTGGCGTATAGGAATAGGGTCCAGATGTTTTGGATACCGTGACACTGTGGGATAAGTGGCAGCGAAAAAGTGGATACATTGACTAGAAAGGGTTTCGTGTAACTCTATATTCGTCAGGAATCCTACTGTGAGGCACCGCTTAGTTATATACTCAATCTAATCAATGATTGGGAAATTGCAAGATGCGTGGAACACTGGACTTAAAACTTTCAATGAATTTTCTTACGGAGACGAAGAAGCACATATTGTGTGAATGTAGGGTTCCCGATAGGTGCAGATATAAATGTTTTGGGAAACTTATCCATCATTAGGGTTGCAGATCTGTTGGTGTTTATTGGGAAGGCTACAGTTCTGATAAACAAACTGTAGATCGGAAGGGGAAGAAAACATTCCAGGCGTAGCAGTGTTCTGTTAATAATGCATAGATCTATGGCGCTAATTCTTTAAAAGACATTTATGTGGGTAGTGAATTCACTGAATATGTGCCACCATTAACTATCTTGGCAGTTTTATAGCTAAAAACGATGGTGGTGACGAGGACATTGAGGCGTGTATTAATAGGGAACAGGCTAATATCAACAACAATTCGAATGTCAAGTCTTTCTTGTTACGGTTGCGAATGTTAAAAACGCACAAGCCTACAAACCTTTATGATCTTTAGACCTTGCGTAGAATTCTGAGCACATGGTGGTCGAATCGTGTACGAAGCATTAATCTGCTGGAGGGGATAGGCCACCCGCTTTACAGACCAACTAGGAAATGCTTTGTTGGCATCAGTAATGAGGAGATCGGCACACAGAGCGTCGATCACATAGAGCGAATGGACAAAAATAATAGGAGGTGTCGTAGATAAATAAAATTTCGTGCAGAAATTTTATTAGAGCAAAATATAAATATATGCAAAATTTCAACAAAATAAGACAACTGACACGCCCACCGCCCACACATATATAAATCAATTAAAGCCTATCTTAAGATAGTTCTTTAGATTTAAATCTTTTAATAAAAAAGTTATTTTTAGCATAGTGGTGAGTTAGAAACTGATACAAATAATTAAATTTTAAATAACAACAAGTTATTAACACGAAATTCGAAAATTCGATGTTGTACGTCAAACCTTGAATTTGAATTATTTCTGCGTTAATTTATTATATATAAATTGATAATCCAAATTATTATTAATTTTTTATTTGCCTTAAGCTGCTTAAAATCAGTAAAATTTATGAAAAATTCTCAAAATTTTAAATTTTTTTAAATTTCAAAATCTTTTATGTTTTAGGACAAAGTTGGTTCCAATTTTTTTTTTAATAGAACATATTACATAGTTTCAAAAATAGAAATAAAAAATATATATTTTAAAATATATTACTTTTTATACCCCCTCCAAGTTTGGTAAATTTAAAATTTTTGTTGAAATAAGAGCGTTTTTCAAAGCAGTAAAAAATAGAAACAATAAACAAAATTTTAAATGTTTTTTTTTTTATTATGTATATAATATCGTAAGTTAATAAAAAAAACCAAATTGTAAAAAAATTCTTACATAAATAGAGTTTTTATCGCTATTTTTCTGAAGTACCTAAAATCTAATTTTTTGCATAGTATTTTCAGTTTAATTAGTCCCCTCTTGCCACAATATAAAGAAGTTACAGAAAAAAATCGTTCAGCATTATATTCAGTAGATAATTATGCAGCTTTCAAAAAATATATATTTTATCAATAACTGTAATGAGTGACACTATTAAGCAGACGAAAACAGCATTGTAGTAGTACTGGTAAAATAAAAAAAATGAAAATTTATAAAACAACGTCATACACTTGTCAATCAGCTGTTTAAAGCATAAGAAAAATCTAAATTTTTTGATTTTGTTTTCAGCATTGTCGGTGTGACACATACATACAAATTTCACTGATAGTACTATAATGCCGTTTCCATCAGATATATTGCCCTTAATTGCTTGTAATTTTTCTCCAAAATACTTAAAAAAAATCTGTTTCAATCACTCCATGTCATAACAAATCTGCAAATCAGCCTTAAAAAGGGCGAAAAACAAAACATTATTGTAATGCCAGTAAAAACAATGTATAAGTGCGGTCAGATTTTAAAATAATTTAATTATTTTGCTTATGAATAATGTTTTCTAATTATCCTATATCTGTATGTAGAAGAACCTTGAAATGTCTCAAACACAAAAGGCCAAGTTAAACAGTAAAACCCACAAGAACTTAGAAAATAAAATAAAACCAAAAATGAAATTCTTGATTAGCGGCCAGAAATGAAGTAGAAATCGGTTTTTTTGGTATTAAGCAAATTGTCAAATGCAGCAAAATTTATAGCAATGCCAAGCTGACACATACGAGGGCGGATTGATATTGAAGCTACCTACCAATAACGCACGATAATACACTCCTGTGATTGTTGATCCCTTTTCAAGATAATCGATGAGCAACATTCCGTGTGCATACCAAAATACCGTGGCCATAACCTCGCCAGCCGATTTCGCTGTCTTCGCCTTCTTCGGAGCACTTCCACGAGCTTCCACCCATTGCTTCAATTGATTTTTGGTTTCAGGTGTGTAGTGGTGGACTCACGTTTTAATCTACGCCAAGAATCGGCAGGATTATGCTTTATTATAACCAAACACCGTTGTGAAGTGATTTGTCGAACTCGTTTTTGTTCATCACTGAGCAAACGGGGCAGCCATCTTGGCGATACCTTTTTCATATACAAATGTTCATGCAAAATGATGAACACACGTTCATATGATATGTTTACCATTTTAGCAATCTCACGGATTTTGACCCGGCGATCATTCATAACGATATCGATGATTTTTTTGATATTTTCTTCAGTAACCACCTCTTTTAGCCTTCCTGTTGATGGTATTGTTGCAGTCCTTGTTCGGCCACGTTTAAATTCAGCAATCCAATATTTTACCATACAATCTGACGGAGCAGATTCGCTGTAGTGTTCACCAAGCTTTTCTTTTTTCTCTTTCGCCGTTTTGCCCTTCAAATAATAGTGTTTAATCACTACATCAAATTCACTTAATTCCATTTTCCAAGAAACACACAAGTTGCTTATTTTAAACGACTACAACAAATAAACTAATCGATGAATTTGGCTGAAATTTTAACAGCTGATGTTTGACAGATCGTAATTTGTAAGAAAGAAAAAGTTTTTGTGTTTGTGCTGCCGTCTAGCGAAAGGTAGTTTCAATGTCAATCCGCCCTCGTATACGAAATACTCGTATACTTAAAAAACTGGGACTTTTTTTAATATCACTGGTACTTAATTACCAGAAACATGACTTAAGATTACATACACACAAGTATGTATAGTGGGTAGTAAAAGTCTTTATAGGGGCTAAAATATTTTATTATCTTTTGCTCTTTTTTCAGGTTTTTGGTTATTTTTGTCTTGAATAACGTTGTTCCACCACGAAAAAGTCAAGATAAATAAATAAAATTAATACATTACGACCATTATTTGCCAGAAGAATGGCAGTAAATGGCAGTCTTAAGGTTAAGCATCATTGGATGTGTTAGACTTCGCATGAACTACTACTACGTAGAGTAGGTACGTGTGTTGCTTAAGCTTTTGCTTCAGTTTCAACTTTACTAGTAAATTTTATTTTTTGTAAGGGACTGAAAAGCATCTGTTAAACATAAATGAAAAAAGGCACTTTAAATACGCCACAATTCAAATGCAGACTTAAAGAATATGTTTTTTCCATATTTTCATTTTATTTTATGTATTTTTTTATGTATGTACCACGTGAGTGTAATTAAGAATATAAAAGTTTTTACATGACTTTTCAAAACTAGCAACAGTACTACAGTGCAGAAGTACAAAGTGGATTACTTAATGAATAGGTGTGTAGAAAATAATATTATACACCGAGTGAAAAAACTAAATTTTATTTTTCTGACATGTATGAGTTGATCTTTATTTTACGTTTCATTTCTCTAAGACATGCTTTTGTTGCTATTTTTCTAACCATCCCTGTTAAATCCATGTTATCTATGTTGGAAATAGTTGTAGCAGAACAAGTAGAAGTTGTTGTAAAAGAGATGGTCGTAATATTTTTTTCTGCAACTTTTTTTTCCTTAGTTTTTATTTTATTTCTTAATTACTGTTACATTCAACGTACGAATGAGTACTTATTTCCAAGTGTCTGTTCTGTTACAACAATTTATGTACAAACGTATGTATTAAACACTAAAATAAGAATCGTTAATAAACAGGTAAAGTAAATAAGCTCTAAAGAAGGATACTGTGAAATTTATTTATTAGATCTATGGATGGATAGCTACATATATATGTATTTTCAAGTTTTTATGAAAGTTGGCTTGAGCTGCATCTTAACGAATGTTTTGAATAACAGGTTATAGCTAAAACATGCTAAAACAGTTAGAGGGACCAATGTTCGGAGAGTATGAGAATTGCCTAGTTATGTCCGGCCGTTTTTCTCATAATGCACTGTTTAAACGAAGTAATGGCAGTTTGCTCCGATCACCGAGTTTTAGATGCTCATAGTACATAATACCGCCTTGCTCAACTTGGTTGCACTAAAAAACAAAAAATATTGTCGAAACGAACGAAATTTGGGAGCAGTTTTTAAACCCAAAAAGCCCATCAAAAAACACAATAAAGTTCGGTGGGCTGGGTTTTTTTTTTAAACCCAGTTTTTTGCATTCGCATAATTCGTCCTGTAGAAGTCGAGTGCAAGAAGATGATTATAGTGGGAAAATTTAACAAGTATCCAAAAATTCAGGTTCAAAAATAAAAAACTCAGAATCAATACCACCAGCAATAATGTTGCAAGAACTGGTCTCCAACGCTCTAATATATGAAGCTTAATCAGGCCCAACCTAGCCTTATATGAGTACAAAGGAAATCCATTAACATATTTCGTCTGAAAGCCACTTAAACAGAATAATAAAAACTGCTTCTGCACTAATTCAATTGAATCAATATGGCAGTGATAATAAGGATTCCAAACAACCGACTCACACTCCAAAATTGGCCTAACAAATGATATGTGTAACTGTCTCGTAATAAAACGATCTGAAAATTCTCTGAACATCATCTCTTCAAAAAACCAAGAACAGTGCGCGTCTTACTAGTCGTCATGCAAATATGATCAAGAAATGACAGTTTTCTGTCCAAGACCAGGGTAGTAATGGTCTCTAACAGGTAAGAATCATTTGTATATTGAAAAGGAATATCACTCCTGCGAGAAATAATCATATGTTTACATTTCTTCAGGTTGGAATTCATCAAATTAATTCTGCACCAATTAACAAAAACATCAGTACTTTGTTGCAGAACTGTCTCCTCGTAAATATCATCAGAAGAATGAAATAATTTAACATCATCAGCATACATAAGAAGACTACAGTCAGAAAATAAATCAGGGAGGTCATTAAGGTAATGAGTTCTAAAATAGTTGTAGGAGTCTATCTCACGATGAAGTCTATCAGGAATACGAATCAATACAAGCTTATGAAACAAAATGCTTTGATCCCCCCTCTCAAAGGCCTTACTAAAGTCATTATAAATAACATCAGTTTGAGCACCCGCAGCAAAGACCCTAAAGACCCTCGTAGTAAATTCAAGAAGGTAGTTACTGTTGACCTACCCTTGAAAAAAACATTGTAGATTTACTCTCACAAGAGAGATAATCAGTCACTAACTTCTACATTAGTTTGGGATATCACTAAGCAAAGCAATACCCCTATAATTCAATATATTCGATATGTTTGATCTCCTACCCGACTTATGTAAAGGAATAATAAAGGACTCCTTCCAAATACGTGGAAAAGGCACAGGCAGGAACCCCATCAGAACCTAGCAAGTGTGAAGATTTTAGCACAGACACAGACTCAACAACAGTCTCAACACCAAATTTATGAATTTTAGAAATTGACACACTTACCATAGAAGATGGATATGAAAAATTTTCCTCCTAATCCAATTGCGTTTACATAGACTGAAAGAAGTCGGCAAACATATTTGAAACCTCCAGATAATCGGGAGATGACATTTCCTTGTAGAAATCGTAACACAATTTCGGGTTGCTGCTAAAATTAGACTTGACTGTAACGAACACTTAATATAAAATAATGATTCATCCTACCAAAGTCAGCACCCGCTTTCGAATTGAGCCTATAATCAATACCAGATCCCGATTTCACAAACCTTCTGACCAACTGCGATTTCCTATTCCTTAAGCTTGCAAATCGATCACAATTCCATGGAGGAAAAAAGAACAAGATCAAACATAGCAGACAAAATCTTCCTGCAATATAAGACTGAAGAAGAGGGTATCCACGAGCCGATTTTAAGCGGAAAGTTCCAAGAGATATGTGGAAGATTAAAGTCACCCAGGATTACTATAAACCCACCCTGCTCCATCGAATCCCTCACTTTGGAAACCAATTCAAAATGAGCCTCATAGATACGAAAATCAGAACAAGGAGGAATATATGAACAGTTGATATATAAAAGCCGTCCACGAATACAAATAAATTCAACATCCACAGAAAAAGCGAAATCAATAAATTCGGCCATATAACTAGCACAAGCAGCAATAAAAACATCAAAATAGGCAATTAGGGACTTGTGGCGCTGCAGACATGAAGGCTTTAATCTGACTTACTCTATTGTATATTTTTGACATGAAATCTGCAGCATTGGGGAATCTTAGATTGCTGATGCGGTTCGGGCATAGCTTGGGGTCACATAAGTATTCTGAGGATTTCCACAGATTTTGAACTACTGCTGGGAATAAACCCCGTGTGGCGGTCTCATCGTTCCGATTTGAGTCTTTTTTTTTGTTTTTTGTTAAGTTGGAACACCTGTTGTTGATATTCTCGCTAAATCTTGGCGTCATAGCTTGACATTTGCAAAAGCTACGTAGCCAAGAGTACATTTATCACTATGTGTGTTGGCGATTTTTTACAGTTTTGACCTTGTTGAGGTCTCAAAAGACATGATTTGCGAGGCTGAATCTGATCCCACATTCATCAAAAGGATCATTACTGGAGACGAGACGTGGGTTTATGAGCGTGACACACAATCAAACGTCATGCAAGTGCAAAATGAAGGCAATGCTCATAGTTTTCATGAATTATAACGGTGTAGTACATCATGAATTTTTGCCAGAAGACCAGATAGTAGGCGTTTGCGTGTAGCAATTCACCGGAAGAGACTAGAATTTTGGGCTGAAAACTCATGGATATTGCACCATGATAATGCACCATCGCAGAGTTCCATCATTATTCCAAATTTTTTTTGACGAAAAATGCAACAAATACCATCCAACAGCCACCGAATTCACCTGATTTGGCTCCCTGTGACTTCTTTTTGTTCAATCAAGTTAAAAAACCATTACGGTGAAAGCATTTCAGCATCCTTTTCTAAAATTGTAAAAAATCCCCAAAACACATAAAGATGTACTCTTGGCTACGTAGCTTTTGCAAATGTCAAACTAAGACGCTAATATTTAGCCTGACCTAACCTAACCTAACCCAACAAAAAAAAAATCAAATCGGAACGATGTGAATGAAAGGGGGTTATTCTTAAAACTTTTTGATCAAGGTAGTATGTGACAGGAGTCTGACCTTCGGTAGCAATTTAGGAAGTGGGACCATGGGATCCCTTGTGTCGTCTTCAACTATTTACAGTTGTATACAAGCGCATCTAAAAGGGATAGTGCTACAAGCGCAGGAATATTTGGGTAAGACACAGGAGTTTGGGAGCCCGCAGATATGTGGCCCATTGTTTTTCAAGCAGAGATCTATGAATCAGGGCGAGTTCGACAAATATTCTTTAATTGAATTAAATTTCAGATTAGTATACGAACGCTCTATCAATTTTTACAGCCTGTCAATGTAAAACATGATACCCCCTGGTACAGAGCCATATTGATGTTTTGGGCACAGTGCCACAATGCTACGCTCATAAGACTCTTTACCTATGATTGCGAAATTTCACCATATGTACAGGTCAATTATAAGGAAATTTATTAGTTTTCTGACGGTCCATTGCTGCATGAAATTTACCACTTAAAGATCTTCAAGCTAATTTCATCACCTTCGTCGATGTGCCACTATATCTCTAAGTTCTTCGATGTTGCTGAAATATCTTTTTATTTTTTGTAGAGTTGATCGTCGATATGTAGTTTTGGTCTCCGCCTTTTTCTAATTTCACGAGGGTGCAAATAAAAGCATGGCAACAGATTTAATGAATTAAGAAGTGTGTCTTCGATGCACCAAATTTTTTTCAAACGAATCTCTGTGTTTCTCTTTACCATATCTGCTGTTGTACGAAGTCGTTCACTGCCAAAATATGCCGAGAATTCTTCTGAGATTCCAGTTCACAAATGTTTTGTTACCACATGAATTAATCCGAAAATATTTGATTGCGGAAAAATCAAGTAATCGATACATTTTCTAAGCATATCATAACGTTTAACGAGGATATTCTATAATTTAAGCGCCCTTATCGTATATTACGTTTATCGAAGAAAACAGTGAACTAAAATAAAGATTTTATATCGAGTATCACACGCTTTTTGGAATCATTTTTTGCTTTGTATTGCATAAAGCATTTCGTTACTAAATGCAGACTGAAAGTAGGTTACTCTGACCGTTGAAATTATACACTAAAATACATTAAAACTATACGGAATATAATGACTTTGATGCGCTGAATTCAAATCCGTTTTCAAGTTTTTCCATCGGGTTTAATTTTTTTATGGGCTTGGCAATGTTTCGCCCAAAATACGGTAGTTATGCCAATATATTTCATCATAATTTGAAAACGACTTGACCGATTTTAATCCAAGTATCACCAACTGTTTAGGAACAAAATTTCCTATAAATAACTTTTTACTAACAATAGAATAACATAACATTTTTTAAAACATTGAAACAAATTTTTTTATTTTTATTTTTTTATTCTCAACAGTTTCGGAGGTATTCATAACTTAGTTGAAAAAAAATGTTTCGCTGAAAATTATTGAAATTATTTTTTCTTTTATTTCCAAAATATTATAAAAAAAATTCTTAGAATACAAATTACATTTTTTTTTAAAGTAAAATAACCCAAAAAGACCGGATCCTAGCTTTGACAAACGTAAAGGGTGCATTTTTTATGGATATGGTAGGTAAAAAGTATTTTAAGAATAAGATTTTTTTTATTATTGTGCTAAAGAATCCAGTACAAAATGTACTTTTAAGAAAAATAACACCATTTTTTTTATCATTCTATACTTGCTTTGCGAAACCGAAAATACAAATCCTATACGATATATGATTTATCAGAACCAAAAGTTCATATTGAAGAGTACTCTAAGGACTATTTTCGTTTTATATTTTTTTATTTTGGTAAGTGTTTTACATAATGTTTACATATATGTTTATAATGGGTTTTTGTTTTAGGTTACAGTATGTCAAGGGGTTGGACCTGCAAAAATTCTCCAGATTTGTTTTGCTACATCTGTGGGGAATTTGTTTTTAAAATCACAACGCCACACAATAACTTCCCAATATAAGAATGCTTATAAACATTACTTTGGATTTCCTATCAACAAAAGCAACAAAAATCGGCTGCCATAAAAGTGTTGTAATACTTGTGCAAGAGCTTTAAGAGGTTGTCTTGACGACGATAGAAAGATCATGTCATGATTGTTATTTCTGCATGACCACTACACGTGGATTTACGAGAAAAAATAAGAACAAATCATATATCCGAGCATTTGATCTGCCCGACGAACAGTTTCTTTCTTTTTATTATATTTTTGTGTTGCCTAATAATGTAATGCAGCTTTTTTTGTCTAAGTTATATACCTGCCTTTATCGGTTTTTTCACTTTCAACATATTTTGCTTTCATTAAAGTGCTTAAAATGTAAAATTTATATTTCAAGAGTATTTTATAACTTTTTGGATATAAAAAAAACCAATTTTGCAAAGAAAACAAAATTCGACTAATTTTGGTCAAAGTTAGGTACTTTCACTTAATTTTCAATCAAATCAGAAATAGCCAACCGATTTTCTTGATTTATAGCTTATTTTATTTCCAGTATTTTAAGCTCTAATTGCTTTGCTTAGCATGTGAAAATTTCATTCTGAAAATTTTTTTGTGATTTTTTGAAAAAAAATTGCTCTAATTTAGACGGAAAAAAAATTTTTTTTTCTCGCAACTAAGTTACGAATACAAAAAAATGTTCTAGAGGTGATTTATAGGAAATTTTTTTATTCTTAAGCATTTGTTGGTACTTGGATTGAAAACAGTTCAGTGGGGTTCAAGTCATGATGAAATATATTGACGTAGCTACCATATTTAGGGCGAACAAATTGCCACGCCCATAAAAAAATTTGTGCCCGATGGAAGAAAACTGAAAACGGACTTGATTTCATCGCTTCAACATCATTATATTCCATATAATTTTATTTAAAAGCTTTTTTGCTGTAGACCAGTGTTATTTATAAGCCCTACACTATTGAAATATTATATAGTATACTACATACTTGCGCAAATAGATATATTCTATTGGACTTACAAATGTATTCCGAAGTAATAAGTATAACGAAAGTTCAACAATTTCTTGACATTATTAAATACTACTGTTAACTGCTGTCTCTTTTTCTATTAAAACATTTCGACAAAATAGAAAAAAAATTATTACAAAAAAATGATTACTTCCTAATTATCAAGCATTTCATTGATATGAATACACGAATATTACCATAGGCACCACAACATCATTAAGAAATAAATTAACTTCTTAAGTGTTTATTTATTTTGTGGTTTTTCCTTTACTTTTTGCTTTGGCCACACTAACAACAAAATACGCTATAAACGTAATTATAACAAATGCCTGCAACAGCTATGACTTAATATTGACATGAAGCCTATTTGCTGTATGTATGTACGCTCTTAAGTAAGGATGTCAACAAACTAACATTAAGTTGGCTTCTTACACATAATATAGCAAAACATAACACCATCGAAAGTGCAAAAATGTGTAAAATATTATTAAGTGGCTTCGAAACTAAGAGTATACCAACAGGAATTATATTATTTCTTTAATTATAAGTTAGCATATCAATATTTAAGATCATTGACCAAATGTGTAATATTTTTTGAACACTCATTGTTATTTATTTTCATTCAACATTCATTGTTTTCATATGTATCAATGCACTGGTACGTGCTTAAGCATAATTATATTAATTTTATTTATAACATTAATTTCTTATTTTTTATTTTATCTTCTTCTTTTAATTGGAATAAAAATCAATTAATTTCTGCATAATTAAATGGTAATTTGCGTTAATAAATTTTAATTGATATACGTTTTAATATTATTATCACTTTTTTGGCTTAAATTCAGAAATCCAAATGGAAATCAGAGGACTAGGGATTAAATATGAATAATTTAAATGCTTTTTTACGAAATGATATTTTTGTAAATTCTTTTAACCTCTTTTTCCATTTTTTTATTATGGCCATAATAACATAACATAATTATATGCTATATTATGATCAACAAAGGTTTTTTTAACGTATCTAAATACTGTGGCAAGACTCTAAAGATAATTTACAAGGTAAGAAGTATGCAGCTAATTGGGTTTTGTCTAAGGAGATTATTATTATTATTATTATTCAACTTTTTTCAAAAACCGGTTTTCGGATAATTCTAAAAGTTTCGGTTAATAATAATTCAAATAACCGGTTAACCGGTTCTTTTATTTAAATAAAGTTGTTCCGGTTTTCGAATAATTCGGAAAGTAGCACTTTTAAAAAAACCAAATTTCGATTAATAATAATTCAAATAACCGGTAACCGGTTCTTTTATTTAAATAAAATTTTTCCTAATTCTTGAAGCACAGAGCTGGACCACGTCGTTTTACAAATAAACATAAGCTGCGCAGAGCTTAAAATTAAGCGGCAATCACTACTAACAATAATTCTAACAAATCTCATAAAAACTATGCCAAAACAGTGTGCGGAGACATAAAAAACAAAGTTTATTACACAAAGTACTGAAAAATGCTGAAGTTTCGAATAGCTACTGAAGCAGCTTATTAATTAGTATAGAACGAAATTAAATGTCGTACTTTGAATAAATCTATTAATAATACTCGCATATGAGTCCTTAATTGCCTCCACAAGAAAATTTGCTTAGATTTTGAGCAGCACTGTATGTAAATTTATGTACTACGTATTTAATAGTGTGTATGTCAATGTGGTACGTTAAGTAAAAACTTACCTTTCAACCACGAAGTCGTCGGTTAAGTCCCAGGCAACAGCATCTGACAATTTTCTTTCAATTTTCAATTTTCAATTTTCAATATCACCTCACAACAATACTGGCGACTGGTTATGTGTACTTACGCTATTAAAAACTTTACTAACTCATATATTTGCCATTTGGAACCGGCGTTTGTGGGTTTGTGGGCTTGCAATAAGTCTAGTTGATCACTCTCCATATATAAAAACCAATATTTATATACAGAAGATTAGAAAAGGTTATTTTTGCTCGAAAGTGCATATCTTTTTCGACCTACCTTGCTTTTTTTGTGAGACGTTCAAGGCTGTCATATATACAAAAATAATTAAATTTATACAAACGCATACAAATTATTTTTACTTAAATTAACCGGTTATTCGTGTTCAGTTAACCGGTTTATTCGGTATTCGAAAAATGAAGATTTTGAAAAAACCGTAGTCGACAGAACTAAAAAACCGGTTAAAACCGGTCGAATAATAACCGTCCGATCTCCCTAGTTTTGTCATTACGTTTCGCGGGTTGTTTCATACTTGTATCGCTGTCAAACTGTGATTTAACGGTGAAAAACCTGTCTTACAATATATACGTGAGAGCAACAAATTTTTAACCAAGACAGCAGTCTATTTATTATTATTATTATTATAAACGCAACATATTTTCCGTGGTGGGTTTTACTTGATTGTTTTAGAGGATTACAGCTACTAACCTATATATATATATATACTAACTATATATATATATATATATAGAATATACTAACCTATATATATATATATATATATATATATATATATATAATAGCTCGAGAACCACTTAACTGATTTATATATATATATATATATATAATAGCTCGAGAATATATATATAATAGCTCGAGAACCACTTAACTGATTTATAAACCAAACCATGCGATGGAGAGGTTTACTATCACTAATTGCCTTTTTTTCAACACCGCGCCCATAAAATTCTAAACTATTCTATATCTTCAGTACTGTTATAGTAAGAGTCTCTAAATTTGGTCGCAATAAGATTGTAGTCGATACAAATCACCATTCGAAAGTTGGGCGGAATCGGATAAGTGGGCATGGTACCTCCTATACAAAATTGATACTGATATTTGTGTACCTTAAGAATGGTTAAAGTTTCGGAATTTGGTCCAAATGACTTGGTAATTAAAAAGAATCATCAGCTTGAAGATGGGCGAAGTGGGCGTGGTATCTTCCCCACTTAGTCACTTTTAATTTTTATACATTTTAAGATCGGCTATAGTACAATTTCCTAAATTTTTGGCTAAAAAGAGGTTTGGTTAAGCGTATATTGCACAAAACAAACCGGGTAAAAGCTATTTATATACAGTCATGTGAATAATAATAGGGACACTAATGTGGCACATTGAGATTTGATAAGAAAGTATGTAAAATGAGAGAATTACTGATAAATAATTATTCTTATTTTTAGTTAATTAACTACAGAAACAAGTAGCATTACTTTTGTATTAATTTATTGCTTGTATTTTAAAATTTGATTAAATTAAATTTGAAATACAAATTTAATCTGCGCAAAAAATAGAGACACTTAGAGGAATTTTCAAAATAGTTATAGAAATAATATATTATAAAAAATATTTGCACAAATTTCAGTTCTAATGTTGTTCTAGAGTGGTTAATATTTTGTCGGAACTCCGTAGTTCTTTAAAACTGCCAGACATCCACTGTATACAGAGTCGATAAAATTTTGGCTTATTGAAGCCGATACATCATACTACGCAGCCTGAATTAATTCCCAAAGCTCGTAATAATTTGTGGGTCAGCTTCCTCTGGTTGCTATTACTACTATATTCCACAATTTGATAACACATTTAAATCTGTCGGGGGGGCAGTCAAATATAGCGACATTGTTTTCTTCGAACCCTTTTTAGAACACTTTGCAGTAGAATACCCATTGAAGTGGATTATTCTGTTCGGTCGAAGGTAACATATTAACATAGTTTGTTGCTTTTATAAGTTTCTGTAGACGATGTAGTGTCCGATAACCAATAAACAACAATATTACCGTTATCATATTTTGTAGTCTTAAGAGCGTTATTAGTCATCTGAAGCGCTTATAAATGAATAAAATTAATTAAAATTCACAAAAATGAGCCACAAAAATGATTCGATTTCGTTGCGTTTCAGATGTGCTTTACTAATTCCCTGTGTTATTTCCGTTGGTACTTTTTTGAGTAGCTATTCTTTTTTGGATGGTTTTAAACTATCATGTGGTTAACGTTTAGTATCTCCATTATCATCTGACTGCTTGGGTGTCGTTGTTGCTCTTGCAGTTGCAAAACTGCATCCACATTTTTAGCGACCAGAACAAGGACAGGACGTGATTGATCACGCAACTCATGACTCACAGCATTCTCATCGTACACTCCACATATTTTCGGCATATTTTTGCAACGTTTAGTTCTTTTTTGTAGCAAAAAGCGGCACATAAAGTATTTTTCCAGATATATCTCTTTTTAAATGGACTTAACTTCTTACACAATCAATAAGTAAAAAACTATTTTTAACAAAAATATTCTTTTAACCACTCAAACTAGAGTTAATTTCCAGTGTATGAGCATCAACAACATCTATTACCACAATTTTTGAGAGTTTTGATCTAACTTACGTTAAATACATCAACTTAGTTTAACTAAAGTAACAATAAGAAGCTCATTATGCCTTTGTTTTCTTTTAATTACTTTTATACAATGGCAAATATTCAGGGACTCTTAATATAAGCCGTGGTGTTCCGCAGGGATCAATTCTTAGACCTCTTCTTATTTATACTAATGATTTACCAAATGTGATTGAGCATTGTGGGTTCAAATGTATGCTGAGGATGTGCAGATTTATAGTAGTTGTGAATTTAATATGGTTTCTCAGTGTGTTGACAACATCAACTCTGACGAATGGGCAACGAACAACAGGCTGTGCATCAATCCTATTAAATCGAAGTGCATTTTTCTCAATAGAAAAAATAGGATTCTTAATAATGACGTTATGGTAAAAATAGACGATAATATTATTCAGTTTGTTAGCTTTTTCAAAAGTTTTGGCGTCGTATTTGATGATAAACCATCCTGGCCTAGCCATATACTGGCCGTTGTTGGTCGTGTTTACGGAATGCTGTTAAACATTCAAGTGCACTGGAAATTCGTTCTCTGCTTACCAAAACATATCTAATACCAGTCCTATTATACGGTTGTGATATTTTTGCATTTTGTACAAGATCCGACTTTAATAAGCTAAGAGTTGCATATAATAGTATCGCGAGATATATTTATGATATAGGTCGGGCGACTCAATTTCTTGCTTTTCGTATAGGATATATCATATGACCTTTGAGAATTATCCGAATTATCTCTTTGGAGTGTTGAGACTTAGTAGATCAGCACGAGGTAGGAAACTAATACAGCAAAGATATAAGAGCACTTTTGCACAGCGGCAATTTTTCATTTATTGCACTAGTCTTTGGAACGAATTACCGAATAGGATTCAGAATATTAGCAGCGCAAGGCGGTTTAAACTTGATCTTCGTGAATATTTATCTTGATAATGTAAATAAGCACATATTTCTTAAATTGTTTTTTACACTTAAATTTCCTCTTTTTCTTTTTTTATATAATTCATTTCTATTTATATTTTTTTTTCTTTAATCTTCTTCGATTTATAATTTAATTTGAAAATTCTTCGTAATTTATTATTTTATTCTCTCTCTTAAACCTCTCTCTAAACCTATTAAACTTTATCATTTGAAATTTGTAATCTCACTACCACTTTAAATTATAAGATATAAGTCTTGTCGTGCTAAATAAATAAATACAAATAAATAAGAAATAATTACATGCTTCTGCATAATTGGTGAAATTAAAATTTCAATTAAAAGCAACTGCTATTAGTAAATTCTGTTCTTAGAAATTCAACTAATGAAGAGATTTTGTTTTTTCCAACAATTCTAACAAGTATTTATTTAATCCTTTTACACACACTCATACACATACATACATACGCTTAAATATGTGTTAATTAATGTCATCAGCTTCTAGAACATCTCATTCATAATTACCTAACCTACCGTAACTTGTACCATGGCACGTATGAGTCATAAAAAATTCTAGGCAATTTACATAAAGTATACGCAGCGTAGGCAATTTTTTTGTTTACAAAGCTTTTGTAGATAAATTTCATGTTTCATTTGTTATTCTTCATTATTATTATTTTTTTTAAATTTTTTTCGTTTTAACAAATTGCATGTCATTTAAATCAAACCATTTTTAAGCGCTTTACACAGACGACTTTTATTTTCAAAAAAAGAAAAACTTCCTTAAACCCCCAAATGACACCGTAATGAGCTTGCAAAAGTGTGTGAAAATACTCTCTTATGATGGAAAATATTTCAGTGTAATAATCCTTAAATAAATATTTTTTCTTTTAAGATTATTTTTTACGAAAAACCAAAAACAAAAAACAAAAAAAAATTCTGGACTACGTTGATACTTAAAGCAAGTTTAAGCGTTCCGTCTTTTCATTCCAACAGCATAAAATATGACCATAAAATGAGCGTAAAAAATTATGAAATATTTAAATAAATAGTGGAAAAGAAAAGATAATAAATGGCAGCATACAGTGTACAAGGTGAATTTTCATACGGTTGAAGAAGAAAATTAAAATAAAAATGATTTTTCAAAGTGTTTTTCATACTTAATTATTTCATTTAAATGCGAATAATGAAAATTAGTAATTTTCCAATTTATTATGATAGAAGATCATTTAAGAGGACTGAAATGGTAAAATCAACTTAATGAATTTAATGTTAATGGTGAGTAGAGGTTTATTCAGATTGAGTTGAGGCTTTATCAACCCTTATCAAACTAAAATAGATCCATATTTTGGTTATTTACACAATATTAAATTTAATTTATTTGACACGGTGAAAATCTATCCGTTAAATTGGAACAAAGTACAGTGCGACTACTACCGGCCTTTATCCCAAAACCGAAGAATTGAACTTGGTTGACACCTGTTTTCAAAATGTTTCCATCATTTTACACGCACACGATACCATGAACCTATAGAGGGGCGAGAGTGAGGCTGTTTATTGGTCAACGAGGTCATGCAATTTGACCCACTAGACTAAACTCTTGTACACACAAGTCAGCCACAATCCCAGCCTTATAAGACAACACTACAACCGTCATTGGTAAAGTACCGTCAAAGATGATGGAAAAAGTATATCAAAATTAGAGCTGACAGATTTACCCCCTACGACTACATTTACATGAAATAACCCCACTAGACTGAACTCTCGTATAGACAAGTCAGCCACAATTCCAGCCCTATAAGACAACATTACAACCGTCATTGGTGTTTTGGTATATCAAAATTAAAGCTGAAAGATTTAACACCTACGACTATATTTACATGAAATAACCCCATTAGACCGAACTCTCGTACAGACAAGTTAGTCACAACTCCAGTCCTATAAGACAACATGCAACCGTCATTGGTGAAATACCGTCAAAAAAGCTGGAAAAAGTATGTCAAAATTAGAGCTGACAGATTTACCACCTACGACTACATTTACATGAGAGAACCCCACTAGACTGAATTATCGTATAGACAAGTCAGCCACAATTCCATCCCTATCAAGCAACATTACAACCGTCAAAGATGCTGGAAAAAGTATATCAAAATTAGAGCTGACAGATTTACCACCTACGACTGCATTTACATGAAATAACCCCACTAGACTGAAATCTCGTATAGACAAGTCAGCCACAATTCCAGCCCTATAAGACAACATTACAATCTTCATTAGTGTTTTGGTATGTCAAAATTAGAGCTGACAGATTTAACACCTGCGACTTTATTTACATGAAATAACTTTTAAGAATGAAATGGCATGAATTTACTGATCGCCCCAAACAAATATATCATTCATTTTGTAAATTTTATGTGTTTAAGATGCAATCGACATTTGGTTTCATTTAGATTGACTTTTGAGATTATTCGGTTAACGTTTTCAGGAAAAAAAGTTAATAGAAATCTAAATCTGTTCTATTTATAATTTATAAACGGTCAAGACATGAAAGCTCTTATTAAACAAAAACGTTAAAATCACATCAAATTCAAAGTCTCCCCATATTCAAATTCATTGATTTTATAGATTGCAGAGTGTTTCCATCTAAAGAAGTTTCATTGAATGTAATTTAATAGAATGTATGATAATACAATACTGTATTTATAAAAATATATGAATATACGAAAGTGTTATCTTTTCGTACTAAATACTTATACAATTTTATGTTTGAAATTAAAAATTTATTTCAAATTTAAAAATTTTGTTTAAATTACTTCCTAATGCCCACAAATAATGATATATTTTTGTGTAGATTAGACACAGGGTACATAGCAAACAAAAAAAAAAATATCTACGAGTTGATTGACACAAAATTTTTTCGTTTTAAAAATAATTTATTTTTTTTTTGTAAAATTTTTTGTTTTAGAAAAATTATATTTTCTCCAATTAAAAAAATCATCATTTGATATTAAAAATCATCAAATCATATTTTAGTAAAAAAAAACATCATCAAAAATATGCTAAAATTATCATTAGGCAACGCTGCTGCTGGACGTGGCTTAACGTAAAGCCATAACTGAAACCTTAGAAGCAAAGTGATCAGATGCAAAAATATATAAATTTCAGAAAATCAAAATCAAAAAATAGTTTAATTTTAATGATGAATTTTACACAATATTTGAAATTGTTAAGCCAAAGCACGCAAACTAGTTTCAACTTAAAACAGTAATGAATTCAGAAAAACGAAAATTTCCTTTCATAGAACTTAATGATCAAAATGTGAATGATGAATGGCGCAAACAAGCCTTGAAAGAATTTAAAAAGCCAAAACTTGGTGACAATTTAATTTTTGAAAGTTATTGATCGAAAGTTTTTGAAATAAACAAACGACCCTTCTCATTTTCAAACTCTTTAGTGGAAAGCGTTTATTTTTATCCCATTGATAGGCACTATTGCAAGACATAGAGACCCATAGAATGTGTTATGCCAATTCCGATCTGCCTTCAAACGAACACCAGCAAATATAAAACCATAATGGTTGATATGTGATTTAGTGAGAGCCTATGCTTACCTAAACATTTCCACCTAAACCTATCAAGAACCACACATTCACACAATATGTGTCTCTGATGCCTGTGAGCACAGTCTACAAACATCTACATCTGTGACAGCCATCCACTTCAGATGCGCGTTTAGTCTACAGTGACTAGTAAGAAACTCCGTTATATATTTTAAGTTCGGTCTGCCATACTAGAGAGCCTCAGAACTACGTCTAAATTGCGGACTAATCGCAGCCTTAGAGTGGCGAAGTCCCCTTCGAGCATTTCAGTGCTCCAAGCATCTGGCAATATTCCAATCCTTAATTAGATTTAGGATGCTAGCAAATGGTGCTGTACAGCAAGGTGCTGGACCGATATAGAGTGTTCTGAAACCCTTTCTAGTTAATGCATCCTCTATTTCATTACCATCTATTCCACAGTGTCATGTACCCAAAACAATTAGATCTCATTTACAAGCGAAAGCTTATACGATTCGAGACAAGTGCCCCCAAGGCAGCTTGTCTGTCATAGAATATATCAGTAGTCTCCGCACATATAGCAAAGGCCCTGATCTCAGCCTGGATGACAATCAGTTATCTCCCTAGTGTGATCGATAAGTTGGATCCATAAACACTTGCACCGACACAGTCATTCAGTCATTGCATCTCCTGCCAAAGCACAGAATAAAAGGCATAGTATCCCGGACAGACTTCCTGATGCACTTCTGGATTCTTTGACGAAAAATTTTGTCGCCGAACATGCCGCCTATCCCATCACATGAATGTGAAGAGAAATTAAACCAAACAAGGCCTCCAAGGCTGCTGTTGTGTCATTCCCCATATCTTACAGTAGGAGAAGCGACCTGCTCACTAGGCTTTTATCGCCTTCTTCTGGACGGCACCGACGTGCGCATTGCAACTAAGCCTCTTCTCCAGAATGACACCTAGATACTTAACCTCCTGCTGGTACCCATAAAAGAACTACAGTTACATTATAACTTGTTTCTCCTTGTAAAAGGTACAGCAACAGTTTTTGAGGGAATCACTGGGAGCCCTTCCTTCCAATTTGACGTAAGCGTATTCAGTTAATCAAAACTAACAATAACTGATATGAGAAATAAATTGTCGTCTAGTACCATTGCGTGAATATTGTTTTCAAAGGAAGATATAGAACAAAATGAAAAGAGTCTCTTTAAAGCAACGCAAAATTTCTTTTAATTAATTTATAAAATTTTTAATAATTTTGTCTTAAATTGAAATTGATTTCTGACAAGATAGCTTCAAATTCTTTGGCTCTATTGTTCTGACTGTTCTGAAATAAGAACAATCGAGTTAAGGGATTTGAAGATATAAGGAACAGTTTATTATATTTTGGTGGAAATGTCCATATATGTTTCTTGCACTGTAGAAGTTTAAAGAACCATAACGGAAGTAGACTTTTTTTTAAGATTTATAATTTTAGAATTCTTTTTAGGAAGGAAGGACTTGAGGCTTTCAGATTGTGAGTAATGTATTTGAGTGGTTGGCGCCCAATTGTTGAAAAATTATGTCGAAAACAATTTCGAAGCTGAAACCATGTCTTCGATCTGTAAATTAAGTCTAAAACTGACTATGCCATAGAACATGAGATACACGAAAGCTTTTGCAATATGAGGGCCAACTTTGGCAACATTGTAAAACGTGGTAAGGAGCTGTAAAAGCAAGAAGTGACCTTGACAGCAAACACATACCACAGATGAAGATTGTATTATAACGGACATGCCTAATTACAGTTCGTGATATTGATGAATCAAGTATTATTACCCGACAGGTAACCTCAATTGCCGAATATTATTTTAAGTATTTACGTTTATCAACTTAACAGTCTAATATAGAGAATTAAATGTTTACTGTTCATAAGCTTCGCAAAGATGTATTGATGAACATATGGCCTGCAGACTGGAGGCCTTTTCAGGAAGGACATCCATGCATGAGAATTATCTACAACGTATATGTATACAACCGAAAGAAAAAGAATAGAATAGTGGACGTATATAGCTTTGCGTATTAAAATTGTTTATTTTTGTTGTTGTTTTTTTCTTCAACACACACTGCAGAAATTTACTACTACTACTACTGCAAATTAAATTTTCGCTCTGGCCACTTTTGATGTCAAATTAAAACACACAAGACAACTATTTCTGACATCACAATTAATTGAATTTGTGAAAATTAATGTTTTTTCAAGCAATTGTCGTAATAACGAAAAATTCAGACGATAAGTATTGCAATAAAAAAGCGATTCCATTTTTGCTTTAGTACAGCCCTTGATTTAAACTCTATTTCATGGTTAAAAACAATGATTCTTAAATCTTCATCATAAAATTATCAAAAATGATCGTTACAATGTAACACATGTACTGAAAAGTCCTGGGCCTAACAAAGAAAACACTTCTTTTTGTTCATAATTAGCTTTATTCATCGACGTGATCTCCAAGAGCAATGCAATCTTTCAAGCGAAGCTCTAACATTTCAATACCACTTTTGCAGAACGATTTAGCTTTTGCCTCAAAATAAGATCATCCTAATATTTGCTCAATTCATCCAAACTATAAAATGTTGTGTATGGTCACCTTATTAAAAAAAACTCTACGTTCAAATAAGTGAATAATAAGCCTCATTAATTTGGCGCATTGAATTTTGCATTTATTTACATAAATTTAAATAAACATATTACAATGGTAAATCTCTAAAAGCAAAACCGGCTTATTGTTCACTTATTTGAACATTGCATTTTTTTGAATAAGGTGACCATACATAACATGTTATAGGTTGGATGAAATGAACAAATATTTAGGTGACCTTATCATTTTGAAGCATACCTTAGGCTTCAGTTGCAGCGAAACCTCTTTTTTCGTGCAAAATTTCTTACCGGCGAACATTTTTTTTTTTGAGTCTGCCAGTAATTGCTGGAAGCCAAACCTAGAGAATACGGTGGATGTGGGAGCAATTCGAAGTTCAGTTCACGTAGTCTTGCCGTTGTTTCAGAATCATCAACACGTTCTTGTTTGTGGTCAACAGTGAACAAACACTGCACCTACTTTTAACAGAGCTTTGTCATAGTTAAATTCTCATGCAATATAAAGACAACACGATGTCAGCTAACTCACGCAACTTTACTTTTCGATCATTCAGAACGATCTTGTGGACTTTTTTGGTGTCTCTACGACAGTCATGAGCTTTTCTAAAAAATTTTTCACGTTCAATTCACACGTATTCTTACGCTCTTGCTTTTAGTCATCAATGAGATTCCCACGAATGCACATGCGAAGAGAATGTACGCAAATTTTTTAGGCCCAGAAAAATAATTTAAAAAGTTTCTGACGATCTTGCTTTTAGTTGTCTCAGAAACAGCGACGAATACACATGTGTGGCAGACGTACGTTGAATTTTTTTAAAACATGTACTTCATTCTCTCTGATAGACTAATTTTCATGTTCTCACTAACAAAACTACATTTTTACTTTAGCACATCACTACTCTACGACCACGTTTTAAGTCAGCAAACCAACGTTTTATTATTGTTTCTGAAGGAGCGGAGTCACCATAATACTTTTCAATCCATTGCTTCGCTTGAATGGTATTTTTTCCCATAAAGAAGCAGTATCGTGTTAAAACACGAAATTGTTTTTGATACATTGTTCTGAAAATAATAAAAGTAGCGTCAGTCTTAGCACAATAGCTCACAAACTAAGCAATAGAATATCATGAAATGTTAAAAGCTGTCTTTTAAAGGTCAGCACTAACTGAATGCGTTATATGTGTTAGGCCCGGAACTTTTCACTCCATGTATTAGTGTTGCACAAATTTTTAGAAATTACAACAACACTAAAAATAAAACAATAAAAATTAGTATAACCTTACGATCGTGTTAATTTAACTGAGCAATAGGAAATAATTTTTATGAATATGGAGGCACGAATTTATATTTAATCTTAAATATTTACAAAATCAATAGAATTTAACTGAGTGGCTTGACTATAAAAAATTCGCTGAAATCTTTTTTTAACTAATGACTTAATTACATGAAAAGTGGTCAAAATAGAACTATTTGTTAAGAATAATATACATACACAAATACAATAACTTGTCTAATGTTTGAATTATTTTCGTTCACTCTTGCATGAAATATTAAAGTTAGAGAATTTAAAATATTTAAAATTAATCGTATTTGAAATATATGAAAATGAGATTAAAATTTTAAACAAAATATAAAAGAAGGAGTAAGGAATACTTACGATTGGCCATAACGTTTAATGGCAATAGAGTCAATGCTGCCACTAAATAGACTACAAAAATTCTGGCAAAATTCATGATTGTATTGGTCGTATGAAAACAAGTGGTTCGTTTATTTAAATCGCTAATGTTGATGTTGTAGCTGCTTAAAGTCGCCACTTTAGAGGTTTGATAATATTTGCTGGTCTGGGTATAGCCTTTTTTGTAGGTGGCTTTTTGTTGTAAAGGAAGATGTTGATGATAATGTTGTTTTCGTAGCGACTGTGAGCATGTTGATTGCGTTGTGTTTCCGTTAGCTGTGATTAATTTTTCCGCTAACAATGCCATTATTTTTAATGCATACACTCACATACACACGTGTATATATACAGCGGAACAAACACTTTAATTTTAATAGTGTGACAAACAGCTACAGGATACGGAGATACACATTAATGTTTCCGTGTAAAGTACAAGACAAATATAAATTTCTATCTCGCCTATGTTGAAGATTGTAAACTTCTGGTTGCTGTTGCTATCGTTATCTAAAATGTTGCTGTTTTTTTTGTATTTTTTTTTAACTCACTTTAATTTATGCTTTAATAAGATAAATTTTGTTGAGATTATTTTTTAATTATACCACCACCGCCAATTTATAGTTAAAAAAATCCTTTTTATTTATTTTTTATTTAGTTGAAGAAGCTGTATTTTATATTTATCACAAAAAATTAATAACTTTTTTCTCATTATTATTATATTCTTATCAATTTTACAAGATTTATAA
The DNA here is from genome assembly GCA_023159175.1 of Wohlfahrtia magnifica. NCBI lineage: Eukaryota > Metazoa > Arthropoda > Insecta > Diptera > Sarcophagidae > Wohlfahrtia > Wohlfahrtia magnifica. Next base: position 1,169,055 of record JAKWBJ010000225.1, on the reverse strand, counting down.
CCACATTATGGCAGCCAACAAAGTTGTCGTTTTAAAAAATATATTTCGTTTTATATTCTGGTGCTTGCCTTTATTTATTATTATCAATTAATTTTGCTATTGGTGTTGCTACCATTGTTGCTGGCAATTTATAAAAAAAAGACATATTCAATATTGTTATTTATTTTTTATTTTTATTTTTTTAAGGTATTCATAAAATTGCTAATGACTTTACTTTTTTATTACATTTTTCTTCTTTTTTATTTACGTTCTTGTTTAGTTATAGTTTTATTTTGTTTTTTTTTTTTTATTTTGTATACAATTTCAACTATTATTTTAGCATATTTTTTCACTTGTGCTATTTGGGGGAAGGTATTCCATTTAAGAACATTTAGAACTCCTAAGTGGAACACTGCACTTTTAGACATCCCTGAATTGCAGGAACCAATACCAAATACATAAACCAATACTAGTTTATCTTATAAAAGAGAATGGTTTTTGCAAGGCAAAACCATAAGAACAAACAACTGAAACTGAATTTGACCAGGGCTGACAGATGGAATTTGTTGAAAAGTATTATTTTCTGATTAATTTTAAAAATATCATTTTAGTTGCGGAAAATCGTCAAAAAAAAAAACCGCCAAAGAAATTATACCGAAAAAACAAAAAAGTTATTAATATTTTCCATTTTCAACATTGATTAACTACACTTTTAAATTTTATTGGATAATAATGTTGACTCTAAATTATATATATTACATTCAAAACAAACTTCTCTGATCGTAAATTTTAATACTACTTAGATCAAAAACACTTATAATTTTAGTACTCTTTTCACTTTCAATTCTTTTTTACTATTTTTTACGCTACAAAACAAAAACATATTTCTTCATAACATAGCGAAGCTCATTCGAATTTTAATTTCATTTATTAATTTACTAAGAAAAGACAGAAACAACGAGAAACAAATTTATGCCACTAAAAATTTGTGTTCAAGTTACAGAACCTTTATTTTGCATACGTCAAATTATCAACGACAAAAGTCGCTCAATAACAAAAACGATCATTTCAACATTAGAGGAATAATAAGAACAAACTTAATCGTCTTTATAATCGTGTCGAATCTATCAAACTCTGTCCCTAGCCAACAATATTTTGCAATATTCTACAAAAATGTCTGACAGTAATTAGCAATTAGAAGAAAAAATAACTAATGATTATATAATGAAGAATCAGTGACATCAATCGCAAACAAATTTGGAATACATACTGATATCGCATGCAGAGGATAAAATGCTACTTGACGAGATATCAACAGGAGAACAATTCAAAATTCACAGATAAATGTGTTAAAGAGTACTTTGTAAGCAAACAAATCTTGTTTTGAAATATCTTACGCAATCGCCAAAAATCAATCTCCCAGAGAACTTATGGCTTCTTGTAGATATCAAAAGAAGCCGCGATAATTCCTGAAACAAGGATGAACTTTATTGACAAGTGGAAATTGCATTGAACGTAATTTCTGGTGCAACATTATCCAATGTAATCAACTCCACAACATGACTATGTAAAGAACTTTCAAAGAAATAAGGGATAGGCAACCAAATGTTAGTAAAATTTATATTTTAAGTGAATTGATTTAAGACGTGCATTCTAAAAACTGTGTTCAACAGTTCAAAAGTCATTCTGTAGACTTTTTCTAAATTAAATATGAATTTTCTCTGTTTATTTTTTTTTTGGTGAATTTACTTTAAGATCGAAAAGTGTTTGCTTTTATAACTGAGACATTTTGTATTAACCAGAAGCTCGTACATAGGTTTTCTAACACACTTATACAAACAGCCGTTAGCTATTTTGCTTAAATGAAATTTTCTGTATAACTTTACAGAAATTGTGTAAATTATACGAAAAAATAGAAAACGCATGCGCATATTTCTTTACGCTTTATTAACATTGACCGCAAGCAAACATCAGAAGTAGTAACCTAGTTGTCCTACTTACAACGAATGATTAATATTTTTATAATTGTTAATTGTCCATATAGTAAAAATCATCATTTTAGAGTTAAAAAACGTCAACTGTAATTTTGCGAAAATTTTTTTTTTTAAATCATCAAAATCACGTCTGGTGTCTATGAATCGGACATATACAATAAAAGTTATTTATCAAGCGATAACATCACTAAATGATGTAGAAAAAAGAGGCAACAAACTCAACTTGAAACTATAGACATGAATAATAATTTTGTTGAAATAAAATTCTTACATTCTACGTGATTCATCACAGCCAAAACGTTAAATAATATTAAAAAACCAAAATGTTACTTATTTTATATCTTCTTAAAGGTTTGCTGATACAGACCATAAAGTTTAATCCAAAATCATAAAAAAGCTCTATGCTAATAAATCAGCCTTGTTGTTTTAAGGCGGAATTGTCTGTTCGATTCAATGTCATAATTCGTTCATTACTTTAGAAATCTGTCTTAAAATTGTTATAATGGGTCATTCAATAAAAGGTTTCATAGCCGCCAGTCTAACTAGTTCGTCATCTGTTAAATTTCCGTCATCAGTAGTGAAATGTTTGCCATTGATAAATAAGGATCGTTTAACAACCGAAGAATGCTTAAAAATAGTTAAAAACTACTGCAAAAGTGGTAATTCAAACGTTACCGTCAATTCAGAGTGCTATGACCGTATGACAACAAACTGTTTTTGGCCTGCAATTGAAGATAATGAGCTGGGCAATATATCGTTTTAAGAAAACCGTGCCAAGAGCCACACAACATGATCAAATTTGGCTTGATTGCATGAGAAATTTTCTGGTCGCGTAATTTCTCGATTTGGCGACGTCAATTGACTATCAAGATAATTGATTAGATACCGTAAGCCTTCTTTGTAAGGCTACATCAACGACCATTTTTACGCGTATAAGCCCACAACGTTGGCGTATTTGGAAGCCAACATTCATCAAATTACCGACGAGATACCGCCTGAAATCTACGAAAAGGTGGTCGAGAACTACCTCAAAAGAATCATTTGCTGCAACCAATCCAAAGGCGCTCATTTAAATGACATTTTATTTCGTACATAATGGCAAAGTCCAATCATTATAATAAAGTTATAGTTTCATTGAAATCATAGTTTTATTTAACAATACTTTTGAAAACGAAAGTGTCCCCCTCTTAAGAAAATCTTCTTTTTGTGAACTGGCGGAATTCAGTTATTCAGCGGGCTGCACGTCTGAACCGTAGAAGATATAAGCAATTTGTTTTAAAAGAGTGAGTATTTTTAATTTTAATTGAATTTAATAGTAAAAATTGTTTCGCAATTTTTGTTTCAGCTTTTGTTACAAATTAATTATTTTATATTCTGTTAATAGCGTAACAAAATTCTTGGAATTAATTATCAATTTTACTAAACATTACCACTTAAATTTATAATTTTTCTTCTTACATCAAAAAAATTTGTTCTTCTCTTTTACTGTTAATTAGCCTTAGGCTTACAAAAATAAAATCAAACAAATTTTTGCATCATTGTCGAGTAGGAATAAAAAGGTTAATGAACTTGAACTAAGAAAAAGCACAAACAAACAAAAATAACACTGCTCAACAAAACAGACAAAATTGTCTCTTTACTGGGATCTTTTTTTTGTTTCTGTATCAAATTCATTCCCATTTTTTAGTATGGTACCAGTTTTTCTCTAACGGCTTTAATTTTTGAGTTGTAGTTAACTACCCTCATTTACTATTTTTACTTAGACTTTCGTTTTTTTATTAGACACTCAAATATATTGTTACGAAAATGAAAATGCCTAAAAAGAAAATACACCACATCAACGCCTTTGGAACTGTATTGTGGGATTTTAGTATATTTGTGTCACCCTGTCAATGCCGTACTCTTTTATGTATTTAGCAGCACTGCCAACTCGACCATATTTTGGCATTACATTTTTATTAACGGAAATAATTCGAATGTTGTAGCAAGAACAAGAACATTCGGAAGTAATTTAAATTGTATATCTAAGGTGGCATCTTTTACATTAGTAAGATAGTTATCGTTTCGTCGTTTTTAAGCTTAAATAAAAGTGTTGTATAAACGAATATTATGTTGCTGTATTAAGATAATCTGTATAAAGATAAAGTGAGAAAATAAAAACTGTAAAACAACAACAAAGTGGTGTTTATTTTAATTTTGGCACAATTTAGAAGAACTCAAATGTTTAAAAAATGTTAAAACGTAACAATATTTTATTGATGTTTTAGGTATGGCTTTGTTAAGAAGATATTGGCGGTAAATATAAATTTGAAATATATGGAAAACCTATATCGGACTTGTAAAATTCATAATTAGAACAAACCATGGGTATTTTTAATAAGCCACAGATTAGGCAACCCTTGAAAGATTCTAATTTTGTCAAATCAATGACTGAAGTCGAATCTAAAGCTTGGAATTCATTTGTTTTCGTTATGATTAATTTCCTAGGCAAAAAAAAAAAATCTTACAAACATGTCGAGCTTGTTGAGTACATGCATAAGCTATGGTGCAACATGAACATAAAACTCCACTCCTTGCACTCAATTTTAGGCCGATGTCCACAAAAACAATGCGAGAGCGTTATCAGGGAAGGTGGGACCCACATATGATGGCAGACTACTGCTGGAATTTGCAACGAAGAAGATCTCATTCCATACATTCAAGGAAATTTTATAATAGATTACTTGATAGTATTCAGTAGAAATTTTTTATTAATTTTTTGTATATTTTTGCCAGAGCTAGCAAGCTGCATATTCCGTAATAAAAAGCTGTCAGCAATCTCCCAATATTTTATTAATAGTCAGGGCCATAGGAATACCCAATAACACACAAAAAGTTAAAGGAAACATAACATGTGTTGACCAGTGTAATTGAAATTAAAAACCAAATATGATTTGTTATTCAAAAATATTTACAAAATTGATTTTATTTTTGTATAATAACATAGAAATTATAAAGAATATTCAATCAAAACAAATCGTATGAAAGGCGAACATTCTTCCCTATGTACACATCTTGAACCAATTACAGTTTAACACGCAAATTGTAATAGAAATGTGGAAAATTTAACAAACAAACAAAGAATAATGAATAAAATTGATAAATTCGATTTCTTTGCTCCCTGCTTCCCCTTCTTTTTGTATATTTTTCAGTTATTCTTTATTAATCGCTATACCCTACAGTATCTGAGCAGCGATAAAGTAACAAAAATATAATACGTAACATTTACGGCAATATGCTAGGCAATGTAATGGAGTCACCGAATTGAAAAAACTTTGAAAAAAATTTCTTCAAATAATTAAAAGTCTATCTTAAACTATCTTTCTGTTTACGGCAAAGATGCTAATAGATAATGAATTATCTTTTAAGTTATAATTAAAAAAATAATCATTTCTGGCACAGAAATAAAGGTTTTGTTTTTAATTATTTCTTTATTTGCAATCTATTTTACAATAATAAGCAAATTCGATAATTAAAAACAAATAACATAGTAACCGTTTTCCGTTCAGTTTATCTTAATACAGCAACTTATTAATTTGCACTTAATATTCGTTTATACAACACTTTTATTTACGCCTAAGCACGACTTTGCTTAATGACTGCAAAACGATAACTATCCACTTATGCATAAGGCTCCATACAATTTAATTACCTCCAAATGTTCTTGCACTTCTTACAACATTCGAATTATTTCCGTTAATTGGAATGTAACACACAAAAGTGGTCGAATTGGTAGTGCTGCCAAATACACAAATAAGTACGGCATTGACAGGGTAACACATTAATACCAAATATACCAAAATCCCGCAATACAGTTTTAAAGGAGCTGGTGTGGTGTATTTTCTTTTTAGGCATTTTTATTTTCGTAACAATAATATACTCGCATTTCAACAATAATTCCTCAACCATATTTTTAAACAATCTTTTTAAAACTATGAATTGGTTGTTTACAATTGTTTTTTTTTAATTTTCGATTTATCAAAAGATAACGTCAGATAAAATAAATTTAGAACTTGGCAGCATTTTTAAAACTGCTCAATTTTTCAGCTCTTATAAAATAAACTGCTTATTTAAGCGGATATAGGCAAAAAAGTTTATAAAATCTTTGTATTATGTTTGAAAAAAAACGCCATTGATTTTAAGCAAAAACGTCGTAACTCAACGAAGAAAATGTGCAGTTCCAATAAGACAATACGCGGGTGTGCAATCACTATGAAAAGTCTATGCGTTTTCGAAAATGACAGTGAAAGAACTTTTACCATCAATTGGGAGCGCTATGGTCGTAAGAAAACCAACATTTTTGGCCTGGACGATATATAGTTTTAACAAGATCATGTCACGAGTCACACAACACGACCAATTTTGACTTTATTGCATGAGAAATTTCTCGATTTGACGTCAATTGCCCACCAAGATCATACGATTTCACCCCGATATACTCTTTTTGTGTGGTTATATCAAAGACCATGTCTACGCAATTAATCCCCTGACATTGGAGTATTTTAAACTCCACATTCGTTAAGTTCACAACCAATGCAGAGGCGGTCATTTAAATGACATTATATTTCGTAAATAATGGCAAAGTCCAAACGTTATAATGAAATGACAGTTTCATCAAGATCATAGCTTTATGAGTATTTTATTTTACTTTAATTTGAAAACAATAAAATGATAACCCTGTACACTTGCTCAATAGGAACGAAATAGGAGTACTAAAGAGTCTATTTTTTAGACAATGTGGTCTTATCTTAGGAAATATTAAAATGAATCTGTATTGATTCTGCACAATGTACCTAAGTAGAGACATCTGAGCACGTACTATGTGGATACCCTGCTATTTTAGCTCACAGGATAAAGTTTCTAGAAGAAGTTATAAGATTAGCTTTGTTGGAAGCACAGATTGATGCAGTCAACATATCGGGTGGTATCGATTTAAATTTGAATCATAATTCTATTCTGTCACAAAATTCAGGTTATTATCTCCACTGAACGAAATGAGTCGATTTTCGCTTGAGCAGCGTTGGGATTTATTGGAAAATTTTTTCCAAAACAAAGTCAAGTTTATTTTCATCTTGGTGGGTACATTAATAAGCGAAATTGTCGTATTTGGGGCTCAGAAAATCCAAGCGTGGTCTTACAGAAGCCAAAGCACCCATTACGAGTGACTTTTTGTTGCGGCTCGTGGAGCGGAAGCATCATTGGCTCATATTTCTTTGAGGACAGCGCAACCGAGTATTGCACCAGATAAACCGATTTTTTTTTTGTGCCCGCTCTTCATGGTATTGATGTGAACGATGTTTGGTTTTTAACAGGATGATGCAACTTGCCACACATCTCATGCTACAGCCGATTTATTGCGTCAAACGATTGATGGCTGTTTAATTAGCCGAAATGGTGATGTCAATTAGCCGCTAAGAAGCTGCGATTTGACAACGTTGGACTATTTTCTGTGGGGTGCAGTTAAAACAAGTGTTATGGCGACAAACCAGAGACAATTGAGCCTTTGAAGGCCAACATTCGTGATGCCATTGCCGAGAAACGATCTAATACACTCGAAAAGGTTCCCGAAAATTAGTCCATTCGAATTGGGTACTGTGAGGCCAGCCGCGGCAGCCATATGAATGAAGTAATATTTCATTTCTAACCAAAAGAATTGTACGTCACAACAAAAAAATTTGGCAAAATTTTAAACCATTTTTGTTTTATTGCAATTTTAAATTTAAGCTTTTAAATGGCCCACCATATGATATTACCTCAATAAAAGGTTTTATTAAAAATCTAAGGTTTTTCGAAATATGACAACATTTTAAATTGATAAATTAATAATGATAAATTATAAGAATATGATCCATTAATCGAAACATATATTAAAAAAAACTGCTTAAATATTACCTATACTGACTTCGGCTAACAAAATATTCTTAAATATATAAAACAGCAAATTCCGATTAAAGAAGTTACCATTTACCGTATTCATAACACACATATGTATTTAAAGTAGGAGATATATATGAACGACTTAAAACATTTCTAATCTCTAGCTTTTTTCATATTTTTTTGTTATTGTTTTTCAACAAAACAAACAATTGTCTTGCCTTTGTTTACATTCTTTGTCTCTAGGATACGTAAGAACTACAAGTAACAGCAGTAGCAGTAGTAGCTGCAGCAGTAGTAGTAGTTAAGGATAAAAGATAATAAAGGACCAACCAAGCTAACAGTAAAACTTAAATACAATAAATACAAAAAATACTGAAGAAGATACAATTAAAAAAGGAAAGAAAAACAACCGGCACTTTTTCGTTTTCTTTTTTTGCCACACAATCACTATCACAGTCACTATCACAACAACATTCAATAGCAAATATAAATAAAAAAAGAGAAAGACACACATACACAAACAATATTCTCCACTATTACCCAGATTGTAAGGATTATAGAGATGTGTTTGTTTGTGTGTGTATATGGTATAGAATGTAATGTGCATTTGTATCCTTTTTAATTTATCAGACAATTTGTTGGCTCCAAATGTATGTGTTGCATAGCACTGCTACGTAATACATTAGCGCTTTACTTCTTCACTTGATTTTATTTTTAATATTTTTTCTTATACAGACACTCACTCTCGCTCTCTTACACAACGTAAATTGTTTTTTCTTTTTAATTTTTATTTCTTCTTTTATCTCCAATTTTGTTTTTTATATTAAATTTTGTTTTATATACTTTTTCCCTTTTTTATCCTTTTTTATCTCCGTATTTGTTTTGTTTGCGTGTGATTTTATTTTTATTTTTTCACGTCGTCTATATCCCAAAATCAGGAAATCCGCTTACTTCCGTTTTTTTTTTGTTTTTTTTTTCAATATTCCACAAGAACTTGGGATTTTCTAAGATCTTTTGTAATTTCTTTTTTTTGTTTTTAAATTTAAAATACTTTTTAATTCATTTTATCCACTGCCACTTAAGTTAGCGCTTTGAAGTTCACATGAAAACTGCTGGCAATTGTGTGTTGCTTCTTTATTTTATAGTTGTCGTATGGCGACAAGTGTTGGAGTTTCTACAACATGTTTTCGGTTGTGTTTTGTTTGATTCGCTTGTGTTTATTGTACAATTATGGTTTGATGCAGGGGCATTCCAAGCAATAAGTGCCAGATAAAATTTTGTTAAATGAAAACAAAAATTATTCAAATGCATGAAATTACTTTTGTGATAACAACGAGCAACATAACATAACAAAGAACAACATTAAAAATAATGAAACACCTTTTCAAATTTCATCAATACAAAAGATCAATTTTAAATTGATTTTTACATACATCGACAAAAACGCACTATGCAATATGTTGGGTATAATATATGGAGCAAATATTAGCTTGTAGTTTAAAATTTAAAAAAATTTTCTTAACCGTGGACGGTCATTAATTATTCTAATGAAGTCAAATATCTAGGAGTTACCCTACAATGGAGACTAATTCTTGGTAGAGTATTTTGAAAGGCTGCAAAGGCTTTGTGTTCGCTATAATCACAAGGATTGTATGTTATACTTTGGATGTCTTCGCAACGTTTTGAAATCAGACTGCATCTGAAATATTGCCTTTTGTAATTTATTTATTTATTTTTTCTCCATCACTCCTCTTGGGAGCATATGGGCTTTCCGGAAAGCATTTGTTTCAGTTTCATTAATCAAGTTGATTTTTCAAGCTAAGTAGATGATTAATCCACTGTAGCCCCCTCCACATCGATTGTGTAGTGGTGGTAAATATCCTCGCTAACTTGGTGGTGATCTTTACTTCAGCATTGTAATTTTTCCCAGTAGATGGCGTTTTTCCTCATTCCATCATTCGCCTGATGTATGTCATTATCGTCAGAGAAAAGCTGAAAGTTTGGGGGAGCTTCTTTTTTCTTTTTCTTTTATATGGAGTTGTTCTGGAGGGAAAGTTGAAGCTCTTTTATTAAACACTCGAAACGAAACCATAATTAAATTATTTCGTCATGTCCTCTGCTGAGGCTCGAACCACTACTCCACGCCACCCACGTATATTAAAAGAATTAAAGCGATTCGCTTAGGACCTCTTGTCTCTTCTAATTTTGTTTCACAGCAACTTAATCGCTGTTGTAAAAGTGAAGTTTTGCAGCTATTTAGTGTAACCTTCAAGATTAGAATACCAACGGCAAATAAACAGCTCAAAGATAGCAGACACCGGTTTGGGTTTTCCAGATAACTGCATCATCTACCACTAGGAAGCTATGCCATGAAAAACTTTGGCTTTTTATATTTACTTGGGCAGACTTGTATCGATTAATAAACTTTTGAGTTCGAAATGCCTTTCAACTGCATTCATTCACCAGCCCAACTTGAACACTTTCATTTGATGTTATGTGGGTTTCAGGTCATTAGAGCATTCTGAAGAATAATTTTGCTATGGAACACATAGGTAACGGGTGCGATATCCAATTTTGTCGTGTGTTTAGGCAAAGACGGATTTTGATGATAATTAATGGCCATTGTGTGATTGGGCAGACAATGATGGACAATGGGTTTGACACATTACCTATGTGTACTTTTTGGAGTCCAATTTTTTTGCATTTTAATTATTTCTTTGTGACTCGCAGTCTAAGGAATACGTAGCATTGGCTTATTTTAGTTTTGTTCGTTTCAATTCATTAATTAAAATAGAAACTACTGGACAGTAATTTAGCACAAATTAAAAAAAAAAAATTTCAGCACGAAAGAAGTAAAACTACTTATTTATTTTATTTAAAAATAAGTACTTGGTAGGATAACCCTTTTTCTAAATAACATCTTGACAACTTCTTGGCACACTGCATACAAATCCTACGCAACGTTCCTTTGGTATTGCTTGCCATTTCTTTCAGATTTCTGTCTATAAATCACCAAAATTTTTATGTTTAACAACAATAACGTGTTGCTCTTTATCATTCCATGAATTCACTACAGGACCGAGGTTTAGTGAACTGGATAATTTAAAAAGTCACTTCTGTTTTGCTCTAAGCAGCACTTTACTTTACGTGAAATGTGTTCTTAATAAATATAATGCATAAAATACCATATAAGTGGCATGTCTTTCTCTATAAATAAAGTCGTTCTGTTTAAAAGTATAACCTTCTAAGCGTACTGATCCATTTGCGTACCTATTTTGATTATAGGACCAAAATTGTGCCCAGAAAATGCGACTCAAACTATTATATTTCCATCACCATGCCTTATTGTCAGTAATGTGTACCAGCGGTTGTGTTGCATGTTTGAAGAACGCCATACATAACATTTTTTTATCAGATACAAATCGAAAAAATCTGGTTTCGTCACTCCAGAGAGGACATTTTTCGAAAAGAGTTTACTGTATGCTCAACCAAAATAAAATTCTGAACTTCAAGTTCTTTTTGATATGTGAGCTTATGTTGTACAATGCATCCAAGTAGTTTTTCACTTTTCCTTCTTCTTATTATTCGCGAAGAGATGTCAATAGAGTTATGGATTTAAAGCGGTCTGCAACTGAGGTTCTCAAATAAAGGAGTTCTTTTTACGAGTTGTTTTTCTAGGCCTAGCGCACTGTGTAATAATGGTCTTGATTTTGAACTAATACGTTTTACATCATCTTTTAAATACGTGAGCAACGTCGCAAACGATGATTTCTCTCAGGCTTATTCAATGAATAACTTCACACTTTGCTTTTGAGCAACATTCAACTTGACCCGTTTCTATTTATTGTTTTATTATATTTATTGTTTTTTTTTTTATAAAAACTCTTGAAATTAAAGATTCACAAGAAGTAGTGAAGAATATAAAATTTTCAAAAATTTCTATCCAGTGCAGATTATACATTTTTTAAATAAATTAAACATAAAAATTAAAACCGCTTAAGAAAATGAAAAAAGTTATAGTACGTACTGAACACATCATAGAAAACACATTCTTTACTCAATTTTGATATCTTTCAATACAGCCTACATGAAAGGTGCTAAGCCAATATCCACCACTGTATGTATTTCACAATGTATAGGTTCTTCACATTCTGACTTTTGTCGAAAATGTTACGCAGAGTAAGAGTCGATGCAATGCCTTTTATGTAAGTGTCTACTCTACAGAAGCATGAACTAGAGCATCTTCACACTGTCTCCTTTCCTATTCTGGACTATCTCAGAAATGTGCAATTGATATCCTGATCAAATTTATCTGAACTACAACACACGAATTTCACATCTGATCGAATTAGGGAAGGCAATTGGTTTTTGATCTATAATTCAGAAATTGCAGTGTCGTGGTTAAAAATTTTGGAAATATAAATGAATTTTTAAGATCTGACTACTATCATAGGGTGGGTCATTTAAAAGTTTAAATTTAAAAATGCAATAAAACAAAAATTGTTTTAAAATTTTGCCAAATTTATTTTTTTGTTGTGAAGTATAATTGTTCCGCGGCTGGCGTCACAGTTCCTCATTCGGTCGGACCAATTTTCAAGACCTTTTTCGATTCAAATGCTCAATTGTCTCTGGTTTGTCGGCATAACACTTGTCTTTAACGGCGCCCGACAAAAATAGTCCAACGGTGTCAAATTGTAGCTGCTTGAGGGACAACTGACATCACTATTTCGGTTAATTAAATGGCCATCAAACGTTTTACGCTATACATCGATTGTGGCTTGAGATGAAAGGGAAGTTACACCATCTTGTTGAAACCAAACATCGTTCATATCAATACCATGAAGAGCGGGTACAAAAAAAATCGGCTATCATGGTGAGATAGGTATCTTCATTGAACGTAATGGTTGCGCCGTCCTCATTTTCAAAGAAATATGGGTTAATGATGCCTCAACTTTACAAGCCGCACCAAACAGTCACTCGTTATGGATGCATTAGCTTCTGTAAGACTACGTTTGGCTTTCTGATCCCCAAATACGGAAATTTTGCTTATTAACGTACCCACCCAGATGAAAACGAGCTTCATCCGAAAAGATGTTTTTTTTTGATTTTTTTGAAATTTCCGACCAATTGTTTCTGTTTTGGAAATAAATTTCCAATAAATCCCAAGGCTGCTCAAGCGTAAATCAATTCATTTCATTCAGTGGAGATAATATACTGAATTTTGTGACAGAATAGAATGCCATAAGTATTGCCAGATTTGTAATAACCACTGTCTTAAATGCAAAGCGATTGCTGTATAAAATAGCAAAAAACTATGTTTTGTAAAATTTCATTGAAAATATTAAAATTGCTTAGATTGATATCAAAATAATCATTTGATACTTCATAAAAATAATTTTCTTCTTCTGTCACTTTCAAGGCATAATTAACTGGCATTTTATAATTTTTCTTAAATGATCTCATCATTAGCTTTTTTTTTTCAAACTACTGTTATTAGCTTACCTTCTCTTTTCATACCCAGAGGATGCGTCGAGGAAATATTTGGCATGATTCAAACATGCAACGTGTTTCATAATACAGCACGTGTATAAATATTGTTGGTGTGAATTCCTTTGATTTTTTGCCACATTCCATCAATATAGTATTTTTGCTATTGAACACATGCAAATAAAGAGAAAGAAAAATCAAATTTAAAACAAAAATAAAATAAAATTTATTACTATTTATTTATTTATTTTTTCAAGCAAATTGAAATAAAAGCGCTTAAATATCAATTAAAAGACTACGGAAACACCACCATCAATTAAAGAAAAAGGCGATATGTTTGATATCAATTACAAAGGGATAAATGCTTCCAATAAAATTTTAGCGTTCATATAAAAAATAATTTGATTATTTTAGAAAAGTTTTATTAAGAAATTTAATTTTGATTCTTATAAAAATTCAAATTAAAATTTTAAGCACTTTTTAATACTCGTTTATGGCCACCCAAACACCCCCTTTGTAAAGTTGCAGTGGTTGCCAACAGCTATAAAAATATTGCAAAATAAAAATAAAAAAATTAGAAACTGAATAATAAAAACGCAAGTTTGGTGAAGAGAATAAAACCCCTAAGTGCAGGGCAAGTTAAGAACCACATAAATACGTTTTATACCTCTATGGAGGGAAGATTTTTATTCATTTTTTTAAGTAAATTTTTAAAACAGTCTAGTACCCTACACATGTGTTAACAGGGGGCTTAAACCAATTTTTTTTTAATGTTTTAAAGAAATTTTTGTAATTTTATTTAAAATATCATTTAAATTATTTTCTAATTGACGTTTATTTTTCTTATTTTTTTAATTCACTACACCTTTCGAAAAGAATTTTTGATTAGATAGAGGCATTAAATAAAACTGCACTTTGTTTTTATCTATTTTATCACTCAAATGTCTTCTTCTTACCACTAATAAGATTAAAACTCCTGATGTATTATAAGGGTACCAATTCCACGGTAATCTTTTGTGCAAATAAAAAGAAAAAAACGTTTAAGTTCTGAACCAAAGTTACATTTTGATATCATGAGCAATTAAGTGACGGAAAAGGTTTCTAGCTCCATTAAGCGTTGTATTGCAACAGATATTATCAATGTTGCGTTTGTCAATCCCTCAGCACGGGGTAGACATTACATCCAAACATTTAATGTACATCCTTACAATGCTTCTAATTGCTTTAGATCCTAAAAATATCATGGGGCCATACATCTAAATATTTCTTGTGATGGAGATCTCAGAAAGAGCCTGAAGTCCATCGTGAACAAGCTGATGGGGGCCTTAACAGTGCATCTTCAAGAATGGTAAATTCCAAATCGACAATACGCCAAAGCCTTAAGAAGACCCAATAGAAGAACATCGATAACACCACCTATGTATTTGTCCCGGGTTTTTTTTAAACCCCGTGGGTTGGGTTTTCTTGGATTTTTTGACGGTTTTTTTTGGGTTTAATTGGGTTTTATAAATGCTTCTAAATTTCGTTCAAGTCGACAATATTTTGTGTTTGTTTATACAGTCACGTTGTTTTAGTATTTATAGCACAATTTTGCAATCTTGGTCGAATCAGATGCAATCTTGGTGATCGAAGCAGACTGCAATTAATTCGTTTGAATTGTGCGTTATGAGAAAAACTGCTGAAATATAAAGACAGACATGATAAAGCATGTTAGCACCCGCAAAAGCTTCAAAACAAATATCAGAATCGATCAATGCCGCATCCGCCGTATTATCCGAACATTGTTTCGTCGGCTGTTGCGACGGATACAACATACTCACAAGACTTTATACAGTCATTTCGCTGTAACGACCTGTTTGTATTATGGAACTCATTCGCTTGAAACGTAATTTACTTCGTTCTACTTTAAAGAAAAACGTGGTTTTTCCGTTTTTTAAGAAAGTGTAAGGGAAGCAAATGCAACACTTATCCTATATTTTCAGAAATTATCTAGGGCGTATATGGAGATATGAGTTTATCTCTTAACATGTCATCGAATCATTTCTTTGAAGAAATATAAAATCGGCTTCAAAGTTGGAGCGCCTTAAAACACTAGAAATTTTTCTGAGACCGGATTTGGAAATCGGCTCAGAAGTGGAGAAAGGATATAAGCTGTGATTTGATAAATTTAGAGCTGCAAAACAGTCGAGGGTACTATCGACCGATAGTTTGTTTTTGGCTGACCATCGATAGTTTTTTTCACTATCGATACTATCGTCAAATTCTATGAGTAAATAAGGAGGCCACTAAATGTAGTCAAAGTCACATTTGCAAAAATTTGTTCGATGCAGCTTGTCAGCCGTATAGTTACATAGCCACACAGTTTAACAGTCGCTTAAATTTTTATTTATTAAACTGAAATAAAGCATGAATTGTAACTAAAATATGTTCGCACATTTTTCATTTAACCCAAACAAATTAATCTTCATTTCGCAGACCATAGCATGTTGTTCTACCTATTACGGTGCAGGTGTTCTTCCGTTTGCTGAGAAATGAACCATTTTGAGGACTCTTACCCATAAGTCTAGCTTCCATAAGTTTTTTTCTTATTGTGTGACTTGAAACAGGAGAATAAATTCAATTTGGAGGCTTTTTGATGACTGAAGGGATTAAACTTTGAAGTACGAATTAAAAGTTTATCAAAACTGACAGTTGTTCCACGCTTTCTTCCCATATTCTGTGCAGTTTTCTTCACTGGACCTCATTAATTACTTTAGTTTTAGAGAACTTCACGGTCTGAACAGTTTTCGCTATATATATAAGGATTAGTCTTCCATCAAAAAACTTCAATACATCAAATTTTATGGCATACCGCAAAAAATAAAGTGTCCCTATTATTTGTTTCGATACTGTATATATATTATTAATATTTTCCTTCAATTAAATTCTAATATTGTTGCCACAAGTAACACTTAAGGCTGAGTTAGTGAAAACGTATCGTGTACTTGGGGATCAGTTGTGAAATTCTTTAACATAACCAGAGCACGTTGCTGCTTACGTTTTCATTGTCACGTAGAAAGTCTATAGAATTTTTTACGTAGTAAATGTCAACTTTGGCATTACTTTAACAATAAATGGCTGACTAAACTGGCTGCTGCGATATGTTTTCACTAACTAACATCTAAAGTATGACAATAGTGCAAAGTCTTACGTTGTACGTTGTTTTCACTAACTTAGCCTTTAAAAACATTCGATAGTATCGATAGTTTACTGGGTTACCCAGTAGGTTGCCAACACTGCTTTAAAGCTACCTTCGACAGTAAAAATATAAATTGTCTCTACGGCACCATTTCTGAATTTGGTATGCTGGCTTAACTTATACGGCTAAGCAGTATGGCCTTGAGCACCTCTGAAAGCTTTTTAAGAGAAGAAAGACATTTCCGAGCCACTTAATACTAAACAAGGTTTTAGACAAGTCGATTCCCAGTCATGTAACTTTTTCAACGTTTGTAATTCGTCCATCATTAACGAGGCACCATATTTTGCTCTAATATCCGCGCTATATCTTCTGCGTACACCAGTCTAGAAAGAGTAGTGGCTAAATCGGGTTTCGTGATGAATGAGGACAAGACTGAGTATCTACTGTCAACAAACAAAGAATCTACGCGTCTTGGACAGAGCGTTATTTTTGGCCACTGCGGTTTTGAAGTGATGAAGCACATCAGCCTGGAAAATAACAGAGATTAGCTCTTGTCAACAGGTGCTCACTCGACGAGCCAAACTCACACTCTGTAAAATATTTGTAATCCCTGTCCTGCTATATAGTACAGAAGCGTTCACAATGTCGAACAATTAGGAGAACGTTTTGAAGCATTCGAAAGAGAAATTTTTCGTAAGATCTTTGGCCATCTACGAGTAGATGAGTAAATATAGCGGCTATTGTGGCTTGGCCACACCTCTCGTATGGACGGAGAAATTCCGATAAGGCAGGCATTTGAGACGGTACCCCAAAGAGCAAAGCGTGGAAGAGATCGATCAAATCTTCGTTGAAAAGACCAATTGTTGCAGAACCTGACAGCTTTAGGAATTTCAAACTAATGCCAGTTAGCGCAATATATCCGGCTGACGTGATTTTTTGGACTCGGCCAAAATCGACAGACGCTTGTAGTGCCACATAAGTAGGTAAGAAACCTCAAAGCATTAGGACATTCGTAAATGCATTTTGTGTTATAACCTTATCTAACAGTAAACCTAATCAAACCCTCTGTTGAGTTTTTTGTATTCTTTAATTTAGTATATCTACACCATCTATGAGTCTGAATATAAGGAATGTGTTTACTATCTTCCTCAATTACCTGACGAAATAATTCACATGATTCAGCTGAAAGAATTTATGCGCTTAAACGTATATTTTCTGCAAGTTTACCAAGTTTGCTAGCAGTAACGCCCCAAATTAAAAAAATGTCTTATGGCTTTTGCATGTCAATAATGCTCTGGGTCCCCCATCGTAGTTTTTGTTTGATTTCTTCGAAAAGATAAGTCTCTACACAAAACAGTGCTAGAGAGTGAGCGATTATTTTGAAATTTTCTTGTCATCAGCGGAATCCGAACCTGGGTGTTATAGGTTTTGTATACACCTCCACCTGTAATATGATTTAAACTCTCTCTCAATTCCCATTGATCTGTAGCACCAGCTATTAGGCTGCTCTACCAGCTGCCTAATTGTTAATTGTTTGTGTGTTTTATTTAGATTATTTTGCCAACTCAATTTTTTTGTTTGTTTTCTGGTATTGGGGGTATTTATTGTTCGCATAAAAAAAATTGAATGAATTGATTCGAACATGCGAATGAATTTTTACACAAATTCATATATTCATCCTTTACTCTCATATAAATGCTTTGTATGAGATTCTATGATTCTTGCCCTTTTTTTCGTAATTTATTGTCTTTTTTTTTGTACCCATAGAATCTCACATAAATGCTTCCAGGAAAAAAATTCACTGGACAACAATAAAAGCGAAAAGAAATCAAAAGAAGAAAATAAAAACTAAAACTACTAAATCTCAGAACAACTGAAGAAGCAGAAACAAAAGTAAAACAACAAAATTGTAGTAGAAATAGAAGGAAAAGTTGAATAAAAAATGCATCCCTGGCTAGAGATTAGCATAGTGCATCGTAATGGATTATGGTCACTTAGAGATTCGTTAACGTTTATCAAAAATTAAGAAATTGAAAAACAAGTCTTTTTATTTCGTCTCCCTGTTTTAAGGTTGAAATATTCAGAAATTTGTTTTGTGCCATTTTCATTGGTTTTTAAGAAAATTTATTTTTTTTAGAAATGAAATCTACTTAAATTTAATTTAAAGTATTTTTGATCAGTTAAATATGCGCATAATATGCCTTCATACAATAATCGTTTAATGATTTACTTATTTTTTAATTTAATTTCATGTTATCCCCTTATTATATTGAATGAAATATCTTTGAAATTTATGCATAATCAGGTATTCGCTTCTAAAGAAAGAAATTTACGAAAAAATCTATTTCTTTAATTTGAATTATTCTTGAAGGTGGTGGTGTCATTTCATAATATATTTCTGGGTATGTGCTAGTATACGACGTATATTGTACGTGTCGCAATGTCAATAAAAATGTGACTTTGGTAATAATTAAATACACAGACATATTATTTTATGATGACATACAAGAATAGCAGAGATGTCCTACCTTGTGAATGGGAATATATAATGGAAATACTATTGTTTTAAGATTATGAAGATTTCTTAGTATTTTAGTTAAGCTAAGTAAAGTTAAAATATTTTTGTGAAATTGCAATAATAATTTTAAAATACATTAGATAAGTAATTTAAATCGCTTTTGTAATGGGCGTTCTGCTATTTTTTTTAACCCTAAAAATTTTGTGTAAAATTGTTTCAACATTTTTTTATTGCAGTAAATTTTAATCGAGGGCTTTTATTCAATTAAGCGTTTGTTGCTATCTTTTACGATAACTACAAACCTAATGCATGCCACTCGTTTTCTAATTTTATAATTAGGTATACGAGGAGCACTATTTATATTTCTGGAACTGGCAGCACTAAGGTCAATAGCTAAAATACGCCAACTCCATAATAAAGTTTTACATTTTTTACCATAAACCTACTCACCAGTGTTTAAATTGTTTGCTTTAGATGAGCCATAGCACTAAAATTGTAGCTTTGCTTCAGTTTTTAGCTGTAGAATAAGTAACTGTGTTGCTGAATACATACTGAAAACTCTAAGAAATAATAAGCAAAAGTAAAATAGTAAATAACTTGCATAGTATTACTAAGTGTACGTTCTCTACTTAAGCAGTCAGAAAATAAACTATTTTATCAAAAATTGCTCTTGCTGTAAGCAATAAGTTGTTTACTTTATGTTTGCTTTTGCTTACTACTTATTCGTTGACTACGTTGCTGTTGCTTCAATTTCACGATTGTTTGTTATTTCATTGATGAAAATAGTGATGATTCCTAAATTTTCTTTCATGTTATTGGTGACAGAGTCGCAAAATACGTCCACATTATCGTCCACATTATAGTCAACAGTTAAGTTAACAATAACTTATTGCTTACAGCAAAAGAAATTTTTTATAAAATGGTTGCTTTGCTGACTAAGCAAGTTATTTCCTATTTTCCTTTTTTGCTTTTGCTCTTGACTTTTGCTTATTATTTTGAAAAGTTGTCAGTAAGCGTTCAGCAACATTGATGTATAATTGGAAGTTAAAAACTGAAGCAAAGCAAAAAATTTTATCCTTTTGCTTTTGCTTTTCACTATTGCTGTGTAGTTTTCTTTAAGTTTAGTTAAGCAATTGGAAATGCATTGAAAATAGTCAAGCATTTATTAACGATGACACTCACAACCTTTTGATGTACAAGTGCTATTTGCTTTGTTTACAATGAGTTAAGAAAATCAAAATGGCCAAAAAGTTGGAAATTTCAAGAGAAGGTTTTCGTTGGGTTATTTTTCACAACTTTCTATGTGGACCGTCTCAAAAAATGAGTCGATGAACTCAGTTCTTTGTATGGTGACAAATCATCATAAAAACACAGTATATCGCTGGTATAGTGAATTTAATCGTGGTCGTAGTTCAGTCGCCGAAGAATTCCACGAAGGTCGTCCACAATCGGTTATTGTGTCAAAATACATCGATGCAATGCGTGAACTGATAAAGTAAGATCGTTATGTGACATATTGTGAGATAGAAGCATCCTTCCACATTTGTTCTCGTTGGTTACCACATAATTTATCAATCGCTCAAAAAAAGGCTCGCATCGATTGGTGTAAAGAAATGATTGGAAAGTTCGACAAAAGACTTGTATATAAACGTGACAGGTGACGAATCATGGATATATGCGTATGAGAAAGAAACAAAACAGCAATCGACCGTGTGGGTATTCCAAGACGAGCTTAATCCAACAAAAGTTGTTCGTGGAAAAAGCACAACAAAGCAACTGGTCGCCGGATGTGTCATGTGACCACTATTCCGCTTGAGCAACGTAAAACGGTCAATTCTGAGTGGTACACAACTATTTGTTTGCCGGAGGTCTTAGGAGAATTTCGCAAGACCAACCGCCAATGGTGAATCATTCTACATCATGAAAATTCATGCTCTCACACATCTCGTCACATAGGCAAGTTTTTGTGCAATCGAGACATCGAATTGATGTCTTAGCTTTCGCACAGTCCTGTTTTGCCACCCAATGACTTCTTCTTGTTCCTGAATATCAAAGGTAGACAGCGTGATCAACAATTTATGAGCGCCGAAGAAGCCGTTGAAGCGTACAAAAACCATGTTTTGGAGGTGTCTCAAGAGGAATGGAGAAACTGTTTTGAGAAATGGTTTTAATGGATGCAAAAGTATATTGGTCATCAAGCGGAATATTTAAAAAAACAATAAAGCCATTTCCATTTAAAAATATTTGTTATTATTTGCTAATCTTGAAATATAAATAGTACCCCTCGTACCATTTGAAAACTTTATTGGATTTGGATCAAATATGTACCTCAAACGTTATGTTCGGCAAGTACAAATCAGTTGTACGTAATCTAAACGGTCAGTGCTTCGATCGTTTAGCACACTTAGCAGACTGCCAATTTACTTTCAAAATGTCAAGCTATTTGAAAGATATTTTACGAAATATTGGTGTGCACATGCATGCCTTTGTTAACAGACCAATCCAAGAACTTTTCCAAAAATCGTTTTTTACCGAACAGGCAGGCTGACAAAACGCTAATCAACTGACCGCTTTTAATATTAATGAAACGGCAGTAGGAAACGTGACTTAACGTAACTCAATAACCGTAATTATAGGAGTGAAGTTCGGTGACAAAACGTTAGAGAACTGACAGCCTTTTATATCACTAACAATCACAAAATGTCTTTTGTGTAATTTATAAAATTTTAGATAATTTTGAGGCCTTGTATGTGTAAAATAGAATTTGGTCTCTGGAAACACTGTATGTAATGCACTTGTATCTGCGCTCTTTCCAACATTATAACACTTTTGATAAGCACCCATTGGGTCTATTAATATTGTTACGAAAATAAGAATGACTAAAAAGAAAATACATCACATTAGCGCCTTTAAATCTATTCTGGGATTTTGGTATACTTGGTATTAATATGTCACTCTGTTAATGCCGTACTTATTTATGTACTTGACAGCACTGCCAATTCGACCATCTTTGTGTATTACATTTGATTTAGCGGAAATAATTCGAATGTTGTAGGAAGAACAAGAACATTCGGAAGAAATTTATATTGTATATCTAAGGTGGCGCCTTATGCATTAGTAAGATAGTTATCGTTTTGCAGTCAAAAATTAAAGTCGTGTTTAGGCGTAAGTAAAAGTGTTGTATAAAAGAATATTAAGTTGTTGTATTAAGATAAACTGTATAAAGATAAAGTGAGGAAATAAAATTTTTAAAACAACAACAAGTGGTGTTTACTTTATTTTACGCAATCTAGAAGAACGGAAACGTTTTAAAAAGGCTAAAACGTAACAATATAATAAAAAATTTTTCATGAATCTTTTTAGTTTAAAAATAAACAAAAAATCACGGTGACCCGAATCGCCGTAAAAAGAACATTTTGTTTTTAACACAATTTTTAATCAAAAGAAACAATGGGTGGGAAGGTGTTTAGGTATCCGAATGTTTTTCGTTGTTGTAAATATTTGAATTAGAACTTAGTAGTAACCTTTTACGATGTTTCTAGTAATTTAAAAACTCCTTCGATGTAGAACTCGTCTTTAATCTAATTGTAATCGCCCGTAACTCACCGTTTGAAACTTGCTTTAATTTTGCAGCGTTTTTTAAGTGTTTCACTGTGTTTATTGTGTTTTCAAGCTTCTTCAAGCTCGAATAAAAAAATCATTGAAAAACAATTTTCTATTCACTCAGAAAATTTTAATTCAGATCTCAAGGCGTAACTAGAAAAGTCAAGTGTAAGACAAATAAATACAAAACTATCATGTGGTTAATGACTAATTAGTTCCCCAATATCTTTACAAAATTTCATTCATTTTTACAGCGACTGGCCGATCAGAGCGAGATGCTTCTTTGACATGGAAATTTTTGGATTCGAACTGAGTAAGCTACTACGTCCGCAATTTACTTACAACATTGGTATTGTAATCTTTTCAAATTTGTAAAAAGTTTTAGCAGCGCATTTTTTCGATTGTTCCGATTGGTGCCTGCTGACCGATCAGACAATAATACTGCAGGCGGGTCTAACGCCAGAGTGTTTGGCACAATAGATCTTTCTAGGTCGCAGTGCCTCTTCAACCCAATTAATTAATAAATTAATGGGTGTTGACATCAACTGGTGACAAAAAAACCTAATTCCTTAGATTCCTTACAGCAGAAAAAGGGTACTGATACTACCCTAGAGCTTTATAGCAAAACCTTAATTGGATCATATTGTGGTGCTTCTAATGATGGGTATTGCAGTGCATTGTAATACTAATAGTGCACAAACCAGTACTCTCTTCGTTTTATCTAAGATCAAAACACAGCTATCAAGTGCATTCCTCATGAAACAAATCTTAACTCAGGGCAGAAACTTACGATCGTAGAGCTGCCCTCGGATAAAGTTTTACATTTCTTTGCGAAAATATTAGTCACTTCCGCTCTATTTGAATACGATAATACTACTATTTAAGAATTTAAAAAACAAGCTGTGACTGGTCACTTAAAAATTATATTCTGCAGAATACATTTATTTCGTTAGGCAAATATAAAGCCTTTATTTAGCCATTAGCATATAAAATTATTAAAAGAGAGAGACTTTCTCTTCTTAATCGCACCATTTTATCAAATTTTAAAATATATTTCTTTCCTACAATAATTGTTTTTATTATAGCCTCTCCACCCGCACTAGAAAATGGTTTGACATGTCATTGTGAAAATAAAATTGCTATCTGTTCTCATACACCCTCTCTTATGGTGGTCATAGAGCTATAGACTAAATTAAATTGTTTGAAGAATGTTGTGTGGGAAGCAATTCTAAAAATGGGCATTAAAGGAAGCAGCAGTAACGTACTGAATCCAGTAACAGAGGCTAAAGCAGTGATGATAGAAAAAAAGACATCAAGGGTGTAAAAACTTAAAAATACGAAAATTAAATTCCTTTGTTTATAGCTGTAAGGGATATTTGATGAAAATATTAAAATGAAATACAGGAACAAGCACCATTATCCAGAAAAATATGAAAATAATAAAATAAAATTAAATACTTATATACCAAACATCTAACATTTACTAACCGAAAAATTAAAAAAAAATATATATGAAAATGGGACATTAAGTCATTTAGTGGAATAAAATTGAATGTCACACATTTTTTACATAGTATTGCTCTTTTAAATGATTCTGCTAAAAATATGATTCGAAAACCGAAAGTAAAATTGATTTATTGTTTCCCTGATATTGAGGCCTCTAGCTTAGCAGTTAATTGCTTTCGTAAGAATTGTTCATATTAAAAAATATACAAATATTCTAATGCCCAATAGCGTTAAGAAACTTTAGAGCTTGACACTTGTATATCAAAATAACTTGAATGAAAAAAAATACATATTTCACATATTAGAAAATATTATGCGCAATAAGAATATTTGAAACTTGTGCTAGTGCTTGTATCAATTTGAAGTTCCAAAACTAGAATATTAGTAAACTTTCCAAATATTTAAATGATTTTGCTAATTAATTAGAAAATATTTACCCCAAATTCGTTTAAAGTTTAGAAAGGTAACTAAAGGAGATATTTTTCTTCGTGTAAAATTCAAACTTATGTCAAAAATCGGCCGAACTCCATCAACTCATATTGAATGTGGGGCAATTTTAAGCCTATTGCCAATTTGAAAAATTAAAAGGTAAATAAAAGCTTGCAATGTTTATAATTAAGAGCCTTTATTCAGATAAAAAGTGTAGAAATAGGGTCTAATCCAAGTGCAATGTTTACTAAACAATGTTTGTAGACAACAAATTCTTGTCAAACAAAACGACAAAGAAACTACTCCTCCACAGTGTATTCTATAACACTATGCTACAAGCAAGGGGTGGCATGGTGTAGTGGTTAGAGCGCACGCATAACAACACAAAGGACCCAGGTTCGAGCCCCAGCAGAGGACATGACGAAAAAAAAATTTAATTGTGATTTCGAATGTTTAATAATAAAAAAAGGCTTCAACTTCTTCCCTCTAGACAACTCCATCTAAAAAAAAAATAAAGGAAAAAGCCCCAGTGATCATTCTCGCATACCTCTGGCGATGATGACAAACATCAGACAAATGATCAAGAAAAACACTCCACCTACTGGGAAAAAATTACAACGCTAAAGTAAAGATCACCACCCATTAGCAAGGATCTTAACCACGACACAAAAAAAAAATCATATCGAGAAAGCTACAGCGGACTAATCATCTACTTACATAGCTTGAAATATCAAATTGATAAAAGAAACTGAAACAAAGCAATAGATGCTTTGTGGAAAGCCAATATGCTCCCTAGAGGAATGACGGGAAAAAAAATGCTACAAGCAAACATACCTTTGATATTTAATATATTTTTTGATGCGCTATGGACGTTTAACTTCAAAAATCATTAACATTTCAGATTCTATGGATAAGTTTTTTTTAGAATTTTTTTGTGTGAGATTTTCGAAGAGGCTGCTTCATACATTCTATGATAACTTTGAAATGACATTTGATTTCGTTAAGCCATATGCTAAAAAATTGCAAATTATACCCGTTTTAAGTCATTCTAATATTATTTTTTAATACAAGCCATATTTTTGGAGTTATTGAGAAACAAATCGTAGAAAAAAGCTTTTTTTTTCAATTATGATTAAAAAACATATATTTAATTTTCAACATTTTTTCATGTATGTATGTATATATGGTATATTCGTCAATGTACCCAAGCCACACCCCAAACCCCACAATTTTCCAATATACCTAATTCTCTTCTATTGAGGTACCATTCCCTTCTAAATTGATGTTCTTATCGCTTTTCTCAGTATATTAAACTGAATAAACACATTGTCAGAGGTTCTCAGTCAGCTTTGTCACTGTAGAAGCTGATCAAATCCGTATGGGTTCGAAGTCATTCCCTTTTGTCCATTTTTTCCACTAAAAATGCCGTAAAAACCATGATGTTAAGTGTTCATAGTTATTTTTAGCACACAATCTATCCATAAATGCATAAAAATCATATATTTAATTTTCAACATTTTTTCATGTATGTATGTATGTATGGTATTTTTTTTTTAAATTTGATTTCTAAAAATTTACAAAAAATAGAAAGCAGCAAATATTTACCAGTTTCACTATTTATTCATAAAGTTGCATATTGTTACGAAGAAGAAAATCCTGAAGAGAAAATTCATCACATCAGGGACTTATTATGAGATTTTAGCTATAAAATTTATTGGTTTGTGTCAAGGCTTAGAAATTGCCATATGAATCAAAGTAAATAGTCCAATTGCTAGATAAGTCCTAATAAGGAATATATATAAATTGATTTCTACTAGATTTTAAATTATTATTTATGTAAATTTTCTACATGCTGTGTGAGACCTGTTAGGTGAAGGAACGATCATGATATGATTTTAGAAAAATGATCTTGGTAGAGGTTAAAGCAAAGCCCTCTGAATTTGATGTGAATGACTTTAAAAAATCATTTAAAAAGTTGGTGGAATTGGACAAGTAGGCGTGGTACTTCCCTTACAAAGTAAATACTGATTTTTGTATATTTTGATAATGGTAATAGCAGAAGTTTCTAAACTAGGTTTACCCAAAGTTGTGAACAATACACATCATCAGCCAGGAACTGGGCGAATTGGATAAGTGGATGTGGCGCCTTTTATTCATACCAAATATTGAATTTCTAACGGTGTTGCCAGTTCAATTCCTTTTTGTGTATTATAATTTTACACCATTGGATTTTACGTAGATAAATCGAAGATATGAGTCTGTTTTGAACATTCGAAACTACTAATAATATGCCATAAAAGATGGTGCATTGCGGTTGGTGAACTGGTTATCATTCGGCTGTCATAAAGCAAAGTCTGTTTAAGCGCAAATAAAAACTGTTATAAAAGCGAATATCAATTTGTTGTATTAAGATAAAGTGCGTAAAAGCTATAGTGCAGTAAATAAAATAAATCTGTAAATCAACAACAAACGTGGTGTTTAAACAAACTCAAACATTTTAAAAAGGTTAAAACGTAACAACATAATAAAAATAAATTAAACCATAATTCATGAAAATCGATTGGTAAATACATATTTTATTCTCTTTTTCATGAATTATGGTTTATTTTATTTCTTTTATATGCAACTCTCTGAATAAATAGTGAAACTGGTAAATATTTGCTGCTTTCTATTTTTTGTGATTTTTTAAAAATCAAAAATATTATGTTTCCAAATAACTCCAATTATTATTATGTTTCTTAACAACTCCAAAAATACGAGTTGTATTAAAAAATTATGTTAGAATAACTTAAAGCCGGTATAATTTGGAATTTTTTAACATATGGCTTAACGAAAACGAAGCAGTCATTGCAAAGTTATCTTAATATGTATGAAGCAGCCTCTTCAAAAATCTCACATTAAAAACAAAAATAATCTAAAAAAACTTATCCATAGAATCTGATATGCTGATAATATTTGAAGTTAGGCGACCATAGCGTATTTAAAAAATATAGTGGTTATCCATGGTCAGAAAATTTATTTCCATTTGTTGTATAGTGTAATCAGCCTTATCGGACACTACCATTCGAAGTTTCTTTATTTTAAATAAACATTTTTAACCCTGCTTTTAGGTAAAATAAACTTTCTGATGTTAGATTAGGGATCATTTTGGTCCATATTGTTTTTTAAAACATTACTTTTAATTATAAAATTTATTTGTAATTCAACCAGCTTGCACGATTATATTGAGTGCTATTTCTGTTATATCTGGGTTATCACTTGTACTCTGTAACTCCGATATTTCAATTTGTAGGTCTTTGGATAAAAATGGTGAATATGAAATAAACGCGATAAATTTCTTTAGAAAATGAAGAACAATCGGTTATGTTTGGAGTAAAAAATTGCACACAATGGAGTTTATCTTATTTACACTGTGTCATAAGAACTGCAGGCGAGAATATCATATCTGCACCTCCGAGGTCAACACAATTTGCCATTTCCAGATATCATGATGTATTTATTGCCTTCTGTTTTGTTATTTTTTTCTCTAATACTAGAAAAAAATAAATAAATGAAAATACAAGCGATATGCGAGAGAATAATTCGCTTCAAAGTAGAAAGATTTTGAAATTTCCACTTTGAGCTCACACATTTCTATATTTATTTTTACAGGTGTTTATCGTACAAAATGGTTTTTTCAATGCACGTTTTACTTACCCTGTTTTCCAAAAAATAATAAGCAACGAAAATGTTTACATGATTTCGATTGCCCTCGCTTCGACGAGACTATGGTAGAGACAAAACAGTAATCAGTTTGTTCTTTTTGCAGATATTTCACTAAGAAGTAAACCTTCATATGTTTTTCAACAGTTACGAAGATATAACTATTGATGAACAGTAGGTGCTTTTTCGTTTTCGTTTCGTCGTTGTCTTTTTAAACAATAAAAGTCCTCAAAATATGCAAAGTATGGTCAAAAATTTTGACTGGCTGTCGATTCTAATTAGGATATGTATTGTTACGTTTTAACCTTTTTAAAACAATTGAGTTCGTTTAAATTGTGTTAAAATAAAAGTAGCACCACTTTTGTTATTGTTACAGTTATATTTTTATTCCACTACACAATAACTTTTATACAGTTATTTATAATAAGCGAATGAATGAACACTTTCAATGAAATTGCTACATTGATTTCATTGTGCAGTATCTCCGAGAAATATACTAAAAATATCATCTGCTAGGAAACGTGGGATGTGGCGGTGTTACAGCAAATATATATATAGGATGGGCCAATTAAGAGTTGAAATTCAAAAATGCAATAAAACAAAAACAGTTTGAAGTTGTCAAATTTATTTTTTGTTGTAAAGTACAATTGTTCCGGTTAGAAAAATTATATTAATTCATTATATGGCTGACGCGGCTGGCCTCAAAATACGATCGTACCAATTTCCAAGAACTTTTATGAGTGTGTGGGGTCGTATCTCGGCAATGACATTACGAATGTTGGCCTTCAAATTCTCAATTATCTCCGGTTTATCGGCCTAACACTCGCCTTTAACGGCGATCCACAGAAAATAGTCCAACGGTATCAAGTCACAGCTCTTGGTGGCCAACTGACTTCACCATTTTGACCAATTAAACGGCCATCAAATGCTTGACGCAATAAATCGATTGTGGCATGAGATGTGTACAACTCCTGTTAAAACCAAACATAGTTCACATCAATGCCATGAAGAGCGGACACAAACAAATCGGTTGTCGTGGTGCGACAGGCTTCACCATTGACCGTAATGGTTGCGCTGTCCTATGAGCCAATGATGCCTTCGCTCCAAAACAGGCACCAACCAGTTGCTCATAGTGGATGCATTGGCTTCTGTATGACCACGTTTGGGTTTTCTGCGCCCCAAATACGGCAATTTTTCCTATTAACGTACCCAAGATGAAAATGAGCTTCATCCGAAAAGATGATTTTTGAAATTGTTTTGATTTTTTTGTAATTGTTTTGGAAATAAATTTCCAATAAATCTCAATGTTGCTCAAGCGTAAATCAATTTACTTCGTTCAGTGGAGATAATATACTGAATTTTGTGACAGAATAGAATGACATAAGTATTGCCTGATTCGAAATAACCGCTGGTTCAAATTTAAACCGATAGATGGCCCACCACATATATGTATTTTTATATACAAATGTATATGCAATATATAACGAAAAATATTTTGCGAAAACTTGATTTTTGCATTTCTTCATAAAAAAATTTATAAATATGAACATACTAAAATGGTCCTTTACCTAAGATTTGTAGCTTTTTATTTTGTTATCTTCCTCTACATCATAGAATACTAAAAACTTCGTAAAAGAAATAATAAAATGAAAAGAAAAAACACCTGAGGTAACGTTTATGTCGCACTATTACGCAGTTAAGGCAAAAAGAAAAATTAAGTCAAAGGGAGCACGGTACTCTTACTTATTAATAGAATGCAACCTTAAGGTCAAAAGTACAAAAAACTACTGAGCTTAGAGCTACAGTGTGTGGGTATATAAAACTCTTCCCATTCAAAGGTATTAGGCTGCGATACTACTACTATTTTAGAATTTTAATAAGTGGTGTTCGTTCATATTACTTAGCTAACGAGGTTTTTCGGGTAAATATTTATTTTATTCGTGAATACTACAACCAAGGTTGCTTAAAAATATTACTAAAAGATTCTTGTATGAAAACAAAATGGAGAGCGTGTCTATCTATTATTTTAAAAAATTGGGCTGTGAGAAATGACTCAAAGATGTCATCAAAGAAGAAGCAACTTCGTATTAAGTTTTCGTTTTTGTTTTTAACTATATAGCCTTAAAATGCTACTTTATTTTGACGCACAGAACTATTTACTTGGTTTTTGAGTTTTTTTTTTCCAATAATTGGATTTTTTTGATTGAATTTTGATATATTTTTTTAGTTCAATAAATAAAATAAATAAAAAAGGTTTAGTAGTGAAATCGAAAAATCAACTCATTGATAAATCATGCGATTATTACAAAATTGTATACTTTTTTTTTAAACAACAGTTCCATAGTAATAAAAAACGCCAGTTTTCTAACAATTGTATGATTTTTTCATGAGTTTCGTTACCAAAAAATCTTATCACTCCGAAAATTGCGAATGGATTTTTAAAACCTTAGACTAATTTTCTTCACATTTAAGTATAGATTCCTAATTAATTCATAAAAAGTACAATGGCAAAATGTGGAAAAAATTGGGTGAGAAATGTGGTTGCTTGAGAAATACACACAGATACCTCAATGTTACTTAAACGAAATACATATCATTAAAAATGTGTACTTCTCTTCTTTGCCTATCCAATAAGAAAATGTAGATCGATTAATATTCCATAGAGTTATTAGGTTATAAGTGCATGAAAGTCCCAAAAAGTTGCTTTTTACCTATAATTCAAGTTTCTAGAGGAGTTTCGAAAATTACAAAAACATATTATTGTTGTACTCTAGCAGAAAGGCCGTATAGTGTCACTTACCAAATATTTTTTTCGTCGCACAGACGAAACTTAATTTCGGTGTATACTATCGCTTTAAGTAATTTCCTCTTTGTGAACACCACTGATTTAAAGCCCAATAAGTGATTTTGTTTTTAGAAATTTGTACCTAACC
Organism: Wohlfahrtia magnifica; assembly: GCA_023159175.1. Taxonomy (NCBI): domain Eukaryota; kingdom Metazoa; phylum Arthropoda; class Insecta; order Diptera; family Sarcophagidae; genus Wohlfahrtia; species Wohlfahrtia magnifica. The sequence goes on along the minus strand of JAKWBJ010000225.1, from coordinate 1,137,810 downwards.
AGACTACTAGTAAACTTATTACATTAAGCAAATATAAAGTTATTTTTTTGAGGTACAATTTAATTTAGAAGGTTATCTAGCCATATATCACTAAGGAAAATCTATACATTTGACAATTTCACCTTACGTACCTATAGAGAGCTTACAATTACCATTTTGGTCTAGAGTATCATTTCACTTTTTATTAGGACAACAAACATATGAAAAGCAATACTTGCTTATTGGGTTACCGGAATAGAAAAATGCAGTAAACGTCTCACATCATCCAAAAAACTAACCGACAGATATCCCTTACAGTGGATAAAGTATCATACTAGAAATAAACAAATAAAAACTAAAATTTTTTATTTCATACACATATTAACACATTTCTGAAAGTTTATTTGTTAGTTTTCATTGAAGAACATCCATACGATAGTTGTATGAATGTTAAGTCAGTCCAGTAGTCAGTATTTGCAGGGATTTCGTATCAGTTTGGTAGTGTGGTGTTTTGATAATTGGTGGCGTGGTTTAGCGTTTGTTGATATTTTGCCCTCAACATTACCGGAGGCTTACTAGTCTAAATAAAACAACAACCAAAATTCATATATGCCAGGATCATCAAATGCAATATAATGTACAAAAAATATATGCCAATATTAACATCACATTACTCTCTCACATACAGTGCTTACCACTTAATATTAGTGTGTATGAGCCAGTAAATATGTAAGCAGTAAATGTCCTTCCCCTACATAAAAATGAAAGGACTTACACACAGATCTTATAATAAATTAATGTGTAAGTAAGTAAGTCAGTGTTTGCTATTCTCAACACAGAAAAGTAAATTTTCAACAATGGCCTTTGACATAACGAAGTTATAATTGTATTGCTGCAAAATTGACCAACAAATAGTCAAACTGACAGACAGAGGTGCATACACATTGTGTTCACATAGTCAGTAGCAAATGACAATGGCCCCAAATGTCAGAATAAATAAATGAATTAAAGTTGGCATACATTTGGGGATACAACATCTGCATCAACTTCAGTTAAAGCTGCTGACCAATTGTAAATGTAAGTGTATATTTGTGTATGTGAGAATGTGTTTGTGAATTTTTATTGGTGTGGGAGACCAGGGGAACAGTGTCAGGCTTTTAACTTTTGAATTCTTTTCTCTTCTACTTTCATGTATCTCTGTTTGTGTGTCTAAGTCTTTAGTTTATTGAACAAAGCATTGACACAATTATCCTTAAAGGGAAATTTAATAAATGCTTACACATACATATAAATCGAATGTGGAGTATGATTTGTAATTTAAATGCTGATTTTTGTTGTGAACAGTATGAACAGAATTATAATTCGTGTGCCATGGCTTACATTTCATTCAAAATTAAATGAAAACAATTATTTAGGAAAATAAATTCTTCAACATAACAAGTAGAATAAAAATGTGGAAGAGTCTTTCACATGAGTCACTGAACTTGTTTACCACCAAGAAAGTTTTGCAAACACCAAAACTTTTTGTAGCCAGGTGGTGCACAGGACTATACAATGAGTGCAACAAAAGTACCAAGTAAAGTGCATTAAATTTTAGGCGAATCATTAAAGATTGGTATGCAACAAAACACATTTTTGTTGGCCAATTCTGGCCGCTCTTTTTTAATTCTTCATTTAAACGTTCGAGATCAAAATAGATGATATATGTCCGTGATGCTGTAGCAGCTCATAATATTTAATTCTTTTCAAGACTCAAGAAACACTCAAAAATCAATCTCGCTTGTCGTAAGAAAAGGTTTTGAATTAATATTTGGGTCAATCGAATTTCTTTGCTTAATTCATATGGCACACTGACGTCAAGCTTCTTTAATTTGCCCAAGTGATTCCAAACTGTAATGTAGTTGATGTTTAGTGCCTCTGCGTATCGGCCTTGCTTCACTAGTTGCTTTATTTCATCCACGTTTTAACGAGCAAGATGCATTAAAAATTTCGGTACGAAACGGTATAGAAAAAAATCGTACACCAAAAAATTTCATTTAACTGGTATAACGTTTGACACGAGCGACGAAATAAATATATGCCTTCACCTAAAATATAACTTGAAATGTCCACAAAGCCACCTAGTGATAAAAACGTCGGATATATTTTAAGATTTGTATGCAAAAAATCTGTAAAGGGTATCCAAATTTGAGGTATCATTCTAATTTTAATAAAAAAAAACTTTTTCTTTAAATATTTAAAATACTTTCACTTTATTACAAATAGGTTTCGGTTAAAAATGAGAAATTATGTCGGTTAAGTAAGCCCCCCACTGACTGACAGGCTCCGAAGCTTTTACCAAAATTATCAAACATGTTTTTCAATAAACTGTGGTCAGTGGTTGATATCTGCTCGGTAATGTTGTTTTTAAGCTCTATAACTGTTATTGGATTATTGATGTACACTTCCGATCTCAAAAAACGCCACAGAAAAAATTTAAAGGTGTCAAATCGCACGATCTTGATGGCCAATCTACTCCCACTCTACGAGAAGTAATGCGATTTTCGAACTTTTCTTTCAAAAGATCCATTGAATCTCTTAATGTGTGACAAGTAGCACCATCCTGTTGAAAGCATATATTCTCTACGTCTAAATCATCAAAAAGCTTCGGATCATCTTCCTGTAGCGATTTACGTTGATCATAATCGCATTTCCATTTTCGTTTTAAAAAAATATGGTCCGCTGATTCCTCCGGACCATAAACCACACCAAACCGTAACTTTTTGTTGATGTAATGGTTGCTCTAAGATAAACCTTGGATTCTCTTCACCCCAGGTGCGGCAATTATGCTTGTTGATATAGCCATTGAACTGGAAATGGTCTTCGTCGGTGAAGATTATTTTGTTTACAAAATTCTTATTTTCTTTTTGTTTTTCGGTGGCCAAAATAACAATCTGCCAACGTGATGCGAGGTAAGTTGGTTTTCATTCATGGGTCAACACTTCTGCTCACAGCTGCTATATTCCTGATTGAAGGATCACTACGTTGATAAATGCTATTTCTGTTATTATGAACGGATCCAGCTTTTTTAAATTTCTCAACCATCAGCTTAATGGCACGAATTGTTGAGGCATTTTCTCTACCGAATTTTATTCTAAATTTCTTAACTGCATTTTGAAAACTTTAGACATTTTAAGAATATGTTTTAGTAATAAAAACACGTTGGTTCTTCGTGTAACGTTGCATATTATCTAACCAGAATGTATGCAGAATCTGAAAATAAAATTATAAGTAGAAAAAAATGGCAGCGAAATTAAAATGATACCTCAATTTTGGACATCCATTAAATTAAAGGAAAGAAAAACCAGATAATTGTTCGACACGCAATATAATTTGCTCCAAGTTTGTTTCCATTTTGTCACTATAACAATTCTGATCGATCCAAAAGCTAGGTTTTCAACATTATATACAAGAATGTCAAGGTAAAGCTAAACTGCCGCTGGAATTACTCGTATCTATGATACAAAAATCCTTCAAACAGGTCAAGAACAATATTCTTGAGAGAAGATATAATTATGAGATAAGACAATAGGTACGGATGCAGTACCAAAATTTGCCAACCTGCTGTAAAGATGGCGGTCGTAGTAAAAAATCTTTAGTAAAAATTGACAGCTGTATAAAACGCAGAAATTTAGAAACACAACCCTATGTAATAGTCAAAGCAATTTCGTAAAATCATGTTTAAAAAAAGCGAAGACTGCTTAAATTGTAGGCAAAGTCAAGACTTCTGTGTTTAAGGATGGGCGTGAAATAGTTCTTAGCAACTATGTTCAAAAAAGAAAACCAATAAATGGCGAATAAATTGCTAACTTATTGCAGCATTAAAGTGATAAAACTTAGCTAAACAGGCTACAGGAAATATAGGGTGTTTATTTAGCGCTTCATAATTTGGAATTAGCAAAACTGCTTTATTCGACAACCGATTTAATAAAGCAACGCTTGCGAACTGTTGAAATTTTTAAAAACAGTTTTCATTAAAATTTTTTGCTCTCAGATGAAGCACTTTTTGGTACTTAAATAAGGAAAATTGTTGAAACAGCATAACGTCCACAGAGAATTACTGCTGGTGCGTTTTAGCAGGGTTGGTAAAAACTTGGGTTTTTAAGCCCAACCCAGTGGGTTTTATTGGGTGTTTTGATGGCATTTATTGGGTTTTTTTGTTTGCACAATTACGCTTTTTTAGTATTTATTACAGTATCAAATTATTCGACTTTTACTTTTGTTTGAGTAAGAAATTAATTGATTTGAAGCTTCTAAAATTGCTCTATTAATCGAATAACTCGAATAGTTAAAAAATTATCAAAAAAAACTTTGGTTTTTTCTTTGGTTTTTCTTTTTTATTTGAAAATGAGGTCGATGTTTTTTTCTTTGGTTTTTCTTTTTTATTTGAAAATGAGGTCGATGTTTTTTTCTTTTGAGTACAGCACTTAGTGGATGAACCCTACTCATGTGGTGCAGTGTGCTGGTACTAGGAAAATAGGTTACGGAAAAGAGGATAGAAACCAGTATGGACGTTGAATTAAATAGACTTTGAAGCACCAGCCCATACATGACAGTTGTATACCATTTTGGTCGGTTATAGTTCTTATATATATTAAGGCGATCAGATGGAGTGAAGTATTTCTTCCACTTAATCTTACTGCTTGAAGGCTTCTTTTGAAACATTAAATATGTAGTCGTCCAACGAATCCACGGTGAATTTTTATGCCCAGTATCTACATTACATATGGACACAAATGACAACAAACTACCACGTTAGAGTGTTAAAAAACAATTTTAGGTCTTGCTTGCATTAAAATCGAGACTGTTCGCACGACCTCACTGGGAGATTTACGCCAGGTCGCTTGTGTGTGTGTCGTTCGTATTTATCCTTATGGCCCGCCTTCGATCAAAACAATATGAATGGCAACTTCTACTGTCTTTTGCGAAAGAGTAGATAGGATTGGAAGTAAAAAGAAGAAAGTCGTAAGGAAATATTAGAAATAGCGTAGGAGAAAAAGCAGATCATTGCAGTGCGATGTTGGTGATAGCAATAAAATTGCATTGAAAAGTTTTTCTGATCTTCTCTTGTCTTGTCCACATACATGAAATTGTCTATTATACTGATACTTTCTGTAAGTAATTTTTGTAATTTTTTAAAATTTGCAATACTTTGTATCGTTTTGTTGAGCTTGTCTAGAATATTCTTTTCGTTTAGAGCCACATCTTCTTCTTCTTAAAGATCATCATCTGGTACATTTTGGTCAGGTTCAATATTAAACAATCGATTGCACGATTTGATTTCAAACTCTTTTGTTTTGCGGAATTCACTTCTGCTCTGAGAGCAAGCTCGAATAATTCACACAAATTGTTCGAGTTATTTGTCAGTCGAAATTTGCTATTTTCATTATTCAATCAAAAAATGACCAAATATTCTGAGATTAATCGAGTGGATACTCTGGTATTTACAATGCAATATTTCACGCTGGTGGGATCAAGGCGGCATTGGGTACTATGGCTGCTGAAAATCGGTGATGGGAGCAGGCTGCAATTGCTTTGTTTAAACCGTGTATTGTAAGTAAAACTATCGAAATATAAAGAGAGACACATAAAAATTTTAATTTGCATGACAGGGGTCGGTCTCACTTCGCAAAAGTTAGAAAGTTAGAATTTCCAAGCAATGTTCCTTCTGACTATGGGCTATTTCGATGGATACTATATCTTTTGGCATGTCACCGAATTCCATTTCTTTGCAGAAATATAAAATCGGCTCCAAAATGAGTCGCCTCAAAGGACGAGAAGATTTTCTGAGACGGTGTTCGTATATTGGTTCATAGGTGAGAAAAGATGTACACAGCGATTTGATAAGTTTTTATTTCTATTAACTTGTTAATTCATTTTCTTTTTGAGCTAAAAAAACGGACCTAATTAATTTGTAAATTTTAGTTATAAAAACTATGAAAATCTTTAAATAAAAAAACCCACCCGGATTTTGTAACATATAAAACCTAATAAAACCCCTGTAGGTTTAATTGGGTTACCCAGTGGGTTTCAAACCCTGCGTTTTAAGACTGGCGGAGTCATTGCTCCATATGTCTTCAAAAACGATGATGGTCAGAATGTTACTGTCAATGATGAACGATATAGGAACATGATTAGAAATGTTTTTTACCTCAATTAGCTGGCGTTAATCTTGCTGACATGTGGTTCGAACAGGATGGAAGCACATGCCACACAGCGCACTCTTCAATTGACTTACTCAAAGAAACTTTTGATAAAAGGGTGATTTCACGTAATGGTCCAATATATTGGCTCCAAGATCGTGTGATTTAACCACATTGGATTATTATAGTTGGGGTTATGAAAAGTCACTTGTCTACGTCGATAAAACAGAGATGAACAGCTAGAAACCAACATTCGCAGAGTTATTGCCGGAATACGGCCAATGTTGTAGTGAAAAGACACATGGCCGAAATCATACTGCAACATTAATGTCATAAAATTTTCTATCCAACAAAGCCCGTTTCGTTGATATTAAAAAAATATTTCTTTTTTATTACGATTTAAACCTCTGCAACTGCAAAAAGAAATATCCGATATGCGATAGCGCTTCAAAAAAAAAAAAAAAAAAAAACTTTAAAATGTTTTAAACGAATATCTTTCATATCCGGTTTATATTTTTGTTTAATAAATTAATATTAAAAAGTAAGAGAAAACATATTTTCTTTTGTCATGAACATTTTCAAAATCACTTGTAATACTAAATGAGCAATTGTTATCCAGATAAAACGTGCACTGAATGGAAATCAGCAAAAAACACATGAAAACAATTACAGTGGGAAGAAAATAATAAAAAAAGAAAATATCATCATCTATACAAATATAATGATTTTTTTATTTGCCTCGAACTGATTTGAAAATATAAGTGACAATAAAAATAAATATAAAAATAAAAGAAAAACCTTTATTCACCTGACAATTGAATTGTTAGAAGAATATACGACCGACTCGACCACTGCCACTTTAAACATTTCAAATAAAAACTGTTGAGTGTCTTGTCAAACAGGGGAATTTTATGAAAACTCGAATGAAGAGTGGAAGGAAAATAAAAGAAATACAAAAATATAATGTCCAGAAGGTAACACAACAATAACATGGCCAACATCCAGAACAATTATTTTGTGACAACGAATAAAAAGCCGGACAACAATTCAACATTAAAATGAAATTTAAGAATTGTTGTTGTTGTTGTTGTTGTTGTTGTTGTTGTTGTTGTCTTTCTTTGATATGACAGTAATAGCTAAAACAATAATAATGTTGTGGACTGTAATAATGCTGACGACGATGATGACAACAGCAATGATGATGTTGATGACAATGGAGTTTATAATAAAGCAATGCCAGCAATGACAATTATTCAACTGGTAGCAGGTAGTATGAGCCATGTGTTGCAGGGATTAGCAATTATGGGTGTTTGTGTATGTAAATATAAGGTTGTTGTGATGTAACTTAGTGTTGCAGCATTGATTTTTTCATTTATATAAATGCTATACAACCAACAACACTAAGAGCAGTAAAAGCAGCAGTAGTAATAGCTATACAACTCAGCAAATGAATGCACAGCAACAATTGAAATATCAGGATAAAATGATAAAGATAGTAATGGGAAAACATTGTTAGTCTCTAAAGCTGTTGTTGTTGTTGTTACTCTGTATTATTGTTAGCCTTTGGCTGGTGGAACTGGCGTTGGTGCAACAGAAAACTAATAAAAACAACAACAATGCAAACAAACAAACAAACAGCAGTTGAATGAATAAATAAAAAAAACAAACCAGTTGGAATACTGTATGGAATTGTTGCAACACTACTAACAATACATTTACAAATACTGGCGCTCGACCATTTTCACTACTGCATCTTGAGGTCTTAATGAAAATCTATGCAAGTGTGTGTGCATATTTGTATGTCCTGCCAGTAGTGGCATGTCTTTGTTTAAATAATTTAATTTAATGCAGCATTCGGTTGAACAGAATTTATTTAAATTGGTCTCTTAGACTTACTTAAACCCGGAATAAAAAATATTTTATTTGACTTTTCTATAGTGCCAGTCCAAAAACAAAACAGGATAATGTGGCAGTAGAGAGGATGTTGTGACGTGAATGAATGCAGATGAAGCTGATGACTTTAGAGCAATTTACAGTTGACTGAATGTCAATGACACTAACAACAGCAGCTCGGGCAGCAGCTGTTGGGAATAACTGCATTTTAATTTGTTGACGCTTGACACTATGAACTTTAAAAAGAAACACGAAAACAATTGTTGGAGGACTAATATATTGTTTGAGTTTAAGAGCTGCCACAGTGGAAGCGCTTGATAATGACAGAACTAATTTAAAGCTATTTTTATCCAGAACAAATATCATTAAGAATGCCGGAGTTAGATATCCAGCACTAGGAAACAAAAATCAAATGGTTCCATTTTAAAGCATATGACTTCTATAAAACATCTTTGGCTTGTTTCAGTTTCTGTCTTTCAACTCAGCAGGTGATCGTTCGACTGTAGCAATATTTAGTTGCCTCGAAACAGCGATCTCTCTGAATTTAGTGTGGTTGGAAAGAATCTTCGCTGTTTATTACAGATTCCTTCCTTTTTTTTTATTTTTTCTCAAGATTAAGGTTAGTGAACCCGCAAATCATCAACCATATGAAAGGCGATCTGTATAAAGATTTCAACGTTAGCAAGTTTTCTGTAACAAATAGTAAAAGCAGTGGTTGCTTTCAGTGTTCATCGAAAAGTCAAATAATTCTATTCATGACGAGAGGATCCATCTAATTCTTTTAATCCTTTCATGCATTTGTTGTTTGTATACAACATCACTATTTGAAAGCACATTTCTCATGTCTAAAATAAAATTCTATGCCTTAAGATTAGTTTTGCTCCTAACTTAGCTGAAGTAAAAAATTTTTGTGTTTCCTATTCTAATTTTCGTTCGGTTAAGTCTGCTAATTTTTTCGATATTTATTTTGTAAGAAAATAAGTGTCTAACTTTTTTATAAAATCTTACGACAATTCAGTAAACATTTTTTTCCAGATACAATAGTCTATAAACAAGTGAAATACAACACAAGAGTATAAACATTTTAACCAGACGACTTTTTGGGACAATAATTTAACTGTTGTACGTATATATACAACAATGCGCATGAAAGGTGAATTTCCTTTAATATTTTGTAATGCATTTTTTAAAACTTTTGTATTCCTCTTCACCACTTTAGCTACTGTTTTGTACATTTGCTCAACTATGCAAAAGTGTTTAGAGTGATCTCAGAGTACTAACAGGTCTATTTACTGGGAGCTGTGGTCTCAGATACCATCAGTTTTTTGGGAAAAGTTGAGGATGATCGGTTCTGCATGAGCTGTGCTGAAATATCTAACATGTACTGTGTGAGTCTCAAGTTATCTTTGTTCAGAAAATTAGGTTCCTGTGGGATACTGTGCTGACTCCGAAAGATATATTTTTTGTCTCACCAAATATGATTACTGGCTTAATTCACAGCGTCAATTTAATGTATTGAACTTGGGTAGCTACACAAAAAGTCTTTGGGGAGCGGTGAATTTTGGCCATAAACAACATTAACAAGAGAAATGGAACACATTTTTGAGTTTGATTCGCATAATTCTTTTGAGGCAGAACCTGAAATACCATAATACCATAAAAATTACTACTAACGAGACGAGAATTTCTGATGTTTTTAAAGAATTACAGAAATCAGGGCTTAGAGTTAGAGGCAATAGTTATGGCAACATACCCACCATTAGGAAAGCAGTAGATCTACTGAGCAAACTATAGACCGGAGGGGGTAAAAAAGATCCCATAGTTCGCAGTGTCCTGCCATAGTGCCTGGTCAGGAGGATAATAACAAAAATGGTTAATGCTATTGAAGACGATGTAAATGTATAAACCCCTTGAAATACTTCAGAATAAAAAAAATAAAAAAAAAACTATAAAAAAAACTATAAAAAAAACTAAAAAACTATATAAATCTCTAATATTCTTCAAATAAAAAAACTTGGTCTTTTTATTCCGTTTATGCGCCATGTTGTATGTGTAAAACTTTTTCTAAAGACAACGCTTCGAATATAAGTTGAACTTTTGTTAGTTTTTACCTTATTTGCCCCAAATATAGTCAGAAACAATATATCCAGTTTTCTCAGAGATCTCTCTGTAAGAACAATTGTAGATGGCATCTAATTGAACGAGTTTATAGTTAATTCAGGGCTATCGCAGTGTTCTATTCTATCTCCTATTTTATTGTTAATATTTTATAACGACTTGCACTTCCTACCAAGTGTACCGGCATGAAATGAGCGTTAAGATACAAACGTCTCCATAGGGAACATTTATTGTGAACGAGCCTTAATTTTTTTTTTGTGTTGGCAATGACATCTATCAAATATATTGAATATACATCATATCAGTGAACAAAAAAAGATATCACGTTTTTCACCGTGTTAAAGATGGTGAGTTTTGTACCAGACAGTAATGAGTTGTGAAAAACCAAAAGAGCGCTTGTGAAATTTTGCTTCAAAGATACTATAGAAAATCAGTGTTGCAGCGAATTGTTAATTACAGTGAAAAAGGAATCAAAATGGAAAAGATCCGGGACAACCATTAACTTCAGCTGCATAACCAGATCGATTCGGCAGGAAAATAATAATGTGTATCCGGTGGGACCGGAAAAGCGTGGTGTACTCCCAGCTGATGAAACCATTAGAACAGATCTCTACCGACAATGAATGATCAACTTAAATCATGTATTGATCGAAAAACGACCAGAATGGGCTACAAAACACGGGAAGTTAATCTTTGAAACTTGACAATGCACCTAAACACAAAGCATAACCGGTTCAGGATACAATCAAATCATTAGGCTGAAAACTGATACTCCATCAGCCGTAATCAACAGACTTGGCTTCTTCCGACTACTACAGGGAGGACAAATTTGAGGCTAAGAAGTAAATTGGCTGTCAAATGTTGAAAGTCAAGAATTTAGCTGTCAACTCTTTCCACTTATTTAGTAAAAAAGTGGGAAATTTTAACTATCGAACGCTATACTCTCGAACAAAGAATTTTAGTTGTGAAAATTTACTATCAAAATGGTGAAAATTTTACTGTATCACTTCGTAAAATTCGAGCAGCTTTTTCTCGTAATCAAGCTCCTTCTGAGACCGCTGTACGTAATTTAATCGCTAAATTCGATGCTTTGGCACTGTTGCTGACAATGAATCAAAACAATACTCTCGTAGTGGTCGTAGTGATGCAAATATAACCTCTGTACAGCAAAGTGTTGTGAATGAGCCTGGAACATTATCTCGTCGACGTTCGCAACAGTTGGGCATCACCAGGGGAACTTTGCGCAATATTTTGCATAAAGATCTTCATCCTCAAGCTTGTAAAGTTTATCTCGTTCACGAATTAAAGCCAGCCGACCGTTGTTTGTGAAAAACTTAACGAAAACAAAGAATTTTTCAACAAAATCATCTTTAGTGATGAGGCCCATTTTCAATTAGTCGGTTATGTAAACAAACAAAATTGTCGCATATGGGGCTCACAAACTCCACAAGCAGTTTTCGGAAAACCATTACATCTAGAGAAAGTGACCGTAAGGTGAGGTTTTGGATTAAGTGCCACAAACCTCACAACCAGCCAAACAATTTAGCTTGGCATGAGAAATTTCCCGGTCGCGTAATTTCTCAATTTGACGATGTCAATTGGACGCCTCGTTCTTGTGATTTAACGCCACTGCATTTTTTCTCTGGGACCATTTATAAGACCGTGCTTAACTGACAAAACCACAAACAACTGACACTCTAAAAAATAAAATTCGGCGCTGCATGAACGAGATAAGCGATGCTTTGTTGCAAAATGAGTTTCAAAATTTTGTGAAAAGAGTGGACACTTGCCCGACGTCATATTAGTTCCCATATTTCTATTTTATATTGGTATGAATAAAACTGAATTTGGCAAAAAAAATATGTTTTTAAGCCAATTTACTTCCTAACCTCGAATATGCCCAACCTTTATTTTCTTTCAGCGATGGGCAACGCATTGGCTGAGCAACACTTTGCTTCCAACGTGGACGTCGAAAATTGGTTGACTAACTGATTTTCTTCAAAAGACGAACAGTTTTATTGGCGTGGAATCCACAAATTGCCTGAAAGATGGGAAATATGGTGTGCCGTTGTTGTATGGCACAACCAGAACTTCCACGGCAGGCCAGATCATCTGAAAAAAAGTTTTTTCAACAGGGGTGTCACCTCACATTAGCTAGAAACTGGTTATGAGTTATTGCTATTATTGGAAACTTCTCTAATCTATTTGGCGTTCGGAGCCGGCATTAGGTCCCTTTCAATGAGTCTAAAAATAGAATCGGCTGCAGCTCATTGACCAAGAGAAGACTTCGTGTTCCTTCATCGAATGTTATGGGAATTAGTAATATATAATATATGGAAAAATTGTGTGCCAGCCATGGCTAATACTTTTAATGAAATATTTTTTTACTTTCCCATTAAAAATTATTGTATTATTTTCACAAAAAACACTTATTTCATACTTCTACACCTGGTAGTTTTAATTCCATCTACCATTTTGAAATGCATCGATTTACGCTTGAGCAACTTAGGGATTTATTGGAATTTTATCATCATTTAAAATCATCTTTTCGGATGAAGCTCATTTTCATCTTGGTGGGTACGTTAATAAGCTGAATTGCGATATTTGGGGCTCAGAAAACCCAAACGTGGTCTTATAGAAGTGGTTTGGTGCGGCTTATGGAGCGGAGGTATCATTGGCCCATATTTCATATGATAACCGATTTTTTATTTTTTTTGGCCGATCTTCATGGTATTGATGTAAAAGATGTTTGATTTCAACAGGATGGTATAACTTGCCACAATCGATTTATTAGCCGAAAATGTGATGTCAGTTGGCCACCAAGAAGTTGAGATTTGAAGCCGTTGTTCTATTTTCTGTGGGGCGCCGTTATAGACAAAATTGGTTCGATCGAGTGGAGTACTGTGCGAACAGACGTGACAGCCATATGAATGCAATAATATTTCATTTCTAACCGGAACAATTGTACTTCACAACAGAAATATAAATTTGACCAAATTTCAAACCGTTTATGTTTTACTGCATTTTTAAATTTAAACTTTTAAATCGGCCACCCTATACTATCTGATCTTCTTAATATTTAAAAGACCTTTTTTCCCCGTAAAATGGTATGAGCCACTGCTTAAAAGTCTATTTTAGTACTTCTCGACATCATTTTAGAAAGAGCGAAGGCGCTTATTCATTAATGATGCTTGAGTATCCAGCTTTATCGATCAACTGGAGCACCGTCGCAATGTGCAGTGTTTTTGATTTACTATAGCGGATTGTTAAATAAAGGAATTGATTCGTAGTAAGCGCATATTTCTACGTAAGTTCGTATTTGACGTAGAATTCACCTGTTTGTGGTCGATTGTTTAGTGAGTCACAGGACGCATAGCAAAGAGAATTCTTTAGCCGTAACGTTCGTGTGTGGAACAGTATTTCCGCAAACATTTTCCTGTCATAAACTCTCCTCTTTTTATCAACATTTTTTCTAGTCCCAGAGTGAGAGTTGGACTCAATAAGAAAGAAGAAGCTTGGTCTCTTGTGAGATGAATTAATGCAAACAATTTTGATCAGAAAATAGTTACGATACAGGTCATCACAGACGATGGAAAATGGTTAAAATCATGGTTGGCAAAAACCCGGGTTTCTTTTTAAACCAAACCCACCGGTTTTTTTTGGGTTTTATAATTGCTTCCAAATTTCTACACTTTTGGTTTATTAGTACAATTGCATCTTAGGTAATAAAATTAAGATGCAATTTTGCAGTCTTGGTCGGATCAAGGCGGCATTGTGTACTATGAGCTGTTAAAACTCAGTCATCGGAGCAGACTGCAATTACTTCGTTTTAATCGTGCATTATGAGAAAGACGGCCGGAATATAACTACAGACAGATAAAGCTCTCCTTTTGCCCGGTCTCACGCTGCTAAAGTTGCGAAATGCGAAAAATGCCACAACCACCGTATTCTCTAAACATTGATCCTTCCGACTATTGGCTGTTTCGATGGATACAATATCTTTTGGCATGTCACTAAATCACTTCTTTTGAATACATATAAAATCGGCTTCAAAGTGGATCGACTCAAAAGACGAGAAGTTTTTCTGAGACGGAATTCGGACATTGGCTCAGAGGTGTGGAAAAGATGTAAGCAGTGATTTGATAAATTTTTATTTTGAAAAATTGTTTAATACATTATCCTCTTCCCTATACTTAAATTTTGATTAATTTTTTTGTAAATAAACTACGAAAACCTTCGGAACAAAAACTCTAAGGACTGAATTGAAGTGACTGGAAAGTAAATATCTATTTTGTGCTGCTTAAGCCGGGTAAAGGTAAGATTACTGCTCACAACGCAAGAGTTTGAGCTAAGCGACCCAGAAAGCGATTTCAGAATTAGTCAACAGAAAAGGTGTTGTGTTCCATTATGACAAGCCACCAGGCATATCTAAAATTACCCGTAAAAAATTTTCCGCTCTTGGCTGGAGAGTCTTGATGTAAGTACATACTATATAGCATCGAATATATATTGTCAGAAAACCATTCATGAAGTATCTGCCAAATTTTTCTTTTGCAATTTTATTCAAATTGAATCCTGAGCTAATAATTTCTAAATATTTGCTGCACTTAATTGGTCCAACTAAAGTCGGACGAAATCATAAGCTCATGAGAATAATTTGACATTGTTTTCGCTCTTTTCTGTATGAGGTGCTCGGTGTCTCTTCTCAATCGGATGGGCCACCATCATTCAAGATTGCACGAGCTAGTGGGTTCAGGTAGATTTTTTCAAATACGTCTCAGCATATCTTGCGAGTTCCTCCCTAATTACTCGGACCTTTAGATAAAAAATTGTAAAAAATTTACTAGACGCAGAGCCCCAAAAAATCATTTGACCGAATTTTTCTTGTCAATTAATTACATAGATTCTAGAGCAATAGAATTATGAAGCTTCCGCAAAAAAAAGCTTACAATCCTAAATCATAATAGCAAATACGTAATTAATTGAAATTGATTTTCAATAATTAAAATTTGTTTTCGAAAATTTATAAAAGAAAAATCGCATATACTTTTTATATGACATGTCGTATACCTCCTTACCGTTCTTGCTTTTCTTGTACGTAGAGCTTCAATTTCACTTTACCTTGAAATTCTCATTAACTCAAATGGAAACTTAACTGCTTTTAATTTTTTCCAACTAAAACAACAAGAGCCGTAAAATAAAAACGAAAAAAAGAACAATAATTATCAAAATGTTTAACTTTGTCAAACTATTTCTCGACAAATAAAAAAAAAACAGTTTTTCATAATTTCTTTCATTTTGTTTTGTTTTGTTTAATTAAGGAAACTTAAGTATTTTTTTTCTATTTATTTTATCGTCTTCTCTCAAGTGCAATAGAAGTTGGTTTTGCTTTTCTTTTAACTACAGCGTAGAATGTGGGTATTATAGGTGCTTCGTATTATAAGTAACACTAGGAAGCGTCTTAAGTTGGGAGTTTTATAGACGAAAACATAAAAAAAACAATTTCTTTTCTAAATGAAGTGAATGCCGCTTAAGCGTTGGTATTCTTTGGCATTTTAGTAATGTCGCCCTTAAGAACAGCTCATACACCAAATTGTGAATTAGTTTTGGTTTCTTTACCACTTTCATTTGTTTTTGTTGCTTTGCTTTTAGTTGTTCCTTTAGAAATTGTTGAAACTGCTGCTGTTTTTACTGCTGCTGCTACTGCTACTGCTACTGCTACTGCTGCTGCTGTTGATTACTTTTGGCCTGCAGTTAAAAATTAAACAAAAAATTTTGTTTTGTTTTTTTTTTTTTTTTTTTGTTTTAGAAAAAGTATGCAAGACAAACATTACAAAAGTGAATTTTTTGCACTTTGACATCGTATTTGTTTTCACTCGTTGTTTGGCTTTCTTTATACAGAACAACAACTAACGAACATTAAAAAATTAACTTTCATTTAAACTTTTGTGAACAACAAACAAAACTTT
This sequence comes from Wohlfahrtia magnifica, assembly GCA_023159175.1. NCBI lineage: Eukaryota > Metazoa > Arthropoda > Insecta > Diptera > Sarcophagidae > Wohlfahrtia > Wohlfahrtia magnifica. The sequence continues at coordinate 1,121,669 of JAKWBJ010000225.1, read as the reverse complement.
ACGACAACGACAACAAATTGCAATCTTTTTCCGGCTTGTCCCGGGGTAGCAAAAAACCAAAATACTTGGATTTTATACTCGTAATTATATGCTCTCATATGAGTGCATATATTTGATATGAATGTGTTCTCTGTATGTTATTGCAAAAACTTGTATTCTTATGATGTCTGTACAGTAAAATGTGTTTTTTTTTTAAGTTAAAATGAAAAGCTTTATTTACAGAATAGATCAGCAACATGTTAAAGTTTACTTAATTATCTTTACTCCGGAGCCATATTAATTATTTACTTGAAACGCGTGTTCCTATCAAAACTAGCCGGTTAAGAGCCCTCTAGAAAACTTAATTCAGTAATGCGATAAGATCTTTAATTAAAGAACGGAATGCTGCCTATGGATGGAATAAGTTTAAGGTTGATGATCTTAGAATTATCTATTGGTCTGCTCGCAGAGCTGTTACATATAGAATTAAAGTTGCGGAATCGTTGTGTTATCAAAGAAAATATTCATCAACTATTGACTGTAAGTCCAAATGGAATTAGTTAAAACTTGGTTAGAAAATAGGTTTAGGAGAGCAGAATACTCCACTATATGACCGCGATATTGGCTGTGATTCTTTAAATAATAAATTTGTAAATATGAGCAGCGGAAAATGCCTATGCTGAACTTTGTCATATTGCAACGGAATATTCGTTGAGCCTCCGCTGCGTTAGCTTAGTCGAGGTTCTTCAAAATATTTCGGCAGTTAAATCAAATGGTATTCATTTGGACAACATTAGTTCTTTAATTTTGCTTCCCTATATTACCCACCTATGTAACTCTATTTTTATTCAATCAACTTTTTCTGAGGTGTGGAAAAGGTTGAAAATTGTCCCTATTCCTAAAGACTAAAGGCGAGTTGCTATACTCTCATTTTTATTGAAAGTATTTGAAAAATTAATGGGCAAACAGCGTTTAAAATTTTTATCAAATAAGCAATCTGGTCTTATAAACGCTAAGAGCTGTATAACTGCACTTGTAGATGGTTTTTCTTATTTTTTTTTTTTTTGGACTACAGTAAGGCCTTTGACATAGTAACATAGATCATACGATTCTTATAACTAAGCTCCGGAAATTAATTGATTTTTCTGAAACTGCATGTTGTATCGTATCTCGTATCCTCTTATCATATTATCTAATCCATTGTTGTGAGATCCACATGTTTTCTGATGATGTGCAACTATACAAATGCATTGATATCGTTGATGCTACAAGTTGCATCAATATCATCAATAGTGATTTGGATAACATTAACAAGTGGGCAAATGCTAACGGATTATGTATTAATTCACCAAAATCTAAGTGCATGGTAGTAAGAAGAACGGACAGGACTGATAATTTTTTTAATTCAATTATATTATTGAGACTGTAACTTCGGCTTCCAATTTGTGTATTACATTTTATAAAAAACTCACATGGACGAATCACATCAACGTCGCAGTAGGAAAAATATACGGTATGCTTCGTAACCTTTGGTCTGTCTAAGATTCTACTTTACATGTCAATCGAATACTATTGGCAACAGCTTATCTAATTCCAACTCTTAACGCTTGTTTTTTTTAACAGTTATACGAGTTAAAAAAAAACAAAAAAATTTATTTTAAGTGTCAATGAAACGGGCTTTGTTAGATAGAAAATTTTGGATTTTTTTATAATTTCGTCCATGTGGCCTTCACGGCGTATGCGCCTAAGTGGCAATCTGGAATTCAAATATTTCGCAGTATATGCGGCCGTATTTCGCCAATAACTCTTCGAATGTTCGTTCCCAGGTATTCAGGTTTCTCTGGCTTATCGACGTAAACAAGTGACTTAACAAAATCCCTAAGAATATAATCCAATAGGGTTAAATCACTCGATCTTGGTCGATCTCGATCTACAATATTTTAACAGAATTTGGTGACGTCCCAAACATCACGTCAGTCATTATAGAATTTAATTTTTATCGATAATATTAGTTCACTAACTGGGCCTATTTTTACACTTTTAAAGTCTTTTGATGGCTTTCGTTGGAACTCTTGAACCAATGAAAGTCGGTTTAATGCAATTACATAAAAAGACCAACTTCTTGCTTGTTTTTTTGAACGAATTGCCATCAAATTCAAAGTTAGCATTTCAATGAAATTATAATAATCAGAGAGAAAGCTAATTTCATCTTCTTTGCAATATTCATCTTCTTTGCAATATGCAACCATAGCGTTAAAACTATCTTTACTTTTATGATTGTCTGTAATATAACGTTTTTTTTTTTTTTCTAAAAATTTCATTTTCGCTTTCCTTTTGCTGTAAGGAAATGTTGTTTTTAATTGTTTTTGTTTCTTTTTTCTCAAAGAGTCCTTAACTTGATTCTTAACTGTTATGTACTTGTCTTGTGTAGTTTCTTTTATTTTATATACTATATATGGTTTTTTGTTGTTGTTTGTATTCATTATACCTTTTCTTAACTTCTAATGAAATAAATTGCAATACAGCTGCAGTACTTTTAGGCACAAAAACTAAAACTACAATATCAAAAGGAAAACTAACAACTACTAACAGACATCTTAAAAAACACTTGAACCCTGTATTACTCAAAACCAAAGCATTTGCAATGAACGTATAAGCAAAAGCAAAAACAAATAAAAAACAAACGGCAGCTCATTATGACGGTGCTTAAGGACACCATTAGTGGTGGTTGTGGTGCATACTCTCATAAAAGGATATTAAATTTTTGAGATTTTTTCTTCTACACCCACTATACCTCAAGGCAAAAGAAAAGAAAACGTCTCTTAGTAGTTGTAGTAGCACAGTTTTTTACTTTCATTATTATTTTCTTATTTTAAAAGCAAATAAAGCAGTATAAACGCAATTAAATTAATGTTTTTATTTCTATTTTTAATAAATAAATAAAAACTATTTGCGACACTCTATTCGAATTGTTTATTATTTGTTTTTAATGTTTAGAAATGGTAAAAACCAAACGATTAGAAAAACAGAAAAATAATAGACGAACGTGTTTTAAAATAATGTTCAGTTTAAATGAATGCAATAAGCCTGTTGTATTACTTGTAGTCGTACTCATAATGAAATAAAAAATTTACAAATTGCATTACCACGCAACTTAAACGTACATTGTTGTGCATTTTATTGAAAATTTTCAATGAATTTTCATTTAAAAATCCCAATAAAAAATAATAAACTTTTTACATAAAATATTTGGAGTGCTGAAGTGTATGTACATGATTCTGTGTGTGTGCGTATTTGTGTCAACAAATATAAACACGAATACAAAGGCAAAGTAAAAATTGCAAAAAAAAAAAAAAACAGAGAGAATCGTAGGAGTTCATACATTAAAAGAAAATTTAAAATACTTGCCTCAGTACCGTGCAGTCTCAGTACCGTGCAGTCTATAAGGGCGAAGGTTGTGCGTACGATTCCCACTAAAGACTGGACTGCAACACTACAACAAGCATAAAGTCTAAGTCACTACTAGGGAGATCGTTTATTCGACCAGTTTTCGAATAATTCGAAATGTAGCATTTTTAAAAAACCGTTTTTCGATTAATAATAATTCAAATAACCGGTTAATTGGTTCTTTTCTATAAATAAAATTGTTCCTAATTCTTGAAGCGCAAAGCTGGAACACGTTGTTTCAAAAATAAGCAGAAGCTGATAGAGAGCTTAAAATTAAAGTGGCAATCAATACTAACAAAAATTCTAACAAATCTCATAAAAACTATGCAAAACGGTGTGCGGAGGCCATAAAAAACAAAGTTTATTACACAAAGTACTGAAAAATGCTTAAGTTTCGAACAGCTACTCAAGCAGCTATTTCGTTTTTGCTGTATTACTTGGTAGAGAATAGAATTAAAGGTTTGTTATTGTAGTTATAATTTAGGTGCCTAAGATAACAAAAATTAAATGTTGTAATTGCCTCCACAAGAAAATTTGCTTAGATTTCGAGCAGCACTGTATGTAAATTTATGCAGCACCTATTTAGTAGTGTATGTTGTTCTGCGGTAGGTAAGGTAAGACACCCACCTTCCAACCAAGAAGTCGTCGGTTCAATCCTAGGCCACACCATCTGACAATTTTCAACAGCGATATCAGCTCACAACATTACTGGCGACTGGTTATGTGTATTTACGCTGTTAAAAACTTCCCTAACTTATATATCTGCCGTTCGGAACCAGCGTTTATATATAAAAATTAATATTTATTTACAAGAGATGAGAAAAGTTTATTTTTGCTTTCGATCTTTTTCGATCTACCTTGGTCTTCACGTTGTTTGTGAGACGTCCAAGGTTGTCATATATACAAAAATTAAATTTACAATTAATTTTACACGAATAGTTAAACGATGAGCATATTTACAATAAAAAATATATAAACATATAAAAATTGTTCGTGTTAAATTAACCGGATTTTGAAAAAAATGTATTCGACAAATCCAAAATAACCGGTTAAAATAATAATAACAGTCCGATCTCCCTAGTCATTACACACACAACAATTAGAATATAATTTGTTATTTTTTTATTATATAGGGTAGGATAGGAGGTAGTTGCAGCCTCGTTAAATCAAGGTACATTTAAGCATTCTTAGCGGCCCGCTGTGATACAAAACTCAGTGTTGGCCCTCTACTACTCACCAGAATACAGACTAGCAGGTCCTGACGATCAACCAGATGCACCACATAGAAGCAAAATTTCTTAAATTCAGTCGGAAACCAGCCCGACAGTCTAATGAACCTGGCTATAGACCTGATGTTAAGGGCGATAGTGAGAAGTCTCTGCCGAAACAGACACTGGTAGATAAAGCGAGCCACGCTCTCCTATTCTTCCACCGACCCACATCATCGACAAAAGTTATTCGAAACTCAGCGTAGCTTTTGTGCGTGCCTACCCATAACACAATAACCAGAGGATATTCTCTGACGGCCCAGTTTAAACAGTTGGTTGGTATACTTCATATACAACCTGGGCCAGGTGAGTCTAGCAATATAGCAAGAATCCACCTCTGCCCAGGCTCTGACAGCGTCCAGTAAGTACTTCCGCATAATGGATAGCTTGACGAAGGAGAAGTGCACACACCCTCGTGTGTAGATGAATGTCCGGAAGGAGTGTAACCGCTCTACCTAGTTTATTAGTTGCCCGAAATGTTCTTGGGACCTAGAACCCAAATGAGGTGAATACCAAATAGACGTGATAGTATTCCAAGGGAATCACAACAGTCCCTGACCAGCCTAGAGCTAAAGGTCTGGATATCAGAAATGATAAAAATGGTATTGGTAGAAGCCCTATTACTCCGGATTCACTCCGCACCATGATAAATAGCCATTACTTCAGCCTAAAATACACTGAAGTAGAAACACTGGGAGGCAGAGAGATATCCGATCGTGTTCTCAAGTTTAGAACCATCTATATAGACCTTCACCGATTCACCGGAGATGAGAGTGACAGAAGCCCAATCATCCCTACTAAAAATCACGATATGGAATTCTCTATAGAGTTCAGGTCCAGTTGAGACATAGTCGATATCACGCACTACCAAGATTTCCTCAGATAGAATAGGAGTGTTCTAAAGAAAATAGAAGTGCTCGAAAAAGGGCGTGCAATCTCACCGCCATAAGTTTACCCAGTCGCTTGGTGAGTATCCCGGATGGAAACAAGCCAAGGAAAGAAAAAGGGCCTTTATAGGGGTGGTATGTAACGCACTTGTGATCTGGATTGGTAAACATGAATCACGATACTCTGTCGGAAGGTAGTGGTGTTTATACCCGCACACCAAGTCAATAGTCTTTACCTAAGATTCTTATTTAAATCACAACCACCACATATACTCTTCAAAGCGTTGAACCCTTAACACTTTCGTGCTGTTCGATAAAAGATGTTGCTTTCTACCAAGATGTGATAGGACAATAAGGATCTACCCGAATTAAAGGGGCCAGTTGTAAGATGGAACTAACCAAGTCAAAAAACAAGCATTTTAAGTGATACAAGTTCTACCAAGAAAGCCAATGTTTCAACAAAACATCTCATAAAATTCTTAAAGAAGTGAAGAAAATAACAACAAGAAAGTTGATAAAAACGTCAATATCTGTGTTAGCTTGAGTTTTGGTGTTTTGGGAAACGAGTCTGCTGATGAACTAGCAGTGGGAGCCGAACAGTACTGTGGTATCAGCTGCTCCACGGCCAGGCGAAAAATCAGCAAATGGGAGCATGGTTTACGCTCGTCATACTGGGTACAAAGCCTGGGTCGTGAGCAGGCGAAGCGGCTAATGAAACCATTCACCTGTAATAAGGAGTTGCTCAACATGGACAAGACAGTATTATGAAACTTATTGGCTTTCTGTGAAGCCATTGCTGTCTTAGATATCAGGCTGATTCGGAGTGTCGCCTATGTAGGGCGGAGGAGACGGCGACAGAGCATATTCTCTGTGAATGTGTTGCTTTGACAAACATTCGCAGACGAACTTTTTTGGACCCCTTTATTGGGCCTGAACAAGTTCGTCGACTACTCCTTGGAGACATTGCCGTTGTCATACACAAGGTAGAGGGTATTCTTCTGGAAACTACTCCGATTGGTGCTTCCAGACTGATCCAGTATTGATATCGATGGGTTTTCTATCTCCATCGGCCGTTGTACTGGCGGTTCTGACCCCGGAATGTTTGGCATAATAGATCTTTTTGGGTCGCAGTTTCATGGCCATAATAATAATCTGATACGAACGCTAAAAAACGGTGAATGCTATAAATATCTGGGAATGCAGCAGACAATCCGAATAGAGCACATCAAACAGAAACATATGATAATTGGTAAATTTTCATCCAGGCTTAACAGAATATGTAAAACCGCACTAAACGGGAAGAATCTTGTAAAGGCCATTAACACATATGCGATTTCTATCTTAACTTACACTCTTGGTATAATAACATGGTCGTATACTGACCTAAACTTACTTAAAACTAAAGTTAGAACAAGACTTACAAAACACAAATACCACCACCGACAGGTAGCAAAAGAAAGAATATACATACCTAGAGGCCAAGGAGGACAGGGTGTTTTGAGTATTCACGCTCTGCACATTGGACACAAGCCAAGCCTCCGAAATTATTTCCTGAAAACATCCGAAATTTATAGTGCCTTGGTAGCTGCGAAAAAGAACCTAACGCCACTGAACATGGGAAACTCACCAGCCCCAATTGTAGCAACTGACCTTATCGAATAATGGAAGTCCAAATCCATACACGGAAAATACCCTCATGTGATAAGCCAACAGCAGATTGATGTCGATCTTACGCATAACTGACTTAAATATGGAAATCTCTTCCTCGAAACAGTAGGTATCGTATTGGCCATACAAGATGGTGTAGTATATACGCGTAACTATGCCAAATACATCATAAAGGATCGAATATTACTGACGACAGATGCAGATGACGAAAGATGCGCTATCGCCCCGGAAACTAAAGCGCATATACTTAATGGCTGCAACAACCCACAATAAGGCAAACATGATGCAATGGGGGAATCCTTTATATTAGTCTTGTAAGAAAACTATTACGAATATCAGCCAGAACAGATTATTAAGTCCATAAAATACATTTTAAACTGTGATAGATCGATACTAGTCAACACTCCACCGAACTCAACAACACCTAATAGGCCAGATGTTTTGTTGATCGATAAAGTGAATAAGAGTTCGTACATTATAAATTTTGCAATACCCTTCGGCAACAACATAATGGAAACAATCGACACAAAAACCAGCAAGTGCGAACAATACGTTAGAGCAGCGCTGAATTTACTAACTGTTGAAATATTGCCAATTGTGATAAATAGTACGGGAACTGTATTAAAAGTCACAGCAGAGGGTACAGGAACAATGGGCCTAGAGTTAAAGACTATAACGGATGTGCAAAGAGCAGTCTTGATTAGAACTACATCGATAGTAATATAATTCATAGGATAAATGATCCACAATACAAGGATGTAAAACAAGGATTACATGCCACCAAAGCAAAACTTTGGTTATATAGCCGGTTTTGTGAATTTCAGCAATAGGTGTGCATGTAAAATTCAAAAATAATAAGAATAAAGCATAAGCTTGGCATAATTTTCGGATATGTTGTAGAACTGTAAAGTTCGTTCTAAAACTGCTCAAAAACTGTCGCATAAATATTGCTTAGATAAGTCAGATGATCTTGAATTTTAAAAAAGGGTTTAATATTGCAGCCCAAAAAGGTTCATTGCGAAATGTGCCATATGCTTTATGTATTAGCATGTTCTGATGGGCTAAGTGCATGGCTTTATTAAGACTGCTTGTTAATACATTCCGTTTTTCAATGCCTTCATAAATTTAGTTTAAAGAAAAAAAACTAAAGATACAATCCAATACTACACTGTCTGTCTGTCGTACACATTTTTTGCTTAAAGATTGTCGATAATAAAACTCCAAATAGAGTCAATAGCCTCATCATGCGATTAAAGATTACATGTTCGTCTCTAAGGCTTGCAAAATATCGGTATGCAGGAACAGAAATTTTTAAAACTAAAACCAAATCTACGATCAGCACTTCAACGTTCTTTTCTTTCTATGAAGTCAATAGACTACTTAGGGGTAGGAAACCTGTATCGTCTCTTTAAACTTAAACTCAAAGGTGTGATAGGCTACCAAATTATATCCTAGCCCTCGGTATTCCAAAAAGTCAAGAAGAGCCAGAATACAAAAAAAATATTAGGTCTGATCAAATACCAGGATTTCACACACTGTTTTTCTTTATTACCGTTGTGTTAGGTTTGAAAAAAACCGTTAGCACAAGAGTGTAAAAACGTTCTTAGACTTAGATCATTATGAGTAGAACATACACTGGTGGCCAAAACTAAAGCAACTGACATTACACTTTAATATTTTAGCAAATATATTCTGCTAAAAAGGTTTAAACTGCATGTTTTTTGTTTTTTATTTTTACACTTTATTCAGATTAAACGTAAATGCAATAAAATTATAATCCATTTGCTTAAAATATTTCTTTTTTTGCAAGACAACGAAACAACCATAAAATTCTAGTGGTCAAAGCTAAAGTAACTTTTGTATTTCTGTAACAAAATTTAAAAATAAAATTAATAGTCAATAGCGTAACCCTTATTTATAATGACGGCAGCACATCTACGGGGCATTGAATCAATTAGACTGTCAATTTGATCTTTAGAAATGCTGTTCCATGCGTTTTTGATACGATTAAAAATGGTTTAGTTGTCTTATGTTTATTTGTCCCTAAATTCCTTTTTATTTTGCGATTAACGATGCTCCAAAGGTTGCCAATAGGTTTAAGGTCTGGCGATTGAGTGGCCACCAGAGAACACTTACTTTTGATTGACTCAACTATTCCTTAACAAATTTTCAAGCATGTTTTGGGTCATTGTCATGTGGGAAAACCCAAACCAGTGGCATGTTTTCTTCTGCGTATGGCAGCATTACGTTTTCCAATAGATTTTCATAAACAAATCGATCCATTTTCTTAGTAATTTGGTAAATTTATCCAACTCCATCGTATGAAAAACAGCCCCACACCATTATTGAGCCTCCACCATGTTTTACTGTTCCGTTTAAGGCGTTCATTTTTTGGTCTCCTTACGATGAAGTTCTTCATGTCTGAACCATTTATGCTGAATTTCGATTCATCCGGGAACAATATGTTTCTCCACTGAGCAGGACTCCAACCAATATGGGCCTTTGCAAAAGCTAACCTGGCTCTACGAGTTTTCTGGTAAATAAATGGTTTCTTTGATGGTTTCCGAGCATTTAAACCTGCTTCTGCAGCTGGTCTTCTTACAGTCCTACAGCATACATCCAACGACAAATTTCTCACTAATTCAGTTGGTGTGACAAAAGACTTCTTTTTTATTTCACGGATTATTTTTTTATCTGTACGATGTGAAGTTTTCCTCCGTCTACCTCCAGAATGTACTGTCGCTACTGATTCAGTTGTTCGAAATCGACATATTATTCGAGAAATCACTGAATGAAACCTTTTCGGAAATTTGTTTTTGGGATAAATCATTTTGATACTCACTTATAATTTGCTCCTTAAGGTAAGTAGGGTATTTGTTTCTAAATCGAAAGTTTTTCACGTGGTATTGTAAGTTAACTTTAATAAAAATTTTTTTTGAAATGTTAAATAAGACCATAAGGCAAAAAATTCAAAATATAACGGTAAAAACAATTGTTGTTTTCTGTAAACATTAATGTTATAATAATGTTGCTTTAGTTTTGACCAGATAAAAAATGCTTTAATTTGAAAATTAATTAAAAAATTAATTTACGCAGTTAATTGAGGATGAATATTTTTTATTAGGAATATCTAGATTATAATAATATCTGGTAACACTGCGAAGAAAAAAATAAAAATTTCCTCAAAAATTAATATGTTTTATTGATGATTGATTTTGTTTGCCTTAGTTTTGGCCACCAGTGTATAAATACATATATTCCGTAATATATTAAAATTGTATCTCTTAATTTTAGTTACTCTGTTAATACAAACAAATTGTTTCCCTGTTTTATACAATAGATGGTTGAACTGAAATAAAATAAACAGAATATCATACTCGTCTGAAATTAAATTAGTTTTTAAAATTATAAAAAAAATATTTTTTTGTTATTTTTTATTTGCAACTACTATACACACAGATTGTGGTCATTAAAACTGGAGTTTATATTCAATATTGTTTTAAATAATTCCCCCATTTTTTCTCGCCTCTTAACAAAAATAATTATGTACAAAAGTGTTTTACAATTTTACAATATTTTGTTTAAATGACACAAATTGTGTGTAATATTATAGTAAAACAAAATTTTATTTAATGAAAAAGTAGAAATGTTTTTAAAATGAAAAGCATTTGGTTTAATGAAGAGAAAGAATTTTTGTATAAAGGGTCCGCTAAATAATTTTTTTTTATCTATAAAACAAAACTATTGAATATTTTCTCAAATTTCTTTTTTTATTTGAAAGTACAATCCTTCCGGTTAATAATGGAAAATAATTTCATTTAAATGGCTGCCTCGGCTGGCCATGCAGTAGCCTACACAATCGGTTCAATTTTTAAGCACATTATCGATTGCGTGCAGCTGTATTTCACCAATAGCTTCACGAATATTGTCCTTTAAAGCGTCAATTGTCTCTGGCTTGTTGGCGTAGCACTTATCTTTGACTAGTCCAATGGCGTCAAAGCGCAGCTCCGAGGTGGCCAAACGACATCAGCTCTGCGGCTGATAATGCGATCTTCAAAAATAGGGCGCAAAACATCGAGTGTCGCACCAAACAGGGACTCGTCTTGGGTGTATCGGCTTTCCAATGTATGCGTGCGGGTTTTCTGTGCCCCAAATGCGACAATTTTGCTTGTTTACATACCCGCCAAGATCAAAATGATCTTCATCTGAACACATCGCACACATTCTGCAACATTACCATGATTTTCAAAATAATGTTGCAATATTTCCCAGCGTTGTTCAACCGTATACACAACCATATTCGTTCAGCGGAAGGATAAAACTAATTATCTGTCAAAGCAGACATGAGCTAAGTGTTACCATTCACGAAATAAGCACTAGTTGAAAAAAAAAACATTAGATGGCGGACCCTTTAGAACCATTATTATTATGAAAAATTTCAACACTTTTCAAGCGTTTCTCTGTTGTAACTCTATCCATAATGAAATGTCAGACCAAACTATCAGCTGTTAATGCGGTTGCTTCATATCAAAAATCATCAGTTTTATTTTAAAGTAATTAAACATTTTCACTTTCATCGCTTTTGATTTATTTATTTATTTTTTTTTGGCTTTTAGAGCTGGTAAGACTTTATATGGAAAATTTCTTGAATTTAAAAGTTGTTAAGTCTTTTTCAATTCGTTAAGTTTTCTGTAATTTAACAGGTACATATGCATGTACATATGTATACAGCACAAATACGAAGCAAAATTATTAGTAAAGACTTAAACCCTTAAGAAGAAAGCTGTATTTACTATTGTGAATGGTTAAATGAATTGTATTTAAGCCACGTTAACAACAGCGAATGTGGTAGTACATATTTAAAAAGAGTACAAAAGCCTATCAAAGACACAAACTGCATCTTTGTGCAAATAAGAGCCCAGTATATTAAACGCGTTATACCGATTCCATGAAAACAATACGAGCTTTTAAAAGATGATTTAAATCACAATATTTTAACCTGATAAATGGCTTGTACATACCGTACGTGTAGAGGGTGTGCTGTAAAGCTGTAAAATTTTGTTACAGTACATGTATATTTAAACGAACGGAAATATACTTTTTTAGATCGAAAAGGTAATAAATAATGAACAAGAATGATAATGAATGGCTTTAACTGCTTCAATATATGTATGTAAGTGTCATCTGTCACTATGTCTATTTCGATATTCTAAACATAGGAATCAACTGTAATGTGTATTACAACGATTAAATTTTTCGATTTTCGAAAAGAGTATTTAGGCCTAGAGTGCATCGCTCTTTTCACCATATGTGTGTGCATTGTTAGTCGGAACGACTACCAGCAACTTTAACTAACTATAAATTAAGATATATTGTTCAAGACAAAACGAATATACGAGTAAGTAATTATCCATTTCAATAAAATAATAATAAAAACAGTTGAAAATTTTTCTCCAGAGTAAACTTTTTAAGCAATAACCAAAAAAGCTTTAAAGATCGTACTTGCTAGGAGATCATGTTACATAAGCTTCTTTAATACTAATATAACGTTTAGTTTAGAACTAATGTTTCTGCCAGGGTTGGCAAAAACTCGTTTTTTTAAATAAAACCCAACCCACCGGATTTTATTTGGTTTTTTTGGGTTTTATAACTGCTTCCGAATTTCGTTCAAGTCAACAATATTTTGCACTCTTAGAGCGATGAAGGCATCATTGTGTACTATGAGCTGCTAAAACTCGGTGATCAGACTGTAATTACTTCGTTTAAACCGTGCGTTATGAGAAAATGGCCGTAATGCGATATAAAAAGAGACAGACAGATAAAGTTTTCCTTTTGCATGACAAAGCTCGGTCTCAAGCCAGTGTTACAAACGATCAAATGCCCGCCGTTATCCCCAAAAATTGATCCTTCTGAATATTGTCTGTTTCGACGGATACGATATAATTTAGCATGTCACCGAAGCACTTATCTTAAAGAAATATAAAATCATCTTCAAAGTGTATCGATTAAAAAGACGAGAAGTTTTCAGACATTGTCTCAGACGTGAGGAAAAGAAGTAAGCAGTGAGTCGATGAATTTTACTTTGTTAAAGTTTTTAATTCATTATCTTTCTGAGCTAAAAAGACGGACCAAATTAAATAAACTACGACAACCTTTAAATAAAAAAACCCACCCTGGTTTTTTTAAATATAATATCCAATAAAACCCGGGTGGGCTTAGCTGGGTTACCCAGTGGGTTGCACGCCCTGGTTTCTGCACACTCTGTGAATATTTCAAATTTTTGCTCATCGCAAGCACTAATTTTAAATTTCCTACAAAATGACTCAGACATTTAATGTTCGTTATAATTGCAAAAGCTAAAAATCTTAATTTTACAGGTTTTTTCACTAATTTTCAATAATTTTTCATCCTGAAATAAAAGATTTTCAATACTTAGTTAATATGTCAGTAGATTATCTGAATCGCTTTGTAATGTAAGGCTGAACGACATGTAATTTTATCTAGAAAATTTCGGCGAGATAATGCGTTTTTTAACGCTGACCATGTTATGTGAATAACTAGTGTTCCTATTAATAAAAATCATATTAACTATACCGTAGAAAACACAAAGCTACCAGTGATTAGATTTACGAGAACATGATATAACACTGCACATCATATCAAAATTTTCAAAGCAGTCCTAATTTTTATTCTAAAATTCAACCATAGATGATATTCCATTATTTTCGTTAATAATAGCATTTTCATCGCACAAATAAGGAAAGTAGACTATTTTGATTGTGTCATACACGGTTTCCTCATCGTCGACTATCGATTTAAGAAAATTCTTTAATTACTTGTCGCTATAATTAGTTTCAGAAACCCATATCTTAATTATTTTCTAAAAACAATATATTTGAACTTTAAGAATTGGTTTTAATGATAATTTATTGAAGTTTTTCATATTGCAGACAATCAAAAATATAACAGCCAAGGCATTGTTATTTATTTCGATTAAGATTACTGCTTCACTTCCACTCCTCTCACAACAGTACCCGTATGCGCATAACACAAGCTTGTCAACGACTGATACTATACGTACGCACACAGAAATATGATGTGCGAAAAAAAAGAAATCAATGAAAGTAACATCATTGTTAGTCGAAAAGACTAACGATGCAATGCACTTCTAGGGTTAAGTTTCGGTTTTTTTGAAACAGCGCAGGAAGTACTACAAGTTATCTAATTTCCCTAATATTTATAAGACCTAATATAACTTAATCTACAACAACAAAGCTACTGTCTCAATCATATACACATTTTCCCCGTTTACTTTATGAGCTTGTAAGAGTCCAAGCTTTAAACATCCAAAAATTAATTTATACTCATAAGTAAAGTTTACAAATGAATTTAATGAATTTTAATATATTTTTAAGGCCTAGTGTTTTGTACAATTTTCTTTGGCAGTCATAACAGCCACTATGAAGTACAGCGAATTGTCTACTAAGTTTGAATAAATAGATGAGTCCATACCATTGCACGCAGTTTTTACATTAGCCCACATTTCGAGAATTAAATTCTTAGACAGTATCCGCATTTTTGTCGTTCTTTTTTGCAGAATGTATTACACAGAAAATAATTGCTGTAGTCGTATTATTCATTTTTCCTTGACAATTTTTCCTGTCACTGCAACATACTTTTAATAAATTTAAAAGATATGTTCGTAGGCACTATTATTTATTTATTTATTTAAATTTTTTTTTAGCTATAATATTCAAATAGTGTTACAAAAAAAGGGAATAATATTTTTACATTTCGTAGATATGTGTCACGCTGTCAATTTGGCAACACTGCCAAATCGACCATCTTTACGTTACATTTGAATTAACGGATGTGAAAATTGAAGATAGTCGATATTTCCGGAACCTTCTAAATTATAGACAATTAGGTATAGAAAGGTGCTGCTTTACCTACAAGTTAGTTATCATTTGGCTGTTAATAAGTAAAGTTGTGTTAAAGCGGCAATAAAAATGTTGTATAAACGAATATTAAGTGCTGTATTAAGACAAACAGTATAAAAGTTATAGTGAAGTAACTAAATAGACTTGTGAACCGATAAATAAAGCGGTATTTATTTTATTTTAATGCAAACTTAAACGAACTCAAGTGTTTTAAAAAGGTTAAAACGTAAAAATACTACAAAAAGAATATAAATCTTTTTAATTCTACTGCGCAAATAAAGGTAAATTAGTTACAAGTTACAGAACCATCATTAAGAAGAATAAAAATAAAAGTATTTATTACATTCCGAAAAAAAAGATAGAAAGAAATATATATATACGAGTATATAATACATTCATACGTAGTTGCCTAACGAACTGACAATTATTAATACAGCGGCCCGTTGTTTTTCAACTGAATATTATTCTTTTCAAAACGTGTTTTCATAGTTTCCTTTGAGACTTTCTTGTTTTGTTCTTTAATTAAATTCCAAATATTTTACAATTGAGAGCTTTTATAGAAATATTGTAGAACAATATAATAAAATATCGGGTGTTTTTTAGAGGTTCATAACTTTGAGTAAGCAACACTGCTTTACTTGACAATCAAATTAACGGCTGATGGTACCTTTTTGATGGTACATTCACCAAAGCAACGCAAGCAAATTATTGAAATTTTTAAATTGAATTTCACATTCAAAATTTGGCTCTCCCTTGAAGCCCATTTGGAATGAGAATAATCCACAAGCATTTGGAATACCATTACACCCACAGAAAAATACTGTTTGGTACGCTTTATAGCCTTGCGATGATGGTCAGAACGTTACTAAGTTGTTAACACTATATGAACATGATTAGAAATTTTTTCGAACCTCAATTAGCTGCCATTAGTCGTGGTTACATTTGGTTCCAACAGGACGGAGCATAATGCCACACACTGCGTGCTACAATTGATTTACTCAAAGAAATTTTTGATGAAAGACTAATAATCCACGTAGTAATCCAATTCCAATGGCCCATTGAAGCCCATTTGGAATGAGAATAATCCACAAGCATTTGGAATACCATTACACCCACAGAAAAGTACTGTTTGGTACGCTTTATAGCCTTACGATGATGGTCAGAATGTTACTAAGTTGTTAACACTATATGAACATGATTAGAAATTTTTTCGAACCTCAATTAGCTGCCATTAGTCGTGGTTACATTTGGTTCCAACAGGACGGAGCATAATGCCACACACTGCGTGCTACAATTGATTAACTCAAAGAAATTTTTGATGAAAGACTAATCCACGTAGTAATCCAATTCCAATGGCCACATGGAAATCATATTTAAACATTAATTTCATAAAATTTTCTATCCAACAAAGCCCGTTCCATTGATATTAAAAACATATTTTTTCGTATTACTATGATTTAGGCCTGTGTAACTGCAAAAAAAAATATTCAAGATAAACTTTTACCCCCAATAGTGCCACCCTACTACTCTTTTTTAATTTTAGTTAGATTGTAATACACTTTTATTTAAACTCTTTTGAAATTAATTTCAATTACAAATTTTTATGCTTCTTTTTTTGGGGAGGTTGTTGTAAATGGATATTTTGTGGTGATGATAAAAACATATTTGGTAACTAAAGTAGAACGAAACACCTTCAGTTTCAATTCAATCGAAAACTCAGTTACTTTATGCAGTCAATACAATCAATTTTATTACGATATTGTTTGGCGGTTAATAACCACACACAACATTTGGTTGCAGACAAAAGGCTCAACACAGCGGCAATAACAATAACATGAGATGACACTTTATGACTGTAATACGCTTAAAGATGAAATTCAATAACAAGTATTACAATACAGTTTACCGCATAGCACCTCAACGCAACATCACATCATATAACGAATACTACGATTACAACAATACAATGCAACAACTAAAATATAAAAAAAAATAAATAAATATGTTGGTGATACTTCTCAGCTCTGCGTGTTGTACAATTGTTTGTTTAAAAAAAAAAAATATACAAAAATTATGTAATAAATAAACCACACTGCGTTAAAAGTGCGACACGCTCATTCACGCTGACAAACAAACGCACGACATTTACTTTTACATTCAACCATCATTTCCACCAACAATCACTCAAACAGTCAGTGAGTCTGTCTTTAAAATTTCGTGTGAGCGCAAGTGACACACAACACTTTATAGACAGTTTGGCGGGTAGACAGGTAGTAGTCAGTGCGGCATATGTTGCAATAAGGAAATGTATTTAAATAAATTATTTTTGTTTGTTTGACAATGAGTCGAAGTGTGTGTGTGCTATCGGATAGGTGGCATTTTTAATAGGTTTGTAGTAAGCAATCCAATGAATATAATTTGTTATGATCGTTTTATTTATTATTTGTTGAGCTTTACATTGGCCATTTGACTGCTGCATAATACATCACAATTTTTAATTGTCCTAGCTTCGGCAGTAGTACAGCCGTACCATGAGAGGTAGCCATTTAGGGCCTTCAGAGCTGCTAGAATTACAAATTTCACATAATATAAGTTTTCAATATGCAATTGAGTCTATCATCAATCGGACGACCAAATCGGGAACACACAAGGAAAACATATCACGACAGCAAGAAAATAAATTTATAATTATCCCCTGGAGTGGCAAAAGTGTCCCCGTTAAAAAAACTTGCAAACTCATTCTTTTTCTAAACTGGCGGCATTTAGTTCAGAAAAATTAGTGAAATTTTTAATTTCAAAGTACATGGCAGTTGCCGTGGAAACATGAGACCAAATACAATTTCATTACTTATAGGCCATTTTTTGCATCAAGTTGCTTGGCTTTATATGAAGATTCATGACACAAGTCTATTTAAGTAGACAAAAAAATTAGCGATAAAAATCGACGTAAAGAAAATGTACTATTTTTATCAACTAGTAAGCAGAAGCCTAATTTTGAAACAGCTTATGAGAAACTTTCAACATGCGCTTTTAAAGCTGCGGATAACTAAAAATTATTAATGCGAAAAAAAAACATTTTAAAAATGTCCAGAGAGCTACAGGTCAGAACCGAAGAGGTTATAAAAACTCAAGCCAACTATTTAGGTAAGTGGTAAAAGAGTTGTTGCAGAGTAAGCAAAATGACCTAAGCTTCGCAGTGCTCTCTATCGCTAGAGCAAGTTTCATTCTGCAACAATACGAGGGCGGATTGATATTGAAGCTAGCTAACTAGGAAAAAAACATTTTTTTTTTTCAAAAACCATTCATTTCTCAACATAGTCTCCTCTTAGCTTAATACACTTAGTAAGACGATTTTCCAACTTTTTTATACCATCTGAATAATACGATTTTGGGACTCCTCAAAATACGCATTAGTTTCGGTAATCACTTCTTCGTTTGAGATGAATCTTTTTCCTGCGAGCCTTTTTTTCAAGTTCGGAAACAGGAAAAAGTCACTAGAAGCTAAATTATGACTATAAGGTGGATGATCAACCAATTCGAAGTGGATTTCTCGTAGTATCTAATGCTGTGTGTACCGGTGCGTTGTTTTGAAGAGCACTTTTTTTTGTTTAAATGTGGTCGTTTTTCCTTAATGCACGATAATACTCTCCTGTGATTGTGGATCCCTTTTCATGATAATCGATGAGCAATATTCCGTGTGCATCCCAAAATACAGTGGCCATAACCTTGCCAGCCGATTTCGCTGTCTTCGCCTTCTTCGGAGCACTTCCACCAGCTTCCACCACTTGCTTCGATTGATTTTTGGTTTCAGGTGGAGCCACGTTCCATCAACAGTTATTAATCTGCGTCAAAAATCAGCAGGATTACGCTTTATCATGTCCAAACACCGCTGTGAAGTGATCTGTCGAACTTCTTTTTGCTCAACACTGAGCAAACGCGGCACCCATCTTGCCGATAGCTTTTTCATATGCAAATGTTCATGCAAAATGTTGAACACACGTTCATATGATATGTTTACCGTTTCAGCAATCTCACATATTTTAACTCGGCGATCATTCATAACGACATCGAGGATTTTCTTGATATTTTCTTCAGTAACCACCTCTTTTGGCCTTCCTGTTCCACGTTTTCAAAAAGGTTAAAACGTAACAATATGGTTCGTGAGTTATTTACGTTAGAGAGAAGCCCTTTGTATATCACAAGTCTTACTTTAGAAACGAAATTTTTTACAGCAGTTACTCGTAAACTCTGTGTCAGTTAGAAAATATTTTTAAAACTGTATATATAAAAAGCATATGTAGAAAGCTTTCATTTGCTGTACGGCTTTACTATAACTCAACTGGGCGGTGCCACGCCTATATAAAGTTTGTATTTATTGTCTATATCTTTAAAACGGTAATAGTATGAGTCTCTAAATTCATGCAAAATGTTGAACACACGTTCATATGATATGTTTACCGTTTCAGCAATCTCACATATTTTGACTCGGCGATCATTCATAACGACATCAAGGATTTTCTTGGTATTTTCTTCAGTAACCACCTCTTTTGGCCATCCTGTTGATGGTATTGTTGCAGTGCTTGTTCGGCCCCGTTTAAATTCAGCAATCGAATATTTTACCATATAATCTGACGGAGCAGATTCGCCGTAATGTTTATCAGGCTTTTCTTTTGTCTCTTTCGCCGTTTTGCCTTTCAAATAATAGTGTTTAATCACTACACGAAATTCACTTTTTTCCACAACTACAACAAATAGACTAATCGATGAATTTGGCTAAAATTGTAACAGCTGACGTTTGACAGATCGTAACTTCTAAGAAAGAACAAGTTTTTATGTTTGTGCTGCCTAGATAGAGCTAGATAGCTTCAATGTCAATCCGCATTCGTACTTATCTTACAAAGAGATAGATATTTTAAATGTCTATTAAAAACGAATTCACTTTCTATCACCAACCACAAGTACTGTTTTCTCCAACTCTCTGGCTGGATATGACGGCGTTTTGTGCTCTGCCAGTGAGGCTACTCATGTTTATACAGATATATACTATAAGAGCACACTTATCGTAAATCCATCTGTACATAAGTAAATCTATCGAAGAAAGCTTAGTTCAGTGTCTTTAAATGCAAGAACAACTTTTTAGAGCATTTATTGTTAAAATGTCTAAATCTTGGTATATGGGCCAATATTTAAAAATTATTTTTAAATAAATAAAAATATTTCATTTCATAAATGCAAGTACGTTACAAGCATAATACCCAACAATTAATTGCAAATAATTACCGAAAATATTATTTAACTGTTTGAGGTTAATCGTCTATTAATACTTATTTAACAATTTTATATATTTTCAATGATCATTGGTAAAGCAGTTTACCTTTTATTTACCGTGATTTGTTTCAATTACCAAAAAAATTGAAAACGTATTGGCTCGTTGTATTACATTGAAAAAAACATGATTTGGCATTTTTATTTTGTTTTCCTTAAGTTGTTATTTTTATTCGTTTAACAAGCGTAAAAAAAGCCTACTTTTGACCCAAATAAGTATGTTGGCATCTTTCAGCGGGTTTTCTTGTTAATTTTGCCAAGTTGCTGTTTTGTTACGATTTCCGTAATAATAAAGCCAAGAAAGTGTTAAAGGTTGTTTTCATAACAAATTGTAGAAAATTATACACAATTCAAGCGTATTTTCTTGTTTATCTCTTAACAAATTAATTAAATTGAATAAATGGCTAAATTCATTAATTAAAGTAATGAAATGCAATAAAATGCTGTAATATGTGAGATAATTTAATGAAAATCTATTTGTTTATGTAAAAAATATATAAAAATTAAGTTAAAAAAATATAATTTCATTCCCAGCAAAATTTTTACCACATACATCTTCGATCCGAAACCACATACAATGTAAGTAGGCTCCTTCCAATGCCTGTATTCCTATTTACACTTACATTGGCCTAGGCCGTCAAATACGTCCGATGGAACAGACATATAAGCGAAGGTTAGATGGGTCCAACGATATACACTTTGTAAGTGAAGGTTGGATGGGTCCGATACTACAGACATTGTAAGTGAAGGTTGGATGGGTCCAGTACTACAGACATTGTAAGTAAAGGTAGGATGTGTCCAATGCTACGTACATTGTAAGTGAAAGTTGGAAAGGTTTTAATTGTCAAATATTTATTTTTTCCATTTTATTTATTTATCACAAATTCAATAATCAAAATTCAGTTTATAGACCATAATCGCTTCCATATAGACTGCTTCATACACCACACACCCGGTTCCACTTGCACTTTTAAAATTCTTTTCTTTTAACAATTTTAATTCGGAAAAATTAAAAGAACAATTGAAAAAATAGCAGCAAAAAACAAAAAAATCCATAATCTAAACTACAATAACAGTTAATGCATTACAAACCCATCCAAATCGTATGCTAGTGCAACGGATTTTTTACTTCTAATGTAGTTTTAATTTTACAATGTATTGGGAATGCGACTCGTCGAAATCTGATGCCAGATACTAAGAGCTGAAAGAAGTAGATGTTTACATTTGCATGGCTACATAAGGACCAAAAAGAAAGTAAAAGAAAGAAATGGAATCTACCTGAACAATCGAGAGTTTCGAGAGCTTTCGAAGTGTTGTTTATTAGCCATATAAAAAATCGATCGATGCGAACAACAATCAGTTTATTTGTAGTAAACTCAACAGGTACAGTTTATGTGAAGAGATATTGCTGATTTGAACTCAGTGTGAACAGAGTTTATAACGTGTAAACTCGTGAAGTGAATCGTGAAGTAAAAAACCAGTTTAGTTGGACCTAACTCAGTAATGAGAGTTAAGTGTGGATAACCTCTGCTTAAAAATGTTGTTATCGAATATAAGTTATAACTACGACCGGGTTGGATGATCTTTAGGTAGAAAGATCTGTCAGTTTATTGTCGTTGTTTACAGATTTGTAAACAGAAAGGGTAATTAAGAATAAAAATTGTTATTGCTTGTAAAAAGGTAACAAGCAGTGGTGCACAAACTGTGTTGAATAAACGATTTTTAATTAAAACTAAACCTAAGATTTATTTTATTTTAACTATAATCTACGAACTCACAAATACACGTTTTTCAAAAGGTTAAAACGTAACAATATGGTTCGTGAGTTATTTACGTTAGAGAGAAGCCCTTTGTATATCACAAGTCTTACTTTAGAAACGAAATTTTTTACAGCAGTTACTCGTAAACTCTGTGTCAGTTAGAAAATATTTTTAAAACTGTATATATAAAAAGCATATGTAGAAAGCTTTCATTTGCTGTGCGGCTTTACTATAACTCAACTGGGCGGTGCCACGCCTATATAAAGTTTGTATTTATTGTCTATATCTTTAAAACGGTAATAGTATGAGTCTCTAAATTCTGCCCAAATAAGTTTGTGGTCAATACAAACCAGCAGTCAAGAATTGGCCCGAATAGGATAAGTGGGAGTAGCACCTCCCATACAAAGTAAATATTGATTTTGAATTCTAAATTTGGTCCAAATAACTTATTAGTTTATACACATCATCAGTCGAAATATGGGCGAAATTGAATATGTGGATGTGGTGTCTCCCATATAAATTAAATATTGATCTTTTTATATCTAGAAAACGATTAAGTGACTTCTTATATAGTACAAACCATCAGTTAAAAAGTGGGTGGAACCGAATAAGTGAGCATGGTACCTTCCAAACAAATTAAATAATGATATTTGTATATCTTGGGAGTGATTGGAGTTGAAGTTTCTTAATTTGATTTAAATAACTTGGCAGTCAATACAAGCCATCATTTAAAGGAAAAAATATATGTAAAACTTTGCAACAACATCAGTCAAAATGCAGGTACAACACAAATACAATTAAACAATAAAATATAAAAAATATTCCTTTCACGCCAAATGTAAAAAAAATTAATATATTTTTTTAGTTTAAAGTTCGAATTGCAAAACGTATTCTAGCTGAAAGCTTTTCAGTCATACATCTATTATTTTTTTTTTTTTTCATTAAAAAAGCATTTTTTCTGAGATATGTTGTATTATTATATTTCTATGCTCATATTTCCAGTTCATCTAAATAGTTACTTATGACTTTTTTTTATTACCTTTTTAAGCCTAAATATTTATTTTTATACCAAATTGCTAATTAAATAACTCTTGCCATTAAAAATTATACTTATTGTAGGCCATAAATAGTTAAAGAGTATCATCTTCATTGTCGAGACATCTCTGATTTTTAATGACAATGACTTTTGAAAAGCCACGATGCTAAGTGAACATTTTTATATCATCATTATTAATGATCATAATTTAAAATGTCACACTAAATCGCTCAAAAGTAATTGCCGCCAAATAAAAAATGCGAAAAAAAGTTGAGATACCACTAGAAAAAGAAAAGAAGCATCTGACACAGTAAAGAGAAAAGAAAATAGAAAATATTTATAAAAAAAGGTACAAGCAATGATTTGAAATAAAATAAATTTGAAGAAATAGACACCAAAACAGTGATCTTCTGTTCAAAAACATCACTTCAACATTTAAAAAGTCAGCAATAAAACAATAGCCAGAAGCAGCAGCAACAAGGCCAACTACTGCAATAGCAAGCAACACACACACACACTCACACACACACAGAAAGAGGCACATAAAATAATATGTATTATAATAACAAAATAAAAAAGTTAACAATTTGTGGCAGTAGCAGTTTAACAACATGCAACAACTAAAAAAAAAAAACAAGACAAACAACTTGTTGTGAAAAAAACAACAATAACTTGTCAATATCGATAAAAAAAACATTAACAACACAAAAAACAGTACTGCAGCAACATAGAAATCAACACAAAAAACATCAGCAACAATTGAAATTACAGTTGAAACAACAACAAGAAAACAATCTACTGAATTTAGCCATCAGCTGGAAAATGGAAATAGAAAAACTCTTTACATTTTATTTTTTTATTTTTATTTTTTATTTCTTCTTAAATGACTGTTGAAAAATTTTCCCAGTTTTTATTTATTTTATTTTTATTTTTTTGCTGAATTTCATTTATTACATGACCAAAATGAAAGTGAAAATAGCAGCAGAAATAAATTCCTGCAACAGAAAAAAATCTACAGCAACTTTGAAATCAAATGGTAGAAGAAGAGGCAAACTAACAGACATCATTTATTATGTTGCCACAATAAGAAAAAGGTTTCAACAACTAAAATAACTACAATAGCATGTAATAATGGTCGTTGGACGACATCTTTGTGTCTTGGCGGGTAAATGAGAGTGAGTCTTAATGGCAGTTGTTTGTTGCATGCCATGCCATGCCATGTCTGAAGTCCAATAACTGAATGCCTTGAATTCTTTTCTTCTTTTAGCTCATGTTCATGTGCTGATGGCAAATAGCTGAGTTTATGGTTGAGTGCAACTTTTGAGTCAGATTTTATTCTTTCAATTTTCAAAAGTAGTCGGATTTGATGTTTTCTTAGATTCCTATCAGCATTCTAAAGTATATTACATTGAATATTAAATATTTATTCTTACTGAATGCAGAAACTTAAATAAAAAAGTTTCAATAGCCAAAGAAAATTAAATAAGAAAATTTACAGTGGATGTCAAGTTGAAATATATCAGAGAGAAGCGTGATTCTATAAACTTTCTTAAAGAAACAGCAAGAGATCCTCTCTATAAATATAAAGATCTGCTCAGGACTGCGAAAACTCTGCAATTAATTTTAGGCGGATGTGAATAGATAATGAAGCATTAGTTGCTACCGCTCACAAAATATATTGGGTGGGCCATTTAAAAGTTCTAATTTAAAAGTGCAATAAAACAGAAACGGTTTGAAATTTTTCAATTGTTTTTTTTTTTTTTTTTTTTTTTTTTTTTTTTTTTGTTGTGAAGTACAATTGTTGCGGTTAGAAATAAAATATTATTTCATTAGTATGGCTGCATCACCTGTATGTGGTCGTATCTCGGCAATTACATCAAGAATGTTGGCCCTTAAATGCTGAATTGTCTCCGGTTTGGTTTTAACGGCGCCCCACATAAAATAGTCCAATGATGTCAAATCGCAGCTTTTTGGCGGCCAACTAACATCACCAGATCGACTAATTAAACGGTTATTAAAGGTTTGACGCAATAAATCGATTCTGACATGAGATTTGTGACAACTTGCACCATCCTGTTAAAACCAAATATCGTTCACATCAATACCAAAAAAATCGGTTATCATAATGCGATAGGTGTCTGTGTTAAGCCGTCATCATCTTCAAATAAATATTTATGGGAAAATGATTCCTCAGCTCCACAAGCCGCACCAAGCTCGTAATAGGTGCATTGGCTTCTGTTAGACCACGTTTGGGTTTTCTTAGCCCTAAATACGGCAATTTTGCTCATTATCGTACCCACCAAGATGAAAATGAAATTTGATTTCGAGAAGATAATTTTTTGTTTTTTTTTGATTTTTTTTTTTTTGCAATTTCCTACCGAGACAATATACTGAATTTTGTGACAGAATAGAATGCCAGATTTGAAATAACTGCTGGTTCAAATTTAAACCAATAGATAACCCATCCTGTACATAATTCCACATATAATGCGAATGAAAGGTGCAATCTCACTTATCGCTATTACCGACCTTGTTTGAACCAAATTTAGAAAGTTCTACAATTATCGATCTCAAGATATAAAAAAATTCATGTTTGCTATGGATAAGTGATGCCACATCAACTTATCCAATTCCGCCTATTTTTTGACTGATAATTTGTATTGAAATCAAAGTCAGTAACTTCCACTTTAACCGTTTAACCAAATATACAAAAATCAATACTTTGTATGGGTGGTACCACACCCACTTATCGTACCACTTTTGGGCTGATGATTTGTATTGATTACGAAGCTATTTGGACGGAATTTATAGTCTTTTGCTGTTATCATTTTGAAAATATAAATAAATAATTGTTTACTTTGAATGGGCGGTACCAGTTGGAATACAGAATATAGTTCTTTCCAGACTAATAAAGGGATACTGTTAAAAGTTCAACAGAATTGGTTTAGTCGTTAGCTATCAATAAACTTCAAATATTAATACATATAAGCACACATTTATATTTAAGAAGGTATTTAAGAAGGTATTTATGGTATAAGTATTTGATGAGAAAAATCTGAATAATAAAGCTGCTAAGTACCACAGAAAGTTGATAGGGCAGCATCTATATTGACAACATATTGTCACATCGGAGGAGTGTGCCTTAATACATGAAGGTAGAAGCTCGATTAAGAGTCATGGAAATGTAACAAAAAGAGAATTGCTATCAAAAAAAAAACTCGCTTCCCTGTACTTCGTAGTGGGCCGGAGTAGAGGCATTCGAACCTGTAGCATTACCCGACTTAATTTTTAAGCAAACACGGTGTCAGTAGACTTCAACGTTTACCTATTCTGGATAAAAGCTTTTTGGGAAATTTTTAATTTTTTCCTTTTGCCACATTCCGAACAACTTGGAAAATGGTAAACTTTTCCCCGGGAAAAAGGAACGTATTATTAAAGTCAATTAGAAGGAGAATGTGATGAACAAGTTGGGGAAAAAATTTCCTAGAATATTATAAAGGAGTTGCGCTTAAAACTATAAGTATTTACATTATTTTTATAAAAAAGAATTGATTTACCCGGCCAAAGTCTCTCAACTACCTGCTTGTCAATATTTTCACCGTAAATGCAAAAATGGGCTAACAACCAAAAAATCTAAATATTGCTTTTTTACTAATAATACTCCTGCGTATTAACAAAGTAATCTTAACAAATTTTTAGCATTCTTTTTGGAAAAAGAAGATCAAAAGTACAATGCATCAAATAATTTGTATTCAGCAGTCAAAGAGGCTTAACAACATGTTAGGGGTAAGAAGTCTCGTTAAGTACTTTAATAACACGATGCGATAAAAAAATACCTGGCAAGTGATACTATTTTTAAGATAAGCGCTAACAATAATCCGTTTTTGGAATTTTCGAAACACCTCTAAAATCTCGAGTTACGGGTAAAAAACTGGTTTTCGGACCTTTAAGCACCTACAAGCTAATAGCATAGTTGAATATAACCCGATTTTTAATTTATTTTTGGATTTGGAAAAAGGAGAAATAAACTTTTGAAATAATATACACATACCTATGTATGTCGTTTAAATAGCCTTGAAGAGTCTGGGTGTATTTATCAAGCAAATACATTTTCCATCCAATTTTTTTTTTAATTTTTCAAATTTGGTTATGTTTATGAATTAATAAAACAAAACTTTAATTAGTTGTAAAATCCGCTGGAAATTGACGGAGTTATTAAGTTTTTTCGTAATGAAAAAACATCATACAATTCTTAGCTAACTGGTGTTTTTTTTTATTTCTTTGAACTTGCGGAATTCGCAAGGTTCGCTATCGTTATCATGCATTAAATACATGTTTTGTTTACCTGCTTGTATACACCGACTGTATCAATGTATGAATATATTTTTTTATTTTAAACGTTAAACACCAAAATTAGAAGAAGCAAATAATTTTTCATAAACTGATTTTCATATATAAAATGATAAATAAAACACTAAAAGTTAAAATACATACACATTTATTTTCTTTAAACAAATTTGCTGCTGAAAATAAAAAAAAAATTCTTTGTTTTTATAATCTTGTTCCCAATATTTGGCATTCACATTACATTAATAGCACGGAAACCAATACAATTTTATAAAAACACATGAAAGAAAATTTTAAGACTGTACGACATTTTTAAATGAAAATTTTCAACAACAAGTGTAGAACTTTTAAATTTCAGTACAATCTAACAATCAATATAATGATACAAGGGTTTTGTGAATTCCGCAACTGTATTTTTAAAAAAACTTACAATTGTGTACTAATCGTATGTAATTTTGTAAAAATCCGTCAATTCGCAACGAATTTCTAAGCCTTAAGTCTTAATTTATTTACAACTGAACACAATTAACTACTGGTTTTGAAGGACTGAAATATGAACTCAAAATTCTTCTTTGACTCGTTTATTAGTTTTTTAAAAGCACCATTTAAAAGTCAATCTTTGAATAATATCTTTAAGTGGATGATGAGTGTAAGTAAGCAAACTTTGATTAAAAAAAAGGAAGAATATCGTTTTGCAAGAAAAGTCACGAATTTTCACGAATTTTTCAAACTCTCTTACATAAGGTTGCATTTCGAACAATATTGCTAATAATATCGGTGAGGTTTTGGTAGCTCTGCGCAGATAGTGATTAGTTTCTACAAACAGAAAATATAACCCTAAATTGTCCATGAAGTGTTTTTTATATAGAATTTCAAGGAACTGTGGTAGGCCCATAGAAAACTTTATGAGATTTATAGCATGATGATATTGTTGGTCCAATCTTAATAAAATAAACTGTGCTTTAGTTCAAAAAGACGTCATTACATGTCATAAAAACTACGCAATGCTTAATTATGCAAAAAAGCAATTTCGTGGCAGACATCAAGACGAAAATTCAGCAATCTACCAACGGCTTAAGTGATTTGAGACCATTTAAACAAAAGTCATAAGTTTTCGATTTTATTCAACACCCTGTTTATAATTGGAATGAATTTGACCAATTTTCTTTGTCATAAAATGGTTAGTTTTTAGGCTGATTAAGACTTGAATATTTAAACCAGTAACTATTATTAGAATTCCTGAAAACCAAGCCTAAATAATATTTAAAAGGGCGTTGATAACTAGTGCAACAAATATGTACAAGAACAAGTTTTTATAAATATTTTTTACATTATTTAGCCTTTAGAAATGTACATACAAAAATTTTTTCACAAAATTGTTATCTTCAAATACTATATTTTGTTTTTCTATTTTCTAACTCAACATGAGGTTCACCTTTCCGTTGTCACATTGTGCTCCAACGTTTTTCTATTTCTAAAGCAGTTATGCATATTCATGGAATGGCTGCATAAATGCATTTTTATTTTGTATTTTACTTTGCTGAATGCAAAAAAGAAGAAAAAAAAACCCATTTAAAATATTTGACAAAAAAAATGATGTTTCCATTACAAGATTTTTTTTTTTTTTTTTTTGTTTCTCTTGTCTTGTGATAATGCCACAATAGAGAAAAACCCCTTTAGGCACATTTTCCAAGTTTTCTGAATGCTCAAGTTTTCTTTGAATTAGAGAGAAAGAGATTTTTAATTTTATTTTTTTGTTCGCAAATAAAAGTATACATTTTAACGCTTAAATGAAGGTATTTAGCAGCACAAAATTACTAACTTGGAAAAACTATAAAAGAAAACAATTCATGTGCGACCTTAGGATAAAAACATACAATTCATTTGTGTACTACAAGTGGTTATTTAAAATAATTTTTGAAACAGTATACAAAAGTATAAAGTTATTTAAAAGAGGCTGTAATAACTACGATTTGAAATTAATTTGTATTATTTTATATTTTAAAGTTATTTAAGCTTTAAAATATAATATAAAATATAAATATATAATATATTTTAAAGTTATTTAAGCTTTAAAATATAATCTCAAATCAATGAAATGTCATTGATCAGCAAAAATTATTGTTATAGGCACTAATTTTTCATTTTATTTTCTAAGTATAACAATTTTTTAAAGTTTAAATATATCGCTCATTTACCTAAAAAGTGTTATAACTCATAAACATGATTCTGTAGTTAAAAATTCGTAATTGATCTTATTATGCACAAAATTCTTGGTTGTTCGTACAATAGAGCATAGCAATAAAATGTTTATTCCTTCATTAATGCTAAATAATGGGAAATTGAAAATTTAAAATAGCTTTCCCTACAAATTGTAGTTTTTGAGTTATGACACTACTGAAGTAAATGAGCGATAGTTTTATAATAAAAAAAATATGTAAACATATATTATATTCAATACTACCAAATAGGGGTGGGGTATAATAAAATAAATCAAAAGAGTATTGTTATTATCTTCTTTACTCATATCGTTAAGTTATTATGGCAATTAAGTTTCGGTTGATATTATCTTAATACCTCAGCCGAACACTGTCCATGTTAAGATTGAATACCCACTTTTGTGCTAATAGCTTGGCAGCCCTTTGTGTTACAGGTGAATAAAAAGTTTCAAAATTTTATTTAGACCGTTATAGTACGTTTCCACTACACTTGTATTGCGCAAAACATGTTTATGTGTTTCCATTATGTTTTAACTGTTTTAGTATTCGAATTTTCGAAACTAACCTCACTACGACAAATTTTTGTTCTTCAATATCTCCTGTACAGCATCTTGAAATGCTTGAAAATTATTGAAATAATCCTCTATATCCTAATCTATTTTGACGATATAAAATACTAGAGTACCTGCTTTTGACTGATGTGGATAGATAAAAAAAGCTTTAACCGTTGTCTACACATGCAAAATTCCATATTTTTTTATTTTTTATTTTTATGATGATTTGTATTGACTGCCAAGTTATTTGAATCAAACGTAGAAACTTCGACAACAAAAATAAATATTTACTTTGTGTAGGAGTGGAAATAATCAAATAACTGGAAATTATTAAATTCGGCCCAATTTGTGACTGATGATTTGTATTGACCACAAAAAATTTTGAGACTTTTACTATGACCGTTTAAAAGATAGAGACATATAAATATAAATTTTATATGGGCGTGTCACCTCCCATTTGAACAATAATGAAGCCAGCATATGCTTTTATATACACAGTTTTATAAATATTTCCTAATTCACACAAAGTTTAAATGCCATAACATATTTCTCAAGTAAAAATCATGCAATACAAAGGGGTTTACTCTAACGTCAATAACTCGCGAATCAATGGACCTACAGAAACCGCATATACATAAAAACCTTAGTATTGAGTTCACCTTTTACCTTTTCAAGGGCTTACAAAAAAAAATCGGTTGACAAATTTCAGAGAATATCAATTACAACGCATTTTATAGTCCTCTTTTATACTAATATAGGGTCTGCCATATAATTTTTTTTTTTTTTGAAAACAGGGCGAAAAACATCGAGTGTAGCTTCGGCTGTGTGGCACGTAGCGCCGTCCTGTTGAAACCAAATGTTTCTAATATCCTCCTCTTCAATTTTAGTAAACAAAAATTCGTTCAACATGGCCCGATAATGATCGCCATTGACTGTAACGGCCACTCCTTGCTCATTTTCGAAGAAAAATGGCTCAATTATGCCTCTGTACCAAAATCCGCACCAAACAGTGACTCGTCTTGGGTATATCGGCTTTTCAATATATGCGTGCGGGTTTTCTGTGCCACAAATGCGACAATTTTGCTTGTTTACATACCTGCCAAGATCAAAATGAGCTTCATCTGATGATTTTTTGGAAAAATTGGAATCTTCTGTAAGTCGATCGCAGGCCCACTTAGCGAAGCGAAGTTCAAGCGTATACACAACTATATTCGTTCAGCGGAAGGATAAAACTAATTATCTGTCAAATCAGATATGAGCTAAGTGTTACCATTCACGAAATAAGCATTAGTTGAAAAAAACGTTAGATACGGATACATAAGGGCACTGAAACTCTTCACCTAAATATGGAATACTGTCATCCACTGCTGTGCCAGAAGTTGTTACAGCATTTTGGCTATCATCTGATTATCCCGACAATGCTGAATTGTTATAAGTGTTAGGTGTCTATTGAGAGGTTTTTAGCTTAGTCGCATTATTCGTATTATTGAGACGCTGCAGGTTGGTTTTTAACCGACCAAAGCACGTTTTAAGTGTACTTAACTCTCCAGTAACTTGGTGGATAACCCTTTTTTTCAAAGTTGTTTTTTCTAAACAAATAGAAAAAATGACAATCGAAAATGCAAATTTGTTGAATTAATCACTCACCGTTATTGGATACACCAACGTAGCATTTTAAATCATTAATGTTGTGCAGTGTTGCACAGACAATTTTCGAAAAACCGGAACTTCAAGATCGTATGTTCAAAAAATAAAATAAAAAAATTGTAAATTTGAAACTTCATAAAGTTCATAAAGTATCAGCCCGGCCGGAATATAAACAAATAGTGGTCAAACGAATGAATCAAATAACAGAGGTTACGCCTTCCTGAGTTCCGTTATCTTTTCTCTCTTTAAATGAAAGTATGCGTGACTTTACCATACCCCTTTTATTTTATTTTTAAAGGAAAAAAAATATAAGGAAAAAAGTATATTAAAAGTCAAAAAGTATCATCATTCCTTTTAAATTATATATTTGTCTACTTTTATTTTTTTATGTTTTTTAATTTAATTCTATTTTTAAAAGTATTTCATTTTAAGTATAAAAAATTACTATGTTCCTTTAAAAACAAAACAAAAGGGTCTATGCTTACGTCACACACATGCTTTCACTGAGAGAGAGAAAAACTAACGTAACTTGGAAATGCGTAACCTATGTTATTTGATTCATGGGTCAAATGTAGGGCAAGAAAACTTTAAGCAAATTTTTTACAAAATTTTATTGCATAGTTATGGATGATGAGGCGAACTGCAAAGCCGATTTTAACAAGTTTGCTGAGAAGAATTTTTACACTGCATTTAAAAGCGAGAAGTCAGTGCTCATGTGGTCTTAAAAAAAAGAAGTTATTAAAAAAGGGACCGAAAAATCAAAAATTTACATCGTTCTGATAGACAATTAAAGACATTTTTCAGACAAAACAACAAAATCCGTACTGTTATGGCCATATCAGGCGACGTATCACTACTCCAGAATGAAACTTTTCAAACAATACTAATTTTGTTCCCAGAGAGGCTAATTCTTTTAACTGCCCAGAGCTCCATCCGATTGGAAAATATTGAGCATTAATAAAAGAAATAAAATAAAATAAATAGCTAACAGCCTTCTCCATAGTCAACAAAGACGCTGTAGAGAATTTAAAGAAAGGGGTAAAAAGAAAAGTTAAATTTTTTATGCGAATCGCGAATAAGTTAACAATTTTTAGTTTAATTGCTTTTAAACTTGTTACGAATTACTAAAAATATGTTTTCGTTTAAATCCGAATCCGAATTTTAAGCTTATGGACCAAAGTGTAGATATCATTTTTAAGGTGGACAGCAAATGACTGCTGACTCTTGACCAAGACGGCCAAAAGGATACCAATAAACTCTAATATTCCGGATGGCTTACCAATTAAGCAAATGATAAAGACATTGCATAGGTAAAAAAGGTTATAATAGGTTGCTTAATCACCAAAATAAAAGCTGCTGATCAACCAAATTTTTAGGAATAACTTGTATGTCCGTGAAGTCTGTTTCGTAAATAAATAATTTTGCCCGCCACATAAAAATAAATAAAAAAAAGATAACTAATGTTCATGTAATCTTGATTTGTTTATATGGTAATGAACTATGAAACAAAAAGCATATCATTGCGAATAAAATGGCTGTACCGAGAAGTTAACATACTAGAATCGTATTAAAGTTGTGTGGTGTTTGAGAGATGCACTGTGGGAAAAAATGCAAGAAGTGTGGAAAACTAATTCGCTATCTTTGTATTTTAAAAATACATTTCTTCATCTTAAAAACATGTGATTGATTCTTTGACTAAAATCAGCTGTTAAAACAGATTTTGCACCATACAACAGATTCTTGATTCCACTGCCGAAAAGTTTAATGAAAGTACTGAGATTAAGGAGATAAACACCAAGTCGTATAAAGAACTTAAGAGTACCCCAAAAAGGTTTATAACGAGAGTTTTAAAGGATGAGTTTTGATACAAATGAATTGTCAAAATTTGTTAATATTTAAATATTCCTAAGCTTGTTCTTAAAGCTTTTGAATAAAAATCAATTTCGTTTTAATTTTTTTCCAAATATTTTACTAATTTTTTTATTCATATAATCATGGAGAGTAACCAGATGAATACGTTTTTAAAACATATCTAAAAAGAAGAGGAATAATAATAAATTGAAATAAGCATTCCCTTAAAACATCATGTAGAACTTGACAAAAAGATTTCATTAAGATGGTGTAACTGCAGCCAATGAACTTTAATGACATAGTATCTAAATAATATAATATAACAACAATATTACGAAAATATTTTCATTTTTAAGCAAAAGAAAAACAAAAACAATAACAACAGAAGTTAGCATCTATTACAGCAGAAATTACTGTCGTCATTTGCCCTCTCTCTCTCTCTAAGCATTGTAGAATTTCTCATGCATCAGCGATAAAAATTAAAGTAAGTAAAAAACGAGGACCACTTTTAGTTAAAACGTTTAACACTCTCACGTAAACAAAAGCGAAATAAATGGCCAAAAAGATAAAATGTTACCGCTATTGAGCTAATCCAATAATCAGCAACATGTGCTTGCATGGAAACAAAAAAATTGAACAATGAAAAAAACGGCCAAAAGAGAAATAAAAATATTTCGTTTAAATATCATCAGCACCACAACAGAAGCAACTAAAAACCATAGAAATACGCTTTCATGGGATTCAAGACACGATTGTGGCCTAAACAACAACAACAACAATAAAAAATCGAAATTGTACAGCAGCTTTGCATGCAAAGTAATAAAGAAATAAATAAAATAAGACACTTAAAAGAATGAAGTCATCAGTCACTAAATTTCTAATTTAACTTTTTAAAAACTTTGCTTTCTTATATAAGTAAATATTTTCTAATGCTTATAAGTTAGCTTACGCTTTAATATTATTATTTTGATTATTATTATTGAAAGAAGTTATAAAATTTAAATATTTTTTTAAATTCAATTGTCACATTTGGTAAATATTTGATGAAAAAGCGTAACCACTATTTTATAGAAATATTTTTTTTATATTTTAAATACTTTTTGCTACTATTACTTGTTTTTAGAAATGTTGAGATAGAATTTTTGAATGTTGAAGATAAAATAGGCGGTTACGCCTATTTCACCAAATATTTGTCAAATATTTCCTCAGTTTTAGCGGTTTGCTGCAGCAAAAGCAAGCTGGATTCCCTTGTAAACGAATGTAATAACTTCAGGATACAAAAAGCCTTTGACAGGCTTTCACATACCATAAGTCTGTGTTGCGATTGCAACACTGCAAGTGAGCTAAGGGAAAGCAAAATCGCTCATTTTTATCTTATACTTAGATGATAGATGATCCACGACGTCATTGACATCAATATAACATAAAGCCCACGCATTAATGGAGGCCAGATATAAGCAGACGATATCTGCCATCTCTCGCTTAGGAGATGGCATTTACTATCATGTATGCTCATAATGTTCT
This sequence comes from Wohlfahrtia magnifica, assembly GCA_023159175.1. Lineage (NCBI taxonomy): Eukaryota > Metazoa > Arthropoda > Insecta > Diptera > Sarcophagidae > Wohlfahrtia > Wohlfahrtia magnifica. The sequence continues at coordinate 1,086,217 of JAKWBJ010000225.1, read as the reverse complement.
ATGTTATGCTTATTCGAATTTGAATTTAAATTACTAATTTATAGCGATAATATTCTTCTTTTACCAAAAAAGACAAACACATAGAATAACAAATTTTCAACAGTAAAAATGTATGTTAAAGTCACAAAACCGCTATTTTGCATGCGTCAAATCAATATCACGAAATAGTTAGATAGTTAAATTACCAACGACAGAAATCGTTCAATAACAAAAACGACCATTTTGGTAAGCATTAGTCTTGACACTTCATATTTGCAAGTCCTGAAGTAAAGACGTGGCAAATTTATTATGGAAAAATACTCAGTAAGCCAACGTGTTATAATCGTTAAAAAAGCTGAAAAAATCATAATGAGTGACGAGGCACATTTTCATTTGAATGGTTATGTGAATAGATAGAATAGTCGGTTCTGGGCAATGGAAAATCCTCAAATTATTCATCAGTCACCTTTGTATCCATTAAAAGTGACAATCTGGTGTGAAATTTGGTCAGGAGGAATCATTGGACATTATTTCTTTGAAACTGAAAACGGCGTAACGGTAACTCTCAATGGAGGGTGATATCGTGATATAACTGAAAAATTTTTAACGCCACAACTGCATGCTTTGGCCTTGACTATCATGTGGCTTCAACAAAACGGTGCCACAATGCATACATCCAGGATTACAATGGAATTACTGCGAGACCTCTTTCCACAACAAATTATTTCAAGGAATGGCGATCTTCGGTCGCCTGATTTGACTGCTCGGGACTTCGTTTTGTGGGGATATCTGAAAAGCAAGATTTATGCAAACAAACCAGGATCGCTGGGGCAACTAATACAAAATATTCGTGATAAAATTAATGAAATAGCGCGTGAAATGTGTGAGAATGTAATGAAAAATGTGCTTAGAAGGGCTTGCACTTGTGAGGCTAACAGAGGCGGGCATTTATCTGATATTGTATTCCATACGTAACTGATGACATTAAATAAAACATTTATCAATATAAGATCGATTCTCTTTCGTATAATCAAGAATTATAAACAAATAAAGTAGTATACCTTCCCGGCGGACACCCTGTAATAAGAGAAATATTTGAACGTCTTTATACCGAATCTGTCAAAATTTGTCCCTAGGCAACAATATTTAGTAATATTCTACAGAAATGGCTTAGAGTGATTTGCATAGTACATAAAAACTCGGCTCCTGAGCAGAATTTTCTTTGGTTCGCTCGTTTTATGACTCGTGATCGTGAGTTTTATTTTTAAATTCGTGAGCACGAATCATATTTTAGGCTGGAAATATTTTGTGCTAGACTCGATTTTTAAAATTTGTGCTTTCGAGTTTTGTTCTTTAACTCGTGAGCACAAATTTTATATTGCGAACGAATTTAAAATGAACAAAAAAAAGACGAAAGCGAGCAATTTATTCCAGTGAGTGTTGTTTGTGTAAGATTAAATGCGTAATGCCGTGCATTTGAAAGTGTGTATGCATGTATATTTTGTGTGTAGCGACCAATAACTATCACACACATGTATGTGGATGAACTCTGAAAAGCAGCGAACGGAACGACCAGGCGATACTCCATTTAATAAGAAAGCATGTCTTTATATCAGGAAAGACTATTACAAATCAATTAAAATAAAATGTTTCGATTAGATGCATCCAAACGCGATTTGTAGATGGTGGATTAGTATCATGTTGAAGTGCAAAAAGTGCCAAAAAAAATGGTCATAATTGAATTTACAAAAGGGCAAGTAAATTCGGTATACCAAAGACACGGTAACACATAAAAAGAATGTTTTAGTCCGGAAAAGCATTTCTGGCCATGGAATTGGGCCAACACAGAAAATAAAGAATATAATGAATCGATTCGTCTACAAGAATATCCTGGAATACATACTGACATCGCATGAAGAGGAGAATATGGGACTTGATTGGAGATACCAACAGGACAACAATCCCTAATGCACAGATAAATGAATGAAAGAGTGCTTTATAAGCAAGCAAATTAACATTTTGAAATGCCTAGCACAGTTACCAGACCTCAATCTCCCAAGAAATCTGTGGGATATTTCAGATCTCAAAATAAATAAATATAAATAATAAATAATAATATTTTAAGTGAAGACGTGCGTTTTGTCGCATTCAAAAAACTGCGTTCAAATACGCAAAAATAATTTTTCGAAGTTAAATAGGATTTTTTTTTTTGTGAATTTAGATGATTAACTTTATAAGTAAATAAATTAGTTTTAAATCCAAAAGTGTTTTATTTTATTATGGGGACATTTTGTATTAACCAGAAGTTCGTGCATATGTTTTGTCCAATAGTGTAGAGATCGAAATTGTTCCGATTGCTTATGGCAAGACATAAAGTGCAGACTAAACATGTGATATTTTAAACCGTGCGTGATAATTCTTTAAAAATTTAAATGGTAAGAAAACCAGAATATTATTATATTATAACGACTTTATCTTATCTTAAATGTTAGTTTTTGTGAACGGTTGCCCTCGCAAAATATTATGCATTATGTCTCGGACACATCACCTTTCAAATGCAAACTGAATGTCATTCGATTGTGCACACACTCGTAGGCTTATTAATGGTCTTGGGCGATCTACAATTAAAATAATTCTTTTACAACTCTGCTATAATAGTAGCAAATAAAAATTCATTGTTTCTGTTTCTGTTCATTATTAGTATTTAGTTGGCGTTTTATTTTATTGTTATAGCCGACCGCTGATGATGCAGATCATCATCATTATTATTGCAGCACAACAAGCACTATAGCCAAGAAAGCAACAGCAATATAATACCATTAAAATATTATAAAAATTATTGAGCAGGCGCCTATGCTTAGAAAAAAAAAAAAAATGAAGAGAAAAACGGTAAATAAAACGATGGCAAACGACACTAAAGTATTACGACGTCGATGATGGCAATTGCTAAAAAAAACAGAAACGACTCAAAGATGGTATTGAAATGGGAGAGGGGAGAGGTAGTGCAAGAAAATAAAAAAAAACAGTTTCAATTTCATTTTTAAGCAAATGTTTAAGACTAAACCGAGCTTAATACAGAAAAAACATTCAAAGCAAACGGTCTATTAAACACGAATACAGAGAATTGGAAACCAACAAAATATTGTGAATGAAAATAAATTTACTAAAAATATTAAAAATAAAAAAAATATAAAAAATTAAAATTTTAAACACAAAAATTTATAAGAAAAAGGTGTTTTTAAATATTAAATCAAATTTTATGAAATAATAACAAATTTACGAAAAAAAAATGTATTTTACTAAAATGCTCTGTTCGTTAGTGTTAATTATCCTTACGCTTTCGTGTATCGTGGAAACGCGCAGTTATAATAACGGTTTAATTTTCTATAATTTGGATAACCAACAAATCTATTTACCACCCACCATATCGGTATCGCGCGGTCGTAGTTTAGCAAAATTTAAATACTCACCTCGTGGCTCTATATGGTCAACGTTTGGGAAACCCTGTGATTGTACGGGACCTCTCTGTAGCTGTTGTGTTGGCATGAAAGTCAAACAGTATAATTTTGATCAGAAAAGTACGTGATACAAATACTATCGACGAAGATTTTTTGTTTTCGCCATCAATATTCAGTCAATACATTTTGGTTTGATTGGATTCCATTTCATTTATTTCTTCATTCGGAAACATATTATCGAAAGCACTTTTATGCTGTGTACAAAGCATTTTACTGTCGTTCATCTAAAAGTAGAAATTAAAGCAAAACAAAATTCAAAAAATAATTTAAATGTCAAACACATTTAATTGCTGATTTTCAACATGAATTAAAGTTTTTTGTAATAAATTCTGTAGGCGTAGGAATGAAATGATTTCTTATATTTTTAAATTGCAATTTTTTCCTATGGATATGGATATTTTAAATAATTTATTTCTTTTCACCATACAGCACTGTTTCTGTTTCAATTATTTTACTGTTTTCGTATTATTTTCTTTCTTTCTTCTGTGAGAAATTGTTAAATATGCATGAATTACAACCACAAATTATTTATTTGCTTACCACTGCATCGTTTTCACTTTTTAATAAATTTTTTGTTTTGTTTTGAAAAAATTAAAAAAAAAAATAAAATATAATGATAAGAGTTTATTGGACATTGTTTGGTTTTGTGGGAGTATAAGCAGAAATTTCGTAACACTGGTAAACGATGAAAATTTTTTGATTAAAATATGAAGAAGCAGTTAAAAAGTATATGAAATACAGATTAGTTTGTGTAGCATTAATTTACTTATATAGGGTCCGCCATCTAACGTTTTTTTTTCAACTAGTGCTTATTTCGTGAATGGTAACACTTAGCTCATGTCTGATTTGACAGATAATTACTTTTATTCTTCCGCTGAACGAATATGGTTGCGTATACGCTTTTTTCGCTTCGCTAAGTGGGCCTGCGATCGACTTACAGAAGATGTCGATTTTGCCAAAAAATCATCTTTTCAGATGAAGCTCATTTTGATCTTGGCGGGTATGTAAACAAGCAAAATTCTCGCATTTAGGGCACAGAAAACCCGCACGCATACATTGGAAAGCCGATACACTCAAGACGAGTCACTGTTTGGTGCGGATTTTGGTCCAGAAGGCATAATTGGCCATTTTTCTTCTAAAATGAGCATGGAGTGGCCGTTACAGTCATTGTCGATCGTTATAAGGCCACATTGAACGAATTTTTGTACACAAATATTGAAGAGGAGGATATATTACAACATTTGGTTTCAACAGGACGGCGCTACGTGCCATACAGCCGAAGCTACACTCGATGTTTTGCGCCCTGTTTCAAAAAAAATAAAAATGTATTTGGCGAACTCTTTACATTTCTTAAAACAAATAACACAAATATACATGGTGGCTGGGATCAGGGCAACTAAAAGCTATTTCTAAGGCTATTTGGCTCGCTGAACTCAAGTATGCACTCGGTTTTCTTTAGATTGAATCTAGTTTTGGAGATATTAAATAAAATAATTTTTTCCAGTTTTTAACAGATAATGTCCATTTTATTCAATAAAAAGTGAAAATGTAGAAATCCAGGGCAGTCTTACTAAGTCATTTGTATAGTTTAGGATCTGATTCATGCAGTGGAGTCAAGCATTATGTCCTCGTTCCAAAAACCTTGTTATCGTCTTTCCATTTTCGCCAAACTTTATGCGATGCTCGTATCATCTAAGGGAAAAAAATCGTGATGGTAATAAAGAAAATGTTTTAAGAGACATTCGTGCTTTAATCTTGCGATAATGTTGCAACAATTTGCCAGTTATTTGCTTGAAATCTACCTTATTTCTGGTTCTGTTAACAGTGACTTTTTTGACCACTTCTACAACTATGATGCGAGCAATCCTGCTCTTTGTTTCTATAAATCCAAATCACGAATCAAGTCGTTCAGTTAACATTGCGAAAATTAATGCTTTTCTTACGTATTAAAATCTTTGGTCGATGATGAATTCTTTATGCATGGAATTTGCACTTATACCTGGACAACTTAAAAAATGGTTATTGCTCCTACAGGAAACTGGCTTGGACACTGATGACATGTCAGGATATTTATACTATGATAGTTTTTTTTTTCATTAAGACCGACCCTATTCATCAAGCAAATGTAACAATTATCTAATTATCTTTTACATTGGCATTAAAAATTAACAGTATACTCCTTGAACAAGTAACCACTTGTACAGTTTTGTGCTACAAGCGTTACAAAATAATTTCGGCTAGTGAATGTTCGCTACTGAGATATCATAACAAATCTTTTCTCTTTGCATTTTTACAGGTTCTTTACTAAAAATTAAAAAAAATTTAATTAAATTTAGATAACGTTATAACAGTACATACATTGTATTTAACATGATAGAACTAGAACCAATCTTGAAAGACCAAATTCAGCTTCGAATTCAACGCCTCAAATAACGTTAAGATATGTTCTCATCGGCTTTGAGCCAAAAGTTGGAAGAAGAAATAAACAAAAAATTATTTTTGACGATAATAACTTACACTGTAGGTTACCCTAAACTAATTTAATCACAACATTGATTGCATTCGATTGTCCAGTATCGTTTTTATTAAAGACTTTTATAAACTGAAAAAAAATCCATTGAATTAAGATAAATAAGAATCTTATTATGATCGCAATTCATTCAATAATTCACGACTTATTTAGTAATCGTCCTCCTACAAATGTGCTTTGAGACGTTCTTCGTCGAAAACAGAAAATATTTCGCTTCGGGGCCGTGTCGTTACCAAACACCATTTTTGAACTTTGTAAATGTTGCTGTAGACTCGTCTATGACACCTTGTCTGTAGACGTGGCAAATGTGCCCTGCAGGCTTTTTAATTTCTAAGCCTCGAAAGTAATTAAGCTTAAAGTATTCAAAAGTAGGATTACCTCAATTTTGTTAAGCGGAAAAGGTCTATCGAATGAATATTCACTTTGCAAACGGCAAAAAATGAACTATGAAAACGCTACGAACTAACCTACAATATCCAACCTAATATTAAAATAAAGACCATACTACGCACAAAGGAAAATAGGCCATTTTAGCTTAATGCTATTAGTTTCACATTTGAATCAATAAAGTACGTCATATCTTACATTGATCTAACGAGTCCCTATTTAGTAATGACTTTCATTCTTTTTTTTTTTGAGCGGGAAATGGGCAGAGCTTTCTTTACATAAGGGTTATCAATTTAAAGTATCTTTAGTAGTAACATAGAAATGTTCACACTTTTGCGTTAAATATCCGTATGGCTTTTAGAAATTCTTAATCACCATGGTTCTGGTGTTAGGGTCTACATTTTACCAAAAATTGTTAATAGGTTATTAATAGACCTGATCCTAATTAGACTATGTTATGCTATCTAGGACTAAATGGCACGTCATTACTACCTGACAACTTGGAAATATTGTAGATATTGCACTCACCTCTGACACTTGTCTGCAGGTTCATCTTAACGCTCACTAAAATTAGGCGAATGAAGGGAGTTCTTCGTATTGGGTCCAAAGACCCCTCTTCTAAGCCTGTGTCGGCACTCGATCCATCCGTAATTCACTTTTGTCTTCTGGAATTAACACCTGTGTCCGAAATCAATTCTTTGCTATCAGGAAAAGTGATTTCGAACTTACGGTTGAAAACTAGTTTAGGATTTATATAGTCTGTGACCGAACAAACGATCATACGATCCGGAATGCTTTCTAGAATGCTCATGTTACCCAAGTCCCCTAGCTCAAGTTCCGAACTTATATTATTTTAATACTTTTTTCCGTCATCTTTTCCTCTTATGTGATCGTAATTCGGATAATAAGAATGATTCGCCATAGTCTCTGACTAGAAACAGTTTTTAATTGCGAATTAATTCTCAAGTAATCTGCTTATCTATATACATATGTACTCGTATATATTATACATTTCTTTGTAAGTTTATTTGTTTGTGTGTTTTTTTGTTTTTCATTCAATCACGCATAAACGACTGAACCGATTTTGTTGAAATTCGGAACGTAGATGGATCTGGCTTACAAAAATATTATAGGTTATGTTTTTTCCAAAACTGGGAGAGGTAAAAATCGGGAAAAACGGACTAAATTAAGCCATATGAGTTTGTCATACGTTTTAGGTGCTAATTAAAATGTTTTTAATATTGCACGTTTTGTTGAAATTGGTAAAACAGATGGAAATAACTAATACCTTAGGGATGTTAATGATAAAAAAAAATTAATTTGAAATGAAAAATATTTAATTTGAGTGAAAATATTTATTTTGTGTTGAAAAAAGTTCAATTTGTGTTGGAAAAAATTGCGTTTGACTTGTAAAAAATTTAATTTGTATTGAAAAATCGTTTGAGAGTAAAAACCTATATATAGATTATATAATTAACAAATTTATATATGTAATTCGGTAAGTATATTACTTGTTAAAGTGCGGATTAACTGGTTTCTAAGGTTATTCGTATTATCTTATTTTACGAAATACTCTTGATCAAATTTCACAATAAAATGGGTGTCATGCTATGCACGCTTTTGAAATTGTTAGTGTCCACGAATGTGTTAAAATAGTACGATACGAAGGTTTTTTCAACCACGACTAAGTTGTAGAGGAAAAATAATTTCCGATAATAAAACTATTAATTAGTTTTTAATAAGAGAATAAAAAAAAATTGTCATTATCATGGCAAAGTTTTTAATATATTTTTTTTTTTTGTATGTATGTGGCACCCACCACAAACGAGCACGTAATACCTTCGATCTAATTTACATTAAAAATCAATTATGTTAGACAAACATATAAAAAAGAAATTGTTAACAATAAGTATGAACATTATTGTAATTATTTATTGTATTTTAAATTTACAAGGTACCATATGCTGCAATTATGCACAATATCTTAAGCATGCAAGCAGTCATACATGGTAAAAGTTTATAATGCTTATACATGATAAAAACCGTAGCAATTAAATATAATGAACTTATGAAAACAGATTTTTTTTTTTTTGTGTTATTCAAATAAAATAGTTACATTGTTCATTATTAATAAAATGGTAGATGGACAACTGAAACTGTGTGACAATGATGTATTGAAATGTTGTGCAGTAGCAGCAAAAGTGTTTTATTTCATTTATTTTTGTATTGAAATCAGCTTGCATACACATTTTTTTAATTCATTTCTTTAATCATGTTCAACACTACATACATTTATCCATTAGTAGTGGAAAAACAATTTAAATGGAAAAATAAAAGATTAAAATTGCAAATGAAAAGCAAACAATTCAGCAAACAAATAAAAAACAATGACTAAAAAAACTATATTTTCCATTTAATTGATTTGTGTTTCGTGCTGTTCAAACAGTAACAGTTTTTAATAATAATTTACTCAGTATGGCGAACATGATAACATGGCCTGAAAGGCAAATTTTATGTTAATTATTGTTATTAAAATCATGTTTTAAAATTTATATGCTAATAAGGTGTTAATTTTTCTTATATGTGCAAAAAAAAACATAAAAAAGATTTTTTAACGTCCATAAATAATTACAAATAAAACTAAAGGGTCCGCCAAATATTTTTTTTTTTTTTTGAAAATGCTATGAAAAAACTACTGAATATTTTTTCAAATTTCTTGAAAGTACGATTCTTCCGGTTAATAAATAAATGTCTGCCTCGGCTGGCCATGCAGTAGCCTACACGATCGGTCCAATTTTTAAGCACATTATCGATTGTGTGCAGCTGTATTTCACCAATGGCTTCACGAATATTGTCCTTTAAAGCGTCAATTGTCTCTGGCTTGTTGGCGTAACACTTATCTTTGACGGCACCCCACAAATAATAGTCCAACGGTGTCAAATCGTAGCTCCGAGGTGGCCAAACGATATTAGCTCTGCGGCTGATAATGCGATCTTCAGAAACAGGGCGCAAAACATCGAGTGTAGCTTCGGCTGTGTGGCACGTAGCGGCGTCCTGTTGAAACCGAATATTGCTAATATCCTCCTCTTCAATTTTTGTGAACAAAAATTCGTTCAACATGACCCGATAACGATCGCCATTGACTGTAATGGCCACTCCTTGCTCATTTTCGAAGAAAAATGGCCCAATTATGCCTCTGGACCAATATCCTCACCAAACAGTGACTCGTCTTGGGTGTATCGGCTTTTCAATGTATGCGTGCGGGTTTTCTGTGCCCCAAATGCGATAATTTTGCTTGTTTACATAACCGCCAAAATCAAAATGAGCTTCATCTGAAAAGATGATTGTTTTTTTTTTCATTCTGCAACATTACTATGATTTTCAAAGTAATGTCGCAATATTTACCAGCGTTGTTCAAGCGTATACGCAACCATATTCGTTCAGCGGAAGGATAAAACTAATTATCTGTCAAATCAGACATGAGCTAAGTGCTACCATTCACGAAATAAGCACTACTTGAAAAAAAAACGTTAGATGGCTGACCCTTTATATAATTTTTCATGGGAATAAGAAATAAAAGTGAAAAAGAAAAATTTACAAATTCGTAAAATGGATAATTTGTAGAAACACTAAGGACCACTTTGGTGTAGTAGGTAATAAGCAAGCTATCATCCTAGCCATTAAAAGACGAGAACTTTCCGAGTTAAACTAAGCAGTGTTAAAAATTGCTTGACTATTTTTAGTGCATTTATAACTGCTTAACTGAACTTAAAGAAAACTACACAGCAATTTTGCTCAAAGCAAAAGCATTTTTTAATGAAATATTTGCTTTGCTGACTAAGCAAGTTATTCACTATTTTATTTTGCTTTTCACTTTTGCTTAGTACTTTTAAAAGTTTTTAGTAAGCTTTCAACAACACACTTATTCAGTTTAAACCTAAAAACAGTAGCAAAGCTAAAAGTAGATTAGAGAGTACGACTTTAGATGGGACAGCACAACTATATATGTTTTTCTGTTTCTCTTGAGACTAGCACTCAGGACATAACACCTACTCATGCAGTGCATTGTGCTGGTACTAGGAAAATAGGGTGTGGGAAGGAGGACAGAGAGAGTAGTGTTTATGGAATTTCGATTTAAATTTGCTAATGTCGTAAGTTGTATGGAAGACATTCTGAGGGAGACTGTTCCACAAACGAACAGTGCGACCAAAGAACGAATTCTCCCTATAATGCTTAGTGCGATTCACTGGAAAATCAACTACAAAGGTATGCGCTCTACGAGAAATACGAGTACTACGTAAGAACACATGATTTTTAGGAATTAATTTCTTAATTTCGTCAGAACACATTCCGTTATAGTACCGATAGAACAATGAAACACACTCCACATTACGACGATGCTCTAATGAATCGATAGAGTTATTGAGAGAGAGAGAGAGAGAGAGAAAAACTAATGGTATCTCTAAAGACGTAATCTGTAGTGTTTGATTCATGGGCAAATGCCGTATATATACAGGGTGTCAGCCGGGAAGTTATACTACTTTGTTTTGTCGCCATTTTGGTAAACATTAGCCTTGACAGTTCATATTTGGCAGTGTTGAACCAACGTGTTTTAATCGTTAAAACAGCTGAAAAAATCATAATGAGTGAAGAGGCAAATTTTCATTTGAATGGTTATGTGAAAAAACAGAATAGTCGGTTCTGGGCAATGGAAAACCTTCAAATTATTCATCAGTCACCTTTGCACCCATTAGAAGTGACAGTCTGGTGTGCGATTTGGTCAGGAGGAATCATTGGACCTTATTTCTTTGAAACTGAACTGTCAATTGCGAGCAATATCATGATATGATTGAAAACTTGCTAACGCCACAACTGCATGCTTTGGCCTTGATTATCATGTGGTTTCAACAAGACGGTGCCACATGGCATACAGCCAGGATTACAATTACTGTGAGACCTCTTTCCACAACAAATTATTTTATTAAGGATTGGTGATGGTGATTGGTCTCCACGGTCAACTGATTTAACTGCTCGGGACTTCTTTTTGTGGGGATATCTGAGAAGCAAGGTTTATGCAAACAAACCGGGAACGTTGGAGCAACTAAAACAAATTATTCGTGATGAAATTAATGAAATACCGCGTGAAATGTGTGAGAATGTAATGAAAAATGTGCTCAAAATGGCTCGCATTTGTGAGGCTAACAGAGGCGGGCACTTATCTGATATTGTATTCCATACATAATTGCCGACATTAAATAAAACACGTATCAATATAAGATCCATTCTCTCTGATATAATCAAAAATTATAAACAAACAAAGTAGTATACCTTCCCGGCTGATACCCTGTACATTTTTATGCGTTATGCTCTCTAACTTTTTAAAATATTTTATTAATAGATTCTAGCTCTTCTCCTGACAAAGAATCAATAGGTAATTTTGAATTTTGAACAATTTCCCCACTGTGAATCAACAATTTGTTTAGCGATGGCGACAACCAACACTACTAATAATTTTTTTCGAATGTGTCTACATACGATACGTAAACATATTCTCTTTTAGGTCTACATTTATTCTGGAAATTTTTACTGAAATTTTGTGCTGCCTTAAAAATGCTCTAGAAGTATACCATACATTCATCATTGTAATTACCACCACCAGGGTTTGGCTGATCTATATGTAGTCTTTTTGAAATCTTTTTTAATTGTCTTCTACCAATTGCCTGAAAGATACTCTGATATTCCTCAAGGCTATTTAAACGAAATATATATCAATTATAGGGTCTGTTTCTCTTTTTTTTCAAATCCGCTCTGAAACTTAAAAGGGGATAATATTCGAATACTTTATAAGCTTATAAGTTCATAATATACGAAAAACCAGTGTTTTGTTCGTATCTCATGATTCTGAATATGTTTCAAAAATTTCGAACACAGATTCTTGTTATAATATTTACTATACCACGCACACTCATCCAATTCCGCCCCTTTTTTAACTAATAACTTGTATTGACTATGAAGTCATTCAGACAAAAATTAAGAATTTTCCAATTTACCGTTCTCAAGGTCTACAAAAATCAATACTTACATATTTAGTTTGTCTTGGAGGCACCATTTCCGCATATTCGATTCCGCCCTCTTTTTGAATGATGATTTGTACTGACCACGAAGCTATCTGGACCAATCTTAGAGACTTTTACTGTTACCATTGGGAATATATAGATAAATAATTATTTACTTTATATGGGCGTGCCACCGCCCATGGAGTTTTTTAAATGTATATAGTCTAGACATATAGAGAGATACTGTAAAATTTTCAGGAAAATCGGTTCAGTTCTTAGTTTAAAGACACAAACAAGTATTTGTTGTTAAGATATAAACTGTTGTCGAAAAATAGATGGTTGGTTGATAAGTAATAAAAGCAAAGAGCCAAATTTTTACCAAATTTCACCAACAGGTTCTAATGAAAACTAGGCATAGTTATGGACTAATTTAAGCTTTATTTAATTCAATGGTCAATGAGGATTATTTGTATCCATCAAGGCTTTATTATTAAATATTGAAATTCTTCAATATTTTTTTTTTCATTTAATTCTAATTGCTTTTCTATTAATAAATCAAAACTGTTTCCTATCCTTTCAGTCTGCGCTAATGTCACATATGCACCAGTTAAAGATGAAATCCTGATGGAAGTTTTTCTCAATGATACATCAACGGCAAAATATGGCATAGCAGCACGAAATCCTTCACCCATTTGCATACCTATAATGATGGGTATACCCATGTCCATGTGTGTTCAGATGTCCAATGTTGGTCTGCAGGGTGATAATCTCAATATGTGCATGGATTTCATGGTACGTTTGGCATCTTCGGATCTCTTTGAAATGCATTTCCAGTGTATGAAAGTGGGCCTACAGGGTGCCAGCTGGGTGGGTCCAGACGGTCAGCCTGTAATACCTGCCAATGAAGGAAAAATTAAAGATAAAAGTACAGATGAATCTGAAGAGTATTATGATGAGAATGCAGATGCAGCATCAGCAGAAAATGAAATCATATCCCAAGAGGAAGAAGACGATATTCATAGTGAAAGTTATCAGAAGGATGAAAATAACAAAGAGGAGGATTTAAATGATGCGGCAGAGGAATTTGATTATAATGATATAACAGAAAAAGTAATGGAGGCTGTTAAGGAACAGGAAGAGGAGAAGATGATAATAAATAACGATGGTATCGAAAAAGAGAATGAAATTGATGGAGATCTACCAATGCTGGAAACTGGAGATTCCAAAAATGAAATAAAAGGTTTAAAAGAGAAGCCAGATGTACCAGAAAAGATTAATATGGAGAATGGCAAAATACCTGAAAAATTAATGGAAGAAAGTGAAATAAACCAAATGGTGCATAATAATATGGAAACTGTTCATCAAGTGCCAGTTGAGGCCATAGGCAGTGAATTATTGATAAATAATGCTATGAAGGAAGACAACACTACAGTAGTTGCTGAAAAACCTTTGGAAATACAACAGGATTTAACTAACCAAGTTCAAAATCAAGAAATCTTTACAGATCATATGGAAATTGAACAGGCAGTTAACTTGGGAAACCCTAAAGATGAGTTTAATTTTGAAGACTTTCCCCAAAAAAATCAAGAGAATATGAAGCCACAAGTGGAAGAACTTAATGATGATCCAAATTCTCTAGAATGCTTAAAAGAGACAAGTAAAATTCCAGCGATGGTTCCTGCTACTCCAGAGAAAATCGAAAATAGCATGACAGAATCCATGCCTTTAATGGACAAGGAGATAATAATGTCCATGACGACAGATAGCAATTATGATCAACAGGAATCTCAAACAGTTCAAAAATTCGAAATATTAATTAACGATAATGAAGGTGAAACCACTGAAATAAGCCAAACTAGCCAAGAATTCAAAAATTCATTGGAAATACTCCAACAGCCAATGGAAAGCACCAGTACTGAGTATAACATGAAAATGAATATGAAACCCACACTGGCAACAGCAATTATGGCAGAAACTGCAAGTGAAACTGGTATCGATAATATCGATAATGCTCTAACAACTGCCTCAATTATGACCGCAGCAACAACAACATCAACAACAACTACTATGAAAATGCCATTATTATCAGCAACAGCAGAAAATTCTGCTTTGCCAGTAAATGTTATTGAAAATAGTCATCATGATAATGATGTGAATAGAAATGACGGTAAAGGTAATAATGATAACAATGATAATAATGATAATGACCTTGATAATAGTCATGAAAATGACAGTGATTATGATGACGAAGAAAGCGAAGAAGTAGAAGATGAAACTACAGAAAAATTAATAGAAACTAATGATGCTTCCACAATAGCAACAACAGAAATTGCCATGCCAATTACAACAAACGATTTCAATAACGAAAAAATCAGTGTAAGTACCGCAGCAATAAATGCAGATAAAGAAAATAATCTGGCAAATAGTTCGGATGAATCTAATGAGGAGGAGGAGGAAGAGGAGGAAAATAACAATGAAGATGAGAATAATTCTAAAGATGAGCATGTTGAGTCCGATGAATATGACGATGAAGAAGAAGAATATGAGGACTATGATGCAACAACAACAACAACAAAAATAACTAAAAACGAAAGTGATATTTTAACACCATCTCGGCTATTCAATAAAACACAAACCAAAAACGAGTCTACAAATAAAGCCCATATGTTAGAGAAACATTCTCTTGCAATGTCATTAGACAACAAAATAAATTCGCTGACACTAACCGAAGACAGCAATACTTTAAATGTGGCATCAACTTCTAGCCAAATGCCACTAATTCCTGCAGCAACCACTATTAGTACTGCCTCATCTACAACTTCTGCAACCACAACCACCATGCCATTACCATTAGCGCGAAAATTATTTGCACTTCAACAGCATCAGCAACGACGACAACAATTGCAACAACAGCATCCACATCATCATCGTTACCATGTTTAGAGAAAAATGTCATGCTGCATGAACTCAAAGTGTGTATTGTTATGTTCGTACGTTCATTCATTCATACCTTCCTTATCGTATCAAACATCATTCATCACAGAGTTTATTGATGTCAACACCCAATTTGACAGGGAGTGTGTCGTCTGCAGCAGCTGCAGCTTTTCGTTTTTACCAATTTGTATAGAAAAAAAGTAATCGTATATGATAATTTATTTAAATGTTGAAAGTTCAAACAGTAGGTGGTTACAAATGTAGGTACACTTAATGAAATGTAAATCATCGCTTGAATGGAAGTCATACATAATAGTGAAATTTAAATTGAAAGCAGTACTTTCCATAATGGAAGTAAAAAGAGAAAAATCGAAGTATATTTTTTTGTATAGTCTCACGACCTAATTTCTATTGCCTTATTAAGAATAAGTGCTTTGCTTTGCTTTGCTTTTTTTCAATCTTTTTGTTGAAATATCGGGTGTGCAATTTTAAAATGCGTGATTTGTGGTAAGCTTTGTGCGTTTATTATGAAAAATAGGTGCAACATTAATTTATTTAAAGTATTGGCTGTTGTTAGCTAAGATCTGTTCCCAAGTGGAACAATGGGAACTTCTCTCAATCAATGAGATGCACTCTTCTGAAGGGACCTACAATTTAATGCCGGCTCTGAACAGCATATGCATTAGTTAGAGAAGTTTTTCGTAGCGTAAATACTCATAACCAGTCGCTCGCAGTACTAAAAGGTGATACCGCTGTTAAAAAATTATCAGATGGTATGGCCTGGTATTGAACAGAAGACCTCCTGGTTGGTAGGCGGGTGACTTACACACACAGCGGAGCACAACATCATATATATCCACGGATAAGAAACTGCTAACTTTTTAAGATCAATAACGACTTGAATCGGGTATTCGAGTGTTCGGAAATTAAACGTACTTCAGTGAAGAGCTGTATACTCTTTTAATGCAGAACAAGCTTTAGGCAGTTCACATATTTGCTAAACAACTACGATAGGAAAAGATTTGAGTCTTGTATCAGCGTATCTAAAAATAGTCTGAAAATGATAACCGGTCTGCAGAGTCAAAAACATTTGAAGGGAAAAGGAATAGTTTCAAATCTAATGAGCAGATTATGTGAGAAAGAAATTGAATTGCCAGAGCACATACTAAGTACTTATTTGGCACTTTATGAGGAGGCACATAGGTGCTACTACTATGGGCAACAACCGGTACACTGAAATTCGTTAGGGCATCGATGCTGGCATCTTATGAACTACACTAGCTTCCAATGGATATCTAAACGCAAAAGTGCATTCTATTCATAACTAAATATATATATTTTTAAATGAATTCATAAATAGGACGGTATTTGTATAAAATAGTATGTAAAATCATCTCTAAATTTGAAACATTTGGAAAAAAGATAAAAAAGTGTTTCCTTGAGAATTACACAGAGATTCCACGGGGTTATCAGAATAAAACACAATTAATTTAAAGCGTTTACTCCTCTTCTTTTCGAGTTTTCTCAGAAAGCCATGCTTTTAGCTTATACCTGCATGAAGTTGTTTGCTGTAACTCGCCTCCATGTGATTGTATAGATGGTGGTGCTGATCCTTACTTAGCATTACCAAATTTGCACAGTAGGTGGCTTTTTCTTCTGAACATTCGTGTGATATTTGTCATCATCGCCAGATGTATTTGTCTCTTAATTAAAATCTCGAAACCTGTATTGAATTTTTTAATCATGTAATCTGCTGAGAACTAGACCCTGGGCCATATGCGAGCACTCTGACCAATACACCACGCTACTCCGAGGTATTTCAACTTCATTCCTTTTTATCGCATTGTATAATAAACCAACTAGAAAATCATAAATATTTGGCTTTGGTTTGCCAATATAGCCAGGCTGTACATATATAGAACTGTACATATATGGAACTCAGGTTGCCGTAGTGCATTCAGTATTCATCACCAGTAATGATTCGATGCGAAAATGACATCTTTTCCTTCCAAGCAGCATTTAGGACAAGCAAAATATATACACAATGTTTTCAAGTAGTACACAATTTCTGAGCTATTGATAAATCCTGCTGCTTGCAAACGTTTTGATATTGCCGATTTAGTGGATGTCAAAAGTTCCACTTAAATTTGATAACAATCCCCATCAAGTAATGCCTCCAGTTTCATCATTCTAAAACTTTTTTTGGAAAACCTTAGTGTCAAAATCACTTCTTCTGAGCCACACAAGCCATCTTTCGCATCTTGAAATCAAATAAACGTATGCAGGTAAAGCTTCGGTAAGCAATTGATGTGCCTCAACTGCTATTCTTTTAAAATTGTGTAACTAAAACAAAACTTTCTGCAAATGATACTTTGTTGGCACAAATTCGACATTTTGTAAGAGGAAAAAAACCGTCCATAAACAATTTAGATGAAACAAATGACAAATATTTACCCTCCAAAATACTGCTTAATATATTAGAATCACATACCATGTGTAAAAGATACGCCATCGGCATTTTAAAGTTATACTCCTAATACCTTGAAAAAAATCAATTTCTTTCTTACTTTAACTGATATTTTAATATCTGATAGAAATAATTTTTCTTATAAAATACAAATTTATTTCAAGCTTCCTAACGTGTTAGCCACCACTGTTTTTATTTAGATGCATTTAAAGTTTTTTATTTACTCTCTATTTAAAATAATTATATTTTCTATTTTATATATAAATGTTTATACATATATACTATATGTATATGCATATAGAGACATATCATAAGCACATATTTACACATCTTTTGTATGTCAAACGAGTAATTATTTGTTATTAATTACACAACTAATTGTTTAATTTATTTGTTATTTATTGCAATTGATTTAATTTTTGTTAATATTATGTTTTTATATATGTTTTGATTTATTTATTTTTTATTTATAAAACTTAGTATAGGCTTAAAATATTATTTTAATTAAAAAAATAACAATATGATAATTTATGTAAATTTTAAATTATTAAAATATAAAGAAAAATGTAAAAAAATTATTAAATTTGTTAAAGAAATAATAAAAAATAAATGGTAAGTAAAGCAAATAATTTAAATTAATAATTATTCGAAATATTTTAAAATATTTCCACAACATCAGAGTTGTAATATGGCATATATGCTTCATAAATAAAAATCTTTTGAACAATTACTCTACTAGCACCTTATGTTAAACTTTTCATCATTTTACTTATTGTACATTAAACAATTTATAGTTTTTTATAAAGAAAAAAGAATTTAATTGAACCACAAGTCTCACGTGATATTTACTCGTTACACGCAACACCTTTTCCATCATAGTACTATTAAGTCTAAAATACAGAGAGTGTACGTGTATCAATCAATGAACATAAGAGAGGGTAAAAGACTTGTCGTACGTACCATACATATGTATTTATAATTCCATAAACGTTTATTTCTTATTGTTAATGCTATAAAGCGTGGGCTCTTACTAAAAAATGTGAGAGCCCTTTATAAGGCCTTGTTAAAAGAAACAATAAATACAGTAAACCTAATATATACAAATGTATATGCAATTTTTTTCCGAGTCCTTTGAAAAAACCTGTTTATTGCAAAGTTTTTCATACAAAAGTGCACTATAGCTATAATGAAGAAATTCTAAACTGAAAGACCTGTATATAAAGAAGTTTTTATTGAAAAGCCTCTGTACACCGAAATTAAAATAAAGTCAAATGGAAAAGGCCAGGTTTTAAAATAACGAAATCTATATATGTTTACAAGTGTGTATGCAAAGCTTCTATATAGAGAAGTATTCATTTAAAAGCCTCTATATAATGAAGTCAGAATAAAAAAAGATTAAATTTTAAGCAAAAAGGGAATTGAAAATAAAGTCAAATGGGAAAGTCCCGGTTTTGAAACAATGAAATCTAAATTTGTTTTCATATATGTACATATGTAAAGCAGTGATGTGCAAAAATAAAAATGTGGTTGTGTTAGTGAGAACATGAAAGTTGCTCTCTTAGTGAGAATAAAGTTGTGTTTTTAAAAAAATTAAGAAGAATCAACATGCATCCGCCACACATGTGCATTCGTTGCTATCTCAGCGACAACTAAAAGCAATATCGTAAGAACTTCTTTAAATTCTTTTACTGTGCATAAAAAAATAAAGTGTGTGAAGTTAGCTTTCAAAATTATAATCCAACTTTTTTGTTATTGCACTGTTAAGTTTAATTT
This sequence comes from Wohlfahrtia magnifica, assembly GCA_023159175.1. NCBI lineage: Eukaryota > Metazoa > Arthropoda > Insecta > Diptera > Sarcophagidae > Wohlfahrtia > Wohlfahrtia magnifica. The sequence continues at coordinate 1,066,573 of JAKWBJ010000225.1, read as the reverse complement.
TTTAACGTATACAATATTTTTAACGAAACATTAGTAAATTTATTGCTCAAAGTCAGACATTTTTATGCAAATTTTTTTTAAGATTAAACAAAATTAGATATGTAATTGCTTTCGGATATAGTCGTCAAACAGCAAAATTACACATTTCAAAAAAATACACTGGGCTATCTTTTAAATTTGAAAAAAGTGTCCTAGGACTGCGATAGTGGGGCAATGTCGACTATTGAATCAAGGATTCCTGTCCACTTTACCGGCTATCCATAACTGTTACCGATTTTTAGATATTGGGCCTTAAAGTTGGCTAATTTTCGGAAATACGAATTTGGCAACTGGCCTTCGTCGGTGCCTCGTAGGCGACTAATAGCAGGAGCGTAAGAAATATGTAAAATGCGAAGGGACAATTGTCCCACGAAATGAACATCAATGATGTAAAGCCTCTATACAGCAAAAAAAAAATTATAATTTTGTGTTTTCTACTTGTATAGAAAATTTTTTATTTGGGTATGTATTGTAATCCGAAATCGAAATTGAAATCGAATGAAATTGCAAATTTCTATAATTTCCAAATCTGACAAGATTTGGATTTTTTTATTTATTAATTCGTTTAATTATATTTAAAACAACCTCTTTGGATATCAAAACTCTGAAATAATTGCCGCAATTAAGTTACATATGTTTGTCTTTAAAGATTTATTCGATTTAAATTTCACTCGTTTTCGGGTTACAGAACAAACCAGATTAGTATTTCCTTGCAATATAGTTTGAATAAAAAAACCTCAGTTATAACGAATTTTTTCATATTTCTTACATTCGTTATATCGAAGTTTTACTGTACAAACATGTTTTTTTTTCTACAGAAGAAACTTTGAACTTAAAATGAACAGAGATAATTAGCAGAATTTATGTGCCAAAACATACATATAAGAAATACTCGTTTTTAAACATTTTTGGTTTTAAATGAAACTCTTTAACGAATTTTATCTCAAATTTCCAACATTATTTGTAAATTCTAGCATGTATTTTAGTTTATAAAACCAAGTGACCATTTTGCTTTTATAAATTGTCCATTATAAAGTAAAATGCAATTCTATTTTACCGATCTTTTAAAAAACAAATACTATTTTACTCAAATAATGTGTAACGGCAGGTATGGAGTACATATAGATTTTTGCGTCAAATAATAATTCAATTGTGACAAATGTCTATCCGTACGGATATATGAAGTGAAAGTTTTACTAATAAGTGTGGAAATATAGGCTAAATCTGAATAAATCTTAAAAAAAAAATCTGAAATCTGGCGTCCCATCTTTCCGATTTGAGTGTTTTTGTGTTAAGTTGGTAAATGTGTTGTTGATATTCCCGCTAAATTTTAACGTCATAGCTTAACATTTGCGAAAGCTACGTAGCCAAGAGTACATCTATCGATTTTTTCCAATTTTAGAATCGTAATCATTTTTTAACTCGATTGAACAGAAAGAAGTCACTGGGAGTTAAGTCAGGTAACTTCGGTGGTTGTAGGATGGTGTTTGTGGCATTTTCGTCAAAAAATTTCGAATAATGATGGCACTGTGCAACGGTGCGTTATTATGGTGTAAAATCCACGAGCTTTCTGCCCACAATTCTGGTTTCTTTTGGCAGATCGCTTCACGCAAACGTCTCAATACGCCCAAATAAAACCCTTTGTTTACTGTCTAGCCTTCTGGCAAAAAATTCATGATGCACTACACCGTTGTAATCAATGAAAACCGTTAACATTGCCTTTTTTTGACTGAAAACAAGGTGTTTTTTTTTTTTTTTTTTGGTTTCGGCTCATTTTGTAAACGACATTCACTTGCCATAAACCCACGTCTCGTCTCCACTAATGATCCTTTTGATAAATGTTGGATCGAAATCAGTCTCGCAAATCATGTCTTTTGCAACCTCAGAACGGTCAAAATTGTAAAAATTCGCCAACATATATAGTGATGGATGTACTCTTGGCTAAGTAGCTTATGCAAATGTCAAGCTATGATGCTAAGAGTTAGCGGTAATATCAACAACAGATGTACCAACTTAACACAAAAAAAAAAAAAAAAATGGGAACGATGGGACCGCCACATGGAGGTTAATTCGGCAACTTTTTGATCAAGGTAGTATATACAGCATTAAATAAAATATAAAAAAGGTAATAAAAACTGAAACAGACATTTAAAAAATTATGATTAATTTTAAATTAATAAAAATACATCTTCTTTGGTTCGACTACTCGTATATGTGACATTCTTTTTTTTGTATCGCTGGCACAAAAAAATCATGGTATTGCCAGCAAGAAAACTTAAATTGAGGTATAACAATCAATAGTTAATATAGGGTTTTTGCATACCATACGTTTTTTAATAAATCTTTGTTAAGCTTAAAGTGTGTGGTAACTAACATGTACTACAAGTCTACTATTTTCTTTTTTTTTGCATATGACTGTTTATTTTTATAGTTCCCAAGATATACCGTAATAATAACTTGTTTCGTAATGAACTATGAACAAAAAATTCTGCTTTTACCACTTATTATCCCTTCAAAGTGTAACTTTTGAAAATCTAATTTTCTAAAACACATTTTACCGACTAATGGATGGAAACTTTGCTTTAGGAAAAAACGGACAAGTGTAATTTCAAAAAAAAACACTAATTTTGATCTTTTCCTTACGATTTTAACCACTTCCAGGTCCAAATTAAAAAAAAGATACGCTATTACACTTTCGTCAGCTAGAACCATGTATTCCAAATTTCAACAAAATCGGTTCAATCGTTTACGCGTGATCGACGGGCAAACAAATTAACAAACATACATACATAACGATTTTAATATGTTACACATTTCTAATTAATTGCTACTAACTGTAATTACATACTATGTTTATTTACCTTATTTTTCTCCCATCCATTTCTTTATCAACATGCAACCACTGTTGTTCTATATTCCTCGGATCAATTTTTTTTTTACTGTACTTTCAGTTTTATTTGTAAGTTGTGTTGTTGTTGTTGTATTTGTTGTGTTTACTCTAAGTTGTATGATGTTGTTGTTTTTGTTACCATTGTGTTACTACTTCCATTGTTTACATTTAATTTCATTCAAGTTACACTTTAAGTGTTGGCCAAAGAAGAGCACCACACAACCAACACTACATATACTAACCTTTTATTACACAAACAACAATTGTTGTTATTGCCTTTGGTAATGACGTTGTTGTTGTATGCTTTAGTATTTTTGTTATTAAGTCTTTAGGTTTTTCGTTTATAAATATTGTTGTTGTTAATGTTGTTGCTACAAGTATTTAAGTATAGACTTGGTCAAGTAGTTTGTTTGTTCACTTGTTTTTTCTTTCTTTCTCTTTTGCTTATGTTTATATTTCATTTCTGTTTTGTTCTCTTCAAAATTCCTTGGCATAAACAACTTAATGGGAATTCGTTTTAATACTGCACTTGTAAGAGCAGCACTACTTTAAGTGGAATGGTATTGTTAGTTTAGCCAAGATTAGGGGAAATATTTATGGAAAAGATAAAATCGTGAAGGTCTGATACTTTTTTCATGTAAAATGGTCACAGGGTTATAAAAAAGATATTTTTGGGATTTTGAAGGGGTTTTTGAAAACCACTAAGCAATTTTTTTTGTGTCAAATACTTTCCAAACGATATAATTCTCAATATCATGAGTATTCGAAAAAGTTCGGTTACACACTTGACCAAAAATACAACACCTTTGTCTTATATTTGAAACGATCTTTTTTAAATCAAACATGTGTCGTTTTGATCGATAACCTTTTGCCCTTTTTGAGGTAAAGCCGATTTTCAGGCCTCTAGGGAACTTAAGCTTACACCATTAACGAAAGATTGAAACCAAAAATTCACAATCATCACGTGAATGATCAGGAGAAAACGTCACATATTGGGAAAAAACGGCAATACTAAAGTACCATCAACATACTTAGCCAGTATCCTAACTACTACACAATGCAAAGATGGCAGCCCCATCATCCTGGAACGGGCTACAGCAGACTAATCATATACATATCTTGAACAAGTAATGATTTAATTGACAGGATAACACAGCAACGAACTTTGGCACACGAAGCAGGACGCGCATTGCGCAAATGGGCGTACGAACTCTTCGTGGAGCATCAAGGCTTGCGCAACTCGAACATCAGATAACATCCTATAAGATTGGCGACATCTTAGGTATCAGTGATATGAGATGGAATGGTAATAGCGAACTTACTCTGGCGAATAGTATTCTTGTACTATACAGAAAATGGTGGCGAATAGGAATCAAAATGTCGAAGAAAATCGAGGTTTCCTTCAGACATGGAGACCAATATACGACCATGAAATAATGACTCGAATCGAAAGCAGGATAAAACATACCACCATAGTACAGTGCTATTCGCCGACAGAAGATGTCGAGGACGCCAAGAAAGATGAATTCTACGTAGAAGTAACATCAGTGCGCATCAGTATTCGAACGGGAGATATCAGCGTTTTTCAACGCGAAAATAGGAAGCTACAGCACCAACATCCGCTCCGCCATGGCAACGCACGGTTGTGGAGTTAAAAGTAACAACGGAGAACGACTAATAGAGCCATACCAAGTAGTCATACATGGACACCGCCAAACGGCAACACACGCAATCAGATTGATCACATATGCGAGTAAAAGATAGAGAAGCTCTTTGGCGGATGTGAGAAATAAAAGAGGCGCTGACATCAGCAGCGACCACGAGTTTATTAAAAGCGAAATCAAGCTCAAATTGAATAGTCGAAGAAGAAGCATTGGAGTCACAAGTCTCAGAAGAAACACTGGTTGTAGTGCAGATAAATAGAAAAACATGGATATCAGCCGACACTTGGAACATGATTTCTCAAAGAAGGGAACTTAAGTTGCAGCTAAACAACAATAATGTTACGAAGCAGCAATACCAACAGTTGGCGAAACAGGTTAAGACAGCTGCACGTAGAGATGAAAGGAAGTTCCGGGAAGGTCAAGCAAGAACAGCAGAAGAAGCAGCTGGACAGAATATTATGAGAAAGCAGACGATAGACTATCTCACAAATAGAAAGAAAGGCATCATTGTGAAGCTACCAAAACGTGGCGACTTGAAAGATTGTAATATCTGAAGAGGAATAACTCTGCCTAATACCATATACAAGATAATAGCAGTCATAATACAGGGACGGCTTCAGATCAAAGTAGATAACATATTGCGAGACGAAAAGGCAGGTTTCCGGCCAAATAGAAGCTGTGTAGACTAGACCAACACTCTACGCATCATAATAGGCGTACTCCGCTATACCTACTGTTCTCCGACTTCAAGAAAGCCTTCGATACCATCAAATAGAAGCATTGAGAAGAAAAGGAGTACCTCAGAAAATAATCCGAATAATACGAGCAATGTACGAGAATGCAGAACTCTCTGTTCTTCACAACGAAAGCACCAGCCGACTATTCCTTACTAACGCTGGAATAAAGCAATGATGTCCACTTTCGCCTCTACTATTCACCATCCTATCCGATAAGATCATGAGAAAAGTCTGTTAACAGAGGAGAGGTATAACATGGAGCCTCTCACTACAACTCGAAGAACTGGGTTATGCAAACGATATATGTCTACTCTCACACAAGATCTCCAGGCTGATACATATCCAGGCAAACCAAGCTCAGAATACTCAACGCATGTGTAAAGTCAATTCTGTTGTACGACAGTGAAACCTGGCTTGTGTCTAACACCATCCCGCAAAAGCTATCGGTATTCACCAACAAGTGCCTTAGTATCATATGCAAGATATTCTGGCCTAACACCATAAGCAGCATAGATCTATGGAATTTGACAAACGCAGAGCCCATACTGAAGTAGATAAGGCAAAGAAAGTGGCAATGGATCGGCCATACTTTAAGAAAAACTCCCAGTAGTATTACAAGGATGGCACTTGAGTGGATCACAATTATCCAAGAAATAGGCAAAACAATCTTACAATGGAAGAGGCAAAGACAACAGTAGCCAATCGTGTAAGATGGAAATGCTTTGTGGAAGCCCTATGCTCTCAAGAGGAGTAACGAAAAAAAAAAAATCTGTAGTTGAAACAAATGATAACCTGAAGGTGCAATTTTCTGGCTGTATGGTGGATTCATGAAAATTTCCTAGTGAAGCTCTTTCAGTTTCTGCCGTGTCTGGTGTTGTTATGATGGAACACAACATCTTTTTAATTGATCAATTCCGGCTATTTTAATGGAATTTTTGCTTCAATTTCATTAAATGTCGACAATAGAAACCAGAGTCATTTACATGACTTGGTTGTAGAAGCTCATGATAAACAAATCCATTCTAGTCACAACATGATCTTTTCACAGATTATTGTCGTAACTCATCCACTTTTCATCGCCCGTAGTCACTCGCTTCAGAAATTGTGCGATTTCCTTTCATTTTCGCGAATTATACTTTTCACTCTTAATTCATGTGGCACCCAACATGGTTTCACACATCGAAGCCGTGAGCCGCAAGTCCGCATTTTTCGAATCATTGATGCTCTCGAAATTGTGCACTTTTGGGACAAAAGTCCAAGATCAATTGCTAATAAAACTTTGCATTTAGAACATATCACTGTATGGTGTGCAATGTGTCATGGAGTCGAAATGTGGTAACGGTCAATGGAGCCCGCTATCGCGAGGTCTATTATTGATAATATTGATATCACTAGTAAGTGTCACATATAGCCATCAATGGTGTCTATACAGAGTTAACGAAGGCGGAAAATGAGACCGTGTATCGGTGGTCACACGATGACTTCACAGGAGGCAATAAAATACCTTGGTGTGATGATTAACGTAAGACTGAGCATCACAATGGTTGCCGGTGATGGTGCTCAGGGGGAGAGAAGACGACTTCTCTCAATCGGCTGTGTAGGCTTTACAGTGAACAAGGTGCAGAACCGTCGCAGGGATATATATCAGAAAAGCGCTTACGATCGGTTGCAGCAAATGCGCCAAACTCACCACAACGGCAGATGGAAATATGCTCTTATATCCTGTGTGCAAATGTGGTTTGCTAGACGGCACGGCGAACTGGATTAATATTTTACACAGATTATGTCCAACCATAGATGTTTTATGCAATACCTGCATCGTTTTGGGGTGGCGCATAGTCCTATGTGTCCAGACTGTTAAGATTGAATTGAAACGGCGGAACACGTTACATTCGAATGCGGCAAGTTCACCGACGAACGTAATGCACTAGAGGGAGTTTTTGGCTGCAGACCAAAGGTTGAAAATTTGATTGGCGGAATGTGCTCATCGAGTGCGAAGTAAAATGCCAGCAGGGAACGCAGGGAACTGCTGAGACAAACGGAGCAACAACGGTATCCATAACCCGTCGAGCAACTCAGCAAGGAGACGATGGATGTTACAGAGACAATTGAACTGTAACGAACTCGACGATTGAGCTTAATGCTTTGGATGGCCTCTTGGCGTGATACTTAGTCGGTAGTTCTGGGAGGAACCACCGTCGGATACCAGGGTGATGTTACTGGGTGAAGGTCCCACACTGACTGAGGCTTTCAACTGCCACTTGGGGATGGCGCGGTATAGTGTAGTGCACAAACAACCCAGGTTCGAGCCCACGACGAACAAAAATTTTATTGTGGTTTCGAACACTTAATAAAAGAGGCTAACTTTCCCTCTAGATAACTTCATCTAAAAAATAAAGAGGAACTCGCCCTAACCTTCCCGCATACCTCTGGCGGTGACGACAAACATGAGATGAATGATCAGGACAACACGCCACCTACTGGGAAAAAATTACAATGCTAAAGTAAAGATCACCATTAATTAGCAAGGATTTTCACCACTACGCAAAATCATATGGAGGAAGCTACAGTCGATTAATCATCTACGATTTGAAAGATCAAATTGATTAAAGAAACTGAAACGCAGCCATGGATGCTTTGCTCCGTTCCTAGGGGAGTGACGTTGAAAATACAACACCTCGATTAAAAATAATGAAACAAAAAACATAGTCAGTTGTATCGAATACAGCGATTAAAATCTCTGACGTAATTTAAAGAATTGGTCGTCATTTGAATAAAATTTTTTATGAAAATTTTGAAAAAATCATCGACATCTGCATGCTTGGTTGTTTGGACATATTTTCGATAAATGTGAAGTCTATAATCGTAGTTTTTTTTTTTAATTTTAGGTGAATGATTTAACTACTATACCACACACAATTTAGTAGTGCCTTTTAAAGTATGTATTTGTAGCAAATAAATGTCGTGGGGCATTCATTTTAGACATTCACAATATCAACAAGTACAAGCAAAGTAATGACGATGATAGCCATAGGCCTTAACAAACATTTATTTCCTTGTTTGTTATCATATTGAAAACTAAGCTGGATTATTATTATCTATTCCTCTTAATACGCAGTAAAAATTTCAAGAATTTCTTTTGTTCTATATCGCCCCCATCCCATTCATTTATTAATCGTTTGCTTTATGCGCAAACATTAATGGTTGATTTTAAAGCTTGTTTACAGTATGTGAGTACATATTGCTGGTACATAGCTGCTTAAGCTATTGTGAAAACGTTAATTCCTGGGTGAGAAGATGAATGTTATCTGCCTGACAGCCTGCCTGTTGTCCAATCAACATTTTTCTTATTTTTTCATTTATGATACGAGTGCAAAAGGAAAATGAGGGCAAAATCATGAAATAACAAACTGTTAAGATGCCGACTTAATTTTACAGTTTATTTTAGTTTAAGTTCGGAAATTCCTTTTCATTTTCTTTTGCATTAATACTCATCCTATTGTTTTTGTTGTTGTTAGAAAGTCAACATGGATAATGAGTTTCAATGTGACATGAAATAAAAGAAAAATTTTTCTTATGCTCTGACGGAAGTGAGTTTTGATGAACGATGTAAAAATAAGAGAAGGAAACAGACTTCATTTTAGAAGATGTTGGTGTTTAATTCAACATTAATTGTAGAAAAATGCCATTAAAATATTTGAATTATATTCAACAATTCTTTTGACTACATAAGGGTACTTGGCTTGGTAATGGAATGGAAGAAAATTTTTTTTTTTTACTTTTCTAGTATAAAGGATAATTTAGCCGAAAGGATAAATTAGCAAAACTGAGCTTGAAAAAAGTGTATATAAAAAATTAGTCAAAGTGAATTGCTTTTAATGCTTTTAAACAAAACAACACCCTATTATACTCATAGTAGAAGCTAGTCAATATATTTTTAAGCTCTGGTGGCTTTAAAGTAGCATCAGTTAAGTTAACCGAATACAAAGATACATATTATATTTTGAACAAGAAAACATATTGTTGCGAGAATAAAAGAGCCTAAGTTATATGATTTTGGTATATTCTATGCCACCCTGTCAGTGTCATACTTTTGTGTGTATATGGCAGCACTGCCAATTATATCATTCCTTGGTAACAAAATCTTACCTGTTTAAAATGAACAATTTTGTGAACAATGTGTTGAGGTCGCGAAAAACATGATTTAGGAGGCTGAATCCAATCCTTCATTCATCAAAAAAAACAATACTGGCACCGAGACGTGGACTTATGAATACGACAAGCAACCCAGACATCAGGCGTTCACCAAATGAGCCGAGACCAATGTAACCAAATCATTTTCAATCAAAAAAGATAGCAATGCTCAAGTTTTTAACGGATTACAACGGTGTAGTGCATCATGAATTTTGGCCAGAAGGCCAGACAGTAAACAAAGAGTATTATTTGAGGCGCTATGAGGCGTTTGCGTGAAGAAATTCTCCGAAAGAGACCAGAATTGTGGGCAGAACACCATGATAACGCAACCTCGCACAGTACCATCATTATTTGAAATTTTTTGACGAAAAATTCAATACATACCATTCAACAGCCACCGAATTCACCTGATTTGGCTCCCTGTGACTCCTTTCTGTCAATCGAGTTAAAAAACCATTACGGGGAACGTGTTTCAGTAGTCGTATCTAAAATTATAAAAAATCGCCAACACACATAGAGATCGATGTACTCTGGGCTTCGTAGCTTTTGCAAATGTCAAGCCAAATCGGAACGATGGGGCCGTCACACTGGCGTTATTTCGAAAAATTTTTGATCAAGGTAGTACGTCACTGTTAGCATTTCATGAGCTTCGGTTCACGTAATTTAAGTATTTCTCAAAAAATTCTGCAAGATCTTTGTCTTAAGACTTTAACCAGAATGATAATCTAATTTTTTTTTGTACGTTAAAGATAAATATACGTCTGAAAGACAATTGATTTCTAGCATGCTTCTAGAGACATCAAAAAATTAAAAAAAATTAATTAATTAAATTAATTAATTAAAAATTAAAGTGTCGTTGAGATCAATTACAGTTTTTTCTTTGTTAACTTCAAAGTTTGGTAAGTGAAAACAATAATAATAAGAAATAACGAAAAATATGAAGAAGAATCTGTGGCAATTATGTGTGAACAAAATATCGCCCAAATGTTCGTCAAATACGTCAGTCCATATTTTCAATGACTCTGAGACACAATTATCTCATCCTTTAGATCTTCGGTAATTCTTGGCTTATTGACGTATACTTTTTATTTCAAATATCCTCAAAGAAAGAAGTCCAACGGTGTCAAGTCACATGACCTTGGCGGCCAAATAACATCGCCACGACATGGGATAACACGGCCATAAAATTTCTTCGGCAAAAGAGCCGTTGGAACCACACATCGCCCAGGTCCATATCCTCAAATTCTGGCCACAATAAATCCGTTATCATCTTGCGATAGCGAAAACCATAAACCACACCAAACATTCACTCTTAGTAGACGCATCGGCTTTACAACAATCACTCGTGGATTCTCATTTGCTCAAATGCAGCAATTCTGCTTGTAAACGAGTCCACTGGTCGATTATACTGACCAAAATAATCTCGAAGTGCATGAAATGCATTTAAAACAACAACCTTAACGCGCTGCTCAATTGTGTACCTCTCCATGGTTGAATTTGCAAACTCAGTTGAGCAAAAAACTTGAAGTTAAGGTCTAACTCACAATTAACAACGACCATTATGGTTGAACCACCCTTTATATAAAAAATTAACATAAAATAACCAGCCTTTTTCAAAGGACTCAAAATCAAATATAAAAGAGTAAAAAAGTAGATATATTTTAAATTCAAAATAATATAAACACTACGTTGTTGTTGGTTTACAGTTTTTATTTTCTCACTTACAGTATACAATTATAACCATACAGTCTCCAACTTATTTATCTTGCACTTTATATTCGTTTAAACAACTCTTGTATTTAAGCCTAAACACGACTTTACTTTATGACTGCAAACCGATAACTGAACTGAAAAATGCATAAGACGCAACCTTTTATATAAAATTGGCCTTACTTCCGAATATTCTTGGTTTCCATTAAGATGTAATACCCAAAAATTGTCGAAATGGCAATGCTACCAAATACACAAATAAGTACAGCATTGCCAGGGTGACACATTAACAACCTTGACACCAAAACCAAAATCCCGCAATACAGTTTTAAAGGCGCTAATGTGTTGTATCTCTTTTTTAGATATTGTTTATTTACGTAACAATATGTAATATTAATTATCTCTATCAAAAAAACTTTAATTTTGGGCCATTATATGTAAGTGTTGCCCACAAGTTTTTTGTGTTTCACATTTAGCACAAACAATTTTTGACATTCGTTATATATTCGAATGACAATATTTTTTTGTGAAACTAGATGAGTTTCAATATTATCTAAATCATTTTGGACCATATTAAATATTAAATTATAAATGTTGTCACGCAATTACGAGTTTTATGACAAAGTGGGAGTTTCAAGCCCCATTTGCATTCAAGGCGTCGTTTAGGACGAGGAAAGTTTTTTCACATATTTTCTGCAACTTTAAGGCAGAAGTCTTACCAGCACACTGAAGTAGGCCAGAATTGCTTACTTTTATTTCTCAAAGTAGATTGAGAGAATTGTATTATGCTGGCAAAAGTCGTAGCAGCTAGAATAGGCTAACTGACCTTGCAAATACCTATTATCCGGTCAAAGATTATAATACCTTGAATGGGCTTGTATTTTTATTGTTCTCATCAATTTGCACATTCCCGTTTCCCGCATCAATTTTAACATCATCATTTAATATTATATTTTCTAGTACACTTACAGTTTCAGATATAATTAAGACATCTTAAATACTCTGGAACAAGACAGCAATTCTGATATTTTTTCTAAAGCTCATGTCTGATTTGACAGATAATTAGTTTTATCCTTCCGCTGAACGAATATGGTTGTGTATACGCTTGAACAACGCTGGGAAATATTGCGACATTACTTTGAAAATCATGATAATGTTGCAAAATGAAAAAAGAAAAAAATTATCTTTTCAGATGAAGCTCATTTTGATCTTGGCGGGTATGTAAACAAAAACAATTGTCGCATTTGGGGCACAGAAAACCCGCACGCATACATCGAAAAGCCGATACACCCAAGACAAGTCACTGTTTGGTGCGGATTTTGATCCAGAGGCATAATTAGGCCATTTTTCTTCGATAATGAGCAAAGAGTGGCAGTTGCAGTCAATGGCGATTGTTATCGGGCATATTGAACGAATTTTTGTTCACAAAAATTGAAGAGGAGGATATTAGCAACATTTGGTTTCAACAGGACGGCGCTACGTGCCACACAGCCGAAGCTACACTCGATGTTTTGCGCCCTGTTTTGAAGATCGCATTATCAGCCGCAGAGCTGATGTCATTTGGCCACCTCGGAGCTGCGATTTGACACCTTTGGACTACTATTTGTGTGATCAGAGAAATATATTTTTTGTACGTGTCACGTAAATTTTCAGTTGAAAATCTTAATTGAATTAAATAGGCTGCCATTCACATTATTTTCTTCATATATTTTAAACGGCAATTAGCGTTCGAAATTATTAACATTCGTTATATGCCACATCACGCAAATTAAAAATTGTTATACAAATTTGAGCAATTTCACCGAAAAATATTTTACATTTTTCACGGTACTAAATTTAATTGACCACCATTTAAGCATTCGCATTAAAAATATAAAAGAAGAATAAGAAAACCAAATTGAAATGCTTGCTGTGACGCCAAATGTGTGTTAGTGAGTATTTCGAAAAAATCTTTTTTCGCGTTGTCATCATTACCAAATGCGGTAGTGGTGGTGGGAACGTTTAGAAATCTGTTCCCATTCTTTAATCAAATTAAAATAAATTTGTTTTTTTTTTTCAGGCTAATGTTGGCCAAATGTTATTTTTTCGGTTGTTTTGTGTTTTTGTTGTTGTTGTTGTTAAGGTTAAAAGTGTTGTAACAATATCATCAACAATGGTTGTAAAAATAGCAACAGCATTATAACGGGTGTAACAAAAGAAAATTGCGTAATTTTTATTTATTACACTTTTATGATAATCTTTTTCATTTCTCACACAACATTTTTCCTCTTTAATTTTATTTGTCGGAATATTGAAAATTGCATTGACATTTAAGGTGGAGAAAGGTCAAAAGAAAAAATATAAATAATGTTGACCTCTTTGAAAAAAAGAAAAAAATTAAGAAATGAAAAAAATTATTACTTAATCTTTTTGAAGAATGAAAAATATTACAAATTTTTTTGGCTCTTTTTGCTTCATTCATAACCAGCATTTTAATTTGCAATTTGTTTTTTACGCCCAAAAATTAGTTTTATGAAATTTTTTTGCTTGAAAGCTTTTGGTGATAAATATTTGTTGTCGTCATTTTTATAACCTACACCAGCGTAGGTGTTGGCAGGCTGTACAAAGTCAACTTACATTCGGAGTTAAAGTACGCAAAAGGCTAAAATAACTCTGTTTTAAATTGTAATCAATACTTGATTTTAAATCCATTATAATACAAATACAAAGTCCCGAAATATTCCAATTAACTTAAAAATAGGATAGAATTATCAATAACAAAAGCGGGTTTCCTTAAAAACTTATTAATCCATTACAATACTATCAAATCGTCGAGAAACCTGATTAGCCTATACCTGACATTTACACATCGTGCTTCACTTAAGAATGGCCAGGCTTTCTGACCTATTAAACCTTCCATAGCATTATCTATAGCACTCCTGAGACCAAGAAATGAATAGTTCATTATTTCAGCCAAAACAGTGTCCTAGAGCTAGACAATCCTGTAAAATTTTTTCGAACGGTCTGTCCTTTTTTCTTGTTACTACAATTCTTCAAATGTCATTACGTGGAAGTGCTCCACGTATAGTTCTACCACAACTAAAATCGTTCAGTTTTTTATCACAGGCCACGAAGGTAATAATCAGTTCATGGTACCAAAACCAACTCTGAAAACTTCGCCCCTTCATTCAGCCCTATTGCCGACTTAAATGATGTAAATACAGATATAGAGGAAGAAATATAAATGGATCGGGTAAACACTCTGAAAGCCCTATAATGAAACAAGGTCTACAAGCTACATGGAGACGAACTCCAACTTTAGACAAAGATAAATAGAGCTCTCTGCACACGACCTATGATACTGATTGAATTTGCTGATTATTATTATTCTCTTTATTTTCTGCTCGTCTAGCATATTGGCTTTCCACAAAGCATCCACTGCTTTCTTTCAGTTTCATAATTGAGGTTGATTTGTTAAGCTAAGTAGATGATTAATCCACTGTTGCTCCCTCCATATGATTGTTTACTGGTGAATATCCTTGCTAATTGGTGGTGATCTTTGACTCAGCATGTAATTTTTTCCCAGTAGATGGCGTTCTTTCCTGATCATTCGTCATGTTTTTAACAGAAAGGTGAAGGGGGCTTCTTCCTTCTTTTTTAGATGGAGCTTCTTTGGTGGGAAGGTAAAGCCACTTTATTAAACACTCGAAACCATAATTAGATTAGATGGTCATATCGTCTGCTGCGGCTCTAACTTGTGTCACTTGTGTTGTTATACTACACCACGCCATCCTTTCCTGTTTTTTAATCTGGAGCAATTGTGCCGCCATGGGTATGTAAATAGTACTTATATCATTTAAGTTTTTATAAATTTCTCAAAAGCGCCTGAATAAAACTGCACAGTATATATAGACCCAGTCCTAATGATAAAAAAAAGTCCAGTGTCTTAATCGATGGCGGGTTGTTGACAAGAATTTTTTCTTTTTTTTTTCCTTTACAGTAATTTAGCAATAATTTAATTTAGTTCATAGTCTAAAGAATATTAAGATCACATAAGCTATTCAATTTTACGTGCATATGTCGCCCCTGAACCGATTAACTAAGCCACATATTTTTATCTTCGCTGAATTGAAAAAATACATTAAATCCTTTATCATTTTATTGTCTTAGAAAGACAATAGTTCCTGCTTACATCTGCATTTATTACAGCCTTAACGCAATAATGTGTCTGAACAAATCTTCAGGCTGCCTATAGACGTAATATCGTTTGACTCGTAAACTTTTAGATGCACATATCGGGTGGGCAATCTATCGGTTTAAATTTCAATCAACGGCAATACTTACATATGTCATTCTATTTTGTCACAAAATTCAGTATATTATCTCTACTAAACGAAGTGAATCGATTTACGCTTGAGCAACGTTGGGATTTGTTGGAAATTTATTTCCAAAACAAATACATGTGCTCGCAAATTGCAAAAAAAAAAACAAACAAAAAATTATCTTTTCGGATGAAGCTCATATTCATCTTGGCGGGTACGTTAATAAGCCAAATTATTGTATTTGGGGCTCAGAAAATCCAAATGTGGTCTTACAGAAGCCAATGCACACATTACGTGTGACTGTTTGGTGCGGCTTGTGGAGCGGGGGCATCATTGGCTCATATTTCTTTGAAAATGAGGACGGCGCAACCGAGATACCTATCGCACCATGATAATCAATTTTTTTGTGCCCGCTCTTCATGGTGTTGATGTGATGGTGCAACTTGTCACATATCTCATACCACAATCGATATACTGCGTCAAACGTTTGATGGCCGTTTAATTAGCCGAAATGGTGATGTCAGTTTTCCGCTAAGAAACTGCAATTTGACACCGTTGGACTATTTACTGTGGAGCGCCGTTAAAAACAAGTGTTATGCCGACAAACAAGTGCTCGAAAATTCGAATGGGGTTCTATAACGCCAGCCGCGGCAGCTGTATGTATGAAATAATATTTCATTTCTAACCGGAACAATTTCACTTCACAACAAAAAAATAAATTTGGCAAAATTGTTTGTTTTATTGCAATTTTAAATTTAAACTTTTAAGTAGCCCACCCGATAACAAGGTCTACAAACTTATTCTTTCCTGTTAAATGTCCAAAAAGTTCTCAGTGGTGTAGGATTTCAGTTGTGCTTGACTGACTATAATTCCTTTTATATGTTTTTCGTTATTTTTGGTGCTTTTGGCATTCCTTACATTATATTACAAAATTAGGCCTGAGCATATTGGCCCTTTAAAATTAATTTTATAACCAACAGTTGCTAAAATATGCATTAAATGTGTTTACCAAATTTTGGTTTTACTTTACCAACAAGACCATAAATATCATTTAACCTTTTTAGCAATACTCGTAGCTTAGAAAATTAGGAACATAAATAAGGAGAATATTTTTATGTTTAAGTTAATAAAGTGGAAAAATATGCAAAAACTTGGACAGTTATCTCAATTTAAGGCCTTTTTTGAGCGAACCACTTTTTATGATGTTAACACATACTTTTTAGCAATTTTATTGGCAAAATTTTAATTTTAATATTTTATTTGCAAAATTCTATTAGTCAACCAGGATAATTTATTTAAAATAAAATAATGAAATATAATATGTGAGTTACATAAAAAATATATCAAAATATTTCAAAATTATAAATTTTCTTCAATTCTCTACTTTTAAAGCAAAAACATGCGTTAAGTATATGTGGAGCTATATAATTACATGTTTTTTACACACCATGATATGAAATGAAGAATAAAAAACAAATAACTGCAGTCAAACGGAAGAACGTGTATTTTAATTAAAATTTCACTTTAGGCTCTAAGTTTTTCTTAATCCACAAATACGTAGGCAATCTTTACACCAGTACGTTTCTAGGGTTCAAAATAAAATTAAAAAATATTTTTCAACGATAATTTTTATATTAAAAAAAGCCATGAGTAAGTTCCACTTGTAAGACTACATGGTTATGTAGTCGTTGCGGAAAGCCTTTATTTTTGAAAATATAAATTTATAAATTGCTATCTTCTTGAACACTGCCTATACGGCTGCGATATTTTCACTTGAAAAACCCACTTTAACGCTTGGTTGTTGACACATTATGAAGCGAGTCAGTCGATTAAAGTTTATTGACTTAATTTTTAATATCGTTCTTAGAAACTCACCTTGGCTTTTTGGTATTTTAATGTAATTTACGAATGTAATAGAATTCATTATAACATTTGCCCAAGTTTCTAACACCGATACATCAACAAGTAAAATCCCAATACACTTAAAATATGTATGATCTTGTTGGATAACATGCATCTCAAAACAATAAAAGTAAACTAAATGCTTACTTTTTGATTGATTAACTGTTAACCATACACTTTTGGATGAACTCCATTACAGAGAATCTATATAAAAAACTTATTTAATATCCATAAAAAGTAAATTTTAAAGTGACAAGATATGAAAAGTTTGGAAAACAAAAGAAAGCAAAATAATAATAATATAACAACCGTGTTGTACACAGTGCTGCCAGAAGTAGGGGAAAATCGCTGAACATAGGATTCTTTGCTATTAAAATAGAAGTGCAGGGAATATTAGACAGGTTTTTCATATTCGCCAAAATGTAGTGATTTTTTCTAATTTTGAATTATTTATGAAATAAATGCAAAAAAATGTATCTTCAATGATATCTTATTGTTCAAAACGCTTAAAAAACTGCGTTTTTCCAAAAATTCTGATTTATAAAGTTTATATTTATAAAGTTGACAAACCTACAAACATCGGCTACGAACGGCAGATGTAATAATTAGTGAAGTTTTTCACAGCGTAAATACTCATGACCAGTCGCTAGCAATGTTTTGAGAAGATATCGCTGTTGAAAATTTTGAGATGGTGTGTCCTGGAATTAACCAAGGACTTCTTTGTTAGTAGCCGAGTGTCTTACATACCACAGTGGCACACACTATTACATAAAAGAACTGTTCCGGTTTTGAGGTAAAAGGTGAATTAAGCAAATTTCTGATACCCTGTTCTGAAGTGAAGCATAGAAGGAAGGGTAAGGTCTGGGCTATAAGGCGGGTGAGCCAAAACTTCCCATCCACTGTTTCCAAATAGTTTTTGACCGGTTTTGCAACATGTGGCCGAGCGTTGGCATGATGGAAGATTATGGCCTCGTGTCTGGTCAAATATTCTAGTAATTTTTCGTTGATTGCCCTCTATAAACGAATCAATTGTGTTCGGTACAGGTCCCCTGTGATCGTCTGACCCGATCTCGGCTCATATACAATATATCCTTCTGATCCCACCAAATACAGAACATTACCTTGGCTTCGTAGATATTCGACTTAGGCGTTGATTTGACTGCTTGGCCGGACTTTATATATGACTTTTTGCGCTTTTGGTTATTTTTCATCACCAGTAACAATACGATGCAAAAATAAGTGCTTTTTTAGCGTACAATCATCATTTCCGATATGCAAAATCACCTTTCAACGTGTCTAGGCTTCAAATCATATGGGACCTAATTTCCTTGCTTTTGAATGAATGAATAACAATGCTTTTAAACGTAAAGAAATGGCTTGCCGTGTGACTCCCAATGATAATGCAAGTCCTTCTTGCGTTTAACTACAATCTTCGTCGAGTAATGCTTCCAATTCCTTATCTTCAAAATCGTAACTTTTGAATCGCGCAAACCATCGTACACAAGTCTTTTGAGTTGGTGCATGTAGATCATAAGTTTCTACCAGCAATCGATAACTTTCAGCAGCCGTTTTCTTAAAATGAAAGAACGTTATCAGACTTCCCCGCAAAAATTCGACTTTATTATAGCGACTGAAAAAAATGTGTGTTTACACTTTGGCGTCTACCGAATATTGAGCTATAATGACAGATGTTTACCCTTCAAAATACCAAATTTGTTATTATTGACACAAACCATATGCGATAGTTATGCCATAAGTTATCCAAATCGACATTATTAACTTGTGTACCCAATATGTAATATGATATTGTTGTCATATTTAAAATAAAAAAATTTTCTTTATTTTTAAAACATTAATTTTTTTTATTGATACGAAATATTTATTTTACTCAAAAAGAATTTTGTTTTTGTATTTTATAATAAGCCCTCATCTACATAGATAATTTTTTGCCCATCTGTTATATATCACAAACTAAATAACTCTTTAGAATTTTAATTTGTTTTTTCCTCCCCAAAAGAAGGAAAAATTGTTTATTTTTTAGAGATAAAAGCTAACAGAAGAACAACAATAAAATCTCTACATAAATAATATCTTATTTATTTCAACTTCTCTTTTTTAGCATAAATTTCAAAAATTTCACAAAAATTCTAAAATATGTTTATGATTTCCTCTAGTTTATAAAAATATATTTTTTATTTCTCATACAATTGTGTTTTATTTTGAAAATATGCAGTTGGCATTGATAATAGAGTCTAGTGTAGTATCACTTGCAATAAAAAAAACACACTCACATAGTGTAATAATATGTTTTAATATACATATGCAAGCCAATTTAGAAAATTGTGTTATGATGTACGAGCACATCACTAGTATTTTACATATAAAAATTTTATCACTGAAAATGTTAGAAGTTTTTAAAACTGTGATGGGAATTGAAAAACGACTGTGAAACCCATGTCAAAAGAGATAATTGAGTTGCAATGAATGAGTACACTCTTTTGGAGTAGCAAACCCTTTCAGCTCAGGGGTTAAACCCGAACTGTTTGCTATCCATCTCTGTAACTCGCATTAAATTGTCTATTCTTGAGAGGTGGGTCAAAACCGAAATCATTATGTGCACGAACATAGTAATTAGGCAGGCATCTTATTCCTTGGGGATTTTAGTGGAGTGGTTACCGAATTCAGTTTTAAAACAGATTAGATCTATTCAAGTACCTAAACATTATCACGCAAATTGTCAAATTCGAAGTATGGAACACATTAATGATTTAACAAAACCAACGAAGTCAAGTTGTTTTTCTTATGAAAACTATTAAAAATATTGTTACGAAAATCAATTTTGGGTATCACTGCAGTTTGTTACATTGCTAAAAAATAAACAAAAGCCACAAAAACAACTACGTGCGTGCTCACAAATAAAAATAAACTACAACGGATCAAGCAGGCAACGAAACAAACATGAAACAACAACAACGCAATAGGGACGAAAACAAAGAAGATGCATAAGAACTAAAGAAAAAGAAATGGAATCTACAATCAACTGAAATATCGAGAGGTTCGAGAGCTTTCGAAGTATTGCTTACTCAGCCATATAGAAAGCATATCAATGCAGATAGAAGCAGTGTTGCCCTTTTAGTTTTATCGGTTTGGTAGGTTTTTTGCTCTCAGAAACACATAATTTGGAAAAAAAAATTAGCTTTGATTTGAATAAAAAACAATTTTTACTAATGTTGACACTTCTTAGAAAACGCATCCAACTGTTATAAATCTATGTTCTTTTGCTCTCATGTTCTCACTAACGCAACTACATTTTTACTTTTGATCAATACTGGTTAAGGTGAAATAAACCCAGTGAGTAGAGAGTTCATTTGGAGTAAACTCAACGTGAAGAGAGTTTATTGGAATAAATTCGGGTTGTATTCAGGTTTGTCAGATCATTTTTACTAATTCTGTTAAGAAAAATTTTTAGCATTAAGCGTACAATGTTTACTATAATTAAGTTTATAGTTTACCAAAAGCTATAAAAATAAAAAATTAATTTTTGTGGTTGAAAATCGGTTTTTGGTGTACTTATAAGCTAGCAATTTAGCTTATAAGTATATCCCATCCGATTTTTGAATTTAAAAAGAAGAGAACTATACCTTTTCAAATGATTTTCCATTTCATGGCCTTGAGGAATATGTGTGAATTTTTCAAACAAACACTCATTTTTTCCACATTTTTCAAGTTTAAATTTTTTTCCCACCTCTTATAAACCTATTTCCTCGCCAGTTGCCGAAAATTGAATTACACAATCTAAAAATTTATTACTTTCAGATCCATATATGCAACTACAAATTACTTTTTGCCGAGAACACAACTTAAATTCGGCTGCCATCTTTAATCGTCACATTAAAATACACTATGTTCTCGAATTTCACACATTAAAATGCTAAAATAATAAATAATTTTATTTTTTTTTTGTCCTTTTTGTCAAAAATAGCCAATAAAATCGCCAACTATTTTTAAAATCGCCATGTCGCCAAACCGAAAATTAGATCGCCAAATAACTTTTAAAATCGCCACGTTCGGCGAGAAATTGCCAGATTTGACAACCCCGGTTGTGTTGAGTCGTGATCGGGCACAAGTTGTGCAGAGAGTTTTGATGTAAACTCTGTGTGATCGTTGTCAGTGGTGTGAAGATCTTTGGGCAAAGAGATCATTGCACGTTATTATCATTTTACACAAATGGTACAAACAGAGAATAATTGAGAGCATTTCTTAGTGCTTGTAAAAAGGTTACGAGCAGTAAACCACAAAACTGTGTTAAATAAAGGATTATTTAATTAAAATCGAACACAGATTTATTTTTATTTTAACAGCAATCTACGAACTCGTGGAATTAAGCGTTTTTAAAATTTCGATTCAGTTGTAAAAACGCCATACGCCTCGTAGTTTTGCTACTCATCAAAGTATATATCTTTAGCATCCTCAGAAAAAGACGACTGCTTTTATAATATGAGATGTATGGTATATCAGCCGTTAACTTCGTATCGTAAAAGACTTTGGATATCGTAAGCAAACTCAGAAGATTTTCATAGAAAAAATGTTTGTTTCTAAAACAAAATGCCTAACTTTTTATTCGTATAGCTTATGATTAATTCGAGGGCTAAATCTGTTAAATATAAAAGATATTTGTTGATATCAGGCTGGGCAGATTCTATCAACCTGCAAGTTTTTATTTTTTCATATTTCAGAATAATCTTAACGGACTTTATAATCAATCAGTGCGCTCGACTCCTGCGTACTAAGATCGAAAAGTCTTCTAGGCTGTATTCGCTCACTGGCTTGACTGGAACGGCATCTGGTCGAACTTATATGGGTTCATAAACATACGGCTATCCTAAGATAAGTACACTATTAGGATGTTCTCCTGCTGGGTGTGGCTTCTACACAGTGGGAAATACATGACACTATGACATCGTTGTCGAACTTGATAAAAGGATGGACCATAAGAATGACGGAACTCTGATGGACCAATAACAGCACTCATACAATATTCAGAATGCTATTTTTGTCTATGAAGAGAACTATGTCTCTTTTTAAGTTTGGAAGACGATCGATCTGGCTTCTTACGGGCATTATTTCTATGTGACAGGGCACATGTCGGAGCGCATCGAACGCCCTGTTTATGGCTACTGTATAAGTTGATAAGATAAGGAGGAAGAAGAACTAATACAACAGCTTTTTTGTGACTGTCTTGGTCTATAGGAGCTCAAATTAAAGGAACATAGTACACGTCACTTCCATGATCTGGATTGTCTCAGAGATGCGCCATTGTCTAATGTGATCAACTTCTTCAGAGGTACCAGTTGACTCGCGCGAAGGATTCATGGACTAGATTTTCAGGTTGAGGAAGGCATTTTCTGAACACTCGCATTTTTACCTCTTCGGCTTCTAAAGCCACAATGGCAATAGATCGTCGGAGTGGATAAAAAAAAACTGTAGCCTTATTTTCAAAACAAAATAGTTTTATTTATAAAAAACTTACTTGCAAACTTTGTAAATAATTTAAACTGAAAAACTTTATTCATATCACACCCACTGTTGGTGAACAACTTTAATTTAAATAAAGGGTCCGCCATCTAACGTTTTTTTTTCAACTAGTGCTTATTTCGTGAATGGTAACACTGAGCTCATGTCTGACTTGACAGATAATTAGTTTTATCCTTCCGCTGAACGAATATGGTTGTGGATACGCTTGAACTACGCTGGGAATCTGGGCCTGCGATCGACTTAAAGAAGATGCCGATTTTTCCAAAAAAATCATCTTTTCAGATGAAGCTAATTTTGACTTCGGCGGGTATGTAAACAAGCAAAATTGTCGCATTTGTGGCATAGAAAACCTGCACGCATACATTGAAAAGCCGATGCACCCAAGACGAGTCACTGTTTGGTGCGGATTTTGGTCCAAAAGCATAATTGAGCCATTCTTCTTCGAAAATGAGCAAGGAGTGGCCGTTACAGTCAATGGCGATCGTTATCGGGCAATTTTGAACGAATTTTTGTTCACAAAAATTGAAGAGGAGGATATTAGCAACATTTGGTTTCAAAAGGACAGCGCTACGTGCCACACAGCCGAAGCTACGCTCGATGTTTTGCTCTCTGTTTTTAAAGATTGCATTATCAGCCGCAGAGCTGATGTGAAAATTAAAAATTGGACCGATTGGCTACTGCATGGCCAGCCGAGGCAGCCGTTTTAGAAAATATCCAGTAGTTATTTTATAGCATTTTCAAAAAAAAAAAAATTTATTTGGCAGACCCTTTATTTTATTTTCATAATTTTCATATTTACATATATTATTTTCTATTTTCTTTCAAATATTAATATTTTTATTATTTTAATTTTCGTTGCTAGTGAAAATTGCAGGATATCACAGCTTACGCATATACTGATGTTGTTGTAATTATATTTAAATTTACTTACATTGTTCTTAAGCAAACGAAGTAATAAAAATACTGGTTTTTTGTTTATCATACATACTTACTTAGCAGATATATGCCATACGTTCATATGTACGAGTATGTACGTATTTATTAAGCAATATGCGTAAGCTGGAGATAATCGCAAGTACTGTTGATTATTTTTTGTGTCTTTTTGATAATTTCTTAAGTTTTTGAAAATCACTTGTTAATCTGCCTTCCTGCGTTAAAGAACATAAAATTTATTCATTGATATAAATTATTATTAAAACAGAAGCGCCCCACATTTGTATGTAAATATAATTATTTGAAATTAATAAAAGAAAACTTTGTGAAATTAAAATTTAAAATAAAGATTTTAAAAGTAAGAAATTTTTTTTAACTGAAGTTAAAATCTCCTACACCCACATACAATTAAAATCATTGCGTATTAAAAACAGTTGTAGCGCGCGAATACTTGCCGCAAGTGATTCGTGACAGCCACATTAAACAAAAATAACAATAAAACCAGTAAAAGTAATTTAAAGCATTTTACTCTAATCGTCAAGAAGGCTGGTAAGTACTTACGAGAAGTGCATAATGATACTGCTTGAGAAAACATTTTCCAAATCCATCTAGAAAAAAATGAAAACGCCTTTACAAAAAAAACTTCTGTAATTAAAAAAAAACCATGTGCTATAGCGAAAGGTTGCGTTGTTTTTTAAAAATCTCATCTGTAGTCGTAGCACGTTGGTTTTGATTGTTTTTGTCCCTTCTTATATAGAAATAGAAAAAATAAATAAATATATAAAATTCGTAATTTATTGCCATCACACATTTTTTAATAATATTTAATCGTGTGATAAATGTTTTCCTAAATACTTTTATCCTTTTCACACATATTTTATTCAATTTTTTGCTGTTTCGTCCTTATAAAGAAATTGAATTGATGTTAGTCGTCTAAACAGTCATCAATCCATCTATTCAAACGTACAATACATTTCATATCTCCAGCCTTCATTTCAAAATCATCCACTTATCCATCTATCGATTTATATATGATTGTTCTCTGACAGCCAGCCGTTTAAAATATCATGAATGATTTAACACGTTTAAAGTGTCAACAGCTGATAAGATACCAAAAAATTCTTTGGGTTTCTCATTCATTTTAAGAAAACCCCAAAACAATGTGAGTAAGAAAATCATTTTTACACATTTTTTATATGGGACAAGAAATAAAAATAACAAAAAATCCGGAACTATTAACCGGGTTCTTAAATTACTATGAGAAATTTAAGAGATTCACTATTTCAGAAAACGAGCGCAGACATGCGCATTATTTGTTAAGATTTAAGAGAAATGTCAGAGACGTTGTAAGTTCTATAGGTACTCGTAGAAAAACTAAAACAAAACAGTTGAGAAATATTTTAAAAATTTTTTTACTTTTTTTTATTTTTTATTTTATTATCCAAAACAAATGCTTACGGGTAAAAAATTAGAGAGAAGCTGGTGTTAACTATGCCACTTCAACATTGATTATACGGCACTGAAACTCTTCTTCGACTTGTGGCGTACAACCGATATTTTAGGTTGATCATATCATAGGCATGGCTCTTTCATCATTGAGAATGATGGATAATGTCGATTTGGACAATGTATGGCAACGTATGGTTTGTGTCAACAATAACAAATATGGTATATTGTAGGGTAAACATCTGTCATTATAATTCCGTATTCGATAGACGCCATAGTGTTAACACACATTTTTTCAAACGCTATGATAATGTCGAATTCTTGCGGGAAGGTCTGATAACCTTACTTCCTTTGAAGAAAATGGCTGCTGAAAATTATCAATTGTTGGTAGAAGCTTACAGTCAACATGCACCAACTTAAAAATACAGAAGCAACGAGAGGCTGGTCAGTTGCAAAAGTTTGAAGATGAGGAATTGGAAGCATTACTGGACAAAGATTGTTGTCGAATGCAAGAAGAACTTGAATTATCATTGGGAGTCACACAACAAGCCATTTCCATATGTTTAAAAGCATTGCGATTCATTTAAAAACAAGGAATTTGGGTTCCATATGAATTGAAGACGAGCGACGTTGAAAAGCGATTTTGCATGTCGAAAATGATGCTTGAACGCTAAAAATGACGCCATTTTTGCATCTTATTGTTACCGGTAATGAATAATGGATACATTACGAAGCCTCAAGCACAAGCCGGCCAACCAGCCAAACCAACGGCGAAGCCGAGTATCCATGACGCCAAGGTAATACTCTGTATTTATTGGGATCAAAAAGGTGTTTTGTATTATAAGCTGTTGAAATTAGGTTAGATGATCACAGGGGACCTGTATCGAACACAAGTGATTAGTTTAAAGAGAGAAATCAACGAAAAACGACCAGTATATTCGACCAGACACGAGGCCATGATTTTCCATCATGACAACGCTCGGCCACATGTTGCAAGACCGGTCAAAAACTATTTGGAAAACAGTGGATGGGAAGTTTTGGCTCACCTTGCCCTTCTGACTATCATTTGCAGAATGCCCTTACTGAGTTACACTTCACTTCAGAAGAGGGTATCACAAATTGGCTTGATTCATTCTTTACCACAAAGCCAGAGCAGTTTTTTTGGCGCGGAGTCTATATGCTACCGGAAAGATGAGAAAAAGTAGAGGCTAACGATGGACAATGCTTTGAGTAATGTATCAATTCATTTCGACATTATTAACTTGTATACTCAATAGCTTAAATCATTGTTGATTAAATACTTACGTCAGTACTCTTTTAGATGAAAATTTAAAACGAAAATCGAAAAAATTACATCTCAGTGCGAATAAACATGAACTTGTTACTACTAAACCAGAGTTTTTTTTTCAAGTGTTTAAATTGTTCCGAATGTGTATAAAAAATAATTTTTTTAATTCTTTTAAAGATCGCTAGGGGGTGTAGGCTCATAACATATTCCTTTATCCTGCGCCTGTTCAAAGACTTTATCTTAATTTGTCTTCAAGCCATCCTGTGAGAAGCAGCTTATATCTAGATTTTTCTTTCATAGGTTTGGACTGGTCGTTAAATTCTTCGACTTCTTTGCGGGTTCCAATCTATGGCCAGATTTCCTTTTTTATTGGAATTTGATGTGACCTTGACCATAACAAATGGTTGAATATTGTTTCTTGATAGAATAAAGACGTAATCGCTGAACGGAATTGACATCCCTATCTGCTGTGTGTCATGGCTTGCAGCTACACAAGACTGTAGGCTACACATACAAGTTTAAGAAATTAATTTTCATGTTGGAAGATATACGTAGAGATCTCCATACAGTATGTAGTAAAAGGACGAAATATTCTCTTAATTAGTGTTTCTAATGGTTCGCCGTATTGTTAGCGTTAATTTGTATAATTTTCGTTTTGACGATGTTTATTTGCACGACGATTCTGTATGCCTTTGTTCGTATAGAATCCAGGTTCCTCTGCATATCGCAATGTCTGTGAGAGATTACAGAGGAATCGATCCGACATTTTTTCTGGCTATAGTTTTTTATAGCAATAACAGCCTAACAAAAGACGATATAAACAAAATCCGCCCCATTATTAAATCAAGTTGGTGGCTGACAAATATTGGCCAAGTGATGTATTACTTTGGCAAGATGGTCTCTTTCGTAGTATTATTTTTCATACCAAATTTCGGATAAAGCAATACCTGGGAAAGATGATTTTTTCCATTACTTCGCTTGGAAGCATATGGCTTCCAAAAAAAACTTGTTTCAATATCTTTTGAATCGGTTAAGCAGGTGATGGGTTTATTATAGCAGTTTTAGAATATAAGATAGTGCTGCCATCTGTAGTTACCGAGAGTCAAACTTTTTTCTTTTTTCCTCAAGAGATGGCGCTGCTTAGCCATTCTAATGTTAAATTAATATTCCTTTTCCCCCCGGGGGGGAGGGAGCAGTCAGTAATTTTCTTGAATGGTTCATTTGAAGCGGGTTGAAGCGTTTTAATTATTTTTTTAAACTCTAAATCAAAATGGAAATTTTATTTGTCCTCATTGTAATTCGAACGTGGATACCACGCCACCTCGAAATTAACTCAATATATTGTTACGAATATAAAAATGCCTAAAAAAGAAAATATACCACATCAGCGTCTTAAAATCGTATTGTGCAATTTTGGTATATTTGGTAATTATGTGTCACCCTGTCAATGCCGTACTTATTTCCGTATTTGGCAGCACTGCCAATTCGACCACCTTTGTGTGTTACATTTGAATAAATGGATATAAGTTAGAGGATATAAGAGCGTTTGAAATATTTCCGGAACTTTCCAAACTGTAGGCAATTAGGTATATAAGGAGGCTGCTTTACCTACCGACTATAGTTTTTATTTTGCTGTCATAAAATAAAGTCATGTTAGGCGTAAATAAAAAATGTTGTATAAACGAATCTTAAGATACTGTATTAAGACAAACTGTCACAAAATAAGGTGAGAAAATAAAAACTGTAAAACAACAACAAAGTGGTGTTAATTTTATTTTAACGCAATTTAAACGAAGGCAAACGTTTTAAAAATGTTAAAACGTAACAATATTAAACTTAACTGACAGAAAAAATGTAATATCGTCACCTGAAATAGAGTTGGCAAAAGCTCCGGTTCTTTTTAATAAACCCAACACACCGGGTTTTATTATTAATTTTTGTTTTTTTGGTTTTATTGGGTTTTATAACTGCTTCCAAATTTAATATAATATATTTTGCAGGACAGTGCTCTGTCTTACATCGCAAAAGTTGCCAAACAATAATTGGAAACAGTCAAATGCCGCACCTGCCGTATACTCCAAACATTGTGCCTTCGGACTATTGGCTGTTTAGATGGATGGCATGCCACCAAATCACTTCTTTTGAAGAAATATAAAATCAGCTTCAATGTGGATCACCTCAAAGGACGAAAAGAGTTTTTAAGTAAAACACATACCGAGTTAATTTGTATTTACAGTACGTAAATTTTAATTACTTTTGTTGTAAATTAACTACGAAAGCCTTTAAATTATAAGACCCACCCGAATTTTTTTTAATATAAAACTCAATAAAAACCGAATGGGTTTAATTACCCAGTGAGTTGCCAATTCTGCCCTGAAGGCACAGTAAGGAAACTCGTGGCCTACAATATTTACTTTTGGATTTGTTACAACTCACAGAAATAAAATCTGGAGTTTTTTGAATTCATTGACTTAATATACATTAGAATGACTACGAAACACTTTCACTTTCATTACATTGAAAACATTCTCTCAAACTTTTCAATAAATCCCTATTTTAGGCAAAACTATTTAGTCCCTTTAAAAAATTAAACAAAAAATCATTGATACGCCTCTGACTCCGACACATTCACAAGAGCACAACAACAAAAGCAGCGCTCAGTTATTATTTTTACATCCAAAATAAGAGCAAATAAGGACACACAGCATCAGCTCCACAACACACTTCCAGGCCTTTAAATTTAGAAGAAATATTTCAGTTCTATTTTAGATTTACGAAGTGAAAGTGTAGTGGGTAAAGTTTCTCATGTGAAAAATCAAAAAAAAAAAAGGAAAAAACAAGCGGATTTCTTTATGTGAAAGTGAAACTAACAAGTGAAAGTTAAGAAAAATCTAAGTTTTAAGAAAAAATTAGAGTTTAATTAAAACAAAAAATAAAGTCTTAACAAAAAAATTTTAAATTAAGTTAAGAAAAACAATACACGAAATTTTTAAGCCTTCACTTATATGGGTCAGAGTTCTACGAGTATAAAGAAGAATATTTTCGTAGATATTAAAGTGTATTTTATTGTCAAAAGAAAAAAAGTTCTTTATAAACAAAAAAGTTTTGTGCTGAAAGTAAAAGTTGATTTTTTATTGTTATTGCCTTCAATATTAAAGCCACGTTAGTGTTATTATTATGGTCTTCATTTTAGCCAAGTTTTATTTCTACGTTCTTCTTAGGAAAATTCGAAATAAAGAAATTTAAAGTAAACGTGTTATAACACTAGCCAAAGCCATTAGTAGTTGTAGTGTTACTAGTGATTTATTTAGTGTGACATAAAAAGAAATAGAAAATAAAAAAAAAATACAAAAAGAAATAGAAATAAAAACAAAGTCAATTAAATCACAAACAAAAAACGAGATATAATAATAATAACAATAATAACAACAACAGTAAGAAAACTATAAAACCAAAACACATACATACCTACAGATATTGTATTTGCAAATACTTGTATTATTCTTTGTGCTTTAGTTTGGAACATCACGCACTTCCGCCGGAAGTCCGCAGACAACTTGAAATAAAAGTTTAGGGTAAGTTTTATTTTCCTTTGTCATTATTGTTGTTGGAAGTCATTGTGATAATCCGGTTATGCTTGGCTGCACACATACAAGTGTCATAGTATGACTGTTACACTCGTTGTTTCTACAACAGATACCCACGTTTGGGTCTGTAAGTTTTGGATTTTTTTTTATTTGTCTTTGTTTTTGGTTTTGTTTTAGCAAAGTTGTCATTGTTGTGATATATATTTATGTATGAACGTCAAGGAAATCAAACATCACAACTCACAAATGTTGTTGTTGTGTGATACATGTGACAAGTTTTTTTATGTAAAAAAAAACAAATTAAGGAAATAAAGTACAAACTTTTTACACTTTTGTTAGGGTTGGTCGGAGAAAAAAAGTTGAGGCAGGTACCTGTTAAAGTATAGAATTCATTTAAAAATAAATCAGGAATGAAAGTTTGCCATCACATTTTTTGTTCTAATGAAAACGAATGATCACAAAAATAATATAAACCCTTTCAGCATTAAGTTTATGGAGTATAAAGTAATAAATAGAAAAAGTTTCGAATATGTTTCTTAATCATAAAAAATTCATAATTTTAATCTACACCCTCCACTGTTAGTGGCGTTGAAATCTGTGTTAGTTTTATTAAAGAAAAGCAAAACTTTTTGGAAGCATTCATAAAATATATTTGAATATCTTTTTCGGTTGTAGAAAGCAATTTTCCGATCCATTAGATGAAGACGCTCTTTTGATTGTCAGGCAATCAAGTTCATTTGTCAGAAATAAGCCTATCAAAAAATGTAATCATAAAGCCAAACTTAAAAACACTAAAAATCAATTCGGATATTGCCTCAAAGTTGGGGAAAAGTTGTAAGCAGTGATTTGATAAAGTTTTATTTTTTTTTATAAATTTGTTATTTCATTATCTTTTTTGAGCTAAAAAAAAGACTGAATTAATTTGTACTTCCAATACGTAAATTTTAGTTATTATTATCGTGAATAAACAACGAAATCCTTTATATTAAAAAACCCACCCAAATATTTTTTATATATAAAACCCAATAAAACCCGAGAGGGCTTAATAAAACCAGAGTGGATTTAATTGCGTAACTCAGTGGGTTGTCAACCTTGTTTCCAGGTCATGCAGACATCCGAGGCAATTAAACTGTTGATGAGTGCGCTGCTATAGATTTCTCTCTATATGTGCGTCGTCGATTTTGTTAGATAAATGGGTACTGAGCAAGATGAAACATAGGTGGACCAATATCATGGTTTGTCCTTCTATAAGGATCTATTGGAATTCTTTCAGGCATAATTACCAGGCACTGTATGATAGGCGGCGTGTCGGAGCGCATGTGATGCCATGGTCATGGCCACTGTAGGAGCTATCAGGATGAGGAGGAGGAGGAACTGGTGTAACCCCTTCTCTGTCATGCTGTATGGAAACTTAGGGTAAAGCATTTGGGTGCATGTCACTTCTATGATCTGAACTGTCTTAGGGATATATCACTGTCGAAGTTGATTGACTGCTTTGAGGGTACCGGTTAGCTGAAGTGAAAAAATTAAATTTTTTGGGTCTTTCGGTGGGCATTTTTTCTGGAACTCTCCTATGTTTGGCCTTTCGAACCCTTCAATGGGTCTGTCCTTCTTAGAGGTATCACAATGGGTTACAGGTGAACTCCGAGTGAACTCGCGAAATGCGAGCGATCCATATAACCTAACCTAACTTCGTAGAACGTTTTATCTTCTACCCCAAAAAAAGGATTCAGATACAACGATAACTCTTAATTCGTGCGAAATTTCTTATCAGAGAACATTTTTTTGCGATCTGCAAACAGCCAGTAGTTGCTGGGAGCCAAATCTGGCGAATACGATGGATGTGAGTGCAATTGGAAGTATAATTCATGTAGCTTTGCCATTGTTTCAGAATCATCAAAACGTTCTTGTGAGCAAATGCGACACCCACTTTGAACAAAGATTTTTCAATAGTCAAATGCTCATGCAATATAAAGCCAACTCGTTCTTCTGATATCTTCACGATGTCAGCTAACTCACGCAAATTCACTGTTCGATCATTCAAAACGAATTTGTGGATTTTTTTCAGAAAAAATCGGGGTGTTACCACCTCACTGCATTTTGTATCATGGTTTCCTCTACGACTACGCTTGAAGTCAGAAAACCAACGTTTTATTCTTGTTTCTGATGGAGCGGTGTCCCCATTACACTTTTTAAGCCATTGCTTTGCTTGAACAGTATTTTTGTTCATAATTTTTGATCCATTGTTCTGAAAATGACAAAAGTAGTGTCACTCTTAGCACAATAACTCACAAACTAATTAATAAAATAACACGAATATTTAACAGATGTGAATGCAATAAAACTAGCGCCATCTATGTTTTCGGCCTGGCACCTTTCAGCCCATGTCTTAGAACGCATGGAACTTATTTGTAAAAGGGAAGTGCCTTCATCCAATGCTAAACAGAAAATATAAAGTTAATTTTACAAAATTTTTATTTGACGTATATGACATACAGTGGCTCACAGTCAATGTGATCCAGGCCATATTTCTTAACAAACTAATTGGTATCTAATAAAAACCAAATCTGATTGACAGAAATATTTAGTATTTTAACGAATTAACTTCAAAGCTTAGAAAAACATAGTTATTTCAAACAAATTATGTTTTTAATATACAAAAAAAACAAAAACTCAAGAAAGTATGAAAATGCACTTGACAATGAAAGTAAGCCACTATCAATAAATATATTTTATACTCAATGTTTATGTGTTACTGGGCCAACTTTTGTTGAAATAACAGCTTACAGACGTTTAGGCATTGATTTCACTAAATTTGAGGTGTACGTTGAATTATATGCTTCCAACTTTGACTGTAGAACATCGGAAATGGACTTAATGACATGTTTTTAAATATTTTGGTCAGGATGGGGGTATCATTCTTCAATAATACTTAAGTTAACAAACTGTACTACAACTATAAAGGGGAATAATGCTGTTTGAGGAAGTTGTGTGATCATACCTACTTTACAATTCTTCTTGTTTAGTTTGGATTAAATTATTTTGTTTTTTTTTTTCATCAGCTTCGAAATTATTCACAACTTAGCTGCGAAAACAATTTTCGCGCAAAATTAGAGCAATTTTTGTTTTCAAAGAGTCATAAAAAATTTTTCAGAATAAAAATTTTAGACGTTTAGCTCTTATATTAAAGCTTCAGCTGACAATCGGTTGGCTATTACTCATTTCATTCACAATCAAATGCAGGTACCTAACTTTGACCAGTATTAGCGAAAAAATACAGAATGTCCGCCGGAAAGGTATACTACTTTGTTTTGCCGCCATTTTGGTAAACATTAGTCTTGACAGTTCATGTTTGGCAGTCGTGAAGTAGAGACGTGGCAAATTTATTATGGAAACATATTCAGTAAACCAACGTGTTTTAATCGTTAAAACAGCTCGAACATGACAACCCCCATTTTCATGAAAAAATCATAATGAGTGACGAGGCACATTTTCCTTAGAATGGTTATGTGAATAAACGGTATAGTTGGTTATTTATCAGTCACATTTGCAACCAGTAAAAGTGACAGCCTGGTGTGCAATTAGGTCAGGAGGAATCATTGGACCTCATTTCTTTGAAACTGAAAACGGCGTAACGGTAAATGTCAATGGGGAGCGATATCGTGATATGATTGAAAACTTTTTAACGCCACAACTGCATGCTTTGGGCTTGACTAACATGTGGTTTCAACAAGACGGTGCCACATCGCATACAACCAGGATTACAATGGAATTACTGCGATACCTCTTTCCACAACAAATTATTTCAAGGAATGGTGATGATGATTGGCCGCTACGGTCGCCTGATTTGACGGCTCTGGACTTCTTTTTGAGGAGACATCTGAAACGCCAGGCTTATGCTAACAAACCAGAAACGCTGGAGCAACACCAACAAAATATTCGTGATGAAATTAAATAAATATCACGTGAAATGTGTGAGAATGTAATGAAAAATGTGCTCAAAAGGGCTCGCGTTTGGTAACAGCTAACAGAGGTGGGCATTTATCTGATATCGTATTCCATACATAATTGGCAACATTAAATAAAACATTTATCAATATAAGATCCATTCTCTTTCATATGATCAAAAATTATAAACAAACAAACAAATTATATACCTTCTCGGCGGACACCCTGTATTTTCTTGCAAAATTAGCCGAAATTTTTTTTTTTTTTGTAAAATTAGTGGAAATTATTCATTAAAATCGGTCAAGTCGTTTTCAGCTTATGATGAAATATAAAAACATAACTACCATATTTAGGGAGAAAAATTTGCCACGCCCATAAAAAAAATTTTAGCCCGATGGAAAAACTGAAAACGGATTTGAATTCAGCGCATCAAAATTATTATATTCCACAAAGTTTCATTTAAAGGCAAGAAATTCTTTTGTTTTTTGTAGACCAGTATAATCAGATGGAAGAAAAATTAAGCTTAATATTGAAATGAGGAAACTCCACTTCTTACAAACATTGTGATTTTTCTGTTTAAATTGTTCATGTTGCTTGGATACAAAAATTAATTTAAATTGTTTAATTAGTAAAAACTTGTATGTTTTGTAATAAAAATTCTAATGTTGGAGAGTGCAAAATTATTATTTAATTAATTACATATTTTATTTAACATGGTTCATGGTTATGATTGCAGTGAAAAAAATATACACCTTTAGCATTATAGAATAGACCGAAAGCCCCTTTGCTAAGATCAGCTAATTTGAAGCTACATAATTTGTTCCCTCCATAAAAAATGATGCAGAATAATAAAGTAAAAAATAACGAAATATCCTTGGAGCGCGGAAATTTAAAGCAAATTGTTAGAGAGATAGATCGTAGATCAAAAAGAAAGGGAGGGGAGGGAAGACTATAGATGTTATGGTATTGTTTTACTTGAAATAAAGTTAACGAAGTTAATTAAAAATAGATTTTTATACGTAAATTTACTGGGCACAATCATTCAACATTTGTTGAGGAAAATATAAGTTGAGTTAAGCCGATAAGAGACTAAGCTTTCTTCGCTTATATATAAAAAAGGAAGGTATGTTTGTATGTTTGTTTGTTTGAAATCTATAGACAGCTAAACGGTTGAACAAATTTTTTTGAAATTTTTGCAGTATTTTTTACAGCAGCTTCAAATTATCAGTCAAAAAATGGACGGAATATTGATTCCTTGTATCTAGCGAACGGTTACAGCTAAAGTTTCAGTATTTGGTCTGAATGACTTTATAGTCAATGTAAATTATCAAGCAGAAAGTGGGCGGAATTGAAAAAGTTGGTGTGGTATCTCCCATACAAAGTAAAAATTAATTTTTGTATATCTTGAGAACGGCAATTGTAGAAATTTCTAAATTAGGTTCAAACACCGTCTTGAATAATACACATCATCAGTCAGTAACTGAGCGAAATTAGATAAGTGGGCGTGGCACCTTTCACTCATAATAAATATTGGATTTTGTATATGTGGAGAACGAAAACTATTGAATCTTCGTTATCTATCTGCATCAGCCAAAAAGCGGGTATTGCAGAAACCATATTGGATAAATGCTGTCTATACATACATTTGGCCATAACAAAAGCAACCAATGTTATAAAGCTGTGTTGTGGCCAATATTATACCTTAGACAGAAAATCAATCTATTCACAAAAAAAAAACATTATCATTTACTTTTCTAAAAGATATTTTCTTATCAAAATGACAAAACAGGTTTCAAATGTGACTGGTCAAAACTAAAGCAACTTTTGTATTTCTGTCAAAGAACTTCAAAATAAAATTAGTCTTCGGGCCATTGCAACAATAAATCTCTCAATTTAAGTTTTAGAAATGGTGTACAATGCATCCTGACTCCAATTAAAAATGGTGTTCTTGTTCATTTTAGAACCCTTTACTCTTGCGATCTATAGGGTCCGCCAATTGACTTTTCTTTTTGAAAATGCTATAAAAAAACTACTAAATATTTTCTCAAATTTCTTTTTTTATTTAAAAGTTAAATCTTTCCGGTTTATAATGGAAAATAATTTCATTCAAATGGCTGCCTTGGCTGGCCATGCAGTAGCCTACACGATCAGTCCAATTTTTAAGCACACTATCGATTGTGTGCAGCTGTATTTCACCAATGGCTTCACGAATATTGTCCTTTAATTATCCACAAATAATAGTCCAACGGTGTCAAATCGCAGCTCCGAGGTGGCCAAACGACGTCAACTCTGCGGCTGATAAAGCGATCTTCAAAAACAGGGCGCAAAACATCAAGTGTAGCTTCGGCTGTGTGGCACGTAGCGCCGTCCTATTGAAACCAAATGTTGCTAATATCTTCCTCTTCAATTTTTGTGAACAAAAATTCGTTCAATATGGCTTTGCTCATTTTCGAAGAAAAGTGGCCAAATTATGCCTCTGGACCAAAATCCGCACCAAACAGTAACTCGTCTCGGGTGTATCGGCTTTTCAATGTATGCACGCGGGTTTACTGTGCCACAAATGCGACAATTTTGCTTGTTTACGTACCCACCAAGATCAAAATGAGCTTCATCTGAAATGATGATTTTTGATTCTACAACATTACCATGATTTTCAAAGTAATGTCGCAATATTTCCCAGCGTTGTTCAAGCGTGTACACAGCCATATTCGTTCAGAGTATGGATAAAACTAATTATCTGTCAAATCAGACATGAGCTAAGTGCTACCATTCACGAAATAAGCACTAGTTGAAAAAAACATTAGATGGCGGACCCTTTATGATGCTTAAAAGACTTTAAATAATGTTAAGATTGTAATGTATTAAATTAATACAATGGTTTTTTGTTTGAATCCAAGTCAAGATTAATTTTTATTTGATAAATTATATTAAATACACTACACCCTCACCCTTGATGGTATCAATTTGATATCATCAGGCGCGAACGGCTATATGGAAAGCACTAATAACAAAAGGAGTACCCCAGAAGGTAATTCGAATAATCAGAGCGATGTATAAGGATGCAGAATTTTCAGTTCTTCACTATGGGAACATCAACCAAGCATTCCACACCAATGCTTGAGTTAAACAAGGATGCCCACTATCATCTCAGTTATTCACCATTGTGCTGGATGACATAGTGAGCAAAATCTGTTCGAAAAGAAGAGGGATCGCATGGAGTCTCTCACGTCAGCTCGAAAACTTGAACTATGCAGATGACATTTGTCTACTCTCGCATAAGATTTCCAATATGCAGTCGAAACTGGAGGGCCTAGAAAGACTGGCTCGTACATAAACATCAAGAAAACCAAGGTCAGGAGAATAAACAATATGAGCACGAAAAACATCATGCTACAGGGTCAACCAGTCGAGTGTGTAGATAGCTTCTGCTATCTAAGAAGTACAACTACCACAAACGGTGACAACAGGCCCAATAAAGCAAGAGCCGCACTTGGACGACTGCAATTAGTATTGAAAAGTTCACATATATCCAGACGGACTAAAATCAGAATATTCAACTCATGTTTTATATCAGTACTGCTGTATGGCAGTGAAACCTGGCTTGTATCGAATAATAGCATACAGAAACTCCAGGTATTCATTAACAAGTGCCTCAGAATCATATGCGGAATATTCTGGCCTAACACCATAAGTTACACAGAACTGTGGAGCATGACTAATAAGGAACCCATACTGAAACAGATAAGGAAAAGAAAGTGGGTCACACCATCCGAAAAATTCCAGAGAGTATCACCAGAATGTCACTCGAGTGGAATCCTCAAGGCTCAAGAAATCGGGGTCAACCAAAAAACACCTGAAGACGCACAGTTATCCAAGAACTGAGACAAAACAACCTAACGTGGGAGGAGGCAAAGTCAACAGCAGTAAACCGTGTTGGATGGAGATGCTTCGCGGAAGCCATATGCTCCGAAGAAGATTTACGGAAAAAACCCTAATCCTTAAGAAAAAATAACACAATTTATTTTTTAATGAAATAAATTGGATGCTTTTTATAATATACATACATATGTCCATATTTATATATATGTATATAGATATTTGTGTTGTATTTTTTTGTAGTGTAATGTAGTGGTTAACTTATAACTGAAAAAAATTTGTTTGTTTGTTGTATGGTTTTAAATGTCATCATATTTTTTTACGTTTTATTTTGTTAAGTTATTTATTTTTAAATACTTATGTATGTTTTTAACAATAATATTTTTTTATAGTGAACAAGTTTGGTGTGGATTTTATTGCTTTTAGTTAAAAATGAGTGGACTGTAATTTCACGAGTATACAGAACACCAACTCTTGTTAAAAATATAGAATTTCCCATAAAAAAGGAAATTATATAAATGGTTGAATAGCAATTAATCATGTGTGTGTATGTGTGTTTATGGGAGCTCACCTTGTATATTGTGGATGTCAAATGTATGATTTAAAAGATGAATTGTTAGCAATTCAAACAATTTTATTAAGTATTTAATAAAAAATTATAAATTTTAATTGATACTTGATAGATAATATATGTATTATAAGTTTTAGTTGGAGATTAGATTTAAAATTTGCAAAGAAAAAATTGATTTTATTGATATTTAAGATCAAAGATGATTTTACTTTGATGAATTTTAACTTTTTTGCAGGGCTTGCTTTTAGCAAACCAATTCAACACCCCAGGAATTTGGAATATTTCCAATATTAATATTCCTTCTTCGGGAAATGTTCCAAGTTACAGTGTTGTAAATGTGTTTATAAAATTGATCAAAATAATTTTTCAAAGATAATAACCGTTAAATTCAAATATAATGTATTTAAAATAATTTGTAAATGTGTTTATAAAATATGATTAAAATATTTTTTTTAAGTAAATTTTTTAAAAATTCAATTGGAGCAAAAAATATCATACTGTCCAAAGGTTTTTGGACAATAGTTTAAATTACAGATACATATAGTTATTTTTCATTACAGTTTCTTTTAGTAAATTTCTGTGTACAACTTTGTGTTTATTATTTATTTTAATAGTTACGTTTAAATTTTCAATAAAAATAACTCCATATGGTCCTTGGTATGGCGACTCATTCTTTTTTATTTCCAACATTCAATAAAATTAGGTCTCCTATTCTAAGATCTAAGCTATCAGTTTTATTAAGGAATCTAAACTTCTATTTTTTTTTTACTTTTCATAGTAATTTTCCAGTATTTTCCAGCGAATGTTTTAATCGAATTTTTAATTCGTTTGCGTAGTTTTCAAAATTATAGATTATGTCACAATTTGTTATTTGTTCACTTGGCAAACAAGGTAATTTAACAAAAATTTGTTGAAAAGGTAAATCCCGTAGTTGGTGTCTACATGTGGAGTTATATTATGATGCAAATAAATAGTAATCGTTCATAAAAGATAAAAAGTATTCCTTTAGACACTGTGATTTCTTTCAACTTTACCCAATGTTTCGTGATGGTACGGCGTGGAAAACTTTGTTCAATTTTTAGGAGTTCAATATTTCAATTTTTTAATATCTTGAATGATCTATATTTTAGAATAAGACTTTCTGTCAAGTATTGTGCTATTGATTTGTCTTATTTTGCCTCAATTGGAGCAGCTATTATATATTTTGTTAGTTCACACTGCATGGTTAATATGCAATATTGCCTAATGGACGTAAAGGTCCAACTATAGCGATGATTTCAGTACGTAAACTCTGTGTTGGTGTACCTGTAATCTTTAATTGTTCTTTAGTGTGTCTTACTTGTTTGTTTTTTAACAAAGTTCACATATGTATAAAATCTTTTTACCATTTTATACATATTTCTCCATATACATTTTCGTTTAAATTTTAAAAGGGTTTTACGCATTTCAAAATGTCCTTCGCATGGTGTTTTATGATATAACTTGTTTTTGTTCACCATTTGTTATTTTCTAGGAATCGTTGTATAGAAGAATTTTCACGTCTTTTATTTTATTATTTTTATTAACTTTATTTTTCATATTTTCATGCGTCATCATACTGAATGTGTTATTACTTCCCTTGGGTGCATAACTATTATAATACTATTTCCTTAGGTTTGATAGAAGTTTCTCCAAAATATCATCTAGGTATTAGCGCTACATCTCATCTGTGCTCCATTGAGATATCTGTTGTCTTTAACTTTAATTTCTTTGGTTAACTTATTTTCTAATACAAATTTTAATTTTTTTTTGTGCGTCTTATATCACTTATAGATGTACAATCCCACAGCTTGAGTTGGTCGGACGCAATCTGAGATGTATTTTCATTCTTTTCCTTTCCGTGCGTCTGTTTTTTCTTCATTCCTCTTATCACCAGCGTCTTCCTAATTTTATCATCAATTTGTGCGGATATCATTTCTTTCAGTATGTCGGAGTCCAATTGTATTCTAGAAACTGTGTTTGCGGTGTTATTGCTTCCTTTCTTATAAACTATCTGAAAATCGTTGTCAGATAATTCCAAACGAATTCTTGTCAGTTTTGAGCTAGAATTTTTATGTGTAAATAGTGCGATAAGTGGTCGATGGTCAGTCACCTCTATAAATTTTCTACCATAGAGATATGTGCGAAAATATTGTATACTCCAGTGCATACTAAGCAATTCTTTTTCTTTTATAGATTTGTTCCTTTCATGATTATTTAATGAGCGGCTTGCGTAAGATATCGGTCTGTCTTTTCCAATTTCTCCTTGTGATAGAATAGCTCCTAATGTAAAATTTGATGCATCTGTTGTTAAAATGAATGGTTTATCAAAATTCGGATACTGTAAGACTGGTGGATTCAATAATTTCATCTTTAGTCCATCAAATGATGTCTGACACTGTCCTGTACACTCGAATTTTTGAACTTTTTTTTATAATTTGTGCAAATTACAAGCTTTGTTAGCAAATTTCTTAATAAACCTTCAATTTATAATAATTACAAAAAGCTAAAAATCGTCTAACATCATCAGCATTATTTGGTGTAGGATAGTGTGTTACTGCTTCAAACTTTTCTGGATTTGGTTTATATTATTGCTGGTTTTAAGAAACAGCATTTATCTGAGTTTAGTTTTAAATTATATTTTTGCAAACGATCAAGTACTTTTACCAAGTTTAAATTGTGATTTTTCAGACTACACTTGAAAACTATAATATCATCTACGTAGAGAAATGCTTCAGAGCCTAATCCGGAAAAAGCTATAGTTAGCATACGTTGAAAACTATTTGATGATATTTTTAATAGCACTGATAATCTCGTGTATTGGTTATGACCATTAGATGTGGAAAAAGCCGTGCATGATCGGGATTGTTTATCTAACTCGTTTTTATGGAGCGAACTCGTCATGTCCAGTGTTGAAAAATATTTGGCTCTACCTAATTTATCTAGGACATCTTCAATTTTCGTTAGCGAAAATTTATCGTTAACAATCTTATCATTTAGTTTCCTGAAGTCGAACACTAATCTCCATTTTTTAAGATCAGATTGACTTTTTTTTAACAAATAAAAAGGTGAATTGTAAGGGCTAATGGATGGCTCTATTAGATCACTTTTCATTAATTCCTGAAGCTGGGAATTTATTTCTTTTGCACTGGCTTCAGGTAAACGGTAATATTTTATATATATTGGACTATCGTCAGGAAGAATTATCTTTTGTTTATTAAAATTATTTGTAATTAAGTATTCATCGTCTGGGTGGAATACCGCTTGATACTTATGTAGGATGTTTATAAGATCTTGTTTATAAGTGTTTTCCAAATCATCTAATTTCAAATGCTGTAAAAGTTTATTAGATCGCTATAATCCATTTATTAGTTCTCGATTTAGTACTACACTGTGTTCATCCAGTTTGTGGTAGGAAACTTTACATGATTAACTGAAAATACGTCGTTATGTATAGAGAGTTCTATAGTTGTATTGTTGATAGTAATTTATAGTACTCGTATACACATATCATAATTTATATTGCATTTGTATTTAGTGAAAAAATCTCGGCCAAGAATTCAGTCTGTGCTTATTGAAAAATTGTTCTGTACGAGTTGTATTTTATGTTGAATTTTATTATTTTCAATAATTTTTATATTTGTGAAACCTACAGATTTAATAACTTCTTTGGAGAGACCTCTTACATTTCAGTAGTCATCTGGATCCTCCTTATAATGTTGTACAAAATCTTCCTTACATAGAGAAACATCAGCTTCGGTATGTATCATGAATGTCAAAAGCTAACACTATATATCAAATTCACTTCTTTTTAACACGAACACGAAATGATTTAATAGTTACCTTCCAATAACCAAAAAATACGAAAATGAAATGCTAAACAAACGAATAAAAAACTTTACTGATTATCCTTTCTGTGGATAATTCTTTAGCACTGAAAACAAAAACAAAAATGTCTCTTTAGTTACACTATGCAACAAATGGAAAAAAATTATCTGACCTTGAATTTCAAAAATCATCAATATTTCAGATTCTATGAGATTTTTAAGAGGCTGCTTCATACTTCTTATGAAAACTTTGAAAAGGCTTATTCGATTTCTTCACGTCAAATGTTCAAAAATTCCAAATTATACCAGCTTTAACCAATATTTTTGGAAATATTGAGAAACAAATTATATAAAAAAAAATTTTTTTTTTTTTTATAATTTGTTTCTCAACATCTTCAAAAAATAAAGAGTTAGCCATCTAACGTTTTTTTTTCAACTAGTACATATTTCGTGAATGGTAACACTAAGCTCATATCTGATTTGACAGATAATTAGTTTTATCCTTCCGCTGAACGAATATGGTTGTGTATACGCTTGAACAACGCTGGAAAATATTGCGACATTACTTTGAAAATCATGGTAATATTCCAGAATGTGTGACGCCGATTTTGCCAAAAATATAATCTTTTCAGATGAAGCTCATTTTGATCTTGGCGGGTATGTAAACAAGCAAAATTGTCGCATTTGGGGCACAGAAAACCCGCCCGCATACATTGAAAGGCCGATACACCCAAGACGAGTCACTGTTTGGTGCGGATTTTGGTCAAGAGGCATAATTGGGCCATTTTTCTTCGAAAATGAGCAAGGAGTGGCCGTTACAGTCAATGGCGATCGTTATCAGACCATGTTGAACGAATTTTTGTTCATAAAAATTGAAGAGGAGGATATTAGCAACATTTGTTTTCAACAGGACGGCACTACGTGCCACACAGCCGAAGCTACACTCGATGTTTTGCGCTCTGTGTTTGAAGATCGCATTATCAGCCGCAGAGCTGATGTCGTTTGGCCACCTCAGAGCTACTATTTGACACCGTTGGACTATTATTTGTGGGGTGCCGTCAAAGATAAGTGTTACGCCAACAAGCCAGAGACAATTGACGCTTTAAAAGACAATATTAGTGAAGCCATTGGTGAAATACAGCTGCACGCAATCGATAATGTGCTTAAAAATTGGACCGATCATGTACGCTACTGCATGCCCAGCCGAGGCAGCCATTTGAATGAAGTTATTTTTCATTGTTAACCGGAAGGATTTTACTTTCAAATAAAAAAAGAAATTTGAGAAAATATTTAGTAGTTTTTTATCATAGTATTTTCAAATAGAAATTTTTTTGGCGGACCCTATATTTGTTATATTGAAGATGATCTTAGAATGACGCAAAGTTTATATATTTTGAAATTTTTTAGCATATGGTGAAAAGAAGTCGAATAAGTCGTTTCAAATGTAATCAATAATCTCACATTTTAGAAAAAGAATATCAAAAAAATTCTAAAAAAAAAACTTATGCATATAATCTGAAATGCTGATGATTTTTGAAGTCAGGCGACCATAGCGGATCAAAAAAAAAAAAAAAAAAAATATATAATGAATATCGAAGGTGCATAGTGTTATTAACCCTTTAGCCGGCGATTCTGCCTTTAGGTGAATTATATTATATGCGTTATCAGCTACTTTATTCTTCAGAAGTCTCGTTACAGCGGCAAAAACGTGAACAGAGATACGCAATTATTGTGACAAATAACAAAATGCATTTTCCTTTCACTTATGAACTGTTGTTTTTATTTTTAGACAAAGTTTATCTAAATTTAGCCAACTAGGGCGTATTGGTTTCCTTTATTTATTTGTAAATCTAATATTTGTATAAAAATTACAAAAGTTAAGTGTAACTTGGGTCATTGTTTTGACAAAGCGAAAAAAGAATAATATGCAGCACTGCGTATGATAAATTAAACACTAATTTTATATTAATCATACGTTAAGATTAAAAATGTATTACTTCATACAATGCTGTGCTAATTTTAGGTCATTTCTAAATTCCACTATTTTTGTTTTTATCAAAATATTGTATTTCAATAGAAACAAGAAAATGTACACCAACCACTTATTTCCATTACAATGTAAAAACCATAAAAAAACAAAACTTCATTGATTTAGTGAGGTTTTTGGTTTCAAAACAAAGTATTTAATAAAGAGAATGCTAGTTTGTGTTTATATTATTTGTCTTTTCTATGATATAAAGAGTCTTGAAACAAAATTTCTTCAGCGGTTGCTAGTGTCTATACACTTTTCATTTCGTTCTGTGGCTTAGAGAAAGTGCAGTACGTATGTATGTATGGGTGTGTTCTATCGCCTTGCGGCATTGTTATTTTATATACTTTTCCTTAACCTCTCCCTTTTGCTCACTCTCTCTCATTAAAACGGATG
This sequence comes from Wohlfahrtia magnifica, assembly GCA_023159175.1. Lineage (NCBI taxonomy): Eukaryota > Metazoa > Arthropoda > Insecta > Diptera > Sarcophagidae > Wohlfahrtia > Wohlfahrtia magnifica. The sequence goes on along the minus strand of JAKWBJ010000225.1, from coordinate 1,021,682 downwards.
TAACAAGAGAACAGTGGATATAAAAAAATGTTTATTAAAGTCTGACGATGTAGCAGTTTGACTGTTTATGAGTGTGTGTGTGTGAGAGGGAAAACGTGCTTGTATTTGTGGCATACATTTAAATATTTTTCATACATTTACACGTGGATTTCTATACAAAATGTGATGTGATGTCAAGAAAGTTTGGTTCGGTTCAGTTTGGTGTGTGAACGTGTACGTGCTTACTTACGCTATCAGGCTTACGAAAGAAAATATTGAGTGTGTAAAAGTAAAACTGTCATCTTGTTAGAAAAAAATTAAAAAATATTAAAAATTAAAACAACAAAAACCGCGAGCACAGGGTAAAGAAAAATTTAAAAACTGATGATGTTAGCGATTATTTAGATGTTATTATCGACGCTGAAGGCAAGGCATACGCATTAACAGGGGAATAAAAATTATTAAAATTTGTTTACATATTCTTGTACATAATTTTATTGTTTTCCTTTTTATGTAAACGATGCTGTATATATTTAACAGTTTATATTCAATTATTTTTTTTATCCTAAAAAATCTTTCCTATTTTCTTCAATTTTTTTAGTTTTGTCTTATTTAAGTTGAAATCTTGCTGAGTTTTTTCTTTATTACTGTAGCTTTGATTGTTGTCGTTCTAAGAAAGCAAAAAATTTTAATGGAAACCCTTCCGTTTCATTTAACGAAATTAAAAATCAAGTAAAAGTATAACAAAAAAAAGGAAAGAAAAGACACACCTTTTATTAAAATTTTTTCTTTGATCTCTAACAACGAATAAGGTATTTCATTAAGTTTTCTTGTCACTTAGAAAACATTATTTTGTAAAAGAAATTCAAGAAAAAAAACTAGAAGAGGCACTAGAACGGGTCAATATTTTATTAAACATTACTACAGAATTTCATTTGAGAGGGATTGGTTTCGTAAAACACAATATTTTCAAACAAAATTTTATTAATATTTTTATTAAGTAGGAGATTAAGATTAGTCAGTAAAATTCGTTAAAATAATAAAATAACAAAATCGAAAAGTTTCTTTAGCTTTAGTTTTCTCAAATTAACTAATTAAGATTTCTGATTCGTTATTTATTCTTTACAATTTTTTCATTTAAAATTTGTAAAAACTAAAAAAATAACTGCTTTTCCATCAGTAATATACGAGGGCGGATTGATATTAAAGCTACCTAGTAGGACAAAAACATTTTTTTTTTTTGAAAAACCATTCATTTCTCAACATAGTCTCCTTTTAGCTCAATAGACTTAGTAAGACGATTTTCCAACTTTTTTATACCATCTGAATAATACGACTTTCGGAACTTCTCAAAATACGCGCTAGTTTCGGTAATCACTTCTTCGTTTGAGATGAATCTTTTTCCTACGAGCCATTTTTTCAAGTTCAGAAAAAGGAAAAAGTCACTAGTGGCTAAATCTGGACTATAAGGTGAATGATCAACCAATTCGAAGTGGTCTTCTCATAGTTTAAGCATCGTATCTAATGCTGTGTGAACCGGTGCGTTATCTTGAAGGAAAAGCACTTATTTCTTGTTTAAATTTGGTCGTTTTTCCTTGACTGCATCAACCAATTGATCCAATAATGCACCATAATACTCTCCTGTGATTGTGGATCCCTTCAGGTGTGTAGTGGTGCCCCCACGTTTCATCAACAGTTATTAACCTACGCCAAAAATCAGCAGGATTATGCTTTATCATATCCAAACATCGCTGTGAGGTGATCTGTCGAACTCGTTTTTGTTCAACACAAACGCGGCACCCATCTTGCCTATAGCTTTTTCATATGCAAATGTTCATGTTGAACACACGTTCATATGATATGCTTACCATTTCAGCAATTTCACGTATTTTGAACCGGCGATCATTCATAACGATATCGAGGATTTTCTTGATATTTTCTTCAGTAACCACCTTTTTGGCCTTCCTGTTGATGGTATTGTTGCAGTCCTTGTTCGGCCCCGTTTAAATTCAGCAATCCAATATTTTACCATATAATCTGATGTAGCAGATCCGCCGTAATGTTTATAAAGCTTTTCTTTTGTCTCTTTCGCCATTTTGCCTTTCAAATAATAGTGTTAAATCACTACACGAAATTCCCTTTTTTGCATTTTACAAGAAACACAAAAGTTGCTTACTTCAAACGACTACAACAGATAAACTAATCGATGAATTTGGCTAAAATTTTAACAGCTGACATTTGACAGATCGTAATTTCTAAGAAAGAAAAAGCCATCTAGCGCTAGGTAGCTTGAATGTCAATTCACCCTCGTATATATTTATATATATTTTTCTTAAGCACTGTAAGCTATTTAATAAAATAATCAAACTTGGAATGTTTAAACCAAAAAAATATTACTATCAGAGTCGAATGCCTTAATTGCTCGCACTCTAAGTGACTTCTGAGATGATATGTATTTCAAATTTTTTAATGGAAGGGTAGATAACATTTTTCATCCATTAAATATGTTCTTTTTTTGTTTTTGTCTTATTACACCTCTATTGTGTGGCCTCTACTAAATTGTATTGCGGACCATTTATTTTATAGTATCGAAAGGTAGAGAAGCAAAACTACCCCCAATAAAACTATTAACAGAATTTTCACATTACAAATGTGTGGACAGCTAGAAATGCATCAAACTTATGAACTGAATGAAATTTTAAAAAATTAATTACAAAAATTTGCATTAAAATTTTATAGTTTATTTGGTTAATGCAAAGACGACATACATAGCTTTTTTTATCAGCATTACTTTATATTTTCCTTAAAAATTAAAAAAAAAAAAAGTTATTCACTGCTTACAAATGCATATTTTATCAGGCGGCAAATCACTTCCGCCATCTTTAAAACCACAGGCTATCACCGATTCAAACATTTGTTTGTAAACCAAAGACATACAGACACAATGTTTGCAAACAAATGTTTGCCCCTTTTAAGTAATTTCTGTAAAGATTCATTCAGTTATCAAAGCTTCTACCATTGATATGAGAACAAACAAAATGTAAAAACTTCCATGTTTCCAATATTCTCCGTACCATTAATTAAATGCCTAAGTGTTTCTTAGAGTGAAGGTTTTGCAGGCGCTGATGGCAAAAGTAAAACATACGCATGAATGTATTGAAGACAGAAATCTGCTCTTTGAAAACAGGATTATAGTGATTAGATAGGCTTAAGTGGGTCAACTAATGATAGCATCTATGGTGATGTAGTTTGATAACTTTTTTATGTTACCAACAGTAAATATTTATAATTTTTTTTTATATTATTTAAGGCTCTTTAAACATGTGTAAGTATAAAGTAGCCACTCTTAAAGATTTCATGAAAATAAAGATCTTGTGTTGATTCAACAACAATCAAGTAGTTGTTCGTTAGAGTTGCTTTTTATTTCACTCATCTTTCTCTTATGTATATAGGTATGTATGTATGTACATATGTATATAAAAAAGGAAATAATAATAATAAAAAATCTTATTAAAATAATAACTCATGTTTAAACAAATTTTTTTGTATTCCCTAGACACTCAATCATATTCTACTTGAATACTTCTTTTTATTTGTACACATATGACGGTAAAAGTTAAATAAACTTCAATGAAATAGTAGACACAACAGATATTGGCTGCTTGAATGTGTTCGAGTATTATTTAAGAAAAATAACTAATTTTGTCTTCAGATGCCAGTCAGACGTGTTGACACTAAACAAATGGGGTCTTCTTATAAAGATTTTATTAGTCATTCACTATTTTAGAAGAACATAAAAACATGAAATTATTTATCCTGAAGATATAAATAGAAAGGAAAAGTATAAGATAAAAAAATGGCGATATAAACATTTATAAGATGAACCCCTAAATGAACATGTCCTTTCATGTGTTACTTAATAAAAACATAAAAGTTATGGAATATGTTCATGTCTATTAATCTATGTTTATATAAATATAAATTGGCTTTTAAGTGTTTGAACTGAACACAATTATGGAAGAATGAAAAAAATTTTGTCACCAAAATTAATAAGTTTTGTTAATAAAAACATGTAAAGGTATCTCAAGAAACAATTTGCTATTTTTGTACAAGTGTTTAGAACGAATACACCAGATTATAAGAAAAATTAAAAACTACCTCAATATAAGCTATATGCTCATGGAATGTACTAATGATTCTCTAAAAACGCATAAGGGTCTACTTTTCTCATGCATTTTATAAATGCCGAGGAACTCAATCTAATTGTAGACTTTTTTTTGCAAAACAACAATTAGAAATATTGAAGAATGAATACTTTCTTTTAAACGTTGCTTGATTTATTGTCAAATCGACCACAAATAATGAATGTAAGATTGTAATATTAGTGGGAACCCGCCCAGTCAACGTCGACCTTTTTAGTTCCCATAAGCTTATAGGCTATATAAATATAAAAATGTTTAGGTTCTGATCGTATTTCAGACTATTGGTATAGTATACAGATTTATATCCGAAAAACATTACATCAGAGACATCTGGTTAAATTTAAATGGGCAAAGAACAGGTTGAATTCCATGACATTCATATAAGGACTCTTAAAAGAATAGTAGAAACTACATATAGATCCCAGCTCAACTTTCACGGCTATGTAGTATGAATTGAGCGTCACTGAATACTTCGTTAGAATTACAAAGATTCTCTCCGAGCCGTTTGGTACTAAACAAGATTTCAGACAAGGCAATTCCCTGTCAAGTGTTCTTTAACAAGAGCAAAATTAGTCGTCCTTCCAGGTTATATTCTATAAGATCGAGAACATCGACATATTCGGCATTAATACCTGTGATATATCTTCAGCGTATTCAGTTGGAAGAGAGAAGCGGCTAAAGTGTGCCTCGTGATGAATGTGGACAAAACTAAGTATCTTTTGTCAACAAACAAAGAGTCCTCGCGTCTTGGCCGAAGCGTCACTGTTGGCGACAGCAGTTTGAAGTGGTAAAATAATTTTTCTATATTTCACACCATAAACGACGTCAGCCTGGAGATCAAACGGAGAATCACGGTTGGCAATAGGCGCTACTTTGGGCTCAGTAGGCAATTGTGCAACAGAGTTTCCTATCGACTACTCAAACTCACGCTCTTAAAAACGCTTGTCTTGCTATATGCCGCTGAAGCGTGGATACTGTCAAACAACGTTAAAAATCACTTTTGGAGCGTTTAAGAGGGAAATACTTCATAAGATCTTCGGTCCTCTACGAATGAGAGAATAGGCATATGTTGGAACACCGTATTGTATGCCTGTATATGAAAGTGGATATAGTGAGGTGCAGGGACCATTGTTGGAGGGATCAAATGTTGCAAAACCTGACAGCCTTGAGAATCTCAAAATACTACCAGTTCGAAAATGTTTTCCAACAATAACAGTCTCGCGGAATAGATAGTGGAGAGAAGCCTTATGCCTTTATTAAAACGCAAACAATCGGTGAAAACATCCTTTTAAATTATCGTTTTTTTTCATATACGCTATACTTCTCAGAAATTTCTTTAAGTGTCATCACGTACCACGTAAATAACTATGATCAGGTCTTAAAAATCTTAAACCTCTGACCGACATATTGTTGCTTCCTAATGCGATGTTGACATATTATTAGTAAATATGAAAAGAAATCAAAAGAAAGTGAATAACAGAAGCACATTTGTCTATGTGAGAATTACTAAAACATAAATGTCTTCACGTACGAGTACTTTTATATTTATTCATTTACCATAAGCATGCTAACCAAAAATGTGATCCTTAAATGACATATATTTTTAAGTTGTCTTTAACAAAATTTAAATTTCGTTCAGGCTTCTTGTCTTAACATTTATTTTCGACTACATATTTGGCATAACTAATCTAAAGGTTTCAAAAAAACTAAAATTACGGCAACAAAATTTGGCAACGTCAATAAAAAAATAGTTTTGAAATCATATTTTTGGTTACCCTTATTATGTATATTAGATATGAAAAATAAATATGAATTACGATTAAAGGCAAATAGTAGACACAGTGAAGAAAAGCCTTTCTGTTAACATGAATTTGGGGGAATGGAATGAGTCGTCACTCGCTTAACGTCATACAATAACGGATGTTTGCCAGACTGATTTAATGTTATCAGGATACGTGCTTTTGTAAAAATATTTTTTTTTCTTTCCAGACAATTTATTTATTTGGTAAAAAGAAATCATATATGATTGTATGTAAATAAAACTAGAAAGTAGGGATATATTTAGAAAAGTTACAAAAAGTTTTGATGCCATCAAAGAGATTGCTTCACACAAAAATTATGACTCGCAACAAAGTAATTACAAATAATATCTTTATTTCACAAGCTTAGAGAAAAAGACCAAATTTTTAACGTTTTTATTAAACAAGAAAACGCCAGCAAAAATAGACTCAAGCAATGTCCTTTTATTATCAAGAAACTTGTTAGTAAACATATAATTTAGAAAAACGTAGCAGAATTAAGCAATTTTTTAATTAGAGCCGTACTGTTTCCAATTACACAAGTTTACAAAACATAATTTTTTTTTGTACGTGGAATGAAACATATATTTTAAAGAAACGCTATATATGGTAGTTAATTACAGGGTTGGCAACTCATTGGGTGGGTTTAATTGAGTATTATATTAAAAAAAAACAAACTAGTGTGGGTTTCTTTTTGAGCATTTCGTAGTTTATTTACAAAAAAAAAAAAAAAAAAAAGTTTAATTTACGTATTGGGAGTTCAAATTAATTCGGTCACTTATTGCTCAAAAAATATTATTGCTCAAAAAATGTACGAAATAACTGCTTTCATCTTTTCCCCACTTCTGAGCCAATTTCCGAATTCCGTTTCGTCTTTTGAGGCGATCCAACTATGATGCCGATTTTAAATTTCTTCAAATGAAGTGATTCGGTGATATGATAAAATATATTGCAATCGTCGAAACAGTCAACAGACAGAGGGACCAATGACGGCGGGTGCGGCTTTAGATCGTTTCTGACAATCGTTTGACAAGTTCTAAAACATGGAGCCGAGCGTTGTCATATCGGGTAGGCCATTTAAAAGCTTAAATTTAAAAATGAAATAAAACAAAAATGGTTTGATATTTTGCCAAATTTGTTATTGTTGCGAAAATAAATATTATTTCATTCATATGGCTGCGGCGGCTGGCTTCAAAGTACCCCATTCGATCGGACCAATTTTCGGCAATGGCATCACGAATTCTGGCCATGAAATGCTCAATTGACTCAGGTTGCAGGCATAACACTTATCTCTGATGGCGCCTCGCAGAAAATAGATGATAAATCGCAGCTTCTTGGCAGCCAGCTGACATCGCCATTTCGGCTAATTAAACGGCCGTCAAACGTTTGACGCAATAAATCGATTGTGGCATGAGATGTGTGGTAAGTTGCACCATCCTGTTGAAACCAAACATCGTTCACATCAATACCATGAAGAGCGGGCACAAAAAAATTGGTTCTCTCATAGTGCGATCGGTGTCTGCATTGACCGTAAAGTTTTCACAGTCCTCATTTTCAAAAAAATATGGGTCAATGATAAGCCGTACCAAACAGTCACTCGCAGTGGGTGCATTGGCTTCTGTAAGACCACGTTCGGGTTTTCTGAGGAATATTGCTTATTAATGTACCCACCAAGAGGAAAATGGGCTTTTATTGTCTTTGTTTTGGAAATAAATTTGCAATGAATTCCAAGGTTGCTTAAGAGTAAATCGATTCATTTCGTTTAGTGGAGAGAATTTACCAATTTATTTCTTTTGTTTTCAATGAAACCAGCACTCAGGAGATAACACCTACTCATGCAATGCATTGTGCTGGTACTACGAAAACAGGTTGTGGGAAGGAGGATAGATAGAGTAGTGTCTGTAGACGTTCGATTTAAATTTGCTCATGTCGTAAGTGGCAGGGAAGACATTCTCCCTATAATGTGTTGTGCGATTTACTGGACAATCAACTACAAAGGGATGTGCTCCACGAAAAATATGAGTACTACGTAAAAATATATGATTACTAGGAATTAGTTCCTTAATTTCGTCGGAACACATTCCGTTATAGTACCGATAGAACAATGAAACACACGCCATATTGCGACGATGCTCTAATGAATCGATAGAGTTGACTACCCCACCGTCATTAATAAGAACCTTCGCCCTCTTCTGTACGCGGTCGAAAAGCTCCAAAATAGACTTTGAAGCACCGGCCCATACATGTGAGTTGTATTCCAATTTGGGTCTGATATAGGTCTTGTATAGGTCTTAGAGTGAAGTAATTCTTACACCTTCTTAAAAAGCTGAGACACTTGAATGCTTCTTTCGACACTCGAAATATTTGCTAGTTCCAACGAACGTAACAGTGAATTCTCATGACCAGAACATCAAGAGCATCTGATTCCTCAATATGACGCCTTAATTTATTTCTGAATAAAGAGCCCTTGATTGACATTGACTTGGTAGCAAATAGTATTACCGATATTGCCATGTTTTTCTTGGCAGTGTTCTTTCCTTCACCAGCACATTATTTCCAATTTTATCTTGGTGCTGAGACTCTCTCTAAACAGCCAATTATCCAGCTTTTGTAAAGGTATTATCCCTTAAATAGCTGAATTTGAAATACGTATTAGATTGTATTATTTTTGCTATAGTACACTGTCCTGCCAAAAATTACGAATTCGTGCTCCAATATCGAAAAAATCCTCCTGGAAAGCGCCAGAACCAAAAAAAGTGCATTGCATTTTAATTGGTACCGTTATTTTATGAATTTTGTACTATTTAACTGTTAAGCTTGCTTGAAAGAAGAGTTTGCCGACTTTGTTTAAGCCTCTTTTTTCTGAGGACCGTCTGTAAACGGTCTAAAGTATTTAAGGGTTATCTCAAAAGAACTACAAGATTTCACAAAAGCAAAACTGTTGAAGACAAAACATCGTCAACATCAATACTATAAAGAGCGGGCACAAACAAATCGGTTATCATGGTGCAATAGGTGTCTCCATTGACCATTATGTTGCGCTGTCCTTATCTTCAAAGAAATATGGGCCAATGATGCCTCTGCTCCACAAGCCGCATTAAACAATCACTCGTAATGGGCGCATTGGCTTCTGTAAGACCATGTTTGGGCTTTTACTTATTAACGTGCACACCAAGATGAAAATGAAATTTCAATAAACTCTAACGTTGCTAAAGCGTAAATCGATTCATTTCTTTCAGTGAAGATAATATACAGAATTTTGTAAATTATGTGTTTAGAACGACATAAGTAATTCCAGATTCGAAATAGCCGCTGGTTCAAATTTAAGCTGATTAATGGCTCCATATATAGATTTTAAATATTTCAATTCACGTATCCAGAAGAATTAAGTTCGATGCAGCAGTTGTCACAGCTTCTACTACTTCTGTCGTCTTATTCTATTATGCCCCTGTTAGAACATAAAATTCTTATTTATCTACCAATTCAATTAATGGTTTAAGCAATTTCTCAAAATCACTCAGTATATTAAAATTCTATTTTAGAAGCTTTATAATAAAGTCTTGTAAAATAGGTTGTAATATCCTTATTAAGTTTTTTTTTTTTGGCTTATTAATACCATCATAGTATTGATAATTTTATTTTACTTTTTTCTTCTACTCAAGGTTATAATAAGTTTCTTGAACCTATTTTGCTGGAAATGTACTTGCATGTCTTATTTTAAAACTTCCGTTTCCATTAAAATGGCATTTATACATAATATGGCACGCACATGTAGAAACTTTTACTTACTTGCAGAACAGATATTTTTAAGATAGTAAGAAGGGCCTTTTTAAATCTATCTTTTAAAAACACAGAAAAAACAAGGAAAATATTGTTTTAAAAGAGAAAATAAAAAAATTATTTTGAAACATAATCAGTGTCAGATATGCATATTTTAAAATAAAAGATTTAGTAGTCAAATTGAAAATGGAGGCCTTGTTTCTTAGCCCACACTGTAAAAATTTCCAATGCAGATATTTTAATGCGTGTACGTGTTAACTAAAATGTTTGGGTGAGTGAACCATGCGAAACACAAGTCGCCAAATGAAGTTGTTAAGGCCAGAGAAAAATCTTAAAAATCTAAATGAAAATAATATGAAAAGCATTAAAGTGTGAGAGACAATATGCTTTTTGATTAGGGATTTAAAAATTTCCTAAAATAATTTTTAAAATTTGCAGTACTAAAGCCACTAAAAATAAATTAAATTCTTCTCTATTAAATCACAAAATATTGGGATGGTTTTTTTCCATTATTCTCTTGGGAGCATATGGCTTACACAAAGTATCTCCATGAAGCACGGTTTACAGCTGTTGACTTTGCCTCTTCCCATGTTAGGTTATTCTGTCTCAGTTCTTGGATAATTGTGCGTCTCCAAGTGTTTTTTGGTCGAACACGCTTTCACACGAGTGACATTCTAATGATACCTTCTGGACTTTTTCGGATGGTGTGACCGATCTATCCCCACTTTCTTTTCCTTATCTGTTTCAGTATGCTTCCTCATGCTCATGCTCCGCAGTACTCTGTTACTTATGGCCAGAATATTCCGCATATGATTCTGAGGCACTTGTTAATGAATACCTGGAGTTTCTGTGTGATGTTATTCAATACAAAACAGGTTTCACTGCCATACAACAGTACCGATTTAACACATGAGTTGCATATTCTGAACTTAGTTCGATCGGATATATGTAAGCTTCTCCATACTGACTGCAGTTGTACAAATGCCGCTCTCGCTTTGTTGAGCCTGTTATCTACGTCTGTTTCTGCGCCACCGTTTGTAGTCATTGTACTTCCTAGGTAGAAGAAGCTATCTACATACTCGACTGGCTGACCCTGTTTTGTTTATTCTCATGACCTTGGTTTTCTTGTTGTTTATCTCAAGCGCAACACTACGAGCCAATCTTTCCAGGTCCTCTAGTTTCGACTGCATATTGGAAATGTTATGCGAGAGTAGACATATGTCACCGGATAGTCCAAGTCTTCGAGTTGGCGTGAGAGACTTCATGTGATCACTCTTCTTTTCGAACAGACTTAGCTTATTATGTCATCCAGCACGATGGTGAATAGCTGAGGTGATACTGGGCATCCTTGTTTAACTCCAGCATTAGTGTGGAATGGTTGGCTGATGTGTCCGTTATGAAAAACTGAAAGTTCTGCATCCTCATACATCATACATCTTTTGGGGTGCTTTCCATATAGATGTTCGCCTGATGGTATCAAACGCTTTCTTGAAATAGACGAATAGTAGATACAGGGGGTACGTCACTCTATGGACTGCAGCTTATATTTACACAGCTTATATTCGGTCTGAAGCCACCTTGCTCGTCTCGCAGTATGTTGTCTATTCTGCTCTGAAGCCTCTCCTGTATTATGACTGCAAGTATCTTATATATGGTGTTAACCTCTCCAAATATTACAGTCTTTTACGTCGTCTTTACAATGATGCCCTTCTCCCATGTAGGCAGCCTCTCCTCCTCCCATACTGATATGATGTGAGGCATTAGAAGTTCAGCTGTGGTTTGGATGTCAACTCGTAGAATTTCCACTGGTAGTCCATCTTCGCCTGCCGCCTTATTATTTTCCAATTTACCAATCGCCTCCTTTATCTCATTCAGATTGGGAGGATTGCATGATATTCTTAAACTGTTTTCTTCATCTATGTTCTCAACTGTTTCGCTGTCCTCAGCAGTGTTCGTGACGTTAATAATTTCATTGTAATGTTGGGATGTTAATTGATGTTAATAAAAAATTTGACCATAAATTAAGCCAAATATGTGCCGTTCATTGGGTAAAGATATCAGTGTAGATCTTCTGGGCTTCCTGAGCGAATACTGATTCTACATCAACACAATTTAAATTTATACCGTTAAGAGAAATCTGTATAGATTAAAATAAATGATAATCGGAAAATTCCTCGTTAGGACTATACGGTGAATTCATAAAAACCTCCCAGCCAAATTCTCTCAGTTTTAGTCACGTTATCAAAGATGGTTTTGCTTGGGCATAGTAAATTTTGTCCGTTGATCAATTCTGTCCTTTATAATTGAATTACTTGCTTTAATCTCGTTAAAAATTAACAGTAGAGATCACAGTGAATCACTAGATTAGGTTGTAGAAACTTATAATAAACAATTTCCTTCGAATCCTACCAGACACAAACCATTATTGTCAATCTTGCCTTTGCCATCGCCTTCCACGCTACACCTTACTCCGTTGATGATATCTTTCGCACATTATTATTGTTTGTGATCAACTTATCATCGCTCGTAATTATTCGCTTCAGGAATGGTTCGATTGCGTTTTGTCTTGGCGGTGAATCGCAAATAGAGATTCGGTGCATTAAATTTTTTTTGGGTATTCAGCCTTCTTCAAATGGTTGATAACTGTTTAGTAATGAATGCGTAGTTCTCTGGCAACGTTGCTTTTTTTCATAATTTCATTGGTTTGTTTAGCCGCTCTGAGCGAGTTGCCTCTTTAACACCAACATTATGAGAGCGAAAACAAGAAAACCAATTTGCTGCTATTTGTCTAGTTACTACACAAACATTTTTTCAGTAGTCTGCGATGTCTTCTTACCTTTTGTCTAATATGAAATACAAATATGACCGTAACGATTCAAATTTTCGCGAATTTTTAAGCGTAGATACCTTTTCACAGTTTTCTAATAAAGTAACACGTAAAACGTCTTTTAAAACCAGCTAAAGTGTTGCCTGATGCAATTAATATTACAAACGATATTGCATTCTAGAGCCATATACCCCACAATTTATATTAAAAATATATTTTCAAATTTTTTAAATGATTAAAAAATTGTTTATATTCGAACATATCCTTCACTCTTTATATTAACAATCAATTTTCCTTCTTCTTGTTGTTGTTGCCAATATCTTTAATAAGTTCCTTATTGATTGACATAAAATAACAACCGAAGTTTTAAAACAAATAAACAGAAGTACAGTAGGAAAGCGTTTAGCAATCAAATATTTTGCTTAAACTTGTATAGATATTTTATACATATTAATACCCGTCACATTCCATGAAGGAACGCGGGGACTTCTCTCAGTCAATGAGCTGCACCCGATTCTATTTTAAGTTCATTGAAAGGGGACCTACAGGTTAACGCGAACTCTGAACAGCAAATGCATTTCGAGAAGTTTTCAATAGTAGTAATACTCATAACCAGTTACTAGCTAATGTTATGAGGTGACACCGCTGTCGAAAAACTTTTTTTTTCTATTCTAAGATGGTCTGGCCTGGTATTGAACCGACGACTTTCAGGTTGGTAGGCAGGTGTCTTACCTACCATACCTTGCACACACCTTGTATAGATAAAAAAAAAAAAAATATGAAATGAGATTTGATTACAATTCACTTATTGTCAGTAAAAAGTTTTGTTGGTCATCTTTCAAGTGCTTTGTTAAAGAATTATTTAATGAAATAAAAATTTATTCTTTATTGTGGTAATTTTTCTTTTTAGATGTATAGGAGAATAAACATTTAAAAATTTTCAATATGTATTTTATTGGCTTTTGTTAAAATATTATTTCATCCAATTACTTACATTTGATTGGATTGAGATTTGAAGCGTAGACAAAAATAAATAAATAAATATTTAAGCAAAATTGTATTGAAATCTTCACAAACATAACATAAAAGAAGAAATTGTTTATTTATTAAATTTCTCTTGAAATTTTAATTGAATTTTATTTATTTAGAAATTATTATTTTATTGCTTAAAAATAAATAAAAGTGAATATATGCATAGTCTTATAAAATGTAAATAAAACAACAATAGTTTGTACTAAAGTATTTTTAGTACAGTTTCTTATGGATGAATCTATGGAAAATTAGCAACAACAACAAAAAAACAACAATCAAATTTTTAATAAAATTTGTTTTAACTTTATTAAGCAAAAACTAGCTTGATCAACTTTGCAACAGAAATGTAAAGCTACACTAAGTTAATTGAGGCAAAGGTTTACCTAAAATGGATATCATTTATGTTACCTGCTTAAAAATTTAGTTCAATTTAGAATTTGACGAAAATAGACTCCTGGTTAGATTGAAAGACTTTGGATTATTTTTTTTTTAATGTTTTGCTTACTTATGAGCTTAATAAAAAATTTTATTAGATTTAACAGCAACAAAATTTGTATATCGGTTTAGGCTTCACACCAGTTAATCTTCCCTTATCATGCACTTGTAAGTCCCGATTCATATACATCAAGTTTACCAGATCAATTATTGTTAGATATTCTTTTGAACCTGCACTCGCGTTCATACGCGAACACTGTTTTACCAATTTTCAATGATAAATACACACAGATTCCTCAAGTTTACTTAAGTAAAGTATACACCATTTCAGAGGTCTATTCCTTCTTTTTCTAAATCCGCAAAGAGTTAATATTTAGCTAAGTTATTAACTCATTAGTGCTTTAAGATACGAAAAACCGGTTTTCTAACTCATGCTTTTGGGGGTATTTTCATAATTTCAAAAACAGTTTCCTGTTCTACTCGATAACACCTATCGGAAAAATAGTATCACTTTTCAGATATTTCTACTCTATTTTTGCTTATCGTATAAGTTTTTGACGCGTAAAAAATATCGTTTTTTCTTTTTTGTTGTATAACTTTGGTTGTTGTAATTTTTTATAGATTTTGTAAAGCCGTAAATACAGTCTTAAAAGAATATAATATGTTTATATTCAACGTATTTTAAAAGACTGAAATATGAACTCAATTTTTGAGAGTGAGGGTGTTTACTTTGATTATATTACGGATAAGAAAAGCAAAAAACAAAATATAAATAAAGTTGATGGTATGGTCATGACGTTACCTCTTTTCATTCTCTTTTTCCTGTTCACTCAAAAATGATGTTAGTGAATCGGAGCTGAAGGTTCACCTACTTTTTCATGTTTAACTTTAAAAGCTTTTCTTAGATCTGAACTGAATTAAGGAACCTTCCTTACTAATTGTATTTGGAAACATACGTTTACCACATCAGATTGAGGATGTGAATAAATCCAGTATTCGTATTTGGTGAGCGAAGAAATACCTTTTTGGGAGTCAGCGCCTCATCCTCTGGGCCGGATAGTTGAACACTCACGCAGTACTTGTTCGGATGTTTCAGCACAGATTGTGCAGAACCTACACCGATTATCATCAACATTTTCCAAAATACATTAATAATATCTGAGACCACAGTGGCCGGAAAACAGAGCTGTACCCTAAGCTGCTTCCTCTTATTGAGCAGCAATAGTCTTCTGGATCTACTTGGAAAAATCTAAATAAACCTCCTAGCCTGTCTCATACTGAAGGTATTCCTCCAAAACTGAGGGAAATCTCTTTTAGCTAGCAGTTGATTTATCCTTAGCACTTCATTACTAAGATGGCCCTCATGACTATGGACTCAACATAAATTAATCCTTTTGTGAACGCCAAATTGACTGAGAAATGAAATACAGTTCAGAACAACCTTCAATCTAACGTAAAAGAAAGACAAAGCCCTCGACATCACCCTCAAACCATTCGATTTTATCATCAGACATTCCCTAACGCAAACGAAGATGGTGTAAATCTCCGCCTGCAAAATCGAAGGGTATTTCCGTATAGACAAACCACGTTGAAAATTGGGACCAATCAGTCTCTCCGCCAATCTTTTGGTTGACCCATTGGTGAACCAAATCTGGTTCACGATGTCACGTTTTGTCCAACCATAAATTTCTTTTGGGTATAAGAACTTCAAAGATCCTACCCAGCATAAGTAATCATTTATTGCAACGAGGGTATCGCCATCAAATAGGTGCAATATTCTCATGTGCCCCACCATGTCACCAACCTTAAAATTGGAGACGCCAGGTAATCTAAAAGCACTTGTACATGCCCCTTCTATCAGAGTAATGTGTAATGAAGGTATGTACAGAATGGCACTAATGGCAAGTATGGGGCAGATCCTACCATATCACAGCACGCGTGATTAAAGCACAAGTAAGGCGATAGATGTCGGAGCGCATGGGATACACGGCTCTTGGCTACTGTAGGAGCTGTCAGGATGAGAAGAAATCGGTGCAAAATTTCTCTTCGACTGTCCTGGGAGCTTGAACTAAAGCACTGGTGCATGTCACTTCCATGCTTTAGACTGTCTTAAGGGATGTATCACTGTCGAAGTTTATTCACTTCGTAAAGGGTACCGGTTGGCTCAAGTGAGGAAACTGATATTTCTGATATTCTCCAATGTACGGTCTTTCGGCCTCTTCAATGGATCTGACCTTTTCAAAGGCATCACAATGGGCCGTCGGCCCTCCGAGTCAGCACGCGAAATTCTAGCGACCCATATAACCTAACCTAACCTAAGGCGATAGATTTAGAAGAGCTCGAGCATCAGCCTGCTCTGTTCTAAGACACCACGCCAAGACAGCATAGTTAAGTTTTGGCCTTACCATTGTAATAGAAAGAGCAGACCGGTGTGCTAAAGATAAATTTCATAAAATCCTACATAGGACTGAACAATTACTGAAGCGAACATTTAAATGGTTATGGAAATTAGTTTATATACCTTA
Organism: Wohlfahrtia magnifica; assembly: GCA_023159175.1. Lineage (NCBI taxonomy): Eukaryota > Metazoa > Arthropoda > Insecta > Diptera > Sarcophagidae > Wohlfahrtia > Wohlfahrtia magnifica. The sequence goes on along the minus strand of JAKWBJ010000225.1, from coordinate 1,005,103 downwards.
CAATTGAATATATGGAGTCACTTCGAAATTCTCTTGATCCCGTTATTAAGAATAAAATGGCATATTAAACTCACAGCCAGTTCATAAAAATCTCTAATTTAGCGACGTAAATATGTAGAAAGATTGATAAATTATCAACTTTTTTATCTTTTAATGCAGCAGTTATCCTTAACTTGTAATAAATTTCTATCAAACTTTGTATAACGAAATAACTTTGTATGACGAAATAAACTATGGAAACCTTTTAATTTAAAACCTTTTGCAATCATTCAAATTTTTCTTTTTTACCTAATGTTCGTTATTTACGTTAAATAGTTTTACTAAAACTTATTATCATTTAAAAATGACACAACGATGGAACTTGCGTTTGCAATTGTAACTGAAACAGTTTCGATTACAAGATAAGTTAAGTACTTGCAAGACACTAATACATATGTATGTGGCAAAAGTTTTGCCAAAACAGAAATTATATCACGGAGACAGAAAATGAATTTTATTAAATTGATTTTAAGAATTTCATACTTTTTACTGTGAAAATTAAAAAGAAAACTACTCAAAATTAATTTTTTCGTTCATCTATAAAATCTAAGAACTCTTGAAATGCGAATGCACTCTTATCAATTTGGTTTTTATTCACTGAAACTTAATTTTAGAATATTTGCACGTTTAATGCGCATACAGCATGACGATGATTAGATGAATGCTACCTCATCTTCTGAATTTAAAATTTTGTCTATTACGTTGATGTCACGTTCTGTCAACAGAACGGTGAAGTGGTTTCTGGTTAAAGCACACAATTAGAATTTCATCAAAACTTTTAACTAATAGACGATGAACTAAGTTTGTAACTTTCACTAGAAAGTCTTTGATATCAGGGGGTGGAAAGAATGCAACACTTTAGAATATGTGTAGAAAAATATTTACAAAAGATTTAAGCTGAAGTTTCATTATTTGCGACAGGAACATAATTTAAAGTAATGCATAGAAGTTAAGTTTGCAAAGTGGAAGTACGAGGGAGGTTAAAAAAAATAAAGTAGTAGTTTAAAAAAAAATAAATAAAAATATTTTGAAAAAAATTGGCAATTTTATAAAACTTACAGTGTGTCAAGAATGAGTTTACACATTGAATATAATAAAATATTCACAAGTTTATTACCAATTGAATGGCACTTTTTGGTTTTTAACACGGATTTTTTTTTTTTGATTTATTATAATAATATACATATCTTATCAAATCTTAAGCAAAAAAATAAGACAAATTCAGTTGAAAATAAATAAGAAATTTACCAAAAACAAATGTTACTCATATTTGGCATTGTCAAATAATTTTTTACACAAAAGTTAAAACATGTGTTTACATTATATTTAACGGCTAACAAACACATTTTTCACACATTTAATATTTGATATGACCTCCTCCTGCACTTCTTACCTATTATAGCAGCTTTTTTATGAAATTTACCGACTTTTTTAGGTCATAATCTACCGGTATTTTCTGCTTCTCTTCCATTATTACTCTTTAAGTGCTGTAATGCTGTTTAGTTGGCGTTTAGCTGCTTTTTTCTTCAAAAAACCCGCAGTTTTTTAACAGAGTTCAAGTCGCTTCCTTGCACAAAAGTATCTATAACTTTTCCGCAGTTACAAAGAGCCATATACCCACTATATACGAATTATGCTTAGAATCGTTATCCCGACAAAATCTAAATTGTGGTTTGTTGTTGTTGTTCTTTGTTGTTTGTTGTTGCTGTGTATCCATTGTTGATTCTATAAAAGTCAAGTCTTCTACGCCTTCACTTGAGAAACACGCCCACATCAATACTAACATTTTCCCAAATTTAACAGTCGGAATGATTTTGTTATTTTCCAGCGATCTTGAGAGTTTTCTACACAGGCTTCTAGGCCCATCGTTGTAATACTACACTGTTACCGTTTCAGCACAAAATATGATCAGCACAAAATATTATATGACCAAAATATGAATAACGAAGGAAATCGCTTTTCTATGTTTGCTGCAGATATTAATGATTTCTTGTGTTCTGCTCTTGATTAGTATTTATATTTTAAAACTGCCTGCCGAACCGAATAATGACCATCAACAACATCCCACTGCTCTCCAACCTCTCCCGCAAGTGTTCATATAGCAATTTGAGAGTTTTGCGAGATTTTTATAATAGTTATGCACCCTGCATGTTTACCTATAGTGAGATTAGGGATAATTTCCTTCTCCAAATACAATCCTCCCTTTTTTGCTTAATTTTGTACATTGCAAATTGTTTTTCTTGCCACTAAAAACATTTCTGATAGCTCGACCACATGCTTTTCAAAATGGTCATTATAGTAAATCAACTGAATGACATTGTAAGATAATCTCTTCCCTGACATCTTTTAAACTGTGTAATATTGAAATAAATAAGATTTTCATTACAAAAAATTATTCTAAACTTGTTTGCAAAACTGCAGAAAACAATAACTAACTCCAAACATAACGGCAAAGCACATTTGATCTTCAAATAAATGCAAAACCGAGTAAAAAATAACACTGGTCTACAAAAAACAAAAAATGTTCTCGCCTTTAAATAAAATCATATGAAATATAATTTTGACGCGCTGAATTCAAATCCGTTTAAGTTTTTTTTTCCATCGGGCTCAATTTTTCGCCCAAAATATGGTAGTTATGTTATATATTTAATTATAACTTGAAAGCGACTTGACCAATTTTGATGCTCAGCATCATTTTTTTTTTGTATTTTCAACAGTTTCGGAGTTATTCACAACTTAGCTGCGAAAAAAAACAAATTTATGCGCAATTTTTTTTTCTTTTTTTCAAAAAGTTCTAAAAAATGTTCAGAATAAAAATTTTAACATCTAACACTTAAATTAAAGCTTAAAACGTTGAGAATAAAATATGCTTTAAATCACGAAAATCGGTTGGCTAATGCTGATTTTATTCGAAATTAAATGGAGGTACCTAACTTTCACCAAAATTAGCGAACACATGTTTTCTTGCAAAATTATTGGAAATATTTTTTCTTTCATTTCCAAAAAGTTAGAAAGTTTGAATATAAATTTTACATTTTTAACATTTAAGTTAAAGGCAAATATGTTGAAAATAAAATAACGTTTGATTGTACTTGAATCAAAATCGGTCAAGTCGTTTTCAAGTTATGATGAAATATGTTGACATAACTACCATATTTTGGGCGAAAAATTTGCCACGACCATAAAAAAAAATTGAAAACGGTTTTGACTTCAGCTCATCAAAATCATTATACTCCATATAGTCTTATTTAAAGGCGTGTAATTGATGTATAAAGTGATATTTGATACTAAAAAAATTAAGCAATATTTGTTTTTGTTGTTTTTCTCTAAAAATGTACAAAAATTGAGCATTTTTGCTCTTAATCCTAAGGTACCGCATGATTTATGTACAATGTAAACAAATATGTATTAAAAAGCAACAAGCCGTGACATTTTAATGCCAATGAAATTAAAAAAAAAAAAAAACTTAAAAATTTTATGTGTGTAAACTCATTCCTGACATACTGTATGCTTTAAATTTCATAGCGTTATGTTATTAAATATTTGGAACCACAATCATGCTATTATCGGCTATTTCATACTGCAGTTTAAAAGTTAAATATTGCTAGACAACTATTTATACTCAAACCAATTTAATAAAATTTTAAATTTATTGATAAAAATTAACAAAAATGTGCGAAATATTTCTGATTGTGTTCTAAAAAGCTTAAAAGATAATAATTGATCTTACAAATCTTCAACTTTATTTAAATTTATTGCGCAAATAATTATCCACCTTCCTTTTATTTGAAAAACTTTATTTGCAATAAAAAAATGTCTATTATTTATAAACATTATAAATCAATTTAAAAAAACATGGTAATCATTTGGCTATAATTCTACTATTTGTAGTCTTTAAGGGAATGCACGTTAACAAGGCTTGCGAAAAAGAAGTTATTTAAAAAATAAGATAAAAGTCCTTGTAACGAAATATGTTGCGTTTGGTTTTATTCTTCTTTTGCATTGTTTGACGCTTTTTGTATGTTTCAACATCATTCCTCTAATTTGCTTTTGATTAGGATGCCAAGAATATTTGCTGGCAAGAAAACTAAAAAAAATCATTGTCGAGATAAAGACGTGTATTTTTGGTGAAATGCTTACTTAACGAATAAAAATCGAAAAAAAATTAACTTTTTTAAGATTTTTTTTTTTTTTTTTAATGCCAAACACATTTCTGTTCTAATAGTTGCAATTTTAAGTAAACATTGTAGACTAGAATTGAATAAAATTATATTTTTTTTATGTTAAAAATAAAAATTTTAAAAATTTTATGAAGATTTAGAAGCTTTTTTTTAATATTTTAAAAAATACGATTATATGATAAAAACATATTTTTTGGTTAAACATATTTGGTCATAGCAGCCGTATTTGTATATAATTGTGGACTAACCCTGCCATTCGTATACGGACGAACTCTTATTCAAACGAACGAGTTTTTAAGTATTTGGAATTTTTTTATTCGATCACGAATAAAATGAATCGATATTTCTAATGATGGTTTTCGATAACGAACAATAATTGTTACGTAAGCTTGCGAGTTTTTATTCGTAAGCAAAGAAGCATGCGAAGTAAAGTTTTCACACAAGAAAATTTATTAAAAAAGGGGACGTTGAAAATTTATTTAGGAAAATGCATACATTTAATTACTTTTGATCCAAAATATAAAAAGAAATCAAAGCACAATGAAATATTTAGGAACTCTATGGCAAAGCAAACATACTTAGCAAAAAAAAATTTAATGCCGAATAGTTCCAAAGGAAAGACAAGGGCTAACCAACTTGGGGAACATCTTACCCTTAAATTTAAAACCTAAGGTCCACCAACGAAAGATTTCGAGTTGTGGCGCAAGGTGACATACAAAAAAAAATAGGGTTTCTTATTGTTAATAATAACTTCTGATTAGTTACACGCTGATCAAGAACAATAATAGGTGGTGGGCCGAATGAAGAGCAAGTTTTTTTTCGGAAAAAAAATTTTGACTGCAGCAAGCTCAAAACAAAAACAATTTAAGATCTATTTCAACATTATTTCAAAAATCCAAAAAAAAAAGAAAAAACAATCATTTTGACCTTCGTGAGGTTGGAACCTGTACTGTTTGCCTTCTATTCAAGTCCTATACTACACTACGCCTCTTACTTATTTTTCGATTTTATTTATTTATTTACTGCTTACAATCAATTTCTTAATTTTTTGAATATTTTATCCAGTGTTGCAAAACAATTGTTGTTATTTTGTTTACAACACTTAAACTACAATTCTATTCGTTTGGCATGGAGTAACATCATTCGAAAATTTTACGATATCGAATTATTTTTTGATTCAAATTTCATTTCGATCACGAATTGCAGAATTAGGCCCCTGAATTTGAAACAATCCAAATGTGTTTTTATAAATAAAAAAATTAAAATAAAAGGCCAAAGTTTTATTTATTAAATGTTTTGATAGCGTGGCCGTTCACCATAGCATTTCCAATCGAAATTTCAAAAGAACAATTGCCTAATCACGCCACAAACCGTTTAAGTGCAGTTTAACGTAGAACGAAGTAGCTTAGGTGGACTATCAGCTTCGGAAATATGGAAGGCTAGACCATACGGTTATGCTCGCGTCCTTGCAAGCCTCCCGGATGAACTTCATGCACGCTCTGACTACTGCATTGCCGAACTTTAGTTCGACAGGCCATTCGAGGTAAGAATCCCTTTCAGGTCGAATGGAGTCGAGGTAACGCCCTGCATAGTTTCGACATAAGGGACTATAAACCGGTTCCAAGATGGATGAATTAAATAACTACCACATACTTCCTCCCTGCTCTAGTGTCTATCAGACGGAGATCTACGCTATTTCGAAGGCATGCTTACTTTTATTTTCTTACGGCGTCCTAGGCTGCCTCTGTATTTGCGTTGATAGCCAAGCTACTCTACTTGCATTCGAGAGCAAAAACTACTTTATTACCTCACGGCTGGTGGTTGAATGCAAGAGTGCATTAAACACCCTGAACCTCGAGACCCTGTGACATCGAGACTTTAATAGAAACAAACGAGTGGATGGACTGAATCAAGTGTGGTCCATCTCGAGTGGACCTTATCCCACCTCAGCGGCAACCCCAATGGGGACTATCAGGAGGGTCATCTTTCACCACTAGCTTGAAAAAGCAAATTACAGGTGGAGAACAATGAATTCATGCAGGATCTCGTGGCAGACATGGCCTGAATATGATATCAGAGGAGAGAAGTATCAATATTATTGGATAAAATAATTGGGCACTGGCTGATTGATGGATGGGTATACAACATAACGATCACTGTCACAGTTGTGGTGATGCTGAAGAGAATGGGACAGTCGAACACTTTCTGTGTGGTTTCGTAATGTTCAAGCGAAATTCAATTCATTGTAAAAATGGCCAAAGCTTCTATTACTGGGGCGTCAAGAAGTAAAATTTTAAAACTATCATGTTATTTCAATATTCCCCTATTGAAAAACAAAGTTCTTGTTAAAAGTACCAATTACTCATAATCATCATCATTCAGCTCTACAACCAAGGGTGGGTTTTAGCTTTCCATATACAACTGTTCTCAATTTGATCTTGATGAAAGTTTTGATATTGTTCCAGACAGTATCCTGTACTTGGTTTTTGACACAGACCTTACCTCCTTTGTAGATGTTTGTAAGATCTCTTCCAGATATCGCCTATATCGAGCTGAAAACTGAATGTCTTCGGCGTAGGCGATTGTTATACCCGACCAGTTGAACGAATTTCCATTATTCAAATATGCAAATTTCTATTTAGTTACGCAGTTTAGTTCTAATCTCACGGCTAATTAAAATTCAATATATGTAATTAAAAACTGAAATCATATTCGACAATTATTTGCTTCAGAAAATCCTTTAAATATACTGTGAAATTGAAGGAAATTAAACGAATTTCCTTGATTTTCTTACATAATTCATTCTGAGATTTTTGCAGTATTTCACATAAATCCGCATCATATACTACCTAAATTACTTTCCTCTCTATTATTTATATATTTTTTTATTTTTCGCTTCATTTTTGTTTCGTAAACTTTTTTCATCGCTAATATATTAGAGCATATAATGTGATAACAAAACAACAAACGGAATAAAGAGAAAAAGAAATTGAATAGAACGAAATAATTCCATTGTTAAACTCAATAATAGAATGAAATGGAAATGGAATGTTTTGTTGTTAAGAATGATAAAGAAAAGAAAAAAGAAGTGGAACTGAAGGGAGTTAAAAATAAAAAGAAAATTGAAATAAAAAAACAAATTGAAAACAATAATAAACGTTATGTTCGCATGTTTATTGCAAACTCGTGGATTCAATTACAATCAAAACAAGCAAACAAATTATTTTCACTTTAGAGATGGTATAAAAATATTCTTTTTTTATTTTATTTGTTTTTTTTTTTTTTTATTAAAAACAATTTTGGTGCCATTTTAAAGACGACACCACAAAATATCTAAAATAGTTTTTGTGATCTTTCAAAACAAATCTTTTTCCTAAAAAAAAGAAAATTATTGAAAATATTTTTTTTTTTTTTTGTTTGTTCACAATTCGTCTTGGCTACGCCATTCTGGCAGCACAACTCCTAAAACCCAACACGTTGAGTTATTTGCCGCGCATAATCACCTTTCGCAGCTAGTGAATGGACCTTCACATATACCGGGTGCAGATGCGCATCAAAACAACACTCTCGAACTTTTCTTCACTTCACATCCTAAAACACATGAAGTTGAGGTTCTTGCTCTAGCTCAGAACATTGTACCATTTCCGCCTCTTTTTCGTTCTCCGCCCTTCATGACATCTCATGTACAGCTACGCGATGTTCTGTTTATGTCTACGAAAAAGCACGAGCTTAATGATTTTCTTGAGCATTTAAATTGGAAACTTTGTACCCACAACTCAAATGTCGATGTCATGGCGGAGATGGTCATCAGAATAATAAAGCTGAAGATGGATATGTTTATTCTATCCAAACAGACTTCGATTAAATTAATAGTAAATAAAATAAATAAATCTTTGTTCAATCCGACAAGCAGACTAGCTGTCAGATCTGGAGAGGAAGCAACAATAAATGCGACCTTACTGATTCGTTACAGAAACAGGCGAGATTTACGTGTGCCGTAAAAGAGTTCTTGCAAATCTCAATGTCAAAAAGTCTTTCGGGCCGGATAGCATACCAGCATTGTTCCTGAAGCACTGACTTTCGACTCTGGCGCATCCATTAGCCAATCCTTTCAATACGTCATATCGCGCCGGTATTTTTCCATACTGCAAATGTAATGCTAATCCCTCAAAAGAATCAGGCTACTAAACCTAAAAACTAACGCCTAATAGCAGTCTGTTCGGCACTCTTCATGGATATATAAAGCATGTTTAATCACCACCTTGTGAAGTATTTAAAGTCCAACAATTTGCTAAGCGATCGTCAATATGGTTTCCGCAAGAGCCTTTCAGTTGGCGACCTCTTGGAGGTACTCTCCTAGAGGTGGAAGAAATCCATTCATGTTTTTGGTGATAAAACAGTTGTGGCTCTTGATATATCCAAGGCATTTGATAGAGTTTAGCATGAGGCGATAGTATCGAAATTTACTGCCTTTGGTGTCAGTATTCACTTCTATCGGTTTGAAGGGTGGTCCAATTAAAACACACGATGTTAATTGTAAATAAAATAAAAAGTTTTCGGAGAATAATCTTGTTAATTATTATTATTATAGAAGGATCTATGACAATTATGTATCGGTCAAATGCTCGCAACGGCTTCAATGGCGTACCTCTATCCTTCGGTCCATATTTTCAAAGATCCTTAGATAAAATTGAGGTACAAAGTCATTAATGTGTCGAAATATCTCATCCTTTAGCTCTTAAATTATTTTTGGCTTATTGACGTACCCAGAAGACGTCCAACGGTGTCAAATCACATGATCGTGGTGGTCAATTAACCTCGCCACGAGATGAGATAACATGGCCATTGAATTTCTCGCAGAAAATAATCAATGTTTTGTTGGCTGTATGGTAAGTGACATTATCCTATTGGAACCACATATCGTCTAGGTCCATATCCTTATTTTCTGACCATAAAATGTTCATTACTTCCTCGCGATAATGATCACGATAACTGCTTGGACGACCTCATTTTGGAAGAGGTACGGCAAACAGTAATGTTTTCCAAAGAACGAACTAGGTGACCATCTACAGGTGTTTCCACATTTCCTACCGACCCGGTTTGCTGAAATTAGCACAGAACTCTCCCGATTATGGACACATTTGATCGATTATGCTGATCAAAAAATCACGAACTGCACAAAATGCATTTTGATTTGAACGCTCACAATTAACATCGTGCATTATCCTTGGACCAATCGACGAGTTCGGGATAAATTCAGGGGTAACGCAAAGCTCTGTTCTTTCTCCAACTCTATTCCTAATGCTTCTCAATGACTTTTTTATTCTTACTTCCAATCCCATCTATTCGTTCGCAGACGACAGCAATATTTCATTCATTTTCTTCTGATTGTAGGCTTAGCCTTTTGATGATTAAGGAGAAAAGGCGGAGTATGAATGACACAGTCACTCACAAGCAACTTGGCGAAAATCCTCGGGTGGAATCGGGCCGATTTTAATGCACGCAAGACTCAGTGTTGAGTCAGAAGCTCCTGGTGTTCTGGGCCTGAGGATACATTGATACGTTCGTTGGAACGATTACATTTTCCAAGTGCCAATAGGAGCATTTAGGTGTCTCGTTTGTTTAAGATGCAAGATGTTTATGTAAACCCATTTGACATTATTAATGTCTACAAGACTTATATCCGATACAAAATGGAATACAACTCTCACGTATGGGCCGGTGCTTCAAAGTCTATTTTGGGGTTTAAGATAGAGCAAAGGTACTTAATAATGACGGTTGTGTAGCTAACTATAACGAATTGTTAGCGAATCGTCGCAATGTGGCGTGTGTTACGTTTTTCTATCGTAACTATAACAGAATGTGTTCTAACAAAATAAAGGAGCTAATTTCGAATAATCATATCTATATTTTCACGCAGTACTCGTTTTTCCAGTAAAATACATCCCTTTGTTGTTGATGGTCCAATGAATAGCGCAACGCATTATAGAGAGAATTCGTTGTTTAGCAGCGCTGTTTGTATGTGGAATGATCTTCCGGAGAAAATTATTTCCTGTCAGTTACGATATGAATAGGTTCAAGTCAAACGTCCATAAACACTAATCCCTCTATCCTTATTATCACAACCTATTTTCCTAGTATCAGCATAATGCACTGTATCATTAGGGGTCCTCCCTAAGTGCTGGCCTTAAGTTAAAAAAAACTGAATTGTAATTGCATTGTTAAAATTAGTTTGAAAAATGTTCAATGAAAAACATTTTATAATGAATTTATTAATTTACAAGGGCGGCCCCAAAACTAGCCAACCTGATGTATAGATTGCGGAAATAGTTTAAAAGAAATTATTTTGGTGAAAAACAGCATATGTATTGTATATATATGCAAGCGCTAATATTAAAGCCGAACTATTGACCGAAAATTTAGAGAGGAGCAAATTGTGCGCAAGACGAATGCTTACAATATGACAAAAACAGTATCGTGGTTTCGTGGTTTTAATAGAGTGTTTGGCTATGTTTTATTGCAATAAAGCCGAATTTTGTAATCAATTCGTAAGCATGGATTACGAGATAATTTTTATTAATTATTTTCAAAAAAAAAAAGTAAAAAAAGATTGAACTGAAAAGAGAAGGCAGCATTTGGTAAAAATGTATTGTTTCATAAAGACAATGCACCGGTTTCGGTTATCTTGCGATAACCAAAAAGCAATGAATTAAACTTTGAAATGTTTCATAAAGTACCATCTCTGGCAGATTTAGCTTCCTCGGATATGTCTATTTCCAAGCTTGAAAAATCGCTAGGTGGTAGAAGATTTCACAATAATGAAAAGGTGGTGACTACGGTTGCCGACTATTTTAAGGAGCTAGGCACGTATTACACGGTTTCGATAATGCATAGTACTAATATGTGACTTAAAGAACACGGTTTTGACAAAACACTGTACAATATTGATAGTTTTAAAAATATTTAAATATTTCTCTATAAACTGCCCATTTGGTCGATGCAATTTCTGATTTTATAATATCTCAGTTACATGTACAGTAGAATGTTGAAAAAGTAAACTCGCATAAAAGTTAATAGCTCGCCTAAGTTAACCAAAATTTAGCGTCCACAATATAGGAGGGACACAATGTTTTTCCCAGTATGTCATAAAACTTGATGTATGGAAATTTTTTGATAGAAAAGTAATCTTTACACATATAGGGAAAATTGTTCAGACCATGAAAAGCTAAAAAACTAAAGTAATTAATAAGACCTAGTGAAGAAAAACTGCAGAGACTGTCGGAAGTAAGCGTGGAACAACTAGCAGTTTTGATAAACTTTTAACTCGTACTTCAACAATTAATCGATCAACAACCCTCAAAAATGGACCTATTATCCTGTCTCAAGTCGCACAATAAGAAAAAAAAACTTGTGAAAGCTAGACTTATGGGCAAGAGTCTTCGAAATGTAGCATTTCTCAGCAAACGGAAGCAACAACATGCTATGGTCTGACGACTGTGATTTTTTTTTTTTTTTTTTGGTCAAATGCAAAATAGTGTGTATTTACATTTGCATGGAGTTTAATAAATAGAAATTTATGAAAGTGTTAAGCTGTGTCCCTATGTAACTATAAAAGTTTACAGACGGCTAACAACCTGCGTCGAACAAATTTTTTCAAATGCGACTTTGACTACATTAGTGTCCTCAGTGTTTACTCTTAGAATTCGAAGATAGTATCGATAGCGAAAGAAAACTATCGATGGTCAGCCAAAAACAAAACTATCGATACTATGGATAGTACTATCGATTGTTTTGCAGCTCTACTTTGAAATGTCCGATAATGATACCGTCGGATCAATTATTATTCAACAACCAAAAAAAAAAAAAAAAAAAACAAAAACATGTATAAGCCTCTTCGACATTGTCACTATGATATTTTCGTTGATTAATCATTGTCAGTATCAAGCCGAAATTTGTATGAAATAAATGAAAAATTTTATTAATAAATCATCGTGCCAATGGCTCAAACAAAGGGATTTATGTATGACAACTTCATTGGTTAGTCACTTAAGAAAGCTGAAATTTTGCGAGTTTTCCCGCCATGTGGCGACTATACGCTGAGTGATACAAGATTTTGTCTGCTACACCTCCCCGTTAAAGAATAAATTTCAAATGATTCTTGATGACGTTGTGTGGTAGGACTCACTAATAAACGGTCGCTGGCAAGACATAATCAACTTCTGTCATCTATAAAACTTAGATGATTATATATGACCCTAAAAAAAATTTATTGCCAGTCATCGTTGATTTACCATTGTCAACGTTTGTCACGATGATTCACTATAAGTATATTGAGTTTATGCGCTCAAAACTGTTTAAGAGTGACTGTGAACTTTAAACCAGCCGGTAAAAATTAAAACGAAAATTTAGTTAGGACTGATGATATCTAAAGGCTCAATTATACGTGACTTAACATATACGAGACTCCATAGTTGCATTGCAACTAATCAAACTTATAAACAACAATGTGTTTGATTAGTGGTGACACCGTAACCGTTACACTGAAATTTTGTTGTTTTGACTATGGTAACGGTTATGGCACTATATTAAGTCACGTCTAACCGAGCCTTAATTCAATATAATAAGTTAACTGTTTGCGAAAAGCCTACATATGCTTGTTTATAATTATAATTTTTCAATTTTAAGAACAGCGTAGAAAATTTAGTAGTTCGAAGAAGTTAATTACCCTTCGAACACATCGATTAACTTTTTCGAGATTCTACTGTACTATAAAATTTAAGCTTTCGCAAAATTTTATATCCTACGAATTGGTGTCGAGCGCGAGCAAGCTTTCGGTAAAACACCGTACGAATTAACGGTAATTGCCAAAAACCCCCTTGATATAACACGGTACGAATTAACCGCCTTATACGAGGAACAACTCTATTTGTTATTTTGTCTTTATCCTGTCGGCTAATTTTGGAGTTGCCCTTGTATATTGAATTCAATTTGACAGAAATTTTTAATTATAAAAAAAAAAAATTTTAAGGCCATTTTTTAAGGCCTTTAGTTTTTGTATTTTGTAAAGAGTATTGCTTTACACAGTAATAAATTTTTGCTTTTAATAGCAGGCCTTTCCTTCGTTGTCATTAAAACTGATGATACCTTAACAATAACAGAATTAACTCTGCTATGTCCTATATATGCTTTTGTCTACAATACAGCACAAAATATAAAGTAATTTACATATCATTCTGGTTAAATATTAAGGGCGACAAAGTACTTTTTTTTTCTTTTTTCTTGAAAACTTTTCTCATAAATAATTCATAAGAATTTTAATCTTCACATTTTTAGGGATCGAATTAAATTTTATTGTTTTTCTGTTATACCGTAAATTTGATGTTAATATGTTTGATTTACGAAACAGACAACCATTAACAAAAACCATAAAAAAGATTATTAATGGCTAGTGCTTAAAATCAATAACTATTTCTTAGCAAAGTGGAAGTTCTATTAATAAAAATCATAAAAACGATGGCTCTTTATTTAATTAAAGCAATAACACGAAGGTAATAGCATATATATAGTGGCTAAACGAGGTATGGCATCAAAAACTGGATGCTGCTGTCATGCAAGTCTGAGTTCCTTTTGCTTTCGCAGAAGCCAATATACTATACACATATGAAATATTATTTTTGGACAAGTTAGTTGGATGAAATTTATTTTGGAAGAATTTATGATAAGGCATTTGAGATATTCTTGTTTGACAAAAGAATAAAAACTTAGATTTTATTATAAAAAGGTGGAGTGTCGTTAAGATCTTTACCAAAAGAAATAATGCACACTCGAGTATTTTTCGGTTCTCCGAACAAAGATCTTTTTATATCTACATCAATAGTCCAACTTTTAGTATTCCTGTTATCAACACACAATGATTAGATATCAGTGTAATAATTCCTGTAGAAGTTATCAAAAAGAAGAGGATGACGTATTAAAACGTCTAATTCTATCCTCATATCAAGAGCGTAACATACGGACAAAGCCTTTCTAAAAAGTATTGTATAAAATTGTTATGGTATGCGAAATAGTAAATAAGCCGCACGAAGTATCCTAATTGTCGGCCGAAAGAGAGCCTTATTTTCAATCTATTAAATGACACAGTCGTGGTGATTCCCTGTATGTTGAAGCCAATAGCTTGATTTTATCCATGACAGGCTCACTTTCATAGATTTCTTTTCAACTTTTGCAAAAGCAGCAGTTACATCTCGCAATATTCGACTCATAATATCAATATCATTGGCCGGATGTGTTAACTGCTAGATCGCGCAAGATCTTTTCTAATAAAATTTAAAAAGATCTCATGATAGACTGTTACCCTGTCTAAAACAACGTCTGGTATTGAATGAACGAAAAAGTTTTTTTCTTATTTTAACTGATGATCTAGATGATCTCTCTTTGGCAGGAATATCAGACTCAGATATATCTTCGAACACTTTGCACATATGGGGCTGTCGAAAGCGCATTGATAATCGACGAATAGATGATATGTTTCAACTTGCTTCTCGTGAGTTTTTTCCAGGAATTGGCATAATGTGAATACCTGTTCGGTGATAGATTTACCAGATTTAAAGCCACACTGATATGGTCAAATTGTTTCGTTTAAAAAATATATATCGGGTCCGCCATCTTACGTTTTTTTTTTCAACTAGTGCTTATTTCATGAATGGTAACACTTAGCTCATGACTGAAACTAGCAAAACTAGCAAAATTGTCGCATTTGGGGCACAGAAAACCCGCACGCCTACATTGAAAAGCCGATACACCCAAGACATAATTGGGCCATTTTTCTTCGAAAATGAGCAAGGAGTGGCCGTTACAGTCAATGGCGATCGTTGTCGGGCCATGTTGAACGAATTTTTGTTCACAAAAATTGAAGAGGAGATATTAGCAACATTTGGTTTCAACAGGACGGCGCTACGTGCCACACAGCCGAAGCTACACTCGATGTTTTGCGCCCTGTTTTTGAAGATCGCATTATCAGCCGCAGAGCTGATGTCGTTTGGCCACCTCGGAGCTGCGATTTGACACCGTTGGACTATTATTTGTGGGGTGCCGTCAAAGATAATTGTTACGCCAACAAAACAGAGACAATTGACGCTTTAAAGGACAATATTCGTTAAGCCATTGGTGAAATAAGCTGCACACAATCGATAATGTGCTTAAAAATTGGATCAATCGTGTAGGCTACTGCTTGGCCAGCCGAGGCAATTTGAATGAAATTATTTTACAATATTAACCGGAAGCATTGTACTTTCAAATAAAAAATAAAAAAATGTGAGAAAATATTCAGTAGTTTTTTTTATAGCATTTCAAAAAAAATTTATTTGACGGACCCTTTATATATAATATTTTACAAGACGCAGAAGAATGGATACTTGCAAAAGCAGAACAAACAATTCATAGTGTTTTTAAAAGAAAAATACTCATTGGAATTTAGGCACCTGTATGCGTTGGCGGTGAGTGCAGAGACCGAATGAATTATGAGCTACATGAACTTTACGCTGAAATTGATTTATTTAGGCGCATTAAGATGCAACGAAAAGATTTTTCGAGTATGTGTATGGGGGTTGGCGCACAAGAGAAAGACCGAATATCCGATGGAAGCATCACGTTGAAGCTAATGAAGACGAAAACGTGTGTATATACATGCTAAGTTCTAAATAATAAGTTTACAAAACCATGTATAATTCCTTACAAAAGTAATAAAAGAATCTTAGAAGCCTGAATATAAATCGTATAAGTAACGCTAATACCGGGTTAATATTAAGTATACGCAAGTAGTAAAAATGCATTATTTCAGATTAAAATGTACATGCATTTATAACTTTTAAATTTAAAATAAAGAAATGTTTGAAAAAAAAAAACAAAAACAATAATTCTGATCCGTCAATTTTGTGCAATTTTAAATTTCCATGATATTTATGTAAAAATTTCTTGAATCTCAAATAGCATAATTGTCTACACATGTATGTACATAAATATATTTTATTTTCATTTTTGTTTTTACTTCACCAAATGTATTTTTCCATATGTCAGTATCAGTATACATGCATATATTGTATACAGATGCTGATAAATTTTTGAACAAAATTTTACGATTTGTGTTTATTCAGGTTGCAAAGAGGAAAATATTATGATACCCTTTTCTGTGGAATAACACAAATAAAAAATACAAAAATAAAAGATTAAAAGAATATGCATGACTACATTTGTAAATCAAAATAGATAAACTTTTTTCAAATAAAAGTTAAAATAATAGTGGAAATCACACTTCGTTGTAAATGTACAATTAACAACGGAACCTTTAGCAAATTAAAAATATTGAAATAAATAAATAATAAATATTTTTTGAAAATTTGAAAAAAAAAATATTTTTCAGACATTACGAAGCGTGCCAGACGTCTTTCCAAGATTGGTTTTAACATGATCCGACCTATTTAGTTCCGTATTCAGGACTACTCCAAGATTCTTAACAGTTTCAAAAACATCTATATTTGTCCTATTAATATTGTTACAAAAAATCAGGCTGGGCACCCCTGCATTTATTACATTGCTAAAATAAATAAACAAAAGCTGCAATAACAACTATACGTGCTGTTTATAAATAACTGAATCTACAACAACAATCATTAGCAGATATAAAAAAAATATTTTAATTATTTTACACCTAACCCTGTCTTTACATGATTTTTACACGGTATCGTTTGTAATTTGTCTACCGTATAAAAGCAAGTTACAATGCTTTTTTGTGTAGCAAATATGCATAAGTGTAGCAAATGCCACTTTCCTGTTATTTGTTGTTGTGACGTAGTGAAATGAAGCAAATATACTAGGTTTGCTACCACTGCAAAACTTGCAATGCCTGTTCGGAACAAAGAGTGATTTCCACTAATTTTTAGGTTTTTTTAGGTAAATTTCCAATGAGCAACGAATTCATTGGGAATCAAACAAAATTTTAATTATTTAAATGAGATAACTTTTTGCTTAAAAGCAATAAAATTTATAATTGTATAAAGACATCTAAGCTAAGTAAAAAAATTATGATTATTTAAAATATTGGTGAGAAATGCTTGTAATAGGTTTGTTTCTTTACTCTACATTGGACGCCCTCGGAATCCCAATTTTACCGAAAAGCATTCCCGTACACAAAAAATGGGTAAAAGAGAAATATTTTGAGAGAGTAATATTCTTCCTCTTCATGCACAAAATATTTGACAAACAAAAATTGGAAGAAAAAAAAATTATTTTTTAAAAAACTAAAAAAATTTTTACATTTTATAATTATAAAATTTATTATTATTTATTTTATAGTTTTACAATTTTACTTTAAAATTTTTAATTTTAATTTTTTAATTTTTAAATTTAATTTTTTTATTTATTTTTATATAAATTTTTTACTTGATCAAGCCTTAGATCCTTATACATACACAGGTATGATTAAGATAGAACAAAAACTATTATATTAATGGAATAGGTTGAATACATATCCAAAGTCTAGCTTCTGAAAAAAAGTAACTCATATACTTTTTAGAGTATTAGCAAACGTACATACATTTGAACATTCATACCATAAAAATTAACTTTAAACCATCACTGTACTTAGTTTTCTACCTCATATAAAAGTCTATTCGAAACACAGTTTATCATAACTTCATGCGAACGGGCGAATTGCCGGTGAAAAGCTGAAGCGTTCTGTATGATCAAGAAGCCAACTCGGTTGCTCATTGGTCATGGTAGAAGGGATGTTTCTAGACTAGTGGCTGTGCTTACCGAGCACTAGCCCACAATTTGGGGTTGCGTTACAATTATCACTGTGACCAGATTAATTTCTCAGATATCTCTACCTGATGGAGTGGGTATGAGATATTCTCGACCATGTGCGGTTTTTTGAGTATTTGTGCAATTCATAACGGTGTAAGAACACATTACTTAACCATCGTGATCAAGTAGTGTCTTGACGGCTCAACCAACCAACCATGTGCGAATCAATTAATTCTCTGTGACTTCTAAATAATAAATATCGTCCGCAAACGCCATTGGTCTACTTTGTGAGGTTTCAATAAATTAAGAGAAATCGTTGGTATGAAAAAGAAATAACAATAGAGACAATGCGGATGTCTAATGCAAGCCACTTCTGAGTTCACTAATTGAAGATTCCACTACCTTTACTCCCATATGCTGTTTCCTACTAAAAACAAGCGAATAAATCAGTTTGAATGAAGTAGCCAAAAAATTTAAAGAGAGGTTTTTCACCAAGACATTGTAGTGACATTGTAGTGAATATTTGTTTTCCGCTAGTCTACCACAAGGTTCAATATTTTTACGAAAATAAACAATGCCTTAGAAGATACAAAAACATCAGTGCCATTAAAACTGTATTGCGTAATTTTAGTCTATCGGTTTGTATCAAGGCTGTCAAAATGCCACCCTGGTAATGCCATACTTAATTTGTTTTATTAATAGTGTTACAAATTGCGTATTGAACGGTGTTACCGTACCGATTTTTAATGTTACATTTGAACTAACAGAAATGAATATAATGCTGTAGTAAGTACAAGAACATTCGGAAGTAATGTCAATTGTATATAAAAGACGGCGTAGTCATTTTGTAGTTTTGCTTTAAAAATCTTAAAGTAAAGTCGTAATAAGGCGTTAGTAAAAGTGTTGCGTAATTGTGTATTAAGTGGAAATTAAATAAATTGCTGTATAAAGTACTATTGTATTTATTTTATTTAACACAATTAAAATTTAAAAACCTTAAAACGTAACAATATTATCACCTCTACATAGTATACCTATACGTCCGATTTTAAGCAACCCACGTTCATTAAAGTAGCATATTATGAAGACGACACAGCTCTTATAACTTCTGGTAAACTTACAAAAGCACTATTAAAGCAAATGGAAAAAGCCTTTGCAGTCTGTGTAAAATATTCCTATGAATGGAAGATTAAATTTAACCTCAACAAAAATTCAAGCCATTATATTTCCATATAACAACTCTCCAAAACCATTACTAAACCGACAGTTAATGATAAATAACGAAACTATTTCAATTCAAAACAATGTTTAGTACCTAGGCGTGCATTTAGGTAGAAAACTAAACTTCCCAAAAGAAATTGAGGAAGTTTGTAAAAAAAATCCTACAAAACCACAAAGTCATTTATGGCCATTACTAAAGAAACGTTTATGTCTTAACTTAAAAAATAAAAATCTATTATTTGAAAATGTTATAAAACCTACTTTGACATATGAGTGCCCGTTATGGTATAAAGTTGCAAAAACATATTTAAAAAAACTGCAAATTATTCAAATAAATGCCTTAAAATTATCAATAAAAAACAGTGGAGATACTCGATGCAACTTCTTCATATGGAAACTAGATATGAGTATATCATCGAATATATAAAAAGACTCAACAACAGATATGTCGAAAATGTAGAAAATTTGTTTTATCACTTGATAAGGCAATGTATAGAATTGGCGTTTTTGCATCATCGACACAAAATCACCAGCTGAAAATATATGTAAACTTGTATTATAATCAAATAATACTAATGTATACCCATTAGATTTTTAAATTAAAATTTTTTATTATAAGCGCAAATAAAATTATATTGTAAATAAAATTAAAAAAATAATGCTTTTGTGTATAAATTTAATTCGTTGTAATATTTATAGATAAAATCTCGAATTAAGTGAAATATTTAAAGTAAATATATATGAATTTATAAATATAAAAATATAAATACATAAATAATTAATTTTACTATTTTAAAATTTTTTATCGAGTTTGAAGGATATTAACATTCTTCTATGTTTTAATTTATAAAAATAAGTTTTCCATGCACAATTTATAAATAGAAAAGCCTTAGAAAGCTTGACCTATAAATTAAAAGTGAATATTAATTATACGCTCGTTTTATAGGCTTGAAAATAAAAACTGCTCTTATTTTTAGTTCTTAATTAAAACTAAGCAAGTTAATTAAATAAAAACAGTTTATATTAAAAAATACCCATTTCTGTGTGTACAAATCCTGTTTTATAAATTTTACTTTATTTAGAAATTTTATATGATTCAGTGACCTAGAAACTTTTATGAATAGCTTTTCAAAAACCCATTAAACCACAAATACTACGTATAAAACCAACGTATTTTAAGCCACATAACACAAATATTTCATATGAAATATTTTCAGTATAACAAAAAAAAATTCACACCGGACAAAAGCCAACATAGTCACCACAGAAACATGACGATCACTGGCTGTAGTATAGTTTTTATGGTAATAATACTGATGGAAAATTAATAAAAACTTAAATACAAAAAAAGAAATATATTTTGTGAAATTTAAAAAGCCAGAATTTCACTTGATTCAATGATGGAATAAAAACCAAAGCATAAAATTTATTTATTTTTTAATATTTGCTATACCGATAACACAATTCTTTTTTCACAGTCTAGACTCTAGACAGTGGAGTTTTTAATATATACATACTCATACAAATGGGTTAGGGTATGAAATAAAAAGAGAACCAGTGAGAAAATTTTCTACAAAATCAAATATGCAAATTAACCAATTTTTTAAAGTTATTGCAATGTTTTTCTTGAAAATATTTTACTTTCATTCTCCGAGAATTTCTGAGAAGTACCTCCCCAAATGAATTTAAGCACTTTTACCACCATATTCATACAGAAGTAAAATGAGTATGAAATCTATTTCAATCAGTGTTGCCAGAAGTAGGAAAAATCTCTGCATGTAGGTTTCTTGATACTAAAATAGAAGCGTAGGGATTTTTTTAAAATTTTTCAAAATTTATGACTTATTTATAAACTCTACAAAAATTTATTTTTAGTAATATTTAAAAGATTTTTAATAAAATTTTTTTTTTGTTCAAGATATTTGTTTGCTTAAAAATGCATATATTACCAAAAAATATAGAGATATTTGTGGTTCAAAAAGCTGACAGCACCAATATCTATCTATGTATCCAATTTTTTTCTAAGATATATTGCTCACTTAAGGCCAACACTAAAAAGATGACACCTACTCATGTAATGCATTGTACTGAAGAAAAGAAATTGTTAAAAAAAAACTTGCTTAAATGTACAAGCGAGCTCTTAATAATAACAGCTTAAGCCTAAAATAGCTTAAGCTGCCTCATACTGGACATATATGCAAAAAAAAATTATTATAAAATCATTTAAAACAAGGTTGATTCAATACTTTTTAATAATGATTTTGCTTCATTATCGTTTCATGTAATAACAACTAGAAATCATGTTAATTTAATAAAGTAGTTTTAGTTAAATCAAAGTGATAATCATATTGAAATAATGTGTAACTCTTACTGAATCAACATTGTGAATAGTTAAGATAACTTGAGTTTCACTTTGAAGTAATAAATACATAATTAATGTTTAATTAAATATGATACCGTTCAAAAGTATTATTATGGTCATATCAAAATAACCTGAAAACATGTTGAAAGAATACGAAATTCTACGTTAATTTGAAATAGTTTCTACATTCCTACATTTATTCAGCCGCTGCTTAGCTTATTACATATGGACCGTATATACATATGTCCACATAATAAATTTTATGGAATATGAACATTTACATATATGAAGCACATTCATACATACATATGTATGTATTTAGATACATTCAATATATGAACATTTATGTTCCATTCTCGTATATACTTACACGTCATTTTTCAGGTATAGATTTTATGGTCCATATATAACTTTGTTAGCTGAAATATTGTTCTTTTTAAAGCAAATGTTTTTTTTATATTTTATTTATTTATTTATACAAATGAAATAAGAAACGTTGACACAATTCAAACTAGAAAATTTTGTAACAAAAACTTTTGTAAACAAAAAATTTACGGCATACTTCGATTAAACAATTATTATTCTTGTAATACAATTTTGTTTAGAAATTTATAGCGACTTAAAATTGACAATTTTTCATGTTAACTTCAAACTGTCGTTTAAAGTCAATTTAAACTTGTTTTAAGTTTTTGTGAATATGGGGGTTAAAATTTCAATACTTATCGTTTTAACTCTTCTAAATTCTCGTCGATTTTTATTTTTTTAAATCGGTTGTATACAGTAACTTTTATACAATTGTGTCTTTTATGAAATAATTGAATAACTTATGAAAGTATTAAATAAATTAGTCGACCTAGCAAAGAAAACTTAAAAAATTGTTGTAATGTTTCTTTATTTCTTAACATAATCTCCTTATATTTTTTGGTGGTGATATTTAGCTTTGATCAGGTCTAGAAATAGAAAATAATCCGAGGAAACGAAGTCCGCCAAATAAGGGTTTTAGCACATTTAAAACGTATGAGTTCTCTTAGACTGCGAACATGAAATAAAATAAAATGCAGCGAATTTGATTTTTTACAACCTTTATTTCTAAATTAAGTATACCACTTATTTAATTTAGCAGTTAAAAACAAGCTTACTCAACACTTTTACTAACGCCTTAACAAGACTTTATTCTTTGTCTGTTAATTATGACTAACCTACTCAAGCGAATGCCAGGACATATATGCCTCATTACCATCAGTTTCGAATGTTCTAGTGTATTGTACAATGAACTCATAGTTGTGTTGGTAGCACTGTTCAAATAGATACAACCGTCACACGGATGTCAGTTGTCGTGTTCTATTATCATAGCTCTCTAATATTGTTGTGAATACATTAATTAGCTGAGGTATTAGCTGAAGTATGTTTAAACGCCTGAAGGACTTAGATTACGCCGACGACATATGCTTGTTGCTCGATAACATCACGGATATGGAAGTGAAGCTGGATGCTCTTGTTAGTTCGGCAGCTCTCAGGTTAAAGGCATTGCGTATAAATTCCGAGGTAACGCGTAAGTTCAAAATTTAAGATAGCAACATTGACTATTTTTTGATACTGGAGTGTATTGATCGAATATTGCAAAGAGAGTTAAGTTAGCAAAGCAAGCGTTTACCGTCTCCTTCCGATGTGAGCTCCATGCAAGTTTTTGTAAATAGATGAAGATAAATTTGTTAATTTCCTGCCAAAGAGGCCGCTGACTCAACAGATTCTCACTTAGCAGGAAAATCGATTATGAAAATGGAATTGGATAGGTCACACACTCTGAAAAGGCCTGATGACATAGCAAAAACTGCTATAGAACGGCTCCCACAAATCACTCGTAAAAGAGAGTACCATGTCCACACATGAAACTGCCCAGGAAAAGCTGGGACGCGATCAAAACATAAGCGCAAGATCAGAACGGAGGAAATTTGTTAAGGCCCTTCGCTCTTCACATGAATCATGGGAATATATCGTAGCCATTTATCGTTTTAAATTTGAACCAGCGGTTATTTCGAATTTGGCAATACTTATGTCATTCTATTCTGTCATAAAATATAGTATATTATCTCCGCTTAACGAAATGAATCGATTTACGCTTGAGCACCGTTCAAATTTATTGGAAATTTATTTTCAGAGCAAAGACAATTGGTCGGAAATTGCAAAAAAATCAAAACAAAAAGAAATAATCTTTTCGAATGAAGCTCAGTTTCATCTTAGTGGGTACGTCAATACGCAAAATTGCCGTATTTGGGGCTCAGAAAACCTAAACGCGGTCTTACAGAAGACAGTGTGCCCATTATGAGTGACTGTTTGGTGCGGCTTGTGGAGCAGAGGCAACATTGGCCTATATTTCTTTGAAAATGAGGAGGCCGCAACCTTTACGGTCAATGGAGACACCTATCGCACCATTATAACCGATTTTTTTTGCCCGCTTTTGATGACATTGATGTGAACGATATTTGGTTTCAACAGGATGGTGCAACTTGCCACACATCTCATTCCACAATCGATTTATTTCGTCAAACGTTTGGGGGCCATTTAACTAGCCGAAATGGTGATGTTAGTTGGCCACCAGGAAGCTGCGCTTTGACACCGTTGACTATTTTCTGTAGGGCGCCGTTAGAGACAAGTGTTATACCGACAAACCATAGACAATTGAGCATTTGAAGCCCAACATTCGTGATGCTATTGCTGAGATACGACCCCATACACTCGAAAAAATTTTCGAAAATTTACACTTTACGATTTAACGATTTGTTAACATCCATTTTCTTATTTTTTAAATATTTTTGTCATTTTTGACTTACTGGGGAGTCATGGCTACAGTTCGTTAATAGTGTATCTCGATGCAAGTTTTTTTTTTAATATTTTTTTCTTCTAAATTTGAGTTATGAATTGATGTGAGACTTTTGAATATACCGTCAATGCGAACATATTGCACTTGTACCGCTAAGTGAGTCAACTCAAAATTTTCACATTTTCAGTAGACACAAAAAGCTGTTTCTTTTTTATAATAATTCTTGTGGCACAAAGACGAGTTCAACTGCATTTTTGGCTAAGAAATAGAGAAAATAGTACAAGATTCTTACCGTAGGTAGATATGACCACTGTATATCGTTTTGTTGCAAAAAGTTAAAATTAATCAATTTTGTTATGTCTCACTTTAGCGGTACAAGTGCGATATGTATATTTACAATTTTCATTTTAGTTCTACAATAATGTCATAAGAGAAGGAGTTTAGCTAATTATAGAAATCATTCGAGTTATTAAAGCAAAGCTAAATCGTAAGGGAAAGCAGAACAGGACGCTCTTTCTGTGAAGCATACTAATAGGCTTAATGAATGATTAATGAATTTGTTTTTTGCTAAGCAATACTAAAAAAATATATTGTCATGTTCTATGATATGTGAAAAAGCTTATAATGCTCATAACTATATAGTTATTTCTTTTACTATTACTTTTTCTACAACCCAATATGTCCAGTAATGAGAATTGCGTGAAACTTTTTCATAATTGACGTTTTTAATTAATTTTTTTTCTTCTTTTTTTGCCTAATTATATGCGTAATTATGGTTTTAAACAAATCAAATATCTATTTAATTTGCTTTTTTTGGCACATGGTAATGTAAGAGAAACTAAAACTTTTTATATTTAATTATTATTTCATATGAAGTCATGCATTTTAATTAACTTAAGTTGAATTATATGTATTGACTTAATAATTATTATATATTTTATTAGCATTTTAAATCTGGTACTAAAAGATAATATTTTACGAAAATTTTAATTAAATTTTTTATTAAATTTTCTTGTTTTTTAAATAGCTTTTAATCTTCAGTTAATTTATATTAAAACACATACTAAATCTCATTACCACAATTAGGATTTATTTAGTCTGATTTGTTTGAACAAAATCGTATGATTTTATGCATTTGTAGCACAGTTACACGCAACTCTCATTAACTGTTATCTGGTAGTAAACTAGTGCTAGTTTTTAAACAAGTTAGTTTGTTTTAACAACCGTTGAAACAGACAATTTCGTTTATTTTGATGAATTTGGAAAATATTAAATCGAAAAATTAATTAAGTAATAAATAAAAGCGTGCTGCTGTGGTATGGTAGGTAAAACATCCGCCTACCAACCAAGAGGTTGGTTGTTCAATTCCAGGCGAGACCACCTGAAAAAGAGAAAAATTTTTAACAGCGGTATCACCTCATAACATTTGCTAGCAACTACATTTGCCGTTCAGACCAGGCGGTAAATTTGAGTTCTCTTTTAATGGGTCTAAAAAAAGAATCGGATGCAGCTCATTGACTTAAAGAAGTCCCCTTGTTTCTTTCTGAAATGTTATGGGAATAAAATAAAATGAAAAATATTTTAATTTACAAAATACATCTATCACTGACGTCAAAGAAAGGCCTAATCAATACATACTTAGAAGGAAGATATTCAAACGCAACCTAAACGAGTCTTTTTCGCTGTTTTGTAACAAAACATAGATCCATCATAACAAAACAACATCCAAAAAGGTCGAAGGTTTATCGAAATAGCAAGTTTCTTTGTGTGAACGATCATAAACCAAGGTTAAGGTTTGGTCTATCTAACAATAGAGCTTTTAAACAATTTCAATCAGGGTTGGCAGCCCACTGGGTAACCAAATTAAACCCACTCGAGTGTTATTGGTTATTATATTTAAAAAGAACTCGGTGGGTTTTGATTTAAATTAAATTAATCAAATTAATTCGGATCGTTTTTTTTTTTTTTTTTTTTTTTTTTTTTGTTAAAAGATAATGAATTGATAAATTTATCAAAATAAAAATGTACCAAAAGAAGTGGTTCAGTGGCACGTCAAAAGTTATTGTATCCGTAAATACAGCCAATAGTCAGAAGGAGCAGTGTTCGCATAATACCGCAAATGCGGCATTTATTGTTTCTAACAATTGTTTGGCAACTTTTACGAGGCCGAGCTTTATAATGCAAAAAAGCAACTTAAGGATGTTTATCTTTAGTTTCTTGTCGATAGTTCCGATAAGCTATAGAGAAAAAGTGAGCCAAGCGTAAGTAATCTACGTCTAGCTGGAGACGAACACTGGCACACTGGGCCACACTCTCCTCTTCTTCAATCGATCTACAACCTCGGCAGAAGTAAAACGCCATCATCTATTGAAAAAATGGTTCTGCTAAATCAAGACAAGGCATGAAGTGTATGAACTTCCACATCACTTAATAATCTGTATTCCAATTTAAAAAATATGGTGACAAACTACTCGCTTAAAGGCTTTGAGGAATTTTATAGTTTGGGGCAAAACTCTATAAAAACGCTGAAATGAACTCAACGAGTTTAAAGAAAACAATGTTAAGAAGTAAGCCATTTTATTACCAAAAGAAAAAATTATACATATTTTATCCAAAACATCAGAAATTATATGTTGCAACAACAGCAAAAAAGGAACTTGCACAATTTTGTGGCAATGACTATTGTCTGGATTTAGTCAGCCCACTGAAAATAAAGCAATTATTTTTAAGCAATACAAGCTTAATTTGATAAGGAACGAATAAATAACAGTAACATGGTCACAACTAGAAGCAAATCATGAATATATGTTTACAAAATCAAAAAAATATATATATAAAGGGTCCGCCAAATAAATTTTTTATTTGAAAATGCTATAAAAAAAACTACTGACTATATTCTCAAATTTCTTATTTTATTTGAAAGTACAATCCTTCCGGTTAATAATGGAAAATAATTTCATTCAAATGGCTGCCTCGGCTGGCCATGCAGTAGCCTACACGATCGGCCCAATTTTTAAGCACATTATCGATGTGCAGCTGTATTTCACCATTGGCTTCACGAATATTGTCCTTTAAAGCGTCAATTGTCTCTAGCTTGTTGGCGTAACACTTATCTTTGACGGTAGTCCACAAATAATAGTCCAACGGTGTCAAATCGCAGCTCCGAGGTGGCCAAACGACATCAGATCTGCGGCTGATAATGCGATCTTCAAGAACAGGGCGCAAAACATCGAGTGTAGCTTCGGTTGTGTGGCACGTAGCGCCGTCCTGTTGAAACCAAGTGTTGCTAATATCTTCCTCTTCAATTTTTGTGAACAAAAATTCGTTCAACATGGCCCGATAGCGATCGCCATTGACTGTAACGGCCACTCCTTGCTCATTTTCAAAGAAAAATGGCCCAATTATGCCTCTGGATCAAAGTCCGTACCAAACAGTGACACGCCTTGGGTGTATCGGCTTTTCAATGTATGCGTGCGGGTTTTCTGTGCCCCAAATGCGACAATTTTGCTTGTTTACATACCCGCCAAGATCAAAATGAGCTTCATCTGAAAAGATGATTTTTTCTTTCTTTCATTCTGCAACATTATCATGATTTTAATGTCGCAATATTTCCCAGCGTTGTTCAAGCGTATACACAACCATATTCGTTCAGCGGAAGGATAAAATTAATTATCTGTCAAATCGTACATAAGCTAAGTGTTACCATTCACGAAATAAGTACTATTTGAAAAAAAAAATTAGATGGCGGACCCTTTATATATTGTCATGAAACACAATTTTTGTAAGTAGGGGTCTACTAAGCGGTCTGCAGGCTCATTTCTCACTTGATCAACAAGAGGTTATTAACTCAAAACTTTTAAAATTTCTCTTTATGCAAGAAATCAACTAACAACGTCAATCACTATAAAAATTTCAACGTATTCCGATTACTCTTTCATCTCGCAAACCACATTTGAACCATTATCACCAAAAAGGTATTATTTTCAGTTAATACGAAAGTGGTAGTAGAAATGGATCGTATATTTTCATAAAAAAGCTATTATTTTTTGCTTACTCTGATGTAGTCGGACAAACAGTTTTTAACCTCTACTGAAAATCTTATTACTTTGAATTAATACTCACTCTCTTGTTGATAAAGTGCGATTTATATGTGTTGAAACAGACGCTATTTTATATTGCAAAAGGGAAATTATTATGTTTTCCTAGACTTGTACTTGAATATAAAATTAAATGGTTTATCTAAGATTTCTGTATATATTAAAACTTTAAAACGCTTTTATTTAAAAACCATAAAAATGATATAATTTTTCTCTTAAAAATTTTTTAAACAATTTTGTTTCTCTACCATAAACTAACGAAAACTTCAATGTGAATGAAAAAATATTTTCACTTGTCAAAAAAGAAATTCTCTCCTACTCTTTTAACATACAGGAAAAAAAGCGGAAATATCATTAAAATATAAAAAACCCTGACGAATGAAATAAAAAATTCTAAAGAAATACTCTTGAGAGCGGAAAAAATTAAGAATGATATACGAGTATTTCATGTGCAAAAAAAATAACTAAAGAAACAAAATTTGAAATTTAATCGCAACATAATTAACCTGGATAATGATTTCATGTTTTTTTTTTAATATTTATAGTGTTTTGTTTAATATTAAGCCTGGTATTGTGTTTTAAATTTCGTAAGAAATACTGTCAAATTACATATAAAAATATTTCGAACGAAATAAATAATAAATAATTTTGAAAAAGCAGTACTTTCTTCTTTCTACGAAAAACATGTATAATGTCTATGTCAATATAATTTTCCAACTGCAATAAATTTCTAGCAACATTTTTTTCAACAACGGAATAACATCAGCCTCAGTTATTTCGTAAGAAATTTTAAATAACAGTAGGGTCATAAATACTATTACAACATAGAATATAGTCTTATATTATATGGCTAATGAAGCTAATGAAGTCTGCAAAGGAAATTCCAAATTGTATCAGCATTCACCATGGAGTGGTCAGATAATGTGAATCGTATCGCTGTTATAGTACTTTTTAAACAATTTGTACCGCACCGTGTGTAAGATCACCTTAAGAAGCATTGCCTGAGTTCATCCCATTGGTCGAATATGGTTATCATTTAGCTGCAGTTATGACTTGGGTGTGTTTCTTAAGATGTACTTTCTAGCAGAATTTTATGACATATCATAAGGACCAAAACTGCTCTCAAAACAATTTACAATTTTTTTTAGTTTTTTTATAGAACTTAGGCATTTCAATAAATAAATAAGAATATTGTTCTAAAAATATTCATTATTTTTATATGAATAAAAATAATTACGTCCCTACTGAATATTGTTTGGTATGTTGTTAGTGAAAACATATCTGTTTTGCTTACAAACGTAAAATCGTGTTGCATATTTTAAGGTATAAAAGCGACAAAATTTGAAAAATTGCTAGACGACTACATTGGTTGCATGTCAGTTTTTTCGTACGAAAAAATTTATGTTGCACAACATTTTTCAAAAATTTAAACGTAGTACTAGGCTTTACGGAAACTTAACAAATGTATCAAGTTTTTGAAAAATAACTGATAGAGCAATAACTTGATTGAAATAATTTTTATAGATTTTATTGCTGCAAATAATATGCATACATTGCCATTTTCAGAACTTTCAAAATACATAGCTTTTGCATAACCTTCCTAATGCCACATTATTTAATTTACTAATACCATATAAATATCTTTCCAGCAAAAAATTAGTTCCATGCCTTCATGTTCCATATAAGCCAATAAATATAAGAATAAGAATAATAAATTATATGGAATTGATTTTCCTCTAAGAAACAGCAATAATTAGCAACAATAAGGCAAAACTGTGTATCCATAACAAATGATAAAATTATCCAAGAGAAACCAAACTAATGCTCTCTACCTTTATAAGAACAAGTTTAATTAGCCTTCTTTAGGTGTAAATTAATTTATAAGTTTTCACCTATTTGTCACAAGTATTATATATTATGTATGTATGTATGTATGTATGCACATATATGGTAAATAACAGTATACATGTGACACATACATTTGTAATGTCTGCGTTTGTTATAGGTAATAAGATATCCCCAAAAACTTATTATTTGAAATTAGGGGAATTCACAACTTATTTATAAATTATTGCTCATTGTAAGAAAATGTCCAAAAAGATCTTCAAAACCGCAAATTGTCAAATATAGATAATCACGGAACACACCGTGATTATTAAATATCCCAATCGAAATTTCAATTGCGATGTCTCCAGTCCTAACCACGTTGGACACTTGTATAGTCCAAAATAACTCCATAGATTTTAGCATTCAACGTTGTTTGCGCTGCACTATGTTTCAAATACCTGCTTTTTCCGTGCGAAATTAATAACTTCTAAAATATTACATCTTTGGAAACTAAGTTAAGAGAGACGTCAAAAACAGGCATTTTTTTTGTTAAATCTAAGAAAAATTAACCCATTGGTGACACATTAGATGCAAAAAAAAAAAAATAAATCAATTTATTTTATTTCTATTTCTTTTTTTTATATAAGAAAAATAATTTTATTTTACTCAACTTGATTGGATCAGTTAACAACAATTAATTTTCTAAACACATTTGACTCAAAATATTTATTGAACCGGCGGATAAAATTTCACTTTGTTCGTAATGGTTTTCTTCACCCAGATTTCCTTATAGACCATTAAAACTTAGGAGCTCTATAACTTCATGTGGAAGGTTTAAAAGCTTATGTTGTTGCATGCGTCTGCTTAAGTATTTTTTTCAAAATTATTGGATCGGATGTATCAAAAGCTCTATTCAAAATATTCAGAAGGTTGCTAATTCTGCTACTTTGCGAGAATGATGCAATATTTCGGTTCGTAAAAACTCTAATTGGCAGTATAGTCTTCTCTATAACCTGCTGCGAATGCATTAAAAACTAGTGTACAGTGGAGGTCATTGGTAGTTAAGGATACAAGTCTTGTATAATTTTTGCTGTATGGAAGTAGTATGTTTATTTGATTTATGGGAAAGTTACCCGATAAACAGATCAATATAATTTTGAAGCGAAAAATTAGATTGTTTTTAACACTTGTGATATCGGCGGAAATTGCATCACTAATGAAAGCTAGACGTGCAGCATTTCCGTCGTTGATGCTTCCGAATCCACAAGCTTTAGGCATATCCACACGAAGACCCAGCTCCCTTCAAAAAGTATTTTGAATATCTTGTGTTTTATTTGAAACTTCAAATTTGTGATTCTCTGACCGTATTTGCTATTTATAGCTTAAACGTAAAATGAACTTAAAAAAACGGAACCAACAGTGTAAGAATCTTAGTCCGAATTTGAAGTTAGATTATTTTGCACATAAATAATCAGTTATATTAAGAAACCCAGTTGACGTGGCACCACAAATAGGTTAAGCCTGATTCGATTTAGTCCCAATCAAAATACTTCGATCTCTTCCAGCTATTAATGTTACATATATTTTGGATGATATTTCTACCGTTTTTCTATTACCAATATGTATAAGTATATGTAATTCGTCTTTCAAGATAGATTCTTTCATTTCTTTAACATATTCCAAGTTAATTGGCAGACAAAACCCTGCTGACTGTGGCGTATTGCTATTCCGAATAGGTTTTCCAGAGTAGATGACGAGTCTCAATGATATAATTGTTGTGGCTAGAAGCGATACGTCAGAATTATTCGATGAGTCTGTTGTATGAAACATCTGCTTATATTGCGCTTGGCCTGTGTACTGTCGAATTCGTAGCTAATATTAACCTCACATTTTAAATGATCAGAATTTTCCGATTTCATTACGGCTTCAAAAACCTCCTTGATACCTTCTGCTTAGCTTTTCGGCTTTGCAGCCAGAATTTGGTTATAGTGAGGATATATGACACAATTTCTCGGTATTCTTTCACGACATATTGCGTTATACTGTGCTGTTGTGGAATGGTTACCTATAAAAAAACCAATGTTTCATATGTGGAAAGAGGAGCTGACTTTCAGAGTACTTGCTATGGTTTCTTTAAGAACTGCAGCCAAGTTGGCATTTCCTTGTTTCTGAGCTGATGTTGCTGCTGCATGCACTAGTAAATCAGTTTGTCCTAATGTAGCCATTGAGAGTTCAACTGCTGCTCTTCTTTTCCCATATTCCGACTTTTTTCAAAATGAAACCTCTGGACCTTCCACAGTGGCAGAAGTTGTCTTTTTTAATTGGAAAATATAACTCGCTATTTAACCATGAAAAGTTATCATTTCGAATTTTATCTTGTCTTCTTCCACTTTTTTCCCATTTTGTTGTTAGATAACTACAGAAAAGGCACAACTTCTCCACCAATAATTTCTCGCAATCATTGTCAAACTCAGACGCATCAACTTTATTTAAGACATATTGGATAAAGCTATCTTTTTTGAATTTTTTAAGCGTTCTTTTAACCAGATTTCAAAAAGTTCGATGTATAACAAAGCATAGGAATCTAGAAAGTTTTATATTATTCAGATAACGAACTCTACGCACATGAGATAAAAAACCACATTTTAATCTATTTAAATATGTTTACATTTGGTTTAACAAACGTTAACATTTAAAAGCCTCTATGAAATTAAACTTTTGAAAAAAACCTATTTAATTTAAGGTTATTTTATAAAAAATTAGTTAAAAACCGGTGTGCTTCGCTACCCCCATCTTAATTATTCTCATAAATGCTATCTTAGTTACATTTTTATTCTTTTTCCTCATATTGTCCCATTACGGTCGAAATCCAATCATTTGTTCCTTTAAGAAAGACGCTGTAGATTCTGCTTTTTAGCTGTATACAGTCTTCAAACAAACACACATTTATTTTAATATAGTATGGGGTTAATCTTCCTCCTAATTTTATTCCGTCAAGATTTTTTCTATTGTTTTTTAGGAAGAGGTTGATATAAAATTTTATCGCAATCAGTGTAATAGTATTCGAAAATTATGCTCTATATGGGGGTTACCTATCTCCCTGAATATATCTGCCCTAAATTTGTTCCAGTAAATTAGTTTCATAGATAAGTAATTGGAATAAAATTTGAAGGCTGTCGCTACATTTTTTCCAATAAATGACATACTAAAGTAATTTTGACAAAGTTTCATGACGCCGACTGATATAGTTCTTTAGATATGCGATTATTAATAGTCCCTGACCCTATCGAAAAAAAATTTGTCTATGTCTATAGTGAAAATTTTACGAAAATCGGTTCAGCCGCTTATCCGTCTATAGGCTTCAAACACAGATATATACATACATACTAGAATATCCACTTATTCGACTTATACTTTTGTTCGAGTAAGAAATTAATTGATTCTAAGGTTTTAAAATTGCTCGATTAATTAAGTAAGGTTTTCATATTGTTCGAAGAACTCGAGCAAAAAATTTAATCTAATGGATAATTTCTTTTCTCAGGGGTTGCCCTTAAACATGTACTCGTAATGTATTGTGCTGGTACTGGGAAAATAATTTACGGCAGGAGGATAGAATTAATTTTATTTATGTTATTTTATTTATGTTATGTTTATTTATGATGTAAGTGGCAGTGTAAACTGTAGACGGATCGTTCCACAGGGGAACGGTCCAGCAAAAAAATGAATTCTCTCTACAATGCGTTGCTCGATTCATTGGACAATCAACTACAAATATATACCCTTTACGAGAAAAACTAGTACTACGCGAAAATATGTGATTATTAGGAAGTATTTCCATTATTTCGTCATTCCGTTATAGAACCGATAGAACAATGAGACACACACCACATAGCGGCGAATCGATAGAGCTGACTGCCCTACCTTCGCCCACTCCTGTACGCGGTAGAAAAGCTCCAAAATAGACTTAGAAGCACCAGCCCATATATGACAGTTGTATGCCATTTTTCAGTCGGTTATATGGTAGGTCTTGTAAATATTAAGGAGATTAGATGGAGTGAAGTATTTTTTGCACTGTCTTATTGCTGGAATGCTTCTTTCGACACACGAAGATGCTTCCAAAGAACGAAACGGTGAATTCTCATGGCCAGGACATCAGAAGCATCTGATTTACCAATATCTACATTTCCCATGGATCTGAGCGCTATAAAACAATATTGGGTCTTATTTACATTAAAATCGAAACTGTTTGCATGAGCACGACCACACTCGGAGATTTTCGCCAGATCGCTCGAGAGTATGTCGTTCATATTCATCTCTTTTTCCCCAATCTCCAAGAGGCTCGGCCTACGATCAAAATAATATGAATGAGAAATGTTGCTGTCATCTGGGAAAGAGTAGATAGGATTGGAAATAAGAAGAAGAAAGTTGTTAAGAAATATAAGAAGTAGCGTAGGGGAAAAAACAGAACCTTGCGGTGTGATGTTAGTGATAGCGATAAAATTGCATTAACAAGTTTTTCTGATCCTTCTCTTTGTCTTGTCTAAATACATGAAAACGTCTGTTATACTGATACTTTTTGTATTAGAGTTTTCTTAAATTTGCAATACTTTGTATTGTTTTGTTGAGCTCATCTAGAAGACTGCTTTTGTTTAGATCCATATCCTCTTCTTCTCTAAGATCATCCTCTGGTACATTTTGGTCAGGTTCAATATTAAACATTCGATTACACGCTTTGATTGTAAACTCTTTTAATTTGGTTTTGGAAATATACTTTAAAGAGTTATCGCTATTGGGAAACCTTGCGGAATTTAGGTTGATTTTAAAAACTTTAACCAAAATGTCCAACAAACCAGTAACGGCTCGTGAGAAAGCAAGCAAAATTTTGTTCGAAAAATGTGTAATGAAAACAAAAAGAAATAATATTTATACATGTTCCATTTTTTAATACAATTTTAACAGATAATATAACCGTAGAACTAAATATTCATAAACAGTTGCTATTTTAAACTCCAATCTTACATACAAATGTTGTTCGATTGATTGACACATATTGTTCGAGTTATTTGTTACTCAAAATTGGCTGTTTTCATTATTCGATCAAGTAATGATCAAAAAATTATTCGATTAATAGAACGATGATTAATCGGGTGGATACTCTAATACATACATATAAAGAAACACACATTGATTTTTATATATGTAGAGATAGAAACAGTTTTCAAGCGTTTATGAAGAAAATCTTAAGTACTCGCGTGACACATTATTCTTTATGGCAAACTTTTTATAAATTTTTCACACACTTTTTACAATTAACGCTCAAACTTTTGAAAAAAAGTGATGTTTCACAAAATTTTTTCAACACTTATGGTAACAATGACTTTGATTGCGTGCTATCAAACTGTAGTTGGTATTAAAAAAAAAGTATCAATTTGTTTGAATTGGAGTACTATAGGGTCCACCAAAAAAAAAAATTGGCATCTTCTGTAAGTCGATCGCAGGCCCACTTAGCGAAGCGTATACACTACCATATTCGTTCAGCGGAAGGATAAAACTAATTATCAGTCAAATCAGACATGAGCTAAGTATTACCATTCACGAAATAAGCACTAGTTGAAAAAAAACGTCAGATGGCGGACCCTTTAGTAACTCATTGACAACAAAAACAAAACTATACCGACAGTTTGAAATTTGAATTTCACACGAAAAAAGGCGTTTGAAACATAGTGCGCCGGTGCGAAGAGAGTATAACTCAAAAACATTTTTCCAATTATTAACTGTATAACTATTTCGTAATATAAGGATCATATAAGACGAATTCCTTAAATCATATCTTTACAAAACCGAAAACCGCCTGAGCAATTCTAGTTATCATAATAACATGATCACTAAATGATAGTTTCATATTCAGATCAAGAAAGGTAGTAACGGTCTCTAACATGCAAGAATCAATTGTATACTCGAACACTCCTGTGGGAGAAAAACCATATGACTACATTTTCTCAGCTTAAGATCCATTACCCAAATTATTTCTGCTTCAATTAACAAAAACATTAATACTTCGCTGTAGAGCAGTGTGATCAAAAACATCATTCGAAGTTTGGAATAATTTAACATCATTGGCGTACATAAAAACGCGGCAGACAGAAAATAACAAGAACAAATGTCTACCCTGCGGAATTTAGACAATACAATTCGGAACATAACCTTCTTGATTTCTATATGAGAGTTAAAAGTCTATCAAACGACGAAGTCTATTAGATATGCCAATCAGTGCTAGTTTATAAAGCAAAATCTTATGATCAACTCTACTACTCTGTTACTAAAAATAGTTTTAATAACATCAGTTCAATCACATGCAACATAGTCCCTAAAAACCCTCGTAGACAAATCGGCAAGGTTAGTTTCTGTTCAACTACCCTTTAAAAACCGAGCTGATATGCTGACATTATAGATTTCTTAAGAAAAGTGATAAAATCAATCACATGCTTCTCTATTAGCTTCTCTATAACTCGATATATTCAATATACTATTCGAGCTAAAGACAAACGTCACAGGAACACTCAAAAAACAGGCAAGAACCCCATCAGGTTATACGAAGTGTGTATATTTTAGTCTTAACATCAAATTTATGAATATTACAAATTAACACGTTTACCACAGATTAGAAATATGAAAAAATACCCCCGAATCCGAAATTTAGTCCAAATATAGACTGAAAGAAGTCGGCAATCATATTTGAAATGTCAATATTTGAAAATCGGACTTCTGATTGCATTTATCAACCGCTTTTTTTGTGTGTTTAATCTGCACACAAAATCCTTGTTTTTTCAATTTTGTTAACAATGACGACATTTTTCATGAAGGACGCTTCGGCAGACTGGTTTGTATATGTTAGCTCGGGGGCATAGATTCGATTCCCACCAAAGACTCTGGTCTATTACATTACAAGCTTACTTACAATCGGAATATTGATACAATTAGTATATCTTGTATTTGTATTCTAATTAGAAAAAAATAAATAAAATAAATAAATTAACAGACGCAGCTAAATCCACATTCGACTGTGACCCAGAATTTTCTAACAAACCAATTATTGGGAACCGTATTACATTGAAAGTTACTAAGCTGAAAATACAAAACAAATAAAAAAAAATTCATCTGAAAAGTCTTACAACCCTAATATGTGAATAAATATGTATGTAAATATGCGGTAAAAATATATTGGAGTCAAAAAACAGAGGCACAGAGTATACTTCTTGTACTTAGAAGTTACAGATACAAAAACAAGACGAGCAAGAAAGGTTTGGATGTACCATAATTCACACTACAATGCACATGCCAGAATAATAAGTTTCCTGTATGATTACTTGGGGTAATTATGGACAGAATTATTTCATTTTAAATGGAATTTGCATGAAACTTAAACCGAGATTATGTTTTTGAACTACATGAAGACGTGAACCTGAATCTTTTTTTATGGTGCAGAATCAATTTTTCTACTTTTATAAAATTGCTTCTAAAATCCTAAAATGAGCTTGGAAACAATGTCAGAATTAATATAAAGCCAGAAGCAATTTAACAATTTGACTCATATGACAAATCTTATTCCATAAAAAAGCTTAGTGTAGGGCTACTTCTACGATGTAACAAACATCAACACAAACATAATATACATGTGTACTTCACCTATCACTCTGTCACAGGACATGTTACATCTACAATGTCATCATATGTCCCTATAAAGCCTATATGCCTACTTGTGAATACCACCTTGATCAAAAAGTTCCAAGAATTAATTTAGACAATTAAAAGTATATGTTTATTCATCTAAATTTATATTGTTCCCTTCAAAGTAATCTCGATTGACTGCGCTTGATCAGTTTTTACATTCGGTTTTCGGTATGTCCATCAGTGTTTCTGTGATTTATCCATTATTTCCTCTCGGCTGCTGAAACGCGTTTCTCGTAATGTTTTTATAACTCGATTGAACAGGAAAAAGTCACAGGGAGACAAATCAGGTGAATGCGGAGGTTGCTTTTAGTCAAAAAATTTCGAATAATGATGGCACTATGCGTTATCATGTTGAAAAATCCACGAATTTTCTGCCCATAATTCTTGCCTCTTTCGGCGAATTACTTCACACAAAGGTTCTTATATAACCCAAATAATACTCCTTGTTTACTGCCTGGCCTTCTGGCAAAAATTCATAATGCACTACATCGTTACGTTGGGTCTCGGCTCTTTTGGTGAACGCCATTCACTTGCCTGATGTCTGGATTGCGTGTCGTCTGCAGTAATGATCCTTTTGATGAATCTGGGATTGTATTCAGCCTCTCAAATCATGTTTCTTGCGACCCCAACAGGTTCAAAATTGTAAAAAGTCGCCAAAACACATACAGATAGATGTACTCTTGGCTACGTAGCTTTTGCAAATGTCAAGCTATGATGCTAAGACTTAGCGGGCATATAAACAACAGATATGCCAACTTAGCAAAAAAAAAACTCAAATCGAAACGATGGGGCCGCCACACAGTGGTTAGTCTGGAAACTTTTTGATCAATGTACTATAAATAAATTCATTTCGCAACCATTGCGTATGTAGAATATCTTTGTAAGAATGTGTTTACCGGCGCTGGTTTTGCTAAGCTTAAAGAAATATTTACCTCCTTAAACAAAATAATATGCAAATAAAATGCATGGATGAATAGGAGCAAGAACGAGGTTTTTCAATTTAAAACACGGGTACAGATTCCTAACAGACTTTGAGACTTTAATAATAGAAGCCTAGATTTGGGTAAAATATATAAAATTTTAACAAAAAATTTTTATTAAATGCAAGTTGCCATAAAATAACAAAATTATTAAAACAATTTTTTCATTTCAGAATTCATTTTTCAATAAACATTAAAGGTAAGCATCTTAAAACATATTTTGAATCATAGTGAAAGAAAGTAAAGCTCTAAATACACGTTTTACATATGACAGTGACCTTTTAAATAAAATAAATCTATAGTTGTTGCTTTATTATAAGCGAATTTCTGCAAACAATTTAATTAAGCACACTTGGTATTCGTCTAATGCAAAAATAATCATCAAACACCATGTGTTCCTTATGCCCTTAAACTAATTTTGTTTTATAACTTTATTCATAGAAATGCTTGCACAATGTTACGAATAGTTAACATATCTTATTAATGTTTTTATTTTTTCTGTTCCAACAAAAAACTCATATCAAATGTTGTTTGTCTGAAATTTGTCTATGAAATATTTTTTCGTCTTAACATAAATTAAAATGTTGAACTTCTTGACCTCAAATCTTATTTATAAATACAAAAATAAAGTCAAAAGGAACTATAGCTCAAACAAATGGCATAGAATAAAGACACACCATACTTTTCAACGGCTAAATCTAAAATGAAATTAAAGCAAGAAATCCTACAATTTTACTTCAGTTTTAACAATTCTATTTATTTCTTTTTTTATTATTAAATTTTATTATTCCATTAATACAATATTGAAAAAGGGACTGGCATCTTGAACTTCATCCCATTTTAATATATTAAATCTATATACAGTTTGTAAAAAAAAAGTTTTCAAGGCAGAAAAAAATTTTCAATCTTATATTCATTTGAGAATTCCAACAACAAATTTTTAAGATGTTTGGACACATCCCGCTACTGAATTCGAGACGTCATAACTTTTAAAATAAACCCACACATTAAAACGTTAATAACAAAAAAAGATCTTTACCTGATTTCTTTACTATAAAATAAAACTCCAGGGTTTTATAAGACCTTTAGAGCTGCCAGAACTGCTGTAAGAAATGTAACTGCTGCAGAAATCCCAAGTCTATATTTTAAGGAAATAAGTTTCTAATGTGTATGGATTTAAGAACAAAATGGAGGGAAATTCACAAGATGGGTTTGTCGATCGTGGCAATGCTAATATGGGAGTAATGGATGTAAATCAGATGAATCATCAACTTTTGAATATTCCCATGCTACACATAGAC
Source organism: Wohlfahrtia magnifica (assembly GCA_023159175.1). Taxonomy (NCBI): domain Eukaryota; kingdom Metazoa; phylum Arthropoda; class Insecta; order Diptera; family Sarcophagidae; genus Wohlfahrtia; species Wohlfahrtia magnifica. The sequence goes on along the minus strand of JAKWBJ010000225.1, from coordinate 964,743 downwards.
ATAAATTTATGAAAACGTTATTCTAAGTCGACAGCAATCGGATAAATTTAATTTTGTGACCTTTACTCAAGAGGAGGTATTAAGGTCATTTCTGAATGTTAAGTATAATGCTGTTGGTTGTGATGGAATGCATCAAAAATTTGTTAAAATTACACTCCTTTATATCCTCATGCACTTCACCCATTTACTTAATACTATTGTTACCACGTCTACGTTCCCATCTATGTGCAAACATACCAAGATTGTTCAAATTTTGAAAACAGATAAGAGTTTTCGGCCTATTGCCATCTTTCCATATTTATCATAAGTTTTTGAAAAATTAATACACATGCAGATAAGTCGTCACCTACATACCAACTCCTTACTTAATGAAAGGCAATCTGGTTTCAGGACTCAGCATAGCTGCATTAGTGCTTTGGTTGATGTGACTGAGGCAATCAGGCGCCAAGTTGATAAACGGCATACTGTGTCCTTTCTTACCCTGCTTGATCATTCTACTTTGCTTTATAAATTAAAACATATGTGCAATGTTCCCTAACAGCATTAAAATTATTATCGTCTTACTTAAGTAATAGAAGCCAAAGTGTTTATCATGATTCGAAAGTCTCAAGGAGTTTCCCAATGCTAAGAGGTGTACCGCAGGGCTCTATACTTGGCCAACTTTTGTATTCAATATATACTAACGATCTACCATTGCATGTAAGACATTGTCATACACATATGTATGCTAATGATGTACATTAGTTGCGCTGTGTATGACGCGCCTGATTGTATACGCTCAGGATTTGCATCAAATTTAGTAGTCCTTAACAATGTTGCATGATATGTATTTGGTATCAGAAGAAATGGCAGGATATGATATTGTACACGGCCCTGAAAACAAATCAAGGAATTTTCTAGCTCATTTTAAAACAATAGATATATCCAATCTTCTGAGACTTGTGTTGCCCGAATGTTTTCATTTAAATATAGAGTCACTTGTAGCATGTTTGTCCAATTTTTTATTCCTAAACTCAATGTGACGTCTTTTACATACGATAACGTTCATAAAACTACTTTAAAAATTATGACGTCTCGAAGTACTTAAGATGTACAATAAGGGGATGTGTACAAAAAAAAAAATAAATATCTAAAGAATTTGTTGTTGGAATTCTTAAATGAAAATAAGATTTTAAATTTTTTCTGCTTTGAAAAGACTTTTTTTACAAACTGTAATTATTTACATATTCATAAACAATTCAAATCTAGAAATGTATTGATCAACAAAAAAAATTTCAACAAAAACAAGCCATTGTAGGAAGTTAATTCTTATAAGGATTATATCATGTAAATGTTGACCACGGTTACGACGCAGATGATCAATTCGTGAGCTGTAGTTTTGGCATATTTTTTCCAGTATTTTTACCAGTTTGTCCCTATTCTTTAAAGGCTTCAGTTATCTCCACAAAAATTAATTTAGTGGGGTCAAACTACATGATCCTAGAGAGCAAGGACTATTCCAAAACGTAAAATTAATTGCTCACTTGGAAGATCGGACAGTTATTAATCGACCGGTTTTAACCGGTTTTTTGGTTTTGTCGGATACGGTTTTTTCAAAATCTTCACTTTTCGAATACCAAGTAAACCGGTTATCTTAACCCGAATAACCGGCTAATTTAAATAAGTATAATTTTTATGTATTTGTATATTTTTTTATTGAAAATATTCTCATCGTTTAACTATTTGTATAAATTTAATTATTTTTGTATATATGGTAGATCGGAACAGATACGCACTCTTGAGCAAAAATAATCTTTTCTCAACTTCTGTAAATAAATTTTGATTTTTATATATGGAGAATGATCAACTTAATTTATTGAAAGCCAACAAACCCACAAACGCCGGTTCCGAACTGCAGATATGTTAGTTAGTGAAGTTTTTCACAGCGTAAATACACATAACCAGTCGCTAGTAATGTTTTGAGGTGATATCGCTGTTAAAAATTGACAGATGGTGTGGTCTGGGATTGAACCAAAGACTTCTTAGTTGGAAGGTGGGTTCCTACAGTGCTGCTCGAAATCTAAGCAAATTTTCTTATCGACGCACTTAAGGACTCGTATATTACTAATAGTTTTATTCAAAGTAAAACATTTAATTTTTGTTATCTTAGTCACCTAAATTATAACTATGATAACAAACCTTTAACTTCATTCTCTACTAAGTAATACAACAAAAACGAAATTAGTTCTTGAGTAGCTGTTCGAAACTTAAGCAACTTTCAGTACTTTGTGTAATAAACTATGTTTTTTATGGCCTCTGCACACCTTTTGGCATAGTTTTTATGAGATTTGTTAGAATTATTGTCAGTGTTGATTGCCACTTTAATTTTAAGCTCTCCATCAGCATCTGCTTCTTTTTAAAACGACGTGGTCCAGTTCTGCGCGAAGAATTAAGAATAATTTTATTTAACTAAAAGAACCGGTTAACCGGTTATTTAAAAAAAAGTCGAATAATCGATCTCCCTATTGCTCACTAAACATAAGTTTCAAGATGTCTATGGGATAGCATGCTATGTCAAACTAGTCCAATTCTTCCATTTTGGGCTTTTTGGTAATCATTGCACTGTACTTTTCTCCATTGACTGTAACATTGCGAGTTTCATAGTTACTGAAGAAGTATGATCCAATGATGACGCTGGCCCACAAAACGCACCAAACAGTGCACACCAAATTCGGCATTTCTGTTTGTTGGCATACCCACTGAACGAAAAATTAGCTTTGGCGCTCGGTATAATTTCTACATAGAAAAGCTTATCTTTATCCAACTTTCGTTACGAGCAAGGCATATAGAGTCCTTCATAATCATATGTCACCTTTTTCAACTGACGTAAACGTATTGAACTGATGAAAAGTGTTGATACAATATTTGTTTTTTAACGCATATTTTGCAACAAAATTGCTTTAAAGTACACATTTTATATGAAGTTATTCATTTATCATTCGTTGATTGCTTTAAAGTACACATTTTATATGAAGTTATTCATTTATCTTTCGTTGATTTTTAATTTTATAATTTTCTTCTTTATATTTCATTTTTGTCATATGAAATTCAATTTAGCTTTCACTTAAAAAGAAACGTGTGACGTTAAAAAAAAATATACGACGATCTTATACATCTCCTCGCTTCAGCAGCTGTATTTTTTGTGGTTTCATTCCGAGGTTTTTACTTTAAATCTTCCAGATAGTGAAATAACACAGAATAATTGTTGACAACGGTAACCAAGTAACATAATACAATCTTCATTGACACTAGTCGATACAGCATCAATATTCCCCTGGGTACGCACTCATCGCATACGGGCTGGAGAAACTGGTGCCAAATTTCATCACAACAACTTCGGTTCGGTCGGTTATGACGACTATAAAATAGACGTAATTTACAAAACACATTTCTCAAACTGCACGAATCATGATTAAGAAAAAATTTATGATTTTCAGGTATTGTTTGCTTGTCAATTTTTGGCGAAATGGTGAACCTTATTTCGCATATTTGGCATTGCCACATGTTATGAACACCGTGAACATTTACACAGAAAAACCAAATAGCAAAACACGTTGAAAGATATAATAAAAGCATAATAATTGAATACTCAGTTTAATTAAGTCCATAAGATATCTTTTTTCCAAAATTATAGTTTTCAGTAGCTTTGCTAATAAAATTTTCTATGAATTTAATAAACAAACACAAGATATGACAAAAAAGTATTTTTGTTATCATATAATATGTCGTATAAAATGTTCCTTTTAGTTGCCCCATATGAAAGTTAATTACGCCTCAACCAAGGGCTATATCTACCATTTTTATTAAAAGTATTTTTGTTTCATAGATATTAGTTCTTTTTTATTTTATTTTTTCAAGAAAGCACAAAATCTGTTTTATAGTTTTTGTCTGCATCATAAAAAAGGCGACAAAAAATTTAATAAAAATGTGTTTGTGTCTGCTATTTATTCATGCATAAATCAAATAAAACCTTTTCATATGAATAATTCATTAGAGTTTGAATTTTCATATATAAAATAAATATTGTTTTTATGATCATATTATATTTTGTTTATTTTGCTTTTAAGTGTCGTTAATTTATTGTTAATGTTTTACAAATCCTAAAACTAAACGAAATAAACAAATTTAAAAATAAAATAAATAAAAATTAAAATGACATGCAGCAAATAATGTTTTTGAGTGAACCATTAATTTTATTATTTCAAATCAAAAACAAAAATGATAATTCAAAAATATAATATGGTTTTTTAAATTAATATAATTTGTAATAGTTTAACAAAATTCATAAACATATCGTAGCATATAAAGCATATGGCTATGAGGTAGTAGCACCAACATATTAAACAAAAAAATAAATTATTTAAAAAACAAGGAAAGAATTTATGGCCTTTCAATTCGACCATTTTGAAATCTATTTAAGAACGCATTAAACATTACCGATTTTTCAACAGGTAGTGCAAGTTTAATGCTATTTTGCCATCATGAACATGCTGTGCGTTTTCTAAAGGGTGTTCAAAATTCAGTATCATTTTAATTTTGCTGCCATTTTTTTCTACTTGTCATTTTTGTTCTATATTTTTATTTTTACATTCTGAATACATTCGTGTTATTTAATATGAAACGTTACACGAAGGAAAAACATGTTTTTATTACTAAAACAATTTTTAAAAATGGCAAAAGTTTTCGAGATATAATTAGGAAATTTTTTAACAAAATAATCTTCACCGACAATGCCCAGCAAGCAGAATTATCCCATTAGGGGTGAAGAGAATCGAAGTGTTATGTTAGAGCAACCATCACGTCAACAAAAAGTTACGCTTTGTTGTGGTTTATGGTCCGGAGGAATCATCGAACCATATTTCTTAAAACGAAAATGGAAATGCGATAACAATCAATGCGATTCTCTACAGGGAGATGATCCGAAGCATTTTGTGGCGGAAAATTGGTGGTTTGAACGTAGTATCTCTACGTGGTTCCAACAGGATAGTGCCACTTGTGACACACTAAGAGAAAGAATGGATCTTTTGAGAGAAAAGTTCGAAAATCGATTTATTTTTGGTAGATAAGGAGTAAATTGACCACCAAGATCGTTCGATTTGACAACTTTAGACTTTTTTTGTGATGTTTTTGAAATCGAAAGTGAATAGCAATAATCCCACAACAGTTTAAGAGCTTAAAACCAACATTATCAAGCAGATATCAACCATTGACAACAGTTTAATGAAAAACGTGGTTGATAATTTTTGTAAAAGATTGTGAGCCTGGCGAGCCATTGGGGGGGGGGTCACTTGACTTACACAATTTTTTATTTTTAACCAGAACCTATTTGTAATAAACTGAAATAAAAATATTTTTAATGTCTGAAAAAAGTTTTTGTTTTTAAATGATACCTTAATTTTGGACACCTTTCACTTGATTCTGTTCCGAATATTACTGACCCGTTCTGATCGGCCAATAAACCAAATAGTAGATGAAAATGCCGGGCAACAATGAAGCAAGACAGCAGATAGCAGAAGCCATAAGCATTAACCACATGACGTGGAAATTACCTAAGAAACACTGGTTAGCTTAAGAAACTCGATGTTTGCGTGCAACATCAGTAAAGTTTACTTAACCGTTTGATACGCTACTAAAAATCAATTAAATCGCCAAGATTAAAAGCTCAAATTATTACTAAAAGAAAATATCCGTAGCCTAGTGACTACACCGACAAACGCCCGATTTTACAGCCTGAATTAATGATGAACAAGATTATGTCGATTATTCACCGCATTGCAAAGGAGTCCTATATGAGGAGCTCCAAATGGGCAAAAGGGTTAATTCGTATCTCTATTGCTCACTACCATTTGATCTGCCAAATACTGAATATCCTTGGTTGGGAAGTTTCAAAGGTACCACCACACTGCCATAGGCCAAAAATAAAAAAAATCAAAGTAAACATTATCAAATAATGGTTCTTTATATCCAGATAGAACAGGCTTTATAATGGTATTTCAGTTATTGTTTCATTTCCACCGATCCCGTTAAGGATAGCTTCAAACGAGGAGCATATGATTGCTGCTTGCAGTGTGAAAAGCCGAAAATGAAGTAGAACTTAAACAAGTTCAAAACAATAGAAAGCTGCCCCATATTATTTTGAACACAAATAATCCTTGAAGAGGGAGGTACTTATTTTATTTTAAAATAATTTTAGTGTCCTTAGCTTGTTGAATATTTATTAAAAATAATTGATTTTTGCCCGTGCCATTTTTAGTTTTTAATCGTAAATATATTTGAACTTCAGAAAAAGTTTTAGTTGTGTTCTCCCCTGATCCCCACAATCGGACTCTTTTATTATTATAAGACAATGTTTTGAGATTATATTCTGTCAATTTCAGCTGCCAGCTGGTGCCACTCAGCTTGTTATCGTCTACTGATCAAAGCAATCTTCTTGGTTTTAAGACATACATATTTCTAAACAACATTGTGCGATAAAATAGAAAGCAGTAGAAACACGTGGAAAGTGATATAATGTTTTCAAAGGGCACCACTGCATTCAACACATACAACATTTTGAGTTATGGGTAAAAAAAGAATTTTTTTGAACCTTCATGCACTTGTATGCTAGTAACCTACTTCAATATTAAGCGATATTAGGATTCTCATCTAATTAAAAAAAAAGATGAACAGATTACTGAAATAATATATATTTAGATAACTTTAAAGAATCTGTGTCCATTTCTCAAGCAAACATATTTTTTATCCAATTTTGTCCACATTTCTGAAGTTTGGAGATGCTTTTACACACTATCCTAAAGAAATCTGTAGGCAATTGGCGGGGTCATTAAGATTTTTAGTAAGCATGTCATGAAAATGTTAGTAATGTTGCGAATGTCAGTAAGTCCTTCAGATCCTTATATATCCGGGCAACGAAAATAACCAAGCAAGCGAAAATTAATTTTCATGTCATCTGTTTTAGAATTTAGAAATTGCAAATTCTTGTCTTTATGATTTGATTTTTAATTTTATATTAAGCAAATTGCGTAAATTATTTCCTCACTTTTTTACTTGCAAGAGGAAGAAGTGGGCGTTAGAGCGGTATATTTATGTGTCAACCACAAACCATTTTAAAAATAAAAAATTTTCATAAAACAATGCCTTACGTTAATATTCTACGTGGAAGTATTTTTGGCCGCCGACTCCGTATAAGCGGAACGGATTGTGCACCGTGTAATTGACCTGAGTACCACTTTTTTCAATGTCTGCAAATCTCTCGTGATTTAAAAAAGAACATTTTTGTTTTAAAATTTACCACATTTACCTCCGAACATAGATTTTCATGAACATGCAGCTTCCAATGAAGTTTGTGTCAAATATCACATTCAGATACGTGACCCTTAACGTAAGTTACAGAGATTGGTTATTCAATTTGGGTATTTTAAACGAAGGCTAAAAGAAAAAGTGTCCTTCCACCTCCAAACTGCACAGTGTATTGAAAATCGTCCCAATTCTAATATTGTTAAAGACCCACAGGCAATTATGTCCGAAGAAAGAATAGGTCTAAGGGAAATAACTAGTATTTCCTCCCGGCCCCCTCTCGGTCCGACACTACCACCAGGTTTAGCGATTTTCTCACGAAACTAATAATCGACAAGGATGTCCTACGATCACCTTGCAGTCTTCGATCTTACTGAGTCCCACGGGATCCTTAACAATCTCAATGGATTCGTATACCTTTTTTAAAGAGTTACTCTTGGCATTTCTAACGGATGAGAGTTTATTTCTAAATATTATAGCGCAGCAAAACACTATATTCACACGAACTGTTGAAGTATATATCTGTGTCGATATACTATATAAGAGTAGCTTAAGTTGACTTAAGCTGTTCTTACTTACAGACTGAAATTTGTATGATAAAAGACAAAATACGAAGAAGAGAATATCGAATGCGACTAGAGTTTTATCAATAGAAGTGTATTCTGTAAGATTTTTCCGAGATTGACAATAAATATGATAAATCTCTGTCGGTAAGCAAGAATTGCTTAAGTCGACTTAAGCTACTCTTCCATATCGACACAGATATTACAAAAACATTATAAACATTGTTTTATAATTTTTTTAAATTAGACCTTATGTTCGTTGTAGTGTAAGAGATCACAGTTTCTGGTGGATATCAATCCCACGTACTTCTGATCATAGACTAGTGCACTACCCACTTTCCTACTGAGGCACTCCGAACTAAGCATACATTTGAACACAAAATTTTTAACTTGAGTTATTTGTCTTGCAAAATAAATATATGTCATGACATTATAATCAAAACAGTTTTGCCACCAAAAAAATCATTGCTTCACATTTCAAAATTTTTTTGTCAATAGTGTTACAGCAAATATTTTCTGTTGCTGATAAAAAAGTTGCAAACAAAACATTATTGTTTGTCTCACTGGAATCGAATATGTTTAGGTTGCAAACAAAAACATTTTTTTTTTTTTAGGACAAGAAAAGAAATAAAAATTTGAATACAGTAGTGGCGAAAAATATAGCCGCCACAAATAAATAAGTAAAAACTTTTAGTTGCTTATAACTTACCAAATAAATTCCAAAGGGAAATACGAGCAAGTTAATATTTGAATTTAACATAATAATATGCCATTCGATGTTTTTTTAAGTCTTTCACTCGATTTTGTTGAAAAAATGTCTAATCAGTTGTCATATCATATAATGCAACACATCTATGTATCCTTTTTTAAAAGCCAGCGCCTCTGAAAATAAATAAAAGAATAAGAATATTTCATACTTTATTATTTATTTGTTTACTTTACTATCTTTATAAGCATTTATCTCAAGTATATTCATGGACTGTCTACGTATGTATACTTTACTCATGACAATCACATAAGCAAACATGCAAATAATTGAAATGCAAGAAAAAATTCAAAATGAAAACAGAAAGCGCAGAAAAAACGCTTTACTGACTGTGACTAATATGTTAAGTTTTTATTCGTCGAATGGTAAAATGAGATAAAATTCTCACTCAGACATGCTATACATATGCAAGGCAAAGTGGCGACTACGATGTGAAAAACGAAAAAAAAAATGAACAAATGAGCATCTATCTGCATACATATATGCTGTTTAGGTGATAATTTTACACATACGAAATCTTAAAGAAACTGTAGAGATAAAGGAGGTGTTGCTTTGCTGTTCTTTGAAAGATTTCAAATGGAAATAATTTTTAAAAATTTATCACATTTCTGTTGAAATCTTGTGTTACTTAAAGATAAAAATAGAAAGGAGAAGTGATATCTTAGTTTGATTAATAAAAAAATTGTATTTCTATACAATTTATAATCTATGTATAGTTTGTTAAAGTACGGTTTACAAATTGTTGGTAGATGGCTCGAAAGTGTAATATCTCTGGCAATATTATTTGCATAGGGCTGGAGTGGTACAGTGGCTACAGCGTAGACATACAACACAAGCGACCCAATTAATTGAATAAAGAGACTTCAATCTTCCTGCAGTCAAATCCATCTAACGAAGTCACCCTGACCTTCCAACTTACCTCTGGCGATGATGACAAACATCAGACAAATGGTCAGGAGAAAATGCCACCTACTGGGAAATAATTACAATGCTTAGTAAGGTTCTCACCACCACCACTTAGCAAGGATCTTCACCACTTCACATAATCATATGAAGGCGAGCTACAGTAGATTAACCATTTACTTAGCTTGCTGCTATATAGATGCTTTGTGAAAAGCCAATACGCTAACTAGAAGAGTGACGGAGGAAAAAAATAATAAAATTAATACCACACATCTTATGCGGGAAAAACACACCATCAAAAAACTTATTTTCATATGTATAGCTAAGAATGCATATATAAAAAGCTTCTACTCGGTTTGCTTTGTGCAATAACCGCTTATCTAATCTTTTCCATTTTTTGGCTGATGTGGATAGATAATAAAGATTTGTAATAACTACAAAACCAATGAGGCCAGATTAATAAATTTTCACTCAAACCGTTCTCAAGATATACAAAAAATTAATATTTACTTTGGATAAGAGGTATCGTGATCACATGTCCAATTCCGCACTTTATTTAACTGATGACTTTTATTAACTACAAACTCATTTAGACCAAATTCAGAAACATCCAGTTTAACCATTCTCAAGATATACTTAAATGTATAGGAGGTATCATGCCCACTTGCACAACCCCGTTCATATTTGCTGTAGAATTTCGAATCGCCGTGCCAAACCTTATTCGAATGTACTTAATAGAAACAGACGGGTTTTCTTTTTTCATAAACCATCGCGTGGCAATTACGAAAAAAATCATAAAAGAAAGCATTTAATTTTGTTCAGTCCTTTTCAAATCTTAAGCATCCGAACAAACCAGAATCCATATTTATATATATAGAGCTGCTATGAGCTGCTAAAACTAGGTGATCGGGGCAGACTGATATTACTCTGTTTAAACCGTGCATTATGAGAAAAACGGCCGGAATATAAAGACAGACAGACAAATGAAGTTTTCCTTCTGCATGACAACATTTGGGGTCACGTCGTAAAATTGTCTAACCAATTTTTAGAAACGATCAAATGCCGCACCCGCCGTGTTCACCAAACATTGCTCATTCTGACGAATAGAATATCTTTGACGTGTCAGTGAATAACTTCCGTTGAAGAAATATAATATCGGCTTCGAAGTGAATCGCTTCAATAGACGAGAAGTTTTTCTGACTCAAAATTCAGACATTGGATCAGAGGTGGGGATTTTATACATTTTTATTTTGGTAAATTTGTTAAATCATTATCTTTTTGGACCTAAAAAAAAAAACGGGACTGAATTAATTTTTACTCCTAATATGTAAATTTAAATTATTTTTGTTGTAAATAAATTTCGAAAACCTTTCATAAAAACACCCGGGTGGGTTTTTTTAAATATAAGACCCAATAAAACCCGGGTGGGTTTAATTGGGCTACCCAGTGCAATACCGTCACATTTTTATTTTCTATGATAGAATATGTAAATAGTTTACTTGTTTACGTACTGATAATTTTAGTGTTGAAGTTGCACCTCACTCTGGTCGATCAATAACTAAAAAAGTCGACGAAATCATGGAAGAAATTGAGAAAAGCCATGCATAAGCAGCGTGAACATTGCTAGAGACTCCACCAAACAGTAATCACCCATTTAAAGAAAGATGAATACACAAAGAAGCTCGATGTTTTTGGGTGCCACATTAATTAACAGTAAAATATTTAATGAACCGATTTTTTTTTTTGATTCACTGCTGAAAACAAAGCGAAATCGAATCATTCTGAAGCGAATGAATAAGGGCGATAAAAAGTGTATGACGTCCGACAACAATGTGCGAAAAAATTATGGACGAAGCAAGGTGAAGCTTTACAGATAGTGACAGGAAGAGAAGTAATGCTGTGTGTCAGCTGGGATAAGAGGCAAATTATTCATTATGAGCTTCTACAACCTGGTTAAACGATTAATTCTGAACTGTATTATCAACAATTATATAGATTGAAGCTAGCAACTTAATTAAAAAGCTTGAATTGACTAATAGAAAAGGTGTTATGTTCCATCATGACAACGCCATACCACATCTTTCAGCTTGGTTGGAAAGTTTTGAGACATCCATTATATAGCCCGCATCTTGCACCTTCCGATTATCATTTGTTTTGTTCTCTGCAGAACACTTTAAATGGTGTAAATTTAAATTTCGTAGAGGACTGAAAAGCGCAATTTGATCAGTTTCTAGCTCAGAGAACCCAGAAACTTCATACTGATGGAATAATGGCGTTACCTCAAAATTGGCTAAAGCCTATCGATCAAAACTGCACAGACTTAGCTTAAAAACTCTCGATGTAAATATAAAAAAAGAAGTTTCATTTTTGATCAAATATGAACCGAAGTTTTTCGAATTAGTTTTAGGGTAATTGCGATTTTTTTAAAACAAAAGTTCAACAAAAATCTCCCCTTCATAAATACTGCGTTTTTTTTTAAAGAACACAAAACACGAAATATGTCTTTACTAATAGTAGAACAACTACTATACACTAAACGTTTATCGTGGTAAAGAAAATTTGAAATCTTTACTCCAACGAAACATTAACGCCAGTTTTTCAAAATTTGCTTCCTATTAAAACTTTTCAGTTATTTATCACTTTCCAACTGAATGGTTCTCAAAAACGTTCAATATTTTGCAGCTGACACGCACATATTTCCACATTTTCATTCAAATTTTTTTGACGTCAAGTGGGTGAACAAGCACGTATATGCAGGAATTTAATCAATTTTTTTTTATAAAAAAGGGCAATGGTGATATTGTGTGTTCTGATGCTGTGTACATCGTTTATGTGCATGTGGCGTTGTAATATGAAAGGTCGTTGAGGGATAACTATGGAAACACTTTGTTGATTTTGCCTATTGAACTTTCATTGCAGTATTGTAATTACAACTGTTGCAAGTGTTTTAATATCCTCACAGGCAAAACTGTAAGAATAAGTATTTGTTTTGCTTTTGAAAAAGTTTAATGAAAATTTTTCAATAATAATGTTCGTATATTATGGAATATAAGACAAGGTGTTCCCTGATGAAATTAAGATGAATATTAAAGATGTTTGTGAAATTTTTTGTAGTTTAACACATTCCATTAAATTCAATTAAACACAATTTGTAAGATAAGATAATAGGAAAATATCTTAAGAATCAGTTAGTTCATCCTATCTAGGTATGACAATTACAAAAATTATAAAATTATATAATTTTATATATGAAACTGAATGTGTGTTTGTATGTTAGTTTGTTGTTGGTTTGTTTGTGCATTGTTTGTATATTTCAAAATTTACAGGTGGGTGGTGCCACGCCTAATCAAAGTATGTACTTATTTGTCTGTATCTTTAAAATAGTAACAGAGAGATTCTCTAAATTTGACCCAAATAGATTCATAGTCAAGGCAAAACATCAGTCAAAAAGTGAACAGATATAGACAAGTGGGCATGGTACCTCCCATACAAACTAAATACTGATTTCTGTTTATCTTGAGAACGGTAAAAGCAAAAGATTCTGAATTTGGTCTAAATGACTTCGTCGTTAATGCTAATCATCAGAAAAAAATTGGGCGGAATTGTACAAGTAGGCGTGGTATTTGCAAAACAAACAGAGCTAAAGTTTTTGAGTTACGTTCACACAAAGACAGTAACTGGGTGAATTAGATAAGTGGGTGTGCGCCTTCCATTCATATGAAATATTGGATTTTGTATATGAGGAGAACGACAACAATTAAAGCAGCAGACTTTCCCTACATTAGCCAAAACGAGGTGACTTTATATATAAAAATGAATGTGTGTTTGTTTGATGACTTTAAATGTTGTCTTTCTGGAAGAAACTATAGGCTATCTAAATTTTTGGACTTGGATCGAAAGGGGACAAACTGTAGCAAAAATTATAAAAAGTGTAACTGAAATAACACTTAATATAATAATATTCATAGGGTTAGTAAAGCACGCCGGGTTTTAGCTATTTAAATATAAAATTAAGTTCAAAATAAGTAATAAGTGCTATAACATTCACGTCCGCGAACGTGCTAAACAAAAATTAAGTTGAAGCTTGTTTAACTACTGTGTTTTACACACAAAAATTTTGATATCTTGGAAATAAGTTGGATGAAAATTAAACCATATGCTCGCATCTTCGTATCTAAAAGGTATTTATTTTTTGACACATACATAAGGTTTAGAAAACAATTTTTAATTTATTTTGAATATTTTGAAAGCCATTGTCGTATAAAAAATACTGAAATATTAAAATCTACATTTATTTTATGAAAACCCGATACAAATTTATGCATTTACCCAATATATTTTTCTTATAAAATATTAAAGATACTTGCAACAACTCTACAGCTTATGCAATGAAAATTTATTTGATCGCACAATAAATTTCATCAATTGCAAAATTGGATTTTTCATTAAATCATTTACGAAAGGAAAATGCCATTAACAAAACAAGCAAAAGTAAATTTTTCATTAAACAAACAAGAGCTTTTCAGATACGTGTTAAGAAATCAATAACTTTTGTTATTACTGATTTTCATTCTGTTCAGTTTAATTTTAATTAAAAAAAAAATTAATTGAAAAATATTTTTGATAATTCTGTAGCAATGCGCTTTTTCCAAATGCAAACAACAATACTAATAAAAGTTTATGTTGACCTATGTTTTATTTTACAATACCTGATGAGTAAATACTTCTTAAATTTTTTAAATTTTTTTTTTTTGAATTTTAGCATTAATATCATACACTTAACCCAGAATACATACCATAATGCTCCATAAACATAAAATTTATTGCATTTAATTTCCTGCATTTTAGATGCCACTGCATAAGCCATTAAACATGATTCGAATTTATTTAAAAGTTATGTTTTTCAATGCCATGACGTTTTCCTATTGTGAAATGTGATATATCGGGTGTTTTTTTACAGTAACACAAGTTTAGATCATGCTATGGGTTATACAAGTTAATAATAAAGAATGAATCAAGAATCGGTCTTGATACCCTGAAGTTCTGAAGTGAAACGTACTCCAGTAAGGGCATTCTGCATCGATCGAAACAAATGGTAGTAAGAAGAGGCAACATCTAGGCTGAAAGGTGGGTGAGCCATTGACCGTTCTTGCAACATGTAGCCGAGCGTTGTCAAGATGGCCTTGGGTTTGGTGGAATATTCTGGTCGTTTTTCGATGACTGCTCTCTTAAAACAAATCAATTGTGTTTGGTACAGCACCCCTGTGATCGTTTGACCCGATTTCAACAGCACATAATTTAAAACACCCTTCTGATCTCACCAAATACAGAGCATTTGGCTGGTTGGCCGACCTTTACGTTTGAATTTTTGAGCTTGAGGTTATCGTGGTTATCACCAGTAACAATACAATGCAAAAATAACTTCTTTTTGTAGCATTCAAGCATCATCATCATCATCATTTCCGACATGCAAAATCGCCTTACAACGACTCTCGGGTTCTACTAATATGGGACACAATTTCCTTGCTTTTGGATGAAGCCCAATGTTTTTAAACGTTGTGTGACTCCAAATGATAGTGCAAGTTCTTTTCGCATTTGACAACAATCCTAAATTCCTCATCTTCAAACTTTTTCGGCTGACCAGGCCTTCCCTTGTCTTCTGTGTCGAAATTACAACTTTTGAATTGCGCAAACCGTCGTTCAAAAGAGTTTGGAGTTGGTGCATGTTATCCGTGAGCTTCTACCAACAATCGATATCTTTTTGCAACCATTTTCTTCAAATGTAAAAGATCTTTTTAGGCACAAAATTCGACATTATTATAGCGATTGAAAAAAATCGAATACTGAATTATAATGACAGATGTTTACACTCCAAAATAGCATATTTTTTATTATTGACACAAACCATGTGTGATAGTTATGCCATATGTTGTCCAAATCGTCATTATTAACTTGTATACCCAATAAAGCAAAGAAATATATTTTTAGTATCAATGTAACGAGCTTTGTTGGATAGAAAATTTTATGATATTAATGTTTATATATGATTTCGTCCCTGTGGCCGCAATAACTGGCACGTACAAGGCACAATCTAGAATACCAATTTTCATAAACTTTTCGCAGCATATGTGGCAGCATATGTCGCCAATAATTTTTCGAATGTTGATTTTCAGGTGTTTATATGTCTCTGGCTTGTCAACGTAGACAAGTTGCTTTAGATAATGCGAAAGAAAATAGTTCAATGGGATTAAATCACATGATCTTTCTGGCCAATTAATTGAACCATTACGGGAAATTACTCATTCATCAAAAGTTCACTTTAAATGAGACAATTCTGCTTACTTACGTACACATTTAACCAAAAATAGGCTTCATCGGAGAACAAAATCTTTTAATGGAATTCAATTTAAATATGTAAACAATTTGCAAGCGTTGCTCTGGTGTATGTCCATCCATAATGAAATATCAAGTTAAACTAAACAAAAAGCAATTATCAGCTGTTAATCGGTGTCAAATAAAGCAAAGAAATGAACCACTAAAAAAAGTAAATGAAAATATTTTTATTTTAAATGTTAAAAATTACGAGAATACACCTGCAAGTACATATTTCATAGAACAATGAGAAAGTGGAAGTGAAAATAACGATCGTTGGAATTATAAGAGAAAGCGTAAGTAACTTTACACTTATAAAAGATCTAAATGATAATTTTGAAAGCATATTAGTGTTTTGAAGCAAAAAGACCTCGACAGTTATAACGGATGAATTTATGCTACACAATGTAATAACTGCGGCAGATCCAAGAGACATAATTTTTCAGAAGTCGATCCAAGTATGTGCATATGGTATGCACTGCATATTGTACAGATGGCATTGTGATAACGCAGAACAAACGAACAAGCTCTAAAGGAAGCATTTATACGCTTAGAATCATCTGCTAGGAAGGTGAAACTTGCCACTATCGAAAAGAACTAAATTTATGGAAAGCGAAAGCCACAAAACGCAACACATTTTTTGTTGAAAAAATTGAAAAGCTAAAGTGCTTCAAAAGTGAAATTCTAAAAAGAAGAAGCGGAACATGTTATGTGATTAAATATTTTAAAGCACAGAAAATAGGACGAACACACACATTATGAGAATGGACTGCGAAAGAACTGTAAAAAAAACCTTCAAACTAATTCACAAAGGGATAGAAGAGTTCGGCCAAGAAAAAAAAATGATATGATGGTGTAGATGGTGGCATGAGAATTATGGATATATCTGGAGTCAGAAGCAAAGCGGAAGACCGAGTGACGTGGAGAAGAATTTTAATGAAAGCAACGGTTACCCTAAACTGTGATGATAAAGAGAATAAAAAGAATAAACGAATACTTGCCATTAGCTTTTTAAAGATTATTTCATATCATTACATTCCCCGGAACAACGTCTTATCCAGTCCATCCATTAGTTCTAATTGCGGCATAAATTTTTCAGTATTTCGAACATTATTTCATCAATTTCAGCTGTAATGTTATCGTCCAGAGCTCGAATTGGGGTGGCATGTCTCTGTACACGAGCAACTTTATGTATCGCAACAATATATAGATTAGTAGGGTATAGTCGCACGATGTTGGCGGCCAATGAACTGCTTAAAAACCTAAGATAAATTGCTTGCCAAGCTCGCCTCTCAATTGGTTCAATGTATCGCGTGCCGTGTGGCATGTACAATCGCATGTCAACTTAGTCTGATTCTTCCGTTTTGCTTTAGATCCATTGAATGTAAGTTAGCGATTTTTATCGGTCTTTGAAAAGTGAGGTCCAATGATGCCACCGGCCTACTAACCGAATCAAATATAGTGCATTGGAAGCTTATAAAGTGTCTCCGGCAGCTCTTCACACCAAATTCAGCAATTCTGTTTTTTAGTGTACCAATTGAGCCAAAAATGAGCTTCGTCGCTAAAAAAAAAAAAATATTTATCCGACGAAACAGCACACAGCACAAATTTTGAAAATAAAATTCAATGGTTTGCAAGCGTTGTCGTTTGCTAGTCTGTTAATGGTGAAACAGCAACCCTTACTGAGCAATTCTGTCATTGCCACATACCACGAATCTATTCTTTATGCTTAAAAACCAAGTAGCAAAAGAAACCACCCATTACAAGGGGCAAAGTCAGTTTTATGTCTGAATTCACACCAAGAATAACAATATAAAGGGTGTTTTTTTAACTTGCAAATTTTTTTAATAAGCATACATACTACATATGTATGAAGCGCTAAGCTACATTGTGTTTTCCTATTGCTTTGAAATGAGTTTCGCACCAGAAACGTATGCAATTTTGAAAAGTTTATTGGAAGACTGATGTCTTATAAACATAGCAAATTGATTCACTTTTTTTATAGCGAAATCTTGCTTAGTAAACAAAATCTATTTTATATAAATGGATTCCCTAGCAAGCAAAATTGGAAAACATGGTGGGAAAATATAATGCTTTGTTCGTACGACAAAGTTTTATCGTCATTTGCTGTCGCATTAATTATAATTCACTACATTTGTAAGTAATTCTATTTCTATTACCCTGTGTATTACTTCAAAGTCAGTGTCATCTCTAATCTCTATGAAACTAAGATCATGGAATACTTGTCATTCTTTTTAGCTCTTAATTAAAATGTTTTTATTACAGATTTAATATTGTAAATTTATTACATTGACCTCCCTAAGGTATGGCGTCGAATAAAAAAAATAACAAAAACAAAAAATAAACAAGCAAAACAATGGCCGCTCACTGAACTGATTCCATTTGCTAACAACTAAGAAAATGCCGTGCGAACGCGATAATCCAAATCGGAACTATAAAATCGGTTGTAATTGATGTTCTCTAAAATACGCCCTTAAAAGAAAGGTGAATTCAATACCATGGTTTTTATGTATATACGATTTTTATTGGTCCACTGCTTTGCGAGTTATTGACGTAGAGTAAACCCCTTTGTATTGCATAAGTTTTACTTGAAAACGAAATTTGTTACAGCATTTAAACCTTGTGTGAGTTAGAAATTATTTTTAAAACTGTGCATATAAAACGCATATGTAGAAAGCTTTCATTTGGTGTGTGGGTCCACTATTGTTCAACTGGGCGGTGGCACGCCCATATAAAATTTGTATTTATATGTAATAGTAAGAGTCTCTAAATTTGGTCCAAATAACTTTGTGGTCTATACAAGTCATCAGTTAAAAATTTGGCCGAATTGTATAAGTGGGAGTAGCACCTCCCATACAAAGTAAGTATTAATTTTTCTATATCTTCGGAACTATTAACGTTCCCAAAATAAAATTCTGAATTTGGTCTAAATAACTTAACAGTTAATACAGATCATCAGTCGAAGTTAAGGCAAAATTGAATAAGTGGGTGTAGCATCTCCCATACAAATTAAATATATATTTTTGTATATCTAGAGAACAATTAGAATGGAAGGTTTTCGATTTGGTCTAAATGACTTCGTAGATAATACAAACCATCAGTTAACAAGTTGGCGGAATCGGATAAGTGGTGCCTCCCATACAAACTAAAAAATGATTTTTGTATATCTTGAGAATGGTTAGAGCTGAAGTTCCTAAATTTGGTTTAAATAACTTGACAGTCACTACAAACCATTATTAAAAAAATATGGAAATAGCCATGTGTAGAGAACGCTAGCATTTAATTTAAAAAAGCATATACAACACAAAGGCTCTCAGCAATGCGGGAAGGATTACTCTAGGATTACTAAGTAATATAAACAGAGAACGAAGTACTCCGAAGCCACATAGCGTACATAGCATAAGACGTTAATAAAAGACACCATTTTACCTACAAAAATTAACAATTTGATATATTTTTTTTTGAAATTTAGGTACAAGCTGCTGTTACTGTGAATAATGTATCTTAGTGACATCTGTTTAATGAATTTTTGTTTTAAAAAATCAATGAGTTAAATATTAACAACTTGTGGTTTTAATCGGATGCCAATAAATGCCATATATCTCACAAAATCATCGAATTACTGAAACGCTTCAGTGATAATGATACTTCGTATAATTGGCTTAGTTATTGGCTTCCAGAAGTTCTTGAAAACCTGGTCAAAAATTAGACGAGCACAATATGCGTTGGTTATCCATCAGACATTATATACAAACAATTTATGCAATAGACGACCTACAAATGAATCACAAATCTTCTTTTATTCATTAATTTGATGTGGTTTTAGTTTAAATAAAGTCAGCAGGCGCCTTTGTTTTTTAATTTGAATTATCTTTCCTATGAAATCGGCTGATTCTATTAGAGACTGACACTTTTTTATATTTAAAAAGAAATGTGTATCTCTCTTTTTCTCTTAACATTTACCATATAACAATGTAAAAATTATTTCGTGTACAATCTTTGTGTTTGTTTGACTTCATATTGTATTAATACCCTTGTCTTATGAGAGTACAAACTTTTAAATGTTTTAACATTCCATATAGTTGCTGTATCTTGATTGTGTTCTTTTTTATGTGCTTATTACATTATCCTTATATTTCTGTTTATAACTCAACTTTATTTTATTATTTACTTAGACAGAGAGAAACGAGAAATAAATTTGAAATGCTAAACATGTTACATATTTCATAATTTTAACCATAATTTTACAACTTTATGCTTTAAATATTTGAATATACGAATTGCATTTAAATAAAGCAAAATAAATGCATTGTCTAGAATTATATTTGTACAAGACAAAAAAAGAAAGATATCTTTCAGTAGCAAAAAATGCTTTAAAATATTGTTTTTTTTATGCCTTAAAACTTTGCTGTTACAAACCACCTACATAGCAAGTTAATTGTTTTTACGTAGCAGTTTTTATAAAATTTTTATTTATTTTTCATTTATAGTAATATACTTGAATATTATTTACTTGAATATAATCAAAAAGAACACTACCTAGCGATATATGCTAGATTAGGCTACATTCTTTAAGCAAATTTCTTTGGAATTGACTATTGTGTTTGAGTATAAAAAAAACATTCGTCGACCTATCTCTTACTACAAATAATATTTCACTGAAAATTCTTACATCATGTTACCTATTTTATTGATCAAAGGCTGCTTATGTAATGATTTCTTAGAAGGGAAATAAAAAGAAATACAAAATTTTATCGAAAGAATGCAGCTGAGTACCGGTTAGTTACTGATTTTAACTATCATATATATCATATGGTCAGGTCAGTTTATGTTGAGACAAATTTTGTTTTAAAATGTTTCTCAAAACTATTTATCACTGTGCTAAAGTTCGAACATACAAATAATTTTTCAAAGTCGGAAAACAGCAGTAATTTAATGAACAAGAAATATGGACTCAAGCCGTCAATTTGCGCACTCTTCATATAACTGGTGCTGGATAAGACCAGATTTGGAGAAAGTCATATGTTGGAACATATATATCAAAATGATTATCTGAAAATCATAAAAGGCCATCAACAAGTTAGAACTAGCAAATGCGATATAAGACTTAGATATGTTTTTAGAGGGTGGTCCAACCAAAACGCTCGATGTTAATTGTAAATAAAACAAAAGGCCTTCAGAGGATTATCTTAATATTTCTCGTAATGATAGAAGGATCTAAGACAGAAATCTAAGACAAAATATCGGCCAAATGCTCGCCACAGCTTCAGTGGCATACCTCTATCCGTCGGTCCATATTTTCAATAACTCTGAAACATAATTAAAGTTAAATGTCATTAATAATGCCGAATGATCTTATCTCTTGAATTGCTCTTAGCTTATTGACTTTAAAATACACTTTTTTACACGTATGCTTTTAAATATCCGCAAAAAAAGAAGTGCAATGGTGTCAAATCACATGATCGTGGCCATTGTTTCATTGGCTGTGTGGCAAGTGGCACCATCCTGTTGGAACCACATATATAGACGATATATTTTCAATTTCTTTCAAGAAGTCCCCTATCATCTTGCGATAGCGAACACCGGTCTCATTTTCAAAGAAGTACAGCCCGATGACGCCGCCAGCCAATATACTGTGCCAAACAGTCACTCTTTGTGGATGCATCAGCTTTTCAACAATCACTCGTGGAAATTTGCGCACAATTCTCCCGATTGGTCGATTATGCTGACAAAAAAAAAATCACGAAGTGCACGAAATTTATTTTGATTTGAACAGCCATTTTCGTAAAAGGCTTCAACAGTCTTAACGCAGCTCTTAATATGTTCCATTATTGAATTTTTCAATCACTGAAACAAAGAAATGTTAAATTAAGTTGGGCAAAAAACTTAAGGTTAAGGTGTGACTCACAACTAACATCGTGCACTATGGTTGGACTACTCTTTAGTAGCTAATAAGTTAATTGTTTTGTATTGTTCTCTCATTCATAATCCAAACCTCAATTATTAGCCTAAATATATAACCCGCCAAAAAAATGTTGAGAGCGAATCACCTAATTTGTAAGTAATACACGTTCAAACAACCTATGAATTACTATGACTAAAGCCATGCGCAGCTATCCGACTGTTGCCACTGAGGCCATAATAGGGCTAACATTCTTCAACATCTTTGTGAAGAAGCTAACTACGAGGAGTGCTTTGAAGATGTACAATACTGTGGTCACATGAGCATTCTGGGAAGCATTCCGAATCAAATGTTCGATCACAGACTACATAAGTTCTGAACTAGTCTTCTAGATCATGTTCCCTGATAGCGGAGAATGGGTTTCAGGACCTTGACACAGGTGTAGGAGCGGGGTCTTTAGACCTAACACTAATATCTCCTTATACTGAAATTCACGCAATTACAGTGTTCGCTAAAATAAAGCTACAGAGGGGTATCAGAGGTGAACACATAACTATATTTTCGGATAGCCATTCAGCACTGACGGCAATGGCTTCATGTCAGGGTTGGCAACCTACTGGGTAACCCAATTAAACACACTCGGGTTTTATTGGGTATTATATTTAAAAAAAACCGGGTGGGTTTTTTAATTTAAAGGTTTTCGTAGTTTATTTACAACAAAAATAATTAAAATGTACGTATTGGGAGTACAAATTAATTCGGTCCGTTTCTTAGTTCAAAAAAGCTAATCACTGAAATCACTGCTTATATCTTTTCCCACTTCTGAGCCAATGTTCGAGTTCTGTATCAGAAAAACTTCTAGTCTTTTGAGGCGATCCACTTAGAAGCCGATTTTATATTTCTTCAAAGAAAGTGAATTGATGACATGCTTGCAGATGAACTCATACCTCTTTATACGCCCTAGATAGGTTCTGAAAAATCAGGCTGTAAATCGAAATGCCGTAAAACGATATGAATATGTGTTACGTTTGCTTCCCTTGCACTTTTTGTTAGAAAACGGTGAATCCACGGTTTGTTAGACGTAGAACGAAGTAATTTGTGCTGCAAATCGAATTTGTTTCATAATTCAAAGATGCTGTTAAATCGAAATTCCATATAAAGAAAGACCGTATAAAGTGATGTGAGTCGCAAGAGCCAACAGTCAGATCGAGCAATGTTCGGAAAATACGGCGAAAGCAGTTTTGAAACTTTTGCAAAGTGAGGCCGGGCGTGATCATTAAAAGAATAAGCTAATCATGTCTGTATTTATATTCCGAGCGTTTTTCTCATAATGCATGGTTCAAACGAAGTAATTTCTTCTGATTACCGAGTTTTAGCAGCTCATAGCTCACACAAAGAGTGAAAAATTGCATTAAAAATAGTAAAACAACATTATTGTACTAAGAAGCAAAAAACATTGCCGACTCGAACGGAATTTGGTAGCAGCTAAAACCTAATTAAACCAAAAAATATATAAATATAAAAACCCAAAAATTCCAGGTGGGTTGGTTTTTTTTTAAACCCGGATTTTTGCCAACCCTGCTTTATGTACGCTAAAATTGTGGCTAGTGAAGGAGTGCTTTTACTATCTTCAAAAACTTTGTGCGGCTAACTGGATCGTGCTTGATGAGTCCGACTTTGATTAACTGAACATAGTTTGCGGACGGGGGCATTGTAGTGTGTGTAGGTCAGCATATGGATCATCTTTGGTGACTAAATTAGGACACAAAAGATCTTTTAAGTGGGTGTGACTGTCGTTGGCCTACCTGCTGACTGATGATACGAGTAATAATAATAAGATTTAAAGAAAATCAATGCGATTTCTAATTTATCGGTATTTTGTCATCACCAGCTGTCAAGCATAAAAACAAACAAAATAGAACATAAACAGAAGTAAGTAAACAAACAACAAAATGCCCGATCGCTGTATCCTGCACCGGTTTCCCTTTGTGTGCAGGTGCGTTGTCAAGTCGCCAAATTAACTTGCAGTGTCTTGCGGCCTATTCTGGTCGTTTTTCGATCAATACATGATTCATTTCTTGTCAGTAACCACCTGTATTAACAGTTCCCGAATCGATCTGGTTTTTCAGCCGAAGCTGATGGTTGTCCCGGATTAACACATGATTTTTTCCGTTTAGGATTCTGAAACAAGATTTTCGACAAGCATTCGATGCGACTCCGCAGTACTTTTCTTGAAATGAAAACAGAAATTCTGGTACAAAATTCTCCATCTTTGATCTAAGAAAACATATAATGTTGTTTGTTCACTGACTTGGTGTATACTGAATATGTTTAAAAGACGCAATTGCCAACACGGAAGAAAAATAAGGCTCGTTCACAATAAATGTTTTCTGTCAAGATATTTGTATCTTGACGCTAATTACATACCAGGAATTTACACTTTAAAATAAGCAAACTAAATAATAACAAAAGGAAGAAAAAGGTAATTTGCAATTCCCACAATTCAACAATAAGTAAAATTAACAAGAAGAGAAAAAAGAATAACTAATCAAAAATGTGCCGTGAGAACATGGCAATTCAAATAAGTAGCCCAAACAGGCAGCGAAGTAATTCACAGTTTCGAGCTAACATAGCTTTAGAGGATCATATAGTGCAATTTGACAGTCTATTCGTTTCTTTCTGGATTATATTAAAGAAAAAAATATTTTTAATGTAAAAAAATTAATCCTGATTCATTACCATTAAAAACAGTTTATTTTTGCGATTGGGGAATTATCTTTTTACTGAATTTAAGGAATTTTAAATTAAATTTGCCAACGAAATTTACCCGGTGCGAATATGAGATTATCATCGATGTATCACCGTCACAGAATCAGTATCAAGTCGAAATTTGCATGAAATTATCGAAAATTATAAATTCTATGATGAATCCTCATGACAATGACACAAACAAAGGAAATGATTTATAACAACTTTATTGTAATGTCACCATACTTAAAAAGGCTGAGATTTAGCGACATTGTCCGCAAAACGATGCAGGATTTTGTCTGCTACACCTCTCCCTTAACGAATAAAGCACTAATGATTTTTAATGATACTGATTTACTGATTTACTGATTTTGCCATCTATAAAAATTTGAACAATTATTTTAAAAAGTCATGTATGACATCAAAGAAAATTCGTCGTCAGTCATCAATGATCTACCATTGACAGCTTTTGTCTCGATGATTTAAAAAAAAAGTAAAATTAACAAACAATTTACGCATTTTCGTAATTGGCTGGTAATTTTTTTGAGTTTTTTGAAATTAAAAAAAAAATTGTTTTTGGTAATTCTTATTATTACCATATATTTTGGTCTTAACGCACTATGCAATGTTGACCTTATTGTTAAAATGTTTTATCTTAATGTCAGCGTTGGCACGCTGTGGTGAAACTAAAGTTGAAAATCGTTATTTACAAATTTGTCTTTGTTCTCTTTTTCTTTTTGTTCTTCTTCTTCTTCTTATATTCACACCCTTTCATACGATTCTATACAAAAAATTCTAAAAAAAAAAATTTTCTTTTATTCAGCATTTGTTCCACACATTGTTTTCCTTTCAATAGAAAAAGAAACTGAAAAAGATACAAAATTTCATAGAATACCTTAATCCGCCCACTTCCATCACACCTTTCCAGGTTAATGATTGTGGTAATGAATTTTGTACGTTTTGTTTTGCAAACTTTGTAAAGAATGTTTTACAAATTTAGTGCAAATGCATAAAACAAATGCAAAATGGACGTTTGAAAACGTTCTTTATAACTTTAAGATAAAAATACAAAGAATATTTGCGTTGCACTTGAATTGAATTATTTTTATAAAATTTTCGTTTTTTCGAACAAAACAATTTTTTTCTGAATACTTTTGCCAGAATTCGTAACTATTTCAATTGAATGTGTGTGAGATTGTTGAAGTTTTCAGGCTCTTGGACTGCTTGCTGTGTAGAAGCAACATTTTTATAACCTACACTACTTTCTAGAAAGAAACCAGTTTGTACAAAAATTACATTGTGATGTAGGGTATCTTATAGAAGAACTTGACCAACCTTTGCTTTTAAACATTCTTTGGGGTTTACGTATGTGATGGTTTTTAATTTCACTCAACTAACTTTGGTTTTCTTATGGTTTTATATTCTATTATGCTGTGTTTACTTTCTACTTGAAGCGACTTTTTAAATTTTTTTATTTAACTTTTTAGATTCTGAAGCAAAAGTATTTGTTCAAATACTTCTAATACGTTTGAATAGCATAGACTAGAATGTGAATTAAATTTTTTTGCTTATTTTTTAATGAAAACTTCAACAAAAATTTAAGCATCATGACTTTTAAAATTATTAAAGTTTTACTTGCCCATGGAAAATATAAAACAAGTCTCATATTTAAAAGAGTTTGTTTTTAGGGCAGATGATACCACAACATGACTGGTAAGGACGCAACGAAGAAATGCTTTTTTGGAAGAAATCACAAAAAGAAAAATAAAAAAAACTTTAAAATTATTTGCTTTAAGCTCCTGCGTATATCAATATCAGACTCATTTGGGTACCAGGACACAGCGAAATTTCGGGCAACCACTTAGCGGATAAGCTGACCAGACAGGGCACTACGGCACATATTCTTTTGGCGAGGGAGAGTGTTGATAAGCCGATCGCCATCTGCTGCCCGCGCATAGGTCAATCGGCCAATAATGTCTTCAGCGTGTAGTGGAGACTCACTCCGGCTTGAAGACAGGCTAAAGCTCTCTAACAGGTGTTGGACATGGATAAGTCTAGGTATGTAGCTGCGTAACTAGCCAAGGAAAAGGATATCTGCAGTGAAAGGATCGCGAACGAGACATTGTCTGGTTGGGAAACATGATCTTCCATTGAGCCATAGGAACTATATTCTATGCATGCAGCATGGAGGGAAAAGAAGAAGTCACGCTACATCTACTTTTGCAGTGCCCGGCGTTAGCTAGACTGAGAATTAGAGTATTCGGTTGACGTATAATTAGCGCTGAGGCTCTACAAGAAATTCCTGTACGGCTGAACAGTAAATTCATAGTAGAGGCGAACTGGTTGGATAACCTGTCAGTCTAATTTGATTGATTGAATTATTCATTACAATTCTCGTAGCATTGACACCAACTAAAGTTAGTGTATAATTTTTAAGCTACAAATGTTGGTGCATCTATTTAGGCAAATTCATTTTCGTAACAATATCAAGGACAAAGCAAAGTGGCAAATCCAAGATTGACAACAAGAAAGGTAATGCTCTGTGCCTGGTGGAATTGGCCGGGAATTGTTCATTGTGAGTTTCCACAACCTGGTCAAACTATTGATTTTGATCTTTACTGTCAACAATAAACGATATTGAAACGATGTTATGTTCCATCTTTGATAACCCGGCAGAAACTAAGAGAGTTCGACTGGGAAGTTTTGAAGCATCTACCATGTAGCCCGGACTTTGCACCTTCAGGTTATCATTTGTTACGATATCTACAGAACTCTCTTAATGGTGAGAATTTTTTTTTTTAAATTTTCTTGGAGTACTGCCAAAGGCAATTGAATTATTCTTTCGCTCTTTAATATGACCATGCAAGATTTGACTCCATTGCTATGTCGCTGCGAAGAAATAGGGTGGAGAAAGTACTTTTAGCTTGTATCAGTTTCATGCTTAGAAGCGGGATCATCAGCTCGTCTTTTGATGGGGTGGAGTCCACTGCGATGACATCAAAAGGGTGCTTTCAGAATGGAATACTTTCTTCATTGTTATGAACTATAAGAGTTGACTGCTTGCTCACCATGTTGGTACATAGGGGTGTGAATGAAATGTTTACGCTGATCGCCTCTTATAACAGTATGCAGGAAATCTGAGAGTACGTTGTGTGATCTTATGAGGACGGCCCTGGATGAGGTTTCAAATTGATGCACTCAGGAAGGGCTCTCGGCGAATCCTTCAGAAACGGTTGTTATACCTTTTACAAGGAGATACAATTTATCATATGACTGTGTGTGATATGACGTTGTGTGATCTTATGAGGACGGCCATGATTGAGGTTTCAAATTGATGCACTCAGGAAGGGCTCTCAGCGAATCCTTCACAAACGGTTGTTTTACCTTTTGCAAGGAGATACATTTTGTCATATGACTGCATTTTTTTATGGGTACCTCTCCATCAACTAAGGAGATTAATTATCTAAGTTTCATTCCGGATAGGAGGCTTAGTTGGAACTCTCACATTGGTGCCATCCAGAATAAGGCGATAAGAGCCCTTTAGGCAAGTCGCATGGTAAGACACGGGGTCTTTCGCTCAGAATGACACTATGGATATATGCCGCTATTATTTGGTCCATTATCAAATATTTGGCGATAGCTTAATGGAGAAAAGCTCAGGAAGCCGTCTAACAGCGGACTTGGAGGACTTAATTGGTGTAACTTAAGAAAGTTTTAGGTAACACAATGAGATCCATTGAACCTAAGTGTGCCAGACGTTGTGTGGCAGCCGTTTTTAACCTAACCTAAGCTAATCTAAGCTCCTTTCATTTCAATAACAAATTTGTATACTACAAAAAAAAAATCTGTTTAAAAATGCGACATACTCTAAGTCGTAGTTTCTAATCCCAAATATATTCGGTGTTCGAAAAGCAGCAGTTACATAGTGTCAGTTAATGGCTGTAAAATGTAAAATATCTGGTATTTTCTGTTTGAAAGGTGACATTTTAAGCTTCACTTTGTTAGACACTTTTTTCTCCGTCACTCCTCTAGGGAGCATATAAGCTTTAAACATTGCTTTGTTTCAGTTTCGTTATTCAAGCTGATTTTTCAGGACAAGTACATGATTAATGATTATCCACGGTAGCTGCCCTCCATTAAATTGTGTGGTGCTAAGTGGTGGTGGCGATTTTTACTTAGCATTTTAATTTTTTTACCCAGTAGGTGGCATTTTCTCCTTATCATTCGTCTGATGTTTGTCATCTTCTTCTTCTTCTTCTTCTTTATTTTCCAGATGGAGTTTTCTGGAGTGAAGTGAAAGTCTCTTTATTAAACACTGGAAACCACAATTAAATCTTTTGTCATGTCTACTGTTGGGGCTCGAACCTGTACATTATTTAAATCGCATTATTCTGTGAAAAATTATCTACATTTAAAAATAAGTAAAAATTACGAACATTGCTATCATATATACCTATTGTAAAAAGTTTAAAATGCGTGGCAGGCTGCTGAAAAAGGTTGTGAAGTTTATGGAGACGATGCTGTAACTAGACAAGCAGTAACTAAATGATTTGCATGGTTTCGATTTGATAATTTTAATGTTAAAAATGAACCTCGCCCTGGTCGACCAATCGCTTTAAAAAAGTCGGTGAAAATATAGAATAAATTTAAAAAGACCGGCACTTCAGCAATGTGGTACACATGCTAGCGCTACATATATAAACTGTGAGAAATTTTATAGACCGCATTGTCATTTGCTTTTCCCCGCTAAAACGGAATGAAATCAAACCATTTCTGAAGAGAATGATTACGTGCTAAAAAGAAAGCATCACGTACTACACGAGAGAAGATCATGCATTAAGCAAAGTGTAGCTTTGCAAACGGTAGCACAGGCAGCATTCACACCAAGAAAGTTAATACTATGTGACTGGTGAGAATGGAAATGAATTAATCATTATGAGATTCAACAACCTGGTCAACCAATTGATTCTGATCTCTAATGCCAACAGTTAAAGAGATACAAAACTGCTAGAATTGATCAACAAAAAAGGTGTTAGGCACCATCATGACAACGCCAGACAACACACATCTCTGATGTCTCTACAGAAACCGAGAAAGGTGGACTGGGAAGTTTTGGTGCTCGGACTATGCACCTTCAGATTATCATTTGCTTGGATATCTGCACACATCTCTTAATGCTGTCAACTAAAAATTACGTGGAAGACTGCCAAATTGCAATTTCATCAGTTTTTCTCTTAGAAAACCCTGAAGTTTTCTACTGATAGAATAACGGCTTTGCTTTATAAATGGCAAAATGTCTTTTTAAGCGGCACAAATTTGTTTTAATAAAGCCCGTTTCAAATATACGAATAATGTGGGTCATGTTTTGTTTTTTGTTTTTCATTTGAGGAAAAGTGCTGTGAGTCGCATCCAATGCTTGGCAAGGCATATCGACCCCTTTGCGCGAAATTATCGTGTGTTAGATTTTTTACGAAACCAACTTTTTGATCGAAATGTATTCCAAAGTCACAAACTCACCACATAGTGAAACATTGTATCAATATTCGTAACACTTAGGATATATGTAAAAGTTGGTATTGATGTTACCAGGCAAAGTAAAAAAATATAGTAATTTAGTCCTCCTGTAAAATTTAGTTTTTGTAACATTCGATAATTTCGCGCAAATGGGCCGATATGGTGGTCGAGCTCTAAACGGAAAAAAACATGGATTAATTCGGGACAATCATCAACTTCGGCTGCAAATCCAGATCGATTCGGCAGTAAACAATGCTGTGTATCTGGTAGGACCAGAAAGGTATGGTATGGAGAAACACTTAATACATAATGCTACCGTCAACAAATAATCAAATTGAACCATGCATTGATTGAAGAACGACCAAAATGGGCCACAAGACACGGCAAGACACGACAAGTTAATTTTGCTATATGACAATGCAAAGCCGGTTCAGGACACCATCAAAGCATTAGGCTAGAGGCTGCTACCACACTCGCCATATTCACTATTACGGCTATTACGTATTATTAATTGATTACTATTAATTATTAATTGTTATTGATTGATTATTATTAATTGATTAATCACGTATTACTAATTGTTATCATCGATGGGACACACATTGGCTGAGCAGCACTTCAATTCCTACGAAGAATTCGAAAATAGTGTGACTATTTGGTTTGCTTCAAGAGACGAATAGGTTTATTGGCGTGAAATCCACAAATTGCCTGAAAGATGGGAAAATGTCCAGCCAGCAATGGCCAATACCTTGAAAAAAATGTTTTTTGCTTTCCCATTAAAAATTAGTGTTTTGTTTTCATAAAAAACGCTCATTTCATACCGAATTTACATCAACTCATATTTTATGGATTTTAGTATTTAAAATTATTAAAAATGCTGATGCTGGCAAGTACAAAATCTTGTTGAATAACTGAAGAAACCATTTAAGAGGTAACGAAAATGATGTTGGATGGGTCATTTTGTTCAACCTATTTCCAGCATTATTTGTTTCATAAACATGTTAAGGAAGTCACTGCCTGTACTACAGCTGAGTATAACTCAGCCACCATTTTCAACATGTTTAGTTCCCTGACGCATTTCAAATTTTTTTTAACTTAAGGCACCCGAAACAAAAAAAATGTTTAATTTTGCACAAGTATCTGAGGATACTACTTTAAAGAACACAAAATAATACCAAACCATCTTTAGAACAATTCCATGTGATTGTATTTTAAATTATTTTGCTTACTTTTCAGCTTCATTTTGTTTCTACTTTGTGTGGTTTCTCCAACGCTTTCAATTGTTATGCGAACGGAAAACAATAAAACCACAGAAGTTTAAAGTCTATGGCGAAGAAATTCTCTATTACAAAACGCAAAAACTATTGTTAAATATAAAGAAGAAAGTCTGGAATAATGAACTTTTCGTTTCTTGCAGAACAATAAGAAAAAGTTGACAGTTAGTTTGTAGACTTTTTACCGTGGCTTTTCGTTAAATATGCGAGAAGATAAATTGGATAGATTATAAAGATTTGGAAATTTGAATCCTTTGTTAAGAAACAAATGTAAGACAGCGATAACTTTGTAATACTTATCATGTGTAAGGCAAATGGTTAAGGTTTTAAATTGAAATGGTTTTTGTTTTTAGAAATAAATAAAAAATTATTTTAAGTGGGGTGCTCACCTTATATTTCGTCTGGGATCACACGATCGACTCAAGTCCAAATCGGCAATCTGATACAAATTTTATTGTGACAACTTAGCGCACAATAATAAAATTGTTCCAATTAAAAATTCTGTATTCACACGGTTGTCTTATTTTATACAAAATTTATTGTCACAAGATGGCGCGAAACGAAGTATTGACAATAATTATCCCAACGCTGTCACACGATCGTTCTAGTTTACGGCAACTCTTTAAATCAGCTGTTGTGGTAAATTAAATTGTTTTTTTTTTCGGTGTTCAAAATGGTTCGTTCTCAAAAAAAAGGAAAATGGCGTTCTCTTTATTTACATATATTGAGGTCATTTAGTGAACAAATAAATAAAAAAAAGAAAGTAGTAGTGTGTGGGTCAGAGATTGGTTCACAAGAAGGGCCATTGATGGTGCGTATAAGAAAACATTTCAATAAATTTTAAAAAAATAATAATTCATTAAAATTTTATTTATTTAAATTGGATTATAACTACAAATTATACAAAATTGCATCGGCTTTGATTATCAGGTGTCCGCTTGATAAAGAAAGTAAAAATAATGAAAAAAAAGAAATGGTGGAAGTTTCTGATGCAATTTACAAACAAATAATTTAAAAAATGCATATTTTAAGGGATGACAATTATAAATAACGTATAAACACGTGTTTTTCCAGAAAAAAATTGAATAAAAAATAAAAATCGGTGATTATTGTCTTCTTCAATTGCCACACAAGACACAATAACTTTTTGTGTTTGTTTGGAATTTACATTAGTGCGTGATTGCCGATAAAGCTTTCACACGATTGTCGAACCAGGGTTGCATTTGATTAGGATAAATAAGCACAAGAATATTGTGAGTAGACGTATGAGCCAATAAATTGTAATAATCACACGATTGGCATATAAAAAATACTAATTATTGGTGCATTACAACAATCGTGTGATCCTACCTTAATAATGATAATTTTTATATAAAATTCAACTTGACGTATAATTAATTGTTAATTTTTTTACGATTAAATTATAACTCATACGCCACGCAGACTATAATGCAAATAAAGCAAAAGTAGGAAATACATAAAATTAAGAAGAAATAACGACAAATAATAACAAAAAGTTGAATAAAGAAAAAAAACATTAATTTTGTTTTCTAGCAAGAGCAGCATGATGGTTATGAGAAGAACAAATAATAAAAGGGGGAAAAAGAAAAAAACATTCAATTGTAAAAAGTGTCCACAAATTAAGAAACATTATCCATTAATAACGAAATTTGCTGAGGCTAATAAAAATGCCAAAACAAGAAATCAGGGCATATTGTTTCAGTTATGTTCTATTTTTCTCTATAAATATATAATAAATTTTGCCACAAAATTTTGTTTTTTATATATTAAACGTCAATGTTTTTTCTTAACTGTTTGATATATTGGTACAGATGTAATCTTAAATGTTTGATTGAACTTTTTTATTTTATTTCGTTAGGACAATTGCCTTTGAACTGAAATTTGTCATAAGCATGGCACGATTGCAAATCTAAAAATACTGATTAAACGATTAACATTTTCAAAAAATTAATTTTTATAAAACAGATACAATTAAATTTCGGTTAGCTCCAGACTTAAAGCCTTTGTAGACTTTTTAATAAGTACAAATTAAGTAAAGGGTAGCTCACAATTAACGCAAGAGTGTAACTAACAATTCCTTTACCTATGTATGGTTTCCACAAGACTGTGCCATATGCCATGCAGCCGGTAAAGCAATTCAATTACTGTATTAGACATTTTCAGATTTTATATGATTTTTTGAGATCAGAGCCTATATCAAAAGACTGCGCATATGCTGGCAAAACGTAAGGCTGTTTGACTTTTAACTCTGCAAATAACCCTATTCGATGTGCCTTAAAAAAACAAGCAAAGGGCTCAAGAATCCTCGGTTTTTTCTATTTTTCTATTATTTTGGAACTAAAATATTTCTATTTCCAACAGATCTTATTTATTAAAAGTCAATTTAAAAAACTCAAGTACACACTTGCCGTTATTGTACATGATCTTTTGCTATTTTGCGCTTTATATTGATTGCTTCATTCATTCATTTTTTGAATAACCAGCCAGTGATTCTGAAATGATTTCAACTATCAAGCAGTTGGGCGGTCGTCAGGTCTGTAAAACTAAGACTGAGGCCGTGCGTTACTGTTTGACAGCCATAATAGACACATCTTTGTGAAGAAATGTGCTATGAGGAGTGCTTAGAAAATACAAATTGTGTCAAGGCTCGAACTAAATGATTTTGACCATATGAGTATTTTAAGGGATAGTGACGGATCGTATGGTCGTATGTTCGAGCACAGACCATATGAGTTGTAAACTATTTCTCGACGGGAAATTATGTTTCCTCAACGCTGGGAATAGTTTTCTGGGCCCTGTATTGATCCCAGTGGTATGACCAAGTGTATTTCAGGCTAAAATTAACACTGAGATAAACCTACAGAAGGTTATTATAGGTGGCACATAACTTTATTCTCGTTTAGTTAAGTAGTAGTGGCCCTTTGTTCAAAGTGATTTAACTACCTTTTACAACTCGACACGGTGAACAGGGGCGTGCTTTTTTGGGTCCCGCGTCATTCCGGAGTCGCTGGCAGAGCAATTTCTGAGGCATTAGTGATGGCAGGGTGGTACGGAGATGAACTGTATAGATTACGGAAGGCTGACATTAGTAGGATAGAGGATTTATATCGTGACACTACTCCCTGAAATATCATCTCAATGGGTTCTGCATTTTGTATGAGATTTTGCACATTTTGTGCATCTGTGTTTAACTATAACTAGGACCAGACCGCACGTTTTCAACCGGGGTCAATTGAGTCCGATACATATAAGATCTGTTCAATTCATGAACTTACTCGGCTTAATTCGGAGGGCGGAGAAATTGCGGTTTGAGCATGACTTTTGGCCTGCCCCTTTCCATATGTTGTGGGAGATTGTGGTTAACTGGACATCAACTGCGAAAAGGAACATACTGATGAGTGTATGGGGGTGATGATATGGATCAAATTTCGTGACTACAGTGGAACACAAACAATTTCAAATCGGGGTGTCTTCCGCTTTATTCTGATAGTTAACGTTTCGCACTTGCTCCACCAGATGCAGAGCTGCATCAACAGAGCGACGTGTATTACTAACATTTAAATTTCCAAAACGAAATCGTGCAAAGCTCTCAAAGCGTTTTTTCGGAAAACTTTCAAAATTGTTTGGTATGGTTTTGCAGACTTTTATTTACTTTAAGACATGGAGAGTAGGCTAAATATCGGGTAATTTTTTAGCAGCACTGGTTTTAGAAGTTCAGTTGTTTTCGTGTAACATGTTACTGTCAACCACGTTCAGTCTGGTCTATAATTTAAACATGAATTGACTTCCAAGCGAACAACGCCTGCAGAGTATTGAATTTTATTATCAAAATTTATCCTTTGATCGGAAAATTTAGTTCAGCGACGAAGCTCATTTCTGATTGAATGGATACATGAACAAGCAAAATTGCCATATTTGGTGTGAAGAGCAGCCAGAGGTATTACAAGAACCAGCTATACATCCCAAAGCATACACTGTTTGGTGTGGATTATGGGTCGGTGGCATCATTAGACCAATTGGTCGCCTAGATCGTGCGACTCAACGCCTTTAGATTATTTTTTGTGGGGCTATCTTAAAGCTCACGTCTATAGGGACAAGCTCGCAATTGTTGACGCACTGGTAGCCAATATTGCAAAATTCATTTTTCAGATACCGGCACACTTAATAATATAAAAAGGGTCCGACAAATATTTTTTTTAAATGCTATACAAAAAAACTACTGAATATTTTCTCAAATTTCTTTTCTTATTTGAAAGTACAATCCTTCCGGTTAATAATGGAAAATAATTT
The DNA here is from genome assembly GCA_023159175.1 of Wohlfahrtia magnifica. NCBI lineage: Eukaryota > Metazoa > Arthropoda > Insecta > Diptera > Sarcophagidae > Wohlfahrtia > Wohlfahrtia magnifica. The sequence goes on along the minus strand of JAKWBJ010000225.1, from coordinate 929,034 downwards.
CATTCAAATGTCTGCCTTGGCTGGCCATACAGTTGCCTACACGATCGGTCCAATTTTTAAGCACATTATCGATTGTGTGCAGCTGTATTTCACCAATGGCTTCACGAATATTGTCCATTAAAGAGTCAATTATCCCTAGCTTGTTGGCGTAACACTTATCTTTGACGGCACCCCACAAATAAAAGTCCAACGGTATCAAATCGCAGCTCCAAGGTGGCATCAGCTCTGCGGCTGATAATGCGATCTACAAAAACAGGGCGCAAAACATCGAGTGTAGCTTCAGCTGTGTGGCACGTAGCGCCGTCCTGTTGAAACCAAACGTTGCTAATATCTTCCTCTTCAATTTTTGTGAACAAAAATCCGTTCAACATGGCCCGATAACGATCGCCATTGACTTAACGGCCACTCCTTGCTCATTTTCGAAGAAAAATGGCCTAATTATGCCTCTGGACCGAAATCCGCACCAAACAGTGACTCGTCTTGGGTGAATCGCCTTTTCAATGTATGCGTGCGGGTTTTCTGTGCCCCAAATGCGACAATTTTGCGTGTTTACATACCCGCCAAGATCAAAATGAGCTTCATCTGAAAAGATGATTTTTTTGGCAAAATCGGCATCTTCTATAAGTCGATCGCAGACCCACTTAGCGAAGCGTATACTCAACCATATTCATTCAGCGGAAGGATAAAACTAATTATCTGTCAAATCAGACATGAGCTAAGAGTTACGTTTAACGAAATAAGCACTAGTTGAAAAAAAACGTTAGATGGTCGACCCTTTAGATCGTTCTATTCACTCAAATACAGATTTCACACATTTTTATAAATTTAATGTGTTTTTTTAATCAAATCCGAAAGCTATTAAAAAATTACCCGTTAATAGTATAATTAATTACAATGTACATTCCCGTTTCAGCATCCACGTATATTTTAAATATATATATATATGTATATATATTCTAATCTTCGTATGTATTCGTAAGTGAGATTTTTAACTATTTGGTTACAAATTAAAATTTGCCAGATTGCTATGAGAATATGTGGTGAAATGTAATATCCCTTAGGTATCAAAATTGTCAAAAGTTAATTAGAAGAAATTTTATTTCTCACTTGTTGTGTCTCTTTTTTATCTCTCTCGCTCTTTGTCTCTCTCTCTCCATCTCAGTTAATGTAATATAGCAGAATGAACTTCTCTAAATAAATATCTACATGGATTTAGATGCAAAAAAATTTTTGTTTGGACTTACAGTGCATCGCACATCAGTATGTGTGTGCAACCATATTCTTTCTTTACTTTTTTCACTCACTGCTTAACAATATTACAGTATAACCAGAAATTCTACTAATTTTAATTTAAAATTAAGTGCTAGACAACATTTTTCATTTATAATCAAAGCATTTTTTGTTAAGCTCAGTATTTTGGTGTTGAGTTGTATGAAAATTATTATTAATTTTTTTTTCTTTAATTCAGAAATTTTTCATTTTTGAAAAATAAAAAAAAGTTATTTTTTGTCTTCATCTTTACAGATGAAGATGGCGCGGGAGTCTACATGGCGGACAGTGACATTAAACTGTCCTTTTGACTCCCGGATGAGTGCATTGTTATTCAGGCCGAGATCTTCGCTGTCCTCAGAGCAGCTGAGCGTTTTCGTGATTTCGCTCCTGTGGAGAATGGTTTGGTCTAGCACTTGGGTAGTCAGGCGGCTATTAAGGCGCTGACTGGTCGCCATGTCAGCTCCAGGCTAGTTGCATTGTGCAGGCGTACTCTTGCGTCGCAGTGTTAAACTGTGCTGGGTTCCGGGGCATGCTGTAAGATGTAACGAGATTGCAGATGGACTGACAAGAGCGGGCGCGCTTGTGGTGTAGAACAAGTAGATGCATCTATAAAACCACCGCTTAGTTTATTTGGGGGCTTAATTGATAGCCGGGCCCGTCGTAAAGTGAAGGAGTCGTGGAGGAGCAATGGAGACTGTAGGGTCTTCAGGCTGTTGTGGCCGCGACCTGATCGCTCTAGGACGGAATAGGTCCTCAATTTGAGGAGGGAATCTCTCAGGTCACTGAGAGGCTTTGCAACTAGGCACTGTGCTCTGAGGGCAAGGACTGGGATTTAGGAAGCAGTCTCCCCTATTTTCTGCCGAGTTTGCGGCGATAAAGGGGAGCCGGAGTCTGTGGAACAAATCCTCTGTCACTGCCCGGCTCTTTATGGGCGCAGGCACAGGTTGCTGGGCCGGGGCTCTTTCGATGGCCTTGGTGACATTGCGTCGGCTAGGGTATGCGACCTGGAGGGCTTTCTATCAGGTTTCAGCTGGAACCTTAGGTGATGCCTGGTTCCTTTTGGGCATCCGTCTCTTTTTATATGCCACTTCTGACCCTTTTTCTTCTCCTATTTCTTTCTCTGTCCTTCCTCTCTCTTTTCTTTCTAATTCTTCTCTTCATTCTTTTTTTTATCTGCTGAAAGGTTCTTTCCACAATGGACCACTGTGGTCTCTAGGTGGGGTACTTTCGGTATCGCCTTTCTTACCTACCTACCTACCTACCTATGTTTTGTCAGCCAAAATGAATTAAATTGTAACTCTATTTAACATTAAAGATGAGAAAAATATGTAATTAAACTAATATGGTATATAAAAATGAGCTTGTGTTTGTATGTTTGTTTGTTTGAACCTTATGAACAGCTAAACGGCTGAACCGAATTTCTTGAAATTTTTACAGTATCTCTCTCTATATCTGAAAGGAACTATAGGCTATAAACATTTTAAAAATTTTAACTCGGCGTTTCTACGTCCATATAATGTAAATATTAGGTCAATACAAATTAGCAAATAACAAGATGGCAAAGTTGGACAACAGGGCGTGGTACCTGTAAAGCAAATATTGATTTTAATATATATTAAGAAAGGCTACAGCTTAAGTTACAGAAATTGGTCTGATTAAACTCGTACTCACAGTCTGTGAAGAATTGGACTAGTGAGCGGGGTACTTCCCATACAAACTAAATGTTGATTTCATTACTTTTATGTTACAAACAGTTAAAATTAAAGTTTCAGTATTTGGTCAAAAAAGCTTCATAATCAATACAAATCATCAGCAAAAAGTGATCAGAATTGGACAAGTAGACGTGGTACCTCCCACACAAAGTAAATATTAATTTGAATATTGATTTCATTGAGAACAATAATAGTAGAAGTTTCTAAATTAGGTTTAAACAAAGTCGTGGACAATACACAACATCAGCCAGTAACTGGGTGATAAAGAGGTGGGCTTCTTCCATTCAAGCTAAATATTGAATTTTGTATACTATATGTGGAGAGAGGCAACAATTAAAGCAGCGTTATCTATCCACATTAGCCAAAATGCGGGTATTCCAGAAAGCACACTGGATAAAAGCTATCTATATATGTATCTTATATACAAAAATGAATGTGTGTTTGTTTGAAGACGGTATACAGCTAAACGAGTGTCTGTCTGGAAGGAACTGTAGGCTAACTCAAATATTTGGATTTGGACTGAAAGGGGGGCAAACGGTGAAAAAAGGGTAAAAAATTTAAATGAAATAATAAATTTAAGATAACAAAAATAGGGGTAACCAAACACTCTGGATCTTAGATACTATAGAATAAAATACAGTAAAATTAAATATGCCATCAACAATAGAATATAAGAAAGGGAAGAAACCCATATAACCATAGTCTGAAATTAAAAAAACCTTGTAAAATTCAAAAGATAATTTTATGAAATTTAGTTAATTTGCCTTATATAAGTTGCTGATTTTTGAAGTTGGTTATAACGACAAAATATCTATTGACAAAATATCTGTCGATATTATATTATTATCTATTGATATTAAGTAATCTTTCTACATATTTTAAGTACTAAAACAGATATGGTGAAAATTAATCAATTAATGTTGATCATAATATCCATACAAAGCCAATTTTATTTATGGAAAGGCTTTTTCCTTTTACCTCAAAACTAGAAAAAGTGGGATATTTTTGTGTATATCGACATAGTAAGTAAAAGAAAAAAAAAAATTTTTCAGACAAATTGCCAAATTTGGACTTGGTCTACAGACTATTTTTAGACGGTAGTATTATATTATTATATATGTATCGCTTTCTATCAGTAATATTTATATTGTTACGTCTGTTTCTTTTAAAAATTAGTTTGTAGGTTGCAGTTAAAACAAAGTAAATCGCGTATTTGGTTTATAATTAAAATCCTTTACTTAATACAGTTTTGTGCTTCACTGTTCGTAACCTTTTTACGAGCAATAACAATTTCCATTCATAATTACTGTCTCTGTTTACAACTTTGTAAACAACAACAATTACTCTTTCTACCTCAAGATCTTCAGACCAGATTGTAGTTACAACTTAGGTTCGATCACAACCTCTTCAACCAGAGTTCAATCACACTAAACTCTTCACACTGAGTTCAAATCAATAACTCGTTCGCTGACTGCTGTCCACATCGATGTGCTCTTTATATGGCTGAGTAAACAATACTTCTCTTACCTCTCGATATTTCAGGTAGATTTCATTTATTTCCTTTACTTTCTTTTTAGTTCTTATGTAGCCATACGAATGTAAAAATCTACCTTTTTTAGCTCCTGTGGTTTAGTTGCTGTTGGCTATTGTCTGTTACTTGTTTTTGTTGTTGCCGTTTACTGTTATTAACTACATCTCTGCTAATGTTGTTGATGCCAATGTGTTTCTTTATAAACAGCACGTGTAGTTGTTTCTGCGGCTTTTGTTTATTCTTTTTAGCAATGTAATAAGCGACAGTGGTGCCACAACCTGATTTCTGTAACAATATAATATTTTTAAAGAATCGCCGTTGTTATCTATATAATGCTTAACATCGTAATTCGTTTAAAGATTTGAAAGTTTCGTTGAGTATTGTTTTCCTTTAAGTTATTATGGGTCTACTGCTTTTTTATGCTGTCATTATAGACCGATTCTTTTGTCATAAGAGATAGTTTAACGGAACTCAATGTATTCCGAAAATTCATCTTTGTAACCTTGACCTTATGGATTTTGCTTTTCCCGTCGCTGTCAGTGCTTTCATCTAAAGTAATGTGCTGCCGACGTATGATATATATGTCGCGGTAATAGGGGCCAAAACTTTCATACATATATGTCGAAGTTAAATTATTTTTTTCAGGTAACTAATGTCATTATGTCTTAAGTATGTCAAAAAAGGATATAAAAAGGATATAAAAGGAAATAAATTTACTTGTTTTAAAAATATCACAACTCCTACTGTTTGGTGAGATCAGTCATAAAGAAATCATAAAAAAATAAAAAATAACAAAATGCCAAATAAATTTTAAAGTAATAAAAATGTGACAGTATTATAAAAATATAGTATAAATAAAAAGGTATGAGCCAAAGCCTAAAGAATGGGCAGAATAATAAAAAATTATATACCATTTATATAAAAGTTAAGTTCAACTAAATCCAGGATAGTTATCTTCTTTTACTTCTTTCTCCTTTTATAGTTTTGATTTTATGAGCCACAAAGTGTCTGGTATAGTCTTCTACTAACAGTGGCATATTTATCACTATTTCACTTCCTTGAGGTTGTAGAAAAACAAGAATATTTTGGGATTTTATTCAATATTATTCATATGCCGTATCTTAAATTTAAGACCACATTTGTTTTACGTGCTTTCTGTATATAAAAAAAGCTCTAAAATTAATTTTAGGTTCGGGTGTTTTTTTAAAAGCTTGAGAAATTAAAACGATAATATCGAGTAATTTTTTTTAGCAACTTTTTTCTTGGCAACACTGTTTTGGGCAGCTCAGCTGTTTACGTGTAACATATTACTGTAAAACACGCTCAGTTTGGTCTATAATTTAACCATGAGTCGACTTAAAACGAACAACGCATGTAGGTTATTGAATATTATTATCAAAATTCATCCACTTTTTGTTTGGAAAATTGTGTTCAGCGACGAAGCTGCATTTTGGTTAAATGGATACATGAGCAAGTAAAATTGCCATAGTTGGTGTAAAGACTAGCTAGAAGCATTGCAAGAACTGCCAATTCTGAAAAATGCTCTGTTTGGTATGGATTATTGGCCGGTGGCATCATTTCAAAGTGCATTTTCAAAGACGACGAAGGCAGGAACGTTACTGTGAATGGCGAGCGCTATCGTGCGATGATTACAAATTTGTTTTGCCCAAAATGGATGAGCTCAACTTGGATGACATTTGGTTTCAGTAAAACGGTGGTACCCGCCTAACAGAACGCAATATAATGGTCTCATTAAGAGGCGAGTTCGGTAAACAAATTATTTCACGTTTTGGGCCGGTCAATTGGACGGCTGGATCGTGTGATTTAACGCCTTTAGACTATTTTTTGTGAGGATGTGTTAAGGTTGATGTCTATTGGGACAAGCTTACAACTATTGGCGCATTGGAAGCCAATATTAAAGAATTTATTCGTGAGATAACAGTCGATATGTTGTAAGGAGTATGCCAAAATTGAACCCAGCGTATAAACTATTTGAGGCGTAGCCGCGGTTAACAGTTACATTAAATCATCTTTAAACATTGAATTACTTAGATCGTTCTATCGACTCAAAGATTTCATACATTTCTCTATATTTTATGTGTTTTTTTAATCAATTCTGAAATCTCTTAGAAAATCACCCGATACAGGAGAGAAATATTGTTGGAATAAACTTCTTTTATTATAAACTGGCAGATCATTTCATTTACTTTGCTGAAGCACCTTTTACGGATATAGATTTCACCGACATATGCAAATGATAAAACTATTTGATTAAAATGGGTGTTCTATTCCGGTCCACACTCTCAGCAAAAATTACTTTCAGCAATGAGTCTCATTTTTCAAAGAATAAGTACGCCGACAAAAAAAATTTGTAAATTTGAGTCGATACCAATCCACATGAGACGCAAAAGCTTGCAGAAGAAGCCACTGTTTGGTGTGGCTTTTGAGATGGCTCATATCTCTTTGATGACGACACTGACGAGGCCATCGAAAATATAATTTTTTCTGTAGGGCGTTCTTGAATTGCATAACCGGCAAAAACTAAGTTAGTGAACAAATTCAGCCTGCTTTGTGCACCAGAGTCCAAGAAAATTTAACATTTCGGACACGAGCCATATATACCAGGTATACCGTTATAAAATGAAAATTTTTTCTGAAAATATAACACTAATTTTTAATTCGAAATTGAAAAACATTTTATTTAAAGTATTGGCCATTGCTGGCTACACATTTTCACCATCTTTCAGGCAATTTGTAGATTTTACGCCAATAAAACTGTTGGTCATTTGAAGCAAATCAATAAGTCAGCCAATTTTCGACTTCTTCATAGGAATCGAAGTGCGAAGAAGCCGAGTCTGGTGAATACGTCGTGTGGGTTAGCAGCTCCCAGTCTAATGCTTTGATTGCATCCTGAAATGGTTTTGCTTTGCGTGCAAGTGCATTGTCATGCTGCAAAATTACTTTGCCGTGTCTTGTGGACCATTCTGGTAATATTTCGTTCAATGCATGGTTCAAACTGACCATTTGTTATCTGTAGCGATTGTAGGAGCTCGTGTTATATCATATCTTTCTGATTCCGCCAGACACACACCATTGTCTTGCTGCCGAATCGATCTGGCTTCGCAAAAACAAAAAACTAATGCTTTCCGCAAATCATCATATTCTGGTACGAAATTCGCCATCTTTAACACAATGAAAAAATGTGATGTTGTTTGTTAACTGATTTGATGTATACTGATATTGTTTGACAGATCTCATTGCCAACAGAAAACAAAATAAGGCTCGTTCACAAAAAAAAAAAGAAAAAAAGCGTAAAACAGATAACAAAGATAAAATTTAGAATATTATTTAAAGTAGGAGTAGCGAAGCATGTCGGGTTAAACCAAAAATTATGTAAAATGACAAAAATCTAGGGTCCGCCATCTAACGTTTTTTTTTTCAACTAGTGCTTATTTCGCGAATGGTAACACTTGGCTCATGTCTGATTTGAGAGATAATTAGTTTTATCCTTGCTGAACGAATGTGTTTGTGTATACGCTTTTTTCGCTTCGCTAAGTGGGCCTGCGATCGACTTACAGAAGATGCCGATTTTGCCAAAAAATTCATCTTTTCAGATGAAGCTCATTTTGATCTTGGCTGGTATGTAAACAAGCAAAATTGTCGCATTTGGGGCACAGAAAACCCGCACGCATACATTGAAAAGCCGATACACCCAAGACGAGTCACTGCTTGGTGCGGATTTTGGTCCAGAGGCATAATTGGCCATTTTTCTTCGAAAATGAGCAACGAGTGGCCATTACAGTCAATGGCGATCGTTATCGGGCCATGTTGAACGAATTTTTGTTCACAAAAATTGAAGAGGAGGATATTAGCAATATTTGGTTTCAACAAGACGGCACTACGTTCTACACGGCCGAAGCTACACTCGATGTTTTGCGCCCTGTTTTAAAAAGAAAAAAAATTATTTGGCGGTCCATTTATTCGAGATATGTTGCCATATTTTTAAAGATTAAAACACGTAGGAAAAATTAACGTTGAACATGACCAGATATGTATCTGTTTGTAGAAATTACGGGCATAAAATATACATTTTCTTGAAATTTTCCTTGGCACCGAATATATTTATATTTTATTGTTGTTTTATTTAAAATTTCAATTTAATCGCTTTCTTTAAAACACCATTATTATGGTGAGAACTTCAATAATTTTACGTTTTCAAAAATATTTTTCCATATTTACCAAAAAGCAATAATAAACACAGAGCAATCTGCATGTGTGAAAAAGTCACATAAAAATTATTCAAATACATAAGTGATATTGACGATTACGTATGGAACAGAAATACTTGCATAAAAATAATGTTTAAATAAATTTTATTTCCTTTTTCATCACTTGTCAGCATCAGGCAATTTCGAAAATAAGAACATCTTTGCTATTCTTGTCTGTTTCTCTTTTTCCATCAAATGCCTGACGCCTTCAAATAATATTTGCATAAAATTGTAACCCTTTTTATTTGATTGCTTTAATTTTTTCTGTTCTTTTATATCTTCTCAATGGCCTATTTAATATTGCTTTTGGGTGTTTTTATAAATTTTTCCATTTTTATTTTGAAGTCTTTTTTCCTGTGTTATACAGTTTGTAAAAAAAGTTTTTTCAAAGTAGAAAAAAAGTTAAAATCTTCTTTTTATTTGAGAATTACAACAACAAATTCTTAAAATGTTTCTGTTTCTTGAACACATCCCGTTACTCTATCTCTTCAGATTTTCGAGATAACTTTCAAAACAGGCCCGCACATTACAGCGCTATTAATTAAAAAAATCTTTACCTGACTTCTTTGCTGTAAAGTGTTTACAAAAATAAGAAAAAATTGGATTTTCTTAGAATTTGGGCCTTTTATGAATAAATTTTAGGTTCTTTGTGAATGTTATCGTATGTAAAAGACGTCACATAGTGCTTAGCAATAAAAAATTTGACAAGCGTGCAACAAGTGACTCTATATTGTAATGAAAACGTTCAGGGAACCCGAGTCTCTAAAGATTGAGGTATATCTAGTATTTTAAAGTCAAACCAGCTAAAAAATTTCCTGGTTTTTTTTCAGGGCCGTGTACAAAATCATATCCCGGAATATGCACAAAAAATACTAATAAACATGTTAAGAATTTGTTTTTAGTTTTCTCAAATAAAAATAAGATTTTAACTTTTGAAAATACTTTTTTTTAAGAAACTGTATGTATATACATAGTGTATATTTGAGTGATGACATATTGAACAAATAATAGCGGAAATCACTCTGTTGTAAATTTGTATTTACTACACATGCTCTGAATTTCAGCAACAAAGAGTGAATTTCCTTTATGGAATCTTTAGCAAATTAAAAATATTAAAACAAATAAAGAAATATTTTTCAATATTTTATTTTTTGCATCTAACCCTGTCTTTACATGATTTTTTTACACATCGTTTGGAATTTGTCTACCGTGTAAAAATAGGTTTATGTGTTTTGGGTATATAAGTAAAATAAAAAACATGGCTGCTTAAGTAAAAGACACAATGCTTTTTTGTGTAGCATATATGCATAAGTGTAGCAAATGCCACTTTCATTTAATTTGTTGTTATGACGTAGCAAATCTAGCATATCTGCTATAAAACCAAATTTTTTAATTTCATATTAGGGGAAATCACTCTTTGTTGCAAACAGGCCTTGCAAGTCTTGCAGACGTAGCAAATCTAGCATATCTGCTATATTTTGCTACATTTTGATACATACCAATGTCAATCAATGAGCTGAAACCCGATTATGGTATTAGACTCTTTGAAAAGTACCTAAAATTTAACGCCGGCTTTGAACGGCAGATGCATTAATTGGATAAGTTTTTCATAGCGTCGCTAGTTAGTGTTATGAGGTCATTCTGCTGTTGAAAATTGTCAGATAGTCTGTCCTGTTATTGAATCCAAGACCTCATCGTTCGTCGGCGAGAGTCTCACCTACCAAAAAACAGCGGCACACTTTGATGCTTTGCATTAAAATATAATTTTTAAAACAAAAGCAAAAAAGCTGACCGCAATCATAGCAATGATGGATGATGACAGAAATTTTTTTGAAGTAATATTTTGAGTGAAATAATCCAAAAGCACAAATTTTTGACTACTGTTGCGTTTTTACCTTCTAAAAATGTTTATTTATGAGTTCGTAAATTGCAGTTAAAATAAAATCAATCTTGTGTTTCGTTTTTAATTAAAATTCTTTATTTAACACAATTTTGTGTTTCACTGCTCGTAACTTTACAACGAGCAATAACAATTTATATTCCTAATTACTCTCTATGTTTACAAACTTTGTAAACAACAACATTTACTCCACAGATTTGTATACTTAAAGATCTTCCAACGCAATCGTAGTTACAATTTAAGTTCGATCGTAACCTTTTCAATCAGAGTCTAACCACACTAAGTTCAAACCAATGACTCGCTCACTGAGTTTACACCAGGCACGAGCTTTTAATAGAACAATTGGTCACGTTCAATTCATACGTATTCTTACACCCTTGAATTATTGGTGAGTTAGCGAAAACGTATCGTACAACGTAAGACTTTGCACTATTACCGCAGCAATCAGTTCAGTAATGTAAGTAATTGTTTAAGTAATGCCAAAGTTGACATTTTCAATGTAAAAATCTAAAAATCTAAATTCTGTAGATTTTCTACGTGACAATGACTACGATACGATTTCAGTTAGCAGCAACGTGCTTTGTTTATGTTACAGTATTTCACAGCTGATCCTCACGTTTACGAGATAGCGACGAATGCACATGCGCGGAGAATATATGCAAATTTTTTTAGGCACAGAAAAATAATTTAAAAGTTTCTTACAATCTTGCTTTTAGTTGTCACTGAATCAACGACGAATGCACACGTGGCGGATGCATGTAGATTTTTTAAATTTTTTTTTAAAACATCAATTTTGATCTCTCTCTGAGAGAGTAATTTCCATGTTCTCACTAACACAACAAAATTTTTATTTTTGCTCACCAACAAACTGATTGTTGTCAGCATCGATGTGCTCTTTATATGGCTGAGTACACAACACTTCGAAAGCTCTCGAACATCTCGATATTTCGGATAGTTCTTATGAAACTATGCGAATGTAAACATTTACTCCATTCAGTTCTTGGTGTTTGTTGTTGGTTGTTATTGTCTGTTACTTGTTTTCTTTTTTGCCTATTTTTGTTGTTGCCGTTTATTTTTACGTATATTTGTTTTTGCGGCTTTTGTTTATTCTTTTTAACAATGCAATAAACTACAGGAGTGCCCAACCTGATTTGTGTAACACTATTAACAGATATCTTGTAAAATAAGTTCCTACGCATTGGGATCGTATGAGAAGCGATAGTTGTTATGATAAAAAATGCAATAAGAATCACCTCATAAAAGGTGCTATTCAGTGCTTTGAGCTATTATTCTGGCAAATTAATTGACGACAATGTGATTGAAGGCGACCGATGCGTGTAGTTTGGTTAACTATACAAAAAAAGCATCAAATTCATACATGAATTTTTTATTTATCTCGACAGAAATTTTGAAGTGGAAAATAGCTATTATAGGTACCATTTTATATTTGTACGGATCATTTGACTACATAAGTGTAGGCTTTGGCTAAGCAGCAATGAAAAGAATCTCTTTTCATATATTGAAAAAGGAATTAATGTATGACGTGTTAGCTTTTTTGTTAATCTTTGAAATATTCTGGACAATACTGTTTCATGGTACTTTTTAGATAATTACCCAACCGAACTTTTTATACCAATGACAAAATATGCTCTAAAATTAACATCGAGTACCCTTTTTTTGTCCAATATTTGCAAAATGTGAATTTATTTTAAGAAAAAATAAAATCTCATGGAAAACTTTGCTTAAAATTGGTACCCCTACATATTTCGTAACATAATACTCAAAAGTACGGTTAGGATATTTTAAAACATTATTGATTTTCTTTACTTTAGAAGAAATTAAACTTTTGGAACATTTTTGGTACTTGGGAGCGAAATCGTTATAGTGGTCAAGACTGGGATCCTAATTGAAATGCAGAAAGAAAGTAATTATGTATGATAATTTTTGTCGAAGCAGTATTAAAAAGGGAAAAGTAGACTGAATATCTTATTTTGGTATTGTCTTGCATCTGAGAATTTACGACAAGAGCAGTTTTGCAATGAGCGATGCAATTAACGGGATGGCTGGCGAGAAGGAGAATAGTATTGACAGAATGGTATCCAGTTTTTCTACTACCCATAACCCGTATAGAAATACAATTCCAAACAACTTTTTGTGCATTAAGACAACATGTTGATGGTCTTGATCGACTTACATTTTCATAGTTGCTGCTGCTGTCTTGTTTTTTAGCATTTTTTTAGCTTCATTTTCATAAGTTGGGCTTTAATTTGTTGTTATTTTTTTACTTCTGTTTTTTAATTAAAATTAAATTTTTTTATTAAAAGTTAATTGACAAAGAAATGTGTCAATTGACCTGGAAAATTATTTGCAAGCGAGTACAATGAAATGTTAATTAAGAAATTACATTATATTTCATTGCACTTTTAGAAAAAGTAATTTTATATTCAAATGCTTTTAGCAATGAAATTGTTTACGTAATATTTTATTAGAATATATTCGTTAAAATTCTTGGAAAAGTATTTCTTATATTTCACATTTGAAGCCAAATCTTAATAAATAAAACACCTTCACGTTACCGACGGTACCATAAATATAATACATTTTCCCATTATGTTGATAAGCGTATACAGAAACAAAAAATTGGCATAATCCAAACCTTAGCTGCACGTTTAAAACGAAACAGAATGTGTTTTCAAACAACATTTCCAAGAAATTCACCATAATGCCATTAAAATTTGCGTGTAACAAAAGCAACCTCTTTAAATTAAATTAAAATAAAAAATAAGCAAATTAAAAATATAATTTTAAAATTTTGGTTAAAATATACTTGACAATACAAAGTCTCTAGAATTACATCGTGCCGTAACCGCCAAAAAAAACTTAACCAATAAAATTAAAATTTTACTGGAGAAGATTTTTTTATATATATCTTCGCTTCTTTTCAATTATTACCATGAAATTTAGTATGTAAGTGTTATTTTTCTCGATATATATAATCAGCTAATATTGCTAACATTTTAGTACAATAACAGTAATTCCTGTCGCTTGAGATTTTTTGGATGTCAATCTTATAACCTACTGATGATATTTGTGTCAGTTAAGCTAAAAAATATTTTTTAGAGAAATAAAAGTATATTGTCTATGTTTATATATATATACAGTGGTAGACATTGGGTTAGCACATTACCCATGTGTACTTTTTGAATCAAAAAATTTTTTTACGTGTTTATTATTTTAATCAATTCTGCATCTTAATGTATCACTCGTGATTCAAGGAATACATAGGATTAGTTTACTTTAGCTTTGTTGGTTTCAATTCATTTATCTTGTGTTAAAATAGAGCATAACGCGCGAAAATGGCTGGACAGTAGTTCAGCATAAAACAAAAAAAAAAAACTCATTTATTTTATTAAAAACTAAATACTTGGTAGGACAGCACTTTTTCTTAATAAGATTTTCACATCTTCTTGACATATTGTCTTTAAGTCCTACGTAAAATTTCTTTGGTATTGGTAATCATTTTTTCCATAAGTTTGTCCATAAGTCACTAACAATTTAGGTTTAACAACAATATTATTCCATAGTTTAACTACAGAACTGAGATCTGCGCTAATCAAAAATCTCGTTCCTATTTTTCTCAAAGCAACACTTCAGCGTACGTGAAATGTGTTTTGGATATAACATCTAAATGGTATCTTTCTAAGCGTACGGATGCACTTGAATACTTACTTTGAGTATAGGAACAGCACCGTGCCTAGAAAATGCGACTCAAACCATCTCATTTCCGGCAACATGTTTTACCGTCATTGATGTGTACCTAAGGTTGTGTTGCATGCTTGAAGAACACCATATATAACATTCTAAATCATATCCAAATTGAAAAATTTTGGATTCGTCACTCCAGAGGACATTGTTCTAAAAGTGCGGTTGTTTTACTGTATGCACAAGAAAATTAAAATTCGTGACTTTCAAGTTTTTTTTTTTTTTGTTTTTTTAATGCGTGTCTTGTATGCTGTAAAATGCATGAAAGCAATTTTTTTTTTTTCATTTTTCCTTCTAATTGTTCGCGAGGAGATGCCAATAGCGAATTTTGTTTGAATTGAGGATTTTATGCGGCCTCCAACTGAGGAGTCCTATTAACGAATTGTTTTTCTAGTCCTGGCGTACTGTCTAGAACTTTTATGTCCAATGCACTTTAATATGAACTAATACGTTGTACACAATGTCACAAACTATGATTTCTCTCGAGCTTATTTGATCAAAACTTCACCCTATGCCTCTGAACACCATTTATAATATGTTTTATTTTTTTACTAAATTTTTAAAGAGAATTTTAGCTTAACCAACAAGCTGCTTATCTCAAAACAGTGTAAACTTAAGCTAAAATTGTCTTTGCTACAAATTTGTAACGGTACTTTGTATGACAATGACATTTAAGAGATGATGCAGATGTTGTCAATGAATTCATTTATTAAAAGAAACGAAAAAAAATCGAAAATTATGTTGGTTAAGCTTTTTTGGCGACTACGGCACAATATAATGATCTTTAAATAATTTTAGTAGAGAAGAAGATTAAAACTTGCTATAGTGCACATAGCATACTTGGTAGATATTTTATAAAATTTGTAGAAAAAGAAACTTATATGATTATTAGTCAAAAAATATCGATTTTTATTTCTAATAAAATTTTCTTTTGTGTTTGTGTATTTAGGACATCAATCAAATTCCCCAAATTCCTATTCTTCTAATAAGACTTAAGAGGGCGGTATTTAATTTCATCATACATATGCTTTCTTTACAAAACTCTAATTTATTTTGAGATTTTTATCCAAGACTTAAGAACAAAAGCTAAAAAGCTTATCTTCATCATTTCCAAAAACTGTTTATCTATAAATAAACAGCTTCAATCAAATATTTTTGTTATTTAATTATGTATTCCCTGCAGCAATTTTCATATTTTATTTTCTTCTTTTTTTGTGATTATTCCATATACAAACATTCAATCATTTATTACCACAAATGGTTTCTTTACATTTATTGAAGAATTTAATAAACTTCAGTAAAATAGTACTAATACCAGTTTTTAGGGCTAAAGAAAATAGGGGTTTTGTACTACGTATGCGAAGCAGCTAAATAGATATATGGTATAACAACAAAGTGAGTTAATCTTGAAATAGTTACTCCATTTACTAGCATTCATTATAAAAATATTTATATGTAAAGGGTGTCTAAAATTGAAGTATTATTTTAATTTAAATAAAAAAAGACTTTTTTTCAGATATTGAAAATATTGGTACTTCAGTTTATTACAAATAGGTTCCGCTTGAAAATGAAAAATTATGCCAGTCAAGTTACGTCAAATACTGACTCGGCAGGGTCTCAAAGATCAGGCTTCAGAAGATCTATTATTTCTCTTGCTGTGTGACAAATATTACCATCCTGTTGAAACCACATATTCTCTACGTTTAAGTAATCAATTTTTCGCCATAAAATGCTTCGGATCATTACCCTGTAACGATTTCATTGACCGTAATCACATTTCCATTTTTGTTTTAAAAAATTATGGTCCAATGATTCCTCTGGACCAGAAGCCACACCCAATTCATAAGTACATCTTGAAAGCTTTTGCCATTTTCAAAAAAATGTTTTAATAAAAATATTAAAAAAAAAAAAATGTTACTTAAGTATATGATACCCTAAACCATCTACTTTAAGTTAACGAAAGTCAATACAATGCTTCCGAATGCTTACTATTCCAAATTGCATACTTATGCTATAAACACATTCAAGCTACCGACTATCGACTATCGTCAAAAATAGAATACATCGACTACAGGACTACGTTTGGAGCACGTAGCCAACTTAGGCTAATTTCTATTATTCTTCACGACATTAAACAGTTTAGTGCCGTCAAAATAAGACACATGAAATAGACGTTTCAAAAGTGCAAAAAAAATGTATGTGGCACCACTAAAAGAGAATAATCAATAAGTCAAATCAGATGTTTATTTTGTAGACGTAATCGTTAAAATGATTAAGTAGGTGGTCACTTGGCTACTTTTGCAGCCAGCGTCTTTTGTAGTCCTCGATGGTCGGTAGTCATGAATGTATTAATAGCATTAATCACACTCGCAATAAGTTTCCGCTCTTTTCCAAATCTGATGCAAAGAAATACGATTATATTCAACCCAGTTACGTTTAGCGTTTTTGTACTTGATAGAGTTGACCCCAATTGTTTGCAATAATATACGGATGGATTTAAAATAAATATGCGGTGGGAACGCGGTATTTTCTGGTATAATACAAAAGTCTCTCAAGTATGTGGCCCAGGCGGCATTTACAGCCTTTTCTTTTGAGTATATAGACACGAAATTTGTATACAAATGCTTTACCAATTAATGAATGTCTGCACCTTGATATTAGCGAACAGGATGACACTGTGTTGGGTCTCTGGACACAGAGGTGTTATGGGTAATGAGATCGCCGATGGTCTTAATTGGTCCACGTCCAGGGAAAGGGTCGATGAGTGGAAACATGAAATACGCTCCTGATAGAGAGGAATTATGAGGAAGCTTATTGGTTTTTTGACTGGCGACTACTATCTGAAGTATTACCTCTTCAACCTCAATATGGTACCTGACATGAAGAGCTGTCTGTGCACGAAGAAAGAGGAGACAACAGAACACATTCTCTGTAAATGTGCTGCTTTGGCTAAAATTCTTAGTAAACCGTTAATGAAACTATTAATTGAATGGTCTTCATACGAAAGGTTAAGGGTTTTCTTCTGGAGACAGCTCCGGAAGCTGTTTCTGTGTCAAACGCACAGTCAGAAAAGGCCTCAAATGCATACGTGGTTCATAAAATCTCTGTTATAATTTACAGCAAGTAGTTTTAATACATATGTATGTCACGTACACTTTACTTCACATGCATAGATGCAGTATTTTAGCAATCAATTTAAGCTTGCGGCTCTCAAGATAATTCATGGAGCGGATTATGTTTTACTTTTTATTGAAGGTTTAAGATTTGCGAAAAAGACTGTAAACTAAAAAAGTCAAACAAAGTCCCGTTAGATTAAATTAATAATTAATTAATATTATAATAACAATTAATCAATTAATTGTTAAGAAAAATGTGAATTATTTCTGCGTCAGTTGAATAGGTGCATATTGGGAAAAAGCATAAAACAGTAAAAAACTCAAAGAAACACGAAAACAATACGGTATTGCTTATTAGTTTTGGTTTTATTAATTTTAATAATGTGTCTTTCGACTAAATTACCTCATAAATTCTACTTGGAAGGCAGTCATAGAGTTGCGATAAATATTGCATGAAAGTATCCGACCATGACGATTTTCTTACAGCAATTAACCATCCACACACCTTTACCATTATGTTTAGTTCTGGGAAGTATGGTGGCCTAGGCAATAAATCAACTTTTTGTTAGCTAATCCACGTTTTAGTAACCTTGCTGTATTGGTAGGAGGATTATCCTGTTAGAAAGTACATGGGATAGATCCAAACAAGTCTTGAAATTTGGAAACGCCGTCTATAAAAGAGATTGATAACTATTTACTGTCATTTTCGTGGTGTGTAATTCAAAGTCTATGACACTATAGTACGATAACGCACCCCAGACCATAACACCACCTACTTGACTATATTGATGGGCTAAAAAACGTTCTGCCTTCGTCAAATGATGAAAATAGTAATTAAAACCATCGGGTCAATCAAAATTGAACTTTTTTATCTGAGAAAACTACTTTATTTCACTCATTCTTCGAAATCATGTGTTCTTTGCAAAAATTCAACCGCAATTTTTTACGTTGCTGGTTTAATTTGGGCTTTTTCTGCAATTTAATTCGTTTTAAATGTTATGCTGCATTTATTATCTTTTTAACGGTAGAAAGACTAGTACTTGAACCACTTTTTGCTTTAATTTGCAACAGAGTGACTAGAATTGGAGGCTATTCTTAGAATATGTCGCCTTTCCGAAGTTGCTGTAGACACTGTTTGCCTTCCCTTCATGTTGTTGTTTTATTTTTCTTTATTTCTTAAGTAGTTCCATACAACGTTAGCACTTTTATTAATTTTCATAATAATTTCACAGCCGGACAGACCTTGATCATCATAAGCATCAATTTTTGCATTCTCTTCCCACGTAATTGATTTACCACGGCCCATGTTCGATTAAAAACAACAGGAAAATTATTCTTGCCTTCTGTTGTTAAAAATGCTGAATTATTTTGTAAATAAAATTGACACAAATGACCACTGCACCTATTCAACTGACGCAGAAACAATTCACATTTTTCTTAACAGTTATAAAGAAAAAGCACAGATTAAATCTAAGGGAACATTTTCGACTTTTTTAAGTTTACAGTCTTTTTCGCAATTGTTAAACGTTTAATAAAAAGTAGAAAATAATCTTCACCATGATTTATCTTGACAGCAACAAGCTTAAATTGATTGCTAAAATACTGCATCTAATCATGTGAAGTGAAGTGTATCCATAAACATAAATCTATTTATTTTTAAATGTAGCAAGCACGAGCAAGATTTTTCACCAATAGTTGATGGAATGTTTGTATTTTTAGTAAAAATAAAAATTATCGCCTAACTTTGCTTAACTGACTACTTTAAGTCTACATATTTCCCAAAAATGGCTAATTTTTACCATCTTTTTCAAACAACATAAAAATGTGTACATTGACTAAACCTAAAAATAAAAAACGTAAAAATAATCTCACAGGGCTGAAGTTAATGGTTTCATTACTACTTTTTATATTATCTTTACTTTTATTAAAACGAAAAAAACACAAAAATAAAAAGCTCTTACTTTGGAAGAGCGTAGCATAACGGAAAATGATACCAAAATATTTTTATGCCTAATGATGTCGAATGTTATCTACTTTAACGTGATATAAAATTGTTTATCGTTTTTCTTTTTTCATTTTTATTAATTCCCACCCTCGGTATCTAATACCTTAATATACGTCGGGTAGATTATCTTTCCGTTAGGCAATTTCGCTATCCAGTTCATCAGGCTGTTCTGTACTACCAGTCTCTTTAGTGCGCCAGTTATGTTACCTAGTTTTGATTTACCTGCCTTTAACTTACTTGCACATTAGCTTTTATTTGCTCAACATTATGGTATTGTGTCCTTATTTTTCAAATGACTTTAATGCATGCAAGACTCAATGTTGTTTTTTAACACACAGAAGTGGTGGAGTGCTGTCATCTGTGTCAATGGGTAATGTGGAAATTGGGGCATCAGATGCTCTTGATGTTCTGGGCATAAGAATTCACTGTGACGTTCGTTGGAATGATCACATATTTCAAGTGTCGAAAGAAGCATTCAAGTGCCTTGGATTTTGAAGACGGTGCAAGAAATACTTCACTCCATCTGATCTCCTTAATATTTACAAGACCTATATCCGACCAAAAATTAAATACAACTCTCATGCATGGGCCGGTGCTCCAAAGTCTATTTTGGCGCTTCTCGACCACGTACAGAAAAGGGCGAAGATATTCATTAATGACGGTATGGTAGCCAACTCTATTGATTCACTGGAGCACCGTCGCAATGTGGCGTGTGTTTCATTGTTATATCGGTACTATAACGGAATGTGTTGCAACGAAATTAAAGAATTAATTCTTAAAAATCATATATTTTTACATAGTACTCGTATTTCTTATAGAGCGCATCCCTTTGTAGTTGATTGTCCAGTAAATCGCACAATGCATTATAGTGAGAATTCGTTCTTTGTTCGTACTGTTCGGTTGTGGAATAATCTTCCAACGAAAGTCTTTCCTGCCACGTACTACATGAGTAATTCCAATCTAACGTTCATAAACACTACTCCCTCTGTCCTCCTTCCCATAACATATTTTCCTAGTACCAGCACAATGCACTGCAGGTCATTCCCTGGGTGCTGGTTTTATATAAAAAAATAAAAAAAATTCAGTACATAAGTATTTTCTAAGTGCACTTTTTGTACCGGCACATTTAACTTATGTGCCTTATAGCTTTAGAACTTTAAAACTTTTTTCATATAAAAATCCACGGTAAATTTAACTTTGGTTTTTAAAAACTAATCAATTGCTTTGTTGTTTAAATTTATTTCTTGAAATAGTCACTAGATTACAAGTTCTTTTCCATCAGGCTCAAATTTTCTTTTATGGGCGTGGCAAATTTCTTGCCTAATATATAGTAGTTATGTCAATATATTTCATCATAACACCGATTTTAATGTAAGTACAAGCAAATGTTTAGGAATAAAATTTCTTATGAATCATCTGAATAAAATTTTTTTGCATTTTCAATAATTTCGGAATTATTCATAACTTAAATGCGAAAAAAATGTTCGCGCAAAATTAGGGCAATGTTTCTGTTTTGAAAAAATCATAAAAAAATTCATAATGAAAATTTTACATTTTAGGCATTTAAATTAAAGTCAGATATTTTGAAAGTAAAATAACCCATAAAATCCTATATCCGAACATTTTATCTGCCTATTTCTTAACTCTAATGCCTCCTAAACGTCACGAAATGGTTATGTAAAAGATGTTTCTTCTATTCGGAGTGAAACCAGTTATGGGTCTGTAGGTACTTTCTCATTTGTATATAGAAGTCCATCGAGGAAACCTCATTTTACAAATCAGTCTGACCTAAATGATCTTGTTAGAGACTTAGAATGCTTCCAGATTTTTATTGGTTAATTCGACGAGAAACTTCAACTGAAACCATGATAACTCCAACTGAAACTGTATTGTTTCCTACCAGACATTTCCTTTCATTAATTTTGTGTGTTGCCTAATAATGTATTAGACATTTTTGTCAAAGTTAGGCACCTGCTTTTATGGGTTATTTTACTTTCAACATATCTGACTATCATTTTATAACTTTTGGAAATAAGAGACAAAAAATTATACTAATTTTACAAGGAAATAATTTTTCCGCTAATTTTTTGGAATAAAATTAGCAATAGCCAACCAATTTTCATTATTTGTAGCATATTTTATTCTCAAAATCTTTATATTTCATATAGTTTTATATAATGGCCCGAAAATGTTTGTATTTGGTGGGCCAGTGTAACTCTAATTAATCACACTCGCTTGACAACCCACTGGGTAACCCAATTAAACACACGCGGTTTTTTTTGGTATTATATTTATTAAAACCCGGTCGGGTCTTTGAATTAAATGTTTTCGTAGTTTATTTACAACAAAAATAAGTATAATTTACGTATTGGTAGTACAAATTAATTTGAATCGTTATTTTAAGCTCAAAAATTTTATGCAATGAAGTAACAAATTAATTAAAATAAAAATTTGGTAAAATAACTTCTTATATTCTTTCCACACCTCTGAGCCAATTTCCGAATACCGTTTCAGAAAATCTTATCATATTTTGAAGCCGATTTTACATTTCTTGAAAATAAGTGATTTGGTGAAATGGTAAAATATATTGTATCCGCGAAACAGCCAATAGTCAGAGGAATCAATGTGCGGAGAATACGGTGGGTGCGGTATTTTGGCGTGTCTGACAATCGTTTGGCAGCTTCTTGATATGAGGCCAAGCGTTGTCATGCAAAAGAATAACTTTATCTCGTCTTTTTATTCTGACGGTTTTTCCCATAATGCACTTTTCAAACGAAGTATTTGCAGTCTGCTTCAGCAGCTCATAGTACCCAACGCTTCCTTGATCCGACCAAGAGTGCAAAATGGCATTATAAATACTAAAACAACCTAATTTTACTAACAAATAAAAAATATTGTCGAACTGAAAGAAAATAGGAAGCAGTTATAAAACCCAAAAAAAAACCATCAGAATCCCCAATAAAACGCGGTGGGCTGTTTTTTTTTTTTTTTTTTTTTTTTTGCCAACCCTGCTTAATATAACTGCACTTCTGGCTTATCTGCACAAAAGTTCTTGCAAAACTTAGTTGTGCAGGTAAGTCAAGACATGTGCGGTAGTAGTCTTGAATTTAATTCTCCTTCTATATCTAAGAAGGCAGATGGTACACCCTATCTTGTGCAAGAGATTTCTCTATCGTGTGCACCAGGGTATGTAAGGCAGTCCCTACTTACCTTCCCCTGTTGTCCCTTTGACAGGAGACTGTCGTCAATGCTTAAACGTAGAAGGAATGGTTAGGTGGTAAAAGATCTTGGTCTACGGAAAACCATTACTATTAACTCTGAGACAAAAACTTTTCTAAGTGCCTTGATGGGTGTGGAGATAATAAAAGTGAAAAACATAAAAGCACTATAAACTAGATGGAGGCACTTTTTTGATGAAATCATATTTCTTGTTGAAAAAAGCAGTTGTAGGGTATAAAAACATTTCCTCTTTCACCAATCTTTATCAGCAACCCATTTACTTTTAAATAAAGCAAAATTTTAGAAATAAAAACTCACTGCAAAAGAATTCTTTTTTTCTTTTCTGCAAATTAACTCAACAAATGAAAAATGATGTTGAAAAATCTAAGTTTAATATTTCGCTCTTATGTTAAAAGCAATCAACGATTTAAAGTAATATTTCTTAATAAATCAACTTTAAGATTTCGTTTCTTGTTCTTCAATTCACAAGGCTACTGCTGTACAGGTTCATATTTCTTTACGACTTCGTAAGAGCAAGTGCGTTATATTTCTTTCCTTTCTCTGGTATAAATCATAGAATGACGTTGTGGCAGAAGTTTTACTGATGGAGAAATTTTACAAAAATGCTGTAATTTATTATATTCGTAAGAGTAACTCGTTGAATTTTACAAACGTGCAGGTATTACGTTGACATGTATTTTAAGTGGCAAATGGTTTTAAAAAAGCTAAATATTTTAAATAAATAGTTTTAACTTATGTCAGAGGCATATTAAATATTTTTTTAGTTAAAAACTACGACAGTTTTTATACTAAACTAAGACAATTAAGTAATTTTATTTTACCACCAATCAGTAATTACAGAAACATTTCAAATCATATTTAAGGGAAAAGTTATTGAAAATTAATGAATGACTTTAGCTTGAGTCTTACTGTTAAATATCTGGGGCTTTTTCTAGAACCCAAGCTAATTTGGAAAGCCAACTTGGCTGAGAAAGCTTGAAAGGCGGCTTATGCCACCTACTGCCGCAAAAGAACAATGAGTGCAAAATAGGGTCTTATTCCTAGCGTTATTCGCTGGATTTATTCAGCGCTTATTGAATCGAATCTTTTGTATGAGGTGGTCTTAGGGTGAACTGCCGGGTAAAGATTGCAATATTAGACTCTTTGTGTCAGGAGGGGTCCTACAATCCAGACCACAGATGCGCTATGTAACACTACTACAAGAGCTCCGTTTGTGATGCTTGGAGGGCTCCCTTCGAGGATACTTGTTAGCAGCTGGCCAAACTTGTAACGCTGGCATATTATTCCCTCTATTTGAGGAACGCTTGTCATTGTGTTATATCAGCTATGCCTCATCTAGTGCTAAACTGTATAGGGGATTCCATGCTATGATTTCTAGTAGAGAAGATTGGGCCTCTGGCTCGATCATCCTCAGCGATCCAATGGATGTCTATCTATACGTACGGTTCCAGAACAGGGTGAACAGTAGATTTTTCCAGAGAGGCTCAACCTTGGTGGTTCCTTTCGCCTTCGGGATTACTGCAGTGTGTTTCAGGCCGAAGTGGTGGCCATTGTTTATGCTGCAGTGCGGATCCGTGGTAAAGGCGCTCTTACCGACGATATATATATATATACAGCTGATCTGATAGCCAGACGTGCAACCCACCGGGCTTTATTGGGTTATTAATGGGTTTTATTGGGTTTAATTGGGTTTAATTGGGTTTAATTGGGTTTTATAATTGCTTCCAAATTTCGTTCATTACGACAATCATTTTTGTTTGTTAGCACACTTGTGGGATCAAAGCGGTGTGATTAAATGCCGCACCGCTGTATTCACCAAACATTGATTCTTCTGACTATTGGCTGTTTTAACGTCATTTGAAGAAATGTAAAATCAGCTTCAAAGTGATTGAACAAAAAGTTTTTCTGAGGCGGGAGTCGAAAATTGGCTCTGTGGGGAAAAGATGTAAGCAGTGATTGGATAAATTTTTATTTTTTAAAATTTTTTAATTCATTATCTTTTTTGAGCTTAAAGAACGGATCGATTTAATAATAGTTTAATCCCAATATGTAAATTTTAATTATTTTTGTTATAAATAAACTACGAAAACCTTTAAATATAAAACCCAAACGGGTTTTTTTAAATATAAAACCCAATAAAACCCGGGTGAGTTTAATTGGGTTACCCAGTGGTCTGCCAACCCTACTATCAGATCTCTTTCGAGTGTGACCTCATCTGGTTTCTTAGTTACAGGGACATTCCGGGTAACTGTGCGTTCGCTAGGTCTGGCTTCTTCTGCCGAACATTCGTCTTCACTTGCGATCGATCGAAAGTATATTTTGGACACTGAAAGAGACTGAGCGGAAGATGACTCTTGCTTTATTGCCAGACCCACCTGGCCCAGGTTGGACATGAAGCGCACCAGTCAACTGTTCAAACTAGACCGTCCAAGCATATCCTCTATTGTATTCATCCTCACAGTCCATTGCTCTTGCCTGTAAATGGCTTTTGTCATGACTGTGGATTGGCTGAGGAGAAGAAGACACTACTTTATGCGCCAGTGTCTGTCTCCCACACGGCGGAGACTTCTCACTCTGGGCTCTGCCTTTCTCGATGGCTAATCAGAGCTATCGAGCTGATTTCGGATCTAACCTAGGGAAGTCTGGTGAATAGAACGGGGATAACGCGTTATGTGGTATCACAACGGGCCGCTATGCGTGCTCAAGTGTGCTGTTTTTAGCGAGGCTGCCATTCCCTCATAGCCCAACCTAATAAATGACTTCCATCTGCTTTAACTAACCAATTCCGACGTAAAATAATCATATAAATAAGGTATGGCAACCATACATGTGAAATTCCTGACAGCAACTTTTACAAATGCAAGGCTGAACTTGTTCTACAGTTGCCTGGACTCAGTTTTCTTATACAAATACGAACCACGAAATGCTGGTCAAATAAATGCAATTTTCCATTCAAAAAAAAAAAAACAGTTGCTTCGAAAGTTATAAAAAAATGTTTATTTTCTTGAAATCGTTTTGAACATATGGACATAAGTGACATATAAGCTGAAGTCAATAGTAAACTCACAAACACCTGCGCTTGTAATAACAATTTCAACGCCCACAAATATACGCAATTTAATTTTAAAAAGAAGTAAAAAAAAATTAAAGCCAGTCATGCCTAATATCTTGAAGCTTTACAAACAAACTAGAGTAATCCCTCCCGTGTTGTGGATAGATAACTAAAGCTTTAACTGTTACCGTTCTCTGCACATGTTTTTCTTTTTTTTTTTTTAATGATGGTTTGTGTTGACTGCAAATTATTTAAATCAAATTAGAAACGTCAACTCTAAACACTCTCAAGATAGACAAAAATTATTACTACCAAGCCCACTTATCCGATTCAGCCCACTTTTTAACTGATGGTTTGTACTATCTAAGAAGTCATACGAGTATGTTTATACCAAATTCAGAAACTTCCATTCTAATCATTTTCCAGATGTACAAAAATCAATATTTAGTTTGTATGGGAGATGCCACACCCACTTTTCGATTTCGCCCATATTTCGACTGACGATTTGAATTGGCCACAGAGTTATTTTGGCCAAATGTAGAGATGTTTTCTATTAACGTTTTAAAGATATAGACATATAAATATAAATTTTATATGGGCGTGGCACTCCCCCTGGTGAACAATAGTGCAGCCACACACCAAATGAAAGCTTTGTTCATAAGCTTTTTAAATGCTGTAACAAATTTCGTTTTCAAGTAAAACTTATGCAATGCAAAGGGTTCACTATAACGTCAATAACTCGCGAACCAATGGACCTACAAAAACCGCATATAAGTAAAAACCTTGGTATTGAATTCACCTTTCGTTTAATGTCTTCAAAATAAAATTGGTTGGCGCATTTCAGAGAACATCAATTACAACAGATTTTATAGTGCTCTTGTATATACCTACCACCTTGATTAAAAAGTTCCCGAAATAACCCCCGAGTGGCGGTCCCATCGTTCCAATTTTGGTTTTAGTTTTTTTTCTGTTAAGTTGGTACATCTGTTGTTGATATTCCTGCTAAATCTTAGCGCCATAGCTTGACATTGGCAATATTTAAAATTTTAGAAATGGATTGAAATTTGCAACTACGAACTTGTGTTAAATTTTGCGTAAAAAATGGATTTAATGCTGCGCGAACGTTGGAAATGTTGGAAAGGTGTTTCAGAAACGATTCTATAAAGAAAACGGTCGTTTACCAGTGGCAAAAGCGGTTCAAAAGTGGTTGTAAGTGCATCAAAGATGATGAACGCAGTGGCAGACCATCAACATCGAAAACCGATGAAAACGTTGATAAAGTAAAAGAAATGTTGGACAATAACCGCAAATTAACCATCAGAGAGATAGCGGAAGACTTGAACATTGTCTATGGATTCGTCCAAGGCATTCTGGTTAATAGTTTGGGTTTCCGTAAGTAGCAGCAAAGTCGGTGCCAAAAAATCTCAATTTCATGCAAAAAAGAGTTCGTATTCAGTTCGCAAAAGACATGATTTACGAGGCTGAATCCGAGCCCTCGAGACGTGGGTTACTCATAGACCCACACGTAATTCAGACAGCTGTCAGATGAATAACGTTCATCAAATAAGCCGAGACCAAAAAAAACACGTCGTTTTCAGTCAAAAGAGGAGGTAATGCTCACCGTTTTCATGGATTACAACGGTATAATGCATCATAACTTTTTGCCAGAAGGCCAGACGGTAAACAAAGAGCGTTATGAGACGTTTGCGTGTAGCAATTCGCCGAAAGAGACCATAATTGTGGGCAGGAAACTTGTGGATTTTGCACCATGATAACTCACAGTGCCATCATTATTAGAAATTTTTTGACGAAAAATGCAACAAATACTATCCAACAGCTACCGAATTTACCTGATTTGGTTCCCTGTGACTTCTTCTGTTCAATCAAGTTAAAAAACCATTACGGGGAACGTGTTTCAGCAGCCGAGAGGAAATAATGGATAAATCGTAGGAAACACTAATGGACATACCGAAAACCGAATATAAAATATGCTTCAAGGAGTGGATCAAGCACTGGCATAAGTGTGTTGCAGTCGATGGGGATTACTTTGAAGGGGACAATATAGATTATGATGACTAAACTTGTATATGTAATTTTCTGAATAAGTTCCACAAACAACAAACTACAAAAGAAAACACTTTTTACTTACTGATCTTATGGTTGTTATAACAATGTATTTAACAATTTTAATCATATGTCCAGCCTGATACATCCTAAATTATCGAAAACGTCAAAGTGGAATTGTCACAAAATTTCAGCAACAAGTTTCCATGCTATACCACGTTTCATAAAAATTATTTCACAATTAAAGGATAGTAAGCCCCAGCAATGATACTCAACCTCTTTCTGTAATATATACATACTCTATAGGGTATAAATATGGTTATGTAAATAACTTCAATTATATAATAGACTGACATTTAAGGTATTATTGGACCATAATTTACTTATAAAGTATTAAAATGGCAAACTAAAATTGAATTTGCACAACCACGAATAATCGTTGCAGCAATAACTTGAATCACCTAAAAACCACAAATATGTGGCAGACTTTCAGCACAAGCGATAGATATCGTTGTGAAAATAAAAAAATAATAAAAAGGGAAAGAAAAAAAAACTTTATTATACAATTTCATAGAGTAAAGAATTTTATATCCATTATATAACACATCTACACTATCGCAAATAATTTCATATAAATTGATTAGAAATTATATTAGAAAATCACTTTCTTAGAAAAGAATAGCTGTTTGTGTTGATTAAAAATAAAATAAATAATAAAATAAATAAATAAATAAATTTATTATATTATACAGAATAAAGCTTTATAACCAAAAAATTATTTTAAACTCGTTCAAGTCTATGCAAAAACAAAACAAAGCACTAAACGTTAATCCACTCTTTACGGTTTAAGTTTTTGTTCAGTAAAATTGATTTCAGGTTAAACACAAATATAATGCCATTTACTAAGGAAAACATTTTTCAAAGCTGAACAGAATCTGTGCATTTATAAAAGCAATAAGCTGTGTGTCCTGTGTGCCTATAACGACTACAGTGAAATCTTGGCCCACTGCTGCCATGGAAGCTTTTGTCGAATTTAGTCCACTGTATATTTTCAGAAATTCACAGTATTGGGGCCACTCAGTGAACCACATGAAGCACATAAGAATTCTGAAGTATATCTACGAACTTGAGCTACTATGGGCTAGAACTGAAGTCTACACCGGGGATTTGAACTTCGATCGCAATTTCAATGTTATTATACAGTAATATATAAATGGATCTAAACCGAATGGTAGTGTAGGTGCGAGGATTTTCGTGTCCGATACCAAAGTCAGAAATCATATGATCTTGTGGACCAGTATTTTTTCGGCGGAGATCCAACAATTTCCATCTGTGTGCACATTAATAAGCTGGGAATCAGGGGCGCCTCTATAAATACATATACTTTGAAAGTTAAGCGGCACTAAGGGCTCTTTCTTCGCAGTATATAGACTATAAACTAGAAAGTAGATCGCTATCGAACTGTTAATATGATATTATGGTTATCATACGCAAAGTTATATGATATTCTTCTGTTCCGATTGCTGTTTCCAGCGGACCGATCGGACAATCATCCACTTATGTATGGAGAATTGATGCAGGATAGGGGATCAAATGCGCCTTTTCCTGCGTGATTATTACTCACTACCGATAGTGCATTAGCGGTTCTGACCCCAGAGTGTTGATACTACACATCTTTTTTGCTCGCAGTGTTATGGCTGGTTGGGCCTCTATAATCCAGCAAACAATAATAATAAGGTTAACTTTTTCCAAAAAAAAGCGTATGCCGACTTCATTCGCTGCATTTTTTATTGGAAAGGTAGGTAGGAGGAAGTGGCAGCCTCGCTAGACAAGGCAATCTTTTTATAACACTTAACATATTGTCTCTGTCCTATTCAAACAGAGGCACCGCACAGTGGCACTTTCCTAAGTTAGATCGGAAACCAGACTGACAGTATAATGGACCTGGCTGTTAGCCTGATCGATAGCCCCAATAAACCATCGAGAAAGGGAGAGACCAGTGTGAGAAATCTCCACCGTGCGAGAGACGGACACTGGCAAAAAAAGTGGACCACGCTTTTCTCCTCCTCAGCCAATCCACAGCCACGACAAAAGTCATTTGCATGTAAGCGCAGCCTATGTAAGTTCCTAATCTTGACACAATGACCCGTGGGAATGGACACAACAGAAGAGATACTTCGACGGTCCAGTTTTAAAGGTTGATTGGTACGCTTCAAATCCAACCTGAGCCAGGAGAATCTGGCGGACTATTTTAGCGTCCAGCACAGTTACGCGGGATGTCCCTGTGACCAGGAACCCAGATATGGTGTCCACAAAACTGCCGTGTTAGTGTCACAAGGGAATCACGGCAGTCACTGACCGGCTTAAGGGATCTGATCGCCGCCTGGCTATCAAGTAGGAGTGCCATTACCACGGATCCACAATGCAGCATGAAAAATGGCCATCACATCGGCCTGAAACAGACTGCAGTAGTCTAGAAGGCGAAGAGAAACACAAAGGTTAAGCCTCTCGCAAAAATTCAACTGCCATAGCTAGAGCCACCTCTATAGACATCCTCTGAGCTGCTGGTGATGATAGAGCCAGGAGACCAATCTTCCCTACTAGAAATCATAACACGGAATTCCCTATACAGTTCAGGTCTAGGCATAGTCGATATCACACGGTATCAGGGATTGCTCAGATAGCATAGAGAATAATCCCGATGGGATAATATGACGCTCAGTCTCATTGTTACAAATTCAGTCCGTTGCTTGACAAGTATCCCCAAAGGAAGCCATTCAAGCATCACAAAAAGAGCCCGTAACGCACACGTGATCTGTACTGCAGTAGATCTCCTGCAATCTTTATCGAAGGCAGTCCACCAGAATACTACTGAATACAAAAAATTCGGTTCAATATTCACTGAATAAATCCAGCGGATAAGGCTACTTCTGCAGACAAAGGTGAAGGACTGATAGAGTTCCTAATGTGCAGGTCAGGAACTTTCTCTAGAAAAGAACTGAGACAAATGGGTATAAGTCCTTAGGCCTTGGGAATGAACACCACCTTGACACTCCTCCAACACAGAGGAATGTAAATGAGACTAAGACACTCATTATAAATCGTTAATGGGATATCAGCCGGAATAATACCATCCATTCCAGGTGATATAAAAGATTCAAATGATTCGATAATCCAGTTTAATTGATCAGTTACTCGGAGGATGATGCCCTCTCGTAGATGCAACAGCCAGTTTATTACCACTACCCGAGAAGGATATATCGAGCGTTTCTACGATCGAGGTAGTTCAGCTTCCGTCAGATATCCGAATACTATTAAGAGATCTGCCAGAGGAACAAAGACCCTGCGAAGCCTCTGTAGTGTGGCGCGTAGCGCCGTTCTGTTGAAACCAAATGTTGCTAATATCCTCCTCTTCAATTTTTGTGAACAAAAATTCGTTCAATGTGGCCCCATAACGATCGCCATTTACTGTAACGGGCACTCCTTGCTCAATTTCGAAGAAAACTGGCAATTGACTCGTCTTGGGCGTGTCGGCTTTCCAATGTATGAGTACGGGTTTTCTGTGCGTCAAATGCGACAATTTTGCTTGTTTGCATACCCGCCAAGATCAAAATGAGCTTCATCTGAAAAGATGATTTTTTTTAGCAAAATCAGCTTCTTCTGTAAGTCGATCGCAGGCCCAGATTTCCAGCGTTATTCAAACGTATACACAAACATATTCGTTCAGCAGAAGGATAAAACTAATTATCTGTCAGATCAGACATGAGCTAAGTGTTACCATTCACGAAATAAGCACTAGTTGAAAAAAAACGTAAGATGGTGGACCCTTTATATAAGCCCACCAAACTAAATAAGAGCTCAATGACCTATTATGTATGTGGTACAGAAAAAGTTAAGTGCTACTCAAATTAAGCAAAAAATAATATGTTCTCGTTCTGGTTCACGTTCTGCCAATACAATCATAACGTAAGCAAAAGTGGAAAGTGGTTTTTGGTTAAAAACTTGCTATTGAAATTTTAGCCAACTATTTTTGGTTTAATTTCATGGAATTTTAAACTTTCTCTAAAAGAAAGCAATTAAAAGAAATCAACTTAAAAGTATCAAAAAACATTTGCTTTAACAAAGGAAAACAAAATTAGATGAAAAACTTGTTTGTGGCATAAACATTAGTTTAGACGACAATGCAGAATATCTAGTTTGCAGAATATTTTTTTTTTTTTTTTAAACTTAAAAAATTTTAAAGTTTTCTTATCAAAAAACATTTCCACAATTAAAAGCAAATTTTATTTTTTCCTACAGAGAGTTGTTTATTCTCTTTTTTAAACAAAATGTTTCATTGAAAATGTCAAATATTATAAAAATCAAATGTGTATTTACAAAAAATTTTGCTGAAACGAGAAAAGTCTATTGACTCAATTGATCAGTATAAAGGGAAACATTGTAATACATACCATACATTCCTACTTTCAAGCAATTCAATTCTGTTGTAACATACGTATGTACATATGTATGTACATTCACATGTACATATGTATGTACATTTTTTAAGGAAATCATATTCGAATGCTTGTGTACAATATTTCGTTAGGATTCAATTTAACATGTGGTCCCTTGATAGAGAAATATAATAATTTTTCGCAATTTGTTAGACGAAGTTTTCTTTGTAGCAATTCACGTACGTATTTTATTGAATTGAAATGTGTTTTTCAATTCACTGATGTATTTATTTTTTAATTTTTAAAGAAAAATTGTTTTCGTCTAGTTGTGAACAGAAACATCATATCTTAAACAGACATTTGCTTAAGTTGTGTATAAAAAGTAAAACTCTATGATACCAAATTACTTTACATCGCAATGAATAATTCAAAGGAAACAACATATTTTAATGAAAATCATTAAATTCATGATCTCTTTTAACAATGGGTCTGACTTCGAAAAAATGTATTAATTGTTGCAGGTAAGGCTAGTTATCGCTATTTGGAAAGTACAACCCAGACCGACTCCTT
Organism: Wohlfahrtia magnifica; assembly: GCA_023159175.1. Lineage (NCBI taxonomy): Eukaryota > Metazoa > Arthropoda > Insecta > Diptera > Sarcophagidae > Wohlfahrtia > Wohlfahrtia magnifica. The sequence continues at coordinate 896,106 of JAKWBJ010000225.1, read as the reverse complement.
TTAAGGTTAACGCCATAACTAAAGCACTGTACACAAATACAAGATATTGCATCGTACATGATAGCAGCGTTGAAAATATATCAGGCAAAAAAGATTGAATTATTTATTATACGTATTCGGTTTAAATTCCACTGATGTACTATAGGGTTCGCCAAATAATTTTTTTTTTTTTAACAGAGCGCAAAACATCGAGTGTAGCTTCGGCCGTATGGCACGTAGCGCCGTCCTGTTGAAACCAAATGTTGCTAATATCCTCTTTTTCAATTTAAGTGAACAAAAATTCGTTCAACATGGAGCGATAAAGATTGCCATCGACTGTAACGGCCACTCCTTGGACCAAAATTCGCACCAAACAGTGACTCGTCTTGGGTGTATCGGCTTTTCAATGTGTACGTGCGGGTTTTCTGTGCCCCAAACGCGACATTTTTGCTTGTTTACATACCCGCCAAGATCAATCATATTCATCTTCATCTGAAAAGATGAGTTTTTTGGTAAAATCGGCATCTTTTGTAAGTCGATTGCAGACCCACTTAGCGAAGCGAAAAAGGCATATACACAACCGCATTCGTTCAGCGGAAGGATAAAACTAATTATCTGTCAAAACAGAGATGAGCTAAGTGTTACCATTCACGAAATAAGCACTAGTTGAAAAAAAAACGTTAGATGGCGGACCCGTTATATATATTACTTGGCGGAAGTACGTGTGTGTGTGATTTTTTTTATTCATGCAGAGAAATAATTCAAATTTAAATTCTGATCTTTACCATGTTTAAAACAATAAACAAAAAATGTTTAAATAAATTGCCTGAAAGCATTTATTTTTTAAAAACTTAAAATAAAAATTTGAAATATTTGAGTACTTCCTTCCATGGTGACAAAGAAAGGAAGAATGCGTTTGAAAGTTGGTACAAAAAAGGAAGAAAAAAATAATAAAAGAACATGCTTCTGTCACTGGCATCACAGATAAATTTATGATTTTCTTTTCAATGACGTTAAAAAATATTTTTCTTTGAAATTTTAAATTTAATTTAACGCGTTTATGGATTTGATTTTTCTTCTGTTAAGCAAATCGTTAATACAATAAACAAGATTTACGAATCGAAGGAATTTATGGCCACAAATGTAAACCATATTAAAGCAGAGAAAAATATATAAATGATTCTTGTTTTACAATATGACTTTCATAAAATATATATGTACATAGTATATGCTCATATTGATAAATGGCATTTAATTGTTTTTATAAAAGATTTCATTGAAACAATAAAATATCATTCTTTCATTTTTGTTACGAAATTTAAAAATAAGCTGTTCCAGGAGTTGCTTTTGTGAGTTAAAGAGTTCAGTAATAATGAGGCCGAGGGCATATTAAATAATACTTCGAACCAAATGTGGATTGATCTGACGACCGACCCCAAAAGAGGGAGTGTACATTACATTAGGTGGCTGTTTGGCTCCTTGACCGAACATAGAATAGAATTCCATTCTCTGCGATTTTGTGAGCATCTTTTCCAATTTGTTATACTAAGCACCTAGAGCACTTTAAAAAGTATACAACATTGATCAAAAAACATGATAACGCACCGTCGCACAGTGCCATCATTATTCGCATTGTTTGAAGAAAAATGCAACAAATACCATACAGCAGCCACCGAATTTGTTTGATCTGGCTTCCTGTGACTTCTTTCTGTTCAATCGAGCTTAAAAACCACCACGGGGTACGCGTTTCAGCAGCCGTTTCTAAAATTACAAAAAATCGCCAACACACATAGAGATACATAGATGTTGTCTTAGCTACGTAGCTTTTGTAAATGTCAAGCTATGAAGCTAAGATTTAACAACAACAAAAAATAAATAAAATCAAAACGATGGGACCGACACACGGGGATAACACAGAAACTTTGTGATTATGGTAGTGTTGTTATTCTAGCTTTTGCAAATGCCAAGTTATGACGCTAAGATTTAGCGGGAATAAAAACAACAAATGTACCAAATTAACAAAAAAAAAAAAAAAAAAATCAAAACTATGGGACCGACACACGGGGGTAACACACAGAATCTTTTTGATCACGGTAGTATTGTGATTTAGGGTATCATATAGTTTGCCTTGAACGACAAAATGTTTTGCTTCGTTTGTCTTTCATCCTTAAATTTTATTATATTATCTGAAAACCCAAACGTAGTCTTACAGAAGCCAATGTACCCATTACGAGTGACTGTCTGGTGTGGCTTGTTGAGCGGCCCATATTTATATAAAAATGAGGATGGCTCAACCATTACAGCCAATGGAGACATCTATCGCACCATGATAACCGATTTTTTGTGCCCGCTATTCATGGTATTTATTGCGTCAAACGTTTGATGGCCATTTAATTAGCCGAAACGGTGATGTCAGTTGCCCTCCAAGAACATGAGATTTAACACCGAAATTAGTCCGATGAATGAAATAATGTTTCATTTCTAACCAAAACAATTTTACTTCACAACTAAAAAAATAAAAATTTCAAACCGTTTTTGTTTTACTGCATTTTAGATTTAAACTTTTAAATGGCTCACCCTATATTTTTATTTAATAATCAAATTCCCTGTTTGATATTATTATTTATTATGTTCTGCTCTTCTTTTGTATGATTTATTGATTAATAAAATGTCACAAAAAAGGACGGCAAACAGAAAAGCATCGAACACGGGCAGTGTTGCTTATATAAATCACAGAGGAAATCAAATAAACCAAAATGAAAACAAGTTAATATTTGATCATCTTAAATAGTTGATTATATAGAAGAAATATCGAATAAATAATCAAAACTTGTGTATACAATAATTCAGTAAATATATGAGTAAGACAAAAAGAAGGCATTTAAAGCGTTAAGACTTTTATTTTCGGAAGAGAAAAAAACTAAAGTGAACAAAGTCATACATAAGATTTTAGGTACAAGGCGCAACGTTGTTTTTTCGCAATCTCAGAGCATTTGTGAATATGAACAAAATTGATTAATACGCTAGAGGAGTCTGAACCTTTTTTTACGACTATAAAATATTGGGCGACAGAGTTTAAACGAGCTACCAGGACAATCAATTAAAGTATTCATGGCAGAAACGGTTAAGAAAATCCACAAAACAATACTAAGTAACAAGAACAAAAATAGAATGCTTAGAACAAAACTGAAGACAGTTCTATCTGCAGAAGTGGAAATGGCATCAGTTTTTGGAGATGCGAGTGGAATAATTTTATTGATTATCTTCAAAAAGGAAAAACAAGCAACGAAAATCATTATGTAGCGTTTAAAAGATTTACCAGGTATACCAGTATGAAATGAGCGCCTTTTGTGAAAATAAAACACAAATTTTTAATGGGAAAGTAAAAACATTTTCAACGTTTTGCCATTCTTGCCATCTTTCAGGCAATTTGCGTATTCCAGAAATTTCTTGCTAAGCCTCAGCGCTAATCATATGTCCACCAAATACCCTAATTTTAGTCTAGCCAACGCCGGGCACTCTGAAAGAAAGCGTAGCGTGTCCTCGCATCCTACTCTATTCTGCATGCAATGAACGTAGTTCTTATGGCGCAATGTAAGGGCATGTTTCCCGTTCGCGATACTTCCACTTCCATTAATAATCACATTTTGCCGCTTTCAGCTCAAGGCGTGATAAGGCTGAGAACGCACTTGCTTTCTGGAGACAATCACATAGTTGCCACAATAACATTTTGGATTTTATTCCTCCGTCCAAAGCATTATTTCCTCGGAGAGACAAATGAAAAACGGATAGGATATCTAGGCATTTCATGTAGGTTCTGCTATTTTCTTCTGCTCTGTTAACTTGCGGAATCCTTTAGATTATCGAAAACCTCTAGTATTTTTCAGGCGAAGGTTTTTACGATTATGTAGTCCTGTTAGATGCTGAGAAATCGGGGACCTACGGGTAGGATCAGGATTTTCTCTAGTGTCGCTTGTATCAACTCGGCTTTAGTTTTCCGGTGTAAAGAGAGATGCAACATTTCGGTAATTTCTTTCAATTCCTTGGTTTGGGTGCCTAGATATAGTGACATCGTTGGAATTAAAATTCTGATGAACTTGCTGGGAGGGCTTCGATGGATGCATAATCTATCACCTCCTACCTCTGACATCTGCTGTCGCATGGCTATAGTCAAGGGGAAACTACAATTTCATCCATGAGATCACGCAGAGTAGATGGAGTTCCATCTCACCTTGTGCTATCTCGGGGACGCTGTGGCATCGGCATGACAAAAGCAGGACACAGAAACTTTTGAGAACCCCAACATCCAAGGTTATAAAGGTGTATGCTGGTCATTACGTGATCGAAACGCAAGATGATTTAGATGATCTTTAGACGATTGAGTTACTTTGGTATATCTTGCTTCAATGGCGCAGTGCGTAAACCTTTATCCCCTCGATTTTGTCCATTTTATAAACAGCTCAGGTTACCTGTAATTTGTATTTCTTTTTGGCCTAAAAACGGCACTTTATTGCTAATTATAGTTAATCACGTCTTGGTTAACTAGCCAACTAACCTACATACCTACATAATTACTTTAGAACACTTCTATAATTATAATTCTACGATCTGCAGATATTGAAAAAGCATTCAATCAATTGGTTTCATTCGTACGAAGAGGAGGAAGAGGAGAAAAAAACGGCAAACATTTTACTGTTTTCGTGATCATATAAGTTAATTATTTTCTAGTTAATTAATTATTATCTTACTTTATTAACAAAAACTCGAACGGCTTCTTCCATTCTTCTTTATGTACAAATTAATTTTGTATTTAATTGCTCAAAATATTACTTTTTAATTTAATTGAATCCGTAAATGGCTTTATCTTCCCAAGAGACTTTCATTTAATTTTCAAAACAAATTTGTTTATTTAGTCGTAAACATATTTTACAAGAAATTTCCTAAAATACTTTTAACAACTTTTAAGTATAAAACTTTTTTAAAAATATTAATAAAAACATTGTTGTGGAGTAGAAAATTTTATACTTAAAGTTTTGCTATAAAATTCCATTTTATTCGAATTATTTTCTTATTTGACCTAAAAAATTAATGATGCTTTGGCAATGAAATATATTTCTTGTTTTTATTTTAGAATATAATAGATTACAAAGCAATATTATTAAAATTTATGTTGTTTAAAATGCGAACTCCTCCCCACACTGCAAATATAGCGTACGAATAGGATATTTTTTCGTAAAACATTACGTTTTCACTCAGTGTATAGAGGACATTTATCACAAATTAAACAAAAAAATTCTTAATTAAGATGTATAGGGTGTTTTGTTTTAAGCTTTTCAGATCTATTAATAGAGCTAGAATGGTGGCCATATCATATGCAACTAAAATTTGGTTGATAATAACATCCTTAAAGCTTTATCCCGAATAACAAGAAAATTAAAAGTGACTAATGAAATCAGAGATTATTTATTTATAAATAAAATTTAACACAACAACTTAATACAGACTTCATTTTTAAAATAACGTAAATATTTTTAACAAAAAACTTAAAATACGTTTGTTCAAGACAACTGACACTTATAATAAAAGTTAAAAATAATATTTCAAACTGAAAAATATTAATATTTCGTTGCAAAGTAGTGCAATCCTGTTGTTTACAATCCATACTGGAATTGAGTTCCACGCCTCTTTTATTTTTATGAACAACTCGTTTGCATTTCGAACGTTATTACGGCCGATTCTCCGAATAGCAATTCCCCAAAGGGATTTAAATCGGGTGATTAAGGTGGCCATTCCATTACAGTTGATGTATGTTTTTAGTCATTTTCTTGTTGGAAGAACCAAGCAAGTGGCATTTCTCATTCAGCATATGGAAGCATAGCATCTCTTAGAATATCTGTACACCCTCATTCTCCAAAATTAACTTCTTATTTCAGTTTTACAAAACGCGAGAAATTTAGATATTTTATTTTTTAAGACTGTATTTACGGCTTAACTAAATCCATAAAAACAACAACAAAATTCTTGCAACAACTATATAACTATACAGTACAACAAAACCGAGAGGTACTCTACTTTTTACGCGCCAAAAAAGTGCACAAATTAAAAAAATATGCCAGAAAAAGAACGAAATATAAATACTTGGAAAGTGATACCATTTTTTTGAAGTTGCGCTCGAGTACAACAATAATATGCTTTTAATGTTTTCAAAATACCTTCAAAATCCTGAGTTACGGTTAAAAACCCGGTTTCTCGTACCTTCAGACACTTAGAAGCTAATAATTTAACTAAATATTAGACGATTTTAAGATGTTTAGCAGGTATGGAAAGAAAATGAACAGACCTTTTAAATGGTATATACTTTAATTAAGTAAATTTGTAGAAACTTTACTTAAGAAACTGTGCTAGCTTAAGTAAGTGTATATTTTATACAATTTATTCATTTATTTATGAAAATTATTTGTGAAACAAATATCGGCCAAATGCTCTCCACGGTTTCGGTGGTATACCTCTATCCGTCGGTTCACATTTTAAATGACTTTGAGACAAAATTGATGTTCAATGTTGTTAAAGTGCCGAATTATCTCAGCCTTTAGCTCTTGAATTGTTCTTGACTTAATGACGTACACTTTTTCTTTTAAATATCCCCTAAGAAATAAGCCCAGCGACCAATTAACATGACCACGACATGATTAACAGGGCCATTAATTTTCTCACGCAAGAGACGCATTGTTTCGTTGGCTGTGTGGCAAGTGGTTCATCCTGTTGAAGCCACATATCGTCCAAGTCCATATTCTCATACCATATTTTCTGACCATAAGAAGACCTTTACAATCTCACGATAGCGAACACCACTCACAGTAACTGCTTGGCCGATCTCATTTTTATATAAGTACGCCGCCAGCCCATAAACCGCACCAAACAGTCACTCTTTGTGAATGCATCGGCTTTTTATCAATCACTCGTGGATTCTCAATTGATCCACTGAGATGAAAGTGTGTCTCGTCGCTGAAAACAATAAGTCACCATTCACTTCTGTCTGTTTAACCAACAATTCGGCGTTTTGACGACGTTTGAAATGGTCAGTAAGCTTCAGCTCTTGAGTAAATTGAACCTTGTAAGTGTGTAAAATCAAATCATTATTTAAAATTTAAATCAGTGATGTTCGTGAGATGTTCAATTGTTGAGCACGACGACGAGTCGAGGTAGACGCCTCTTCTGCCACACTATCGCCAACAACAGCAATGTTTTCCGCAGAAAGAACTGGTGGAGTTTATACAGGTGTTCTGACATTTGCTACAGACACGGTTTACTGAAAATTGCGCCCAGTTCTCCCGATTGTGAACACATTTGGTCGAAGATGTGTTCAGGAAATGCACGAAATGCTATTTGACTGAAACGCCCATCTTCCTAAAAAGCTTCAGCAATCTTAACGCGCTGTTCAAATGTCTCTCCATGGTTGAATTTGTCAAATATTGAGACAGAAAAACGTCAAGCTGAGTTGGGCAAAAAACTTTTCGCTAAGGTGTGACTCATAATTAATATCGTGTATTAGTATATCAAGCTGCTAATTGGAATTTGTTTTAACGTTTCTTATCAATAAGATTTGGATAATCGCCATATAAATTTATTTTAAAAAGGTCTATGTTCAATGAACTTATTGGGCAATTTTTGAATTTGAAAGTGAATTTAATGGTGCTTTTGCTGCAGGAAAATCTCGCTCATTGATGAGGCAGATTTGTGTTTAAATAAAGCCATCAACAAGTACAATTTTCAAAGTGAATACATCCGTTGTATAAAAATGGACTATTAAGAGTGGATTGTCAGTTAACAGAGTCATAAGCACACATTTCACTCGAAATGAAATAGGAGCTGGTGGAATAAGTTTTAAAGTCAAATATTGTTTTTAAGAACCAATGAGATACACTTAAAACTTGTTGTTTTAACAGGATGGTGCAGTTTGACATACATCTCAAAAAGCCACGTATTATTGAAACATCATTTTGTTTCTTGGACTACAATATCGTATATTAAGCCTTTGTGCTATGCTTACAACTCAACAACTTTTGTGCTTTGTAGCAGTTAGAAAAATAATCATTTAAATCATTTAATTAATTTTATATGTTTTATTTCCAATTAATTTTCAAACGCTTTCATAGAAACAACCTTTACTTTAAATAAAAATCAAAGAAATTTCTACAGAAATGTGTTCACCGCTGCATATTAAAGTCATGTTGGCGATGGCTTTACATGCATATTAGTCACTACAAAAAATGTATTCATTGTATGATTGCATGAAGGTGACTAACAAAACTTGTTTTAACAGGCATAACAGACGGAAATCAAATTAAAAACTTTTTTTCTTTTTTAGTCTATTCACGAAATCACATAATTCCTGTTGCTTTCTGGTTAACAAAACCACATACAAATGGATATTTTCGATTCGTACATATTTGTGGGATAAACCAAATGCAAATACCTGGAAAATAATGAAAAAACAAAAATCCATTCGAATTTATGTTTCAGGTGAGATTTGACTAAAAAAAATCTCAAAAATCAGTTTCAATTTGTTTGAATGACATTTTCTAAAGCGAATGTAAGCTGACGGGCAGTACACACAGCAAGAGAAGAAAAAAAGGTAATGAATTGGATTTTAATGAATAGAACAAACATTTTCAAATGGCATAGCACATGGTTCATTCATATCGCTCACATACCTCTAAAGTGAGTCAAATCTAAATTGGTCAATTTTCATCTACCCACTACTCTTACTCAGTCGTCAGAAATATACACTTGTTGTTGTTCGTCATTTTTGTAACATAATGTCATATTAAACAGAAAAGATGTTTTTTTTTGCTTCTGCTAAAAATAAGTTGACATTCCTTAAAAATAAAAGTGTGACATATGTTTGATTAGCAGATTGCATTGCGTTACAAGTTATTTGAGTCATATTTAATTACATTTTTGTATACTTTAATAATCAAGCAACTTCCCATTCAATGACCCATATTTTCATATTTCTCACATTTAAATTTTTTTTGTGATTTCAAAGAGAATTGTGATGATGCTGGCTTTGTCCATGTTCATCTTTTAGAGAATTTGTAGAGCAAAAAGTAATAAATCAAAAACTATGGCAACATATTAAAATAATATTCGTTCTGACTTCCGCTGTAATGATATTATTACAGCATATGCTGAAAGTTTTTAATATCGTCCCGGAAAATTTTTATTAAATTGCCATTTTAAAAGCAAGACTAGGATTCGTAATAATTTCCCATTGGGTGGGATTTGCTAAATAGCAGGTAGAAAAGAATTCGGAGCAAATAAATTTACGACTTTTTCTTATTTAACGAAATTTGATGCCATAAATTTTAGAATTTAAAAAGATAACTATAAAAACAGAGTTTCTGATGATAAATAGACATTTTTATAATCATACTTTATTATATTATTTTGGATGAAAAGTTCATTATCGACACCGAAGAAGAGAACTGTGCATCATTAACTTTATTCCTCTACTGAGTTACGTTTTGATCGTATGAGCACAAATGACGTTTGGATCGTCTAAAAGAAGAATGACATTTGTAACTAAAAAATTAAATTACTTACACATGTGATTACTTTTAAGGAGTGTTTGTATTGGGTATACAAGTTAACAATGTCGATTTGAACAACATATGTCATAACTATCACATATGGTTTGTGTCAATAATAACAAATATGGTATTTTGCATAGACGCCAAAGTGTAAACAAACATTTTTTTCAATCGCCAAATTCAATGTCAAATGTCAAATTTTGCACCTAAAAAAGATGTTTTGGAGATTGTGACGAAAAGAATGAATATGATCGACACACTCTCAAGCGTACTGGCGAAAATCTCCGAGTGGGGTCACGCGAACAGTCTCGATTTTAATGCAAGTAAGACCCAATGTTGTTTTTTAAAACTCAGACGAGGTGGTGTGTTGTCATCTGTGTTCCTATAAATATAATGTGGATATTGGAACATCATCAGATGCTCTTGTTGTCTAGGCATCAGAATTATAACGATCACATATTTCAAGTGTCGAAAGAATCTCTCAAGCATTAAGACAGAAATACTTCATTCTATTTGATCTGCTTAATATTTACAGGATCTATATCCGACCCAAAATGGTATACATTGTGGTATGGGCCGGTGCTTCAAACTCTATTTTGGAGCTTCTCTACCGCATATAGGAGAGGGCGAAGGTAGATATTAATTACGGTAGAGTAGTCAACTCTATCGAATCGTTAGAGCATCGTCGCAATGTTGTGTGTGTCTCATTGCTCTATCGGTACTATAACGGAATGACAAAATAAGGGACTAGTAGTAGTTTTTCTCGTAAAGCGTATTCCTTTGTACTTAATTGTCCAATGAATCACACAACGCATTATAGAGAGAATTTATTTTTTTGCCGCACCGTTCGTCTGCGGAACAATCTTCCAGCAAAAATCTTCTCTGCCACTTACGACGTAAATAAATTGAATTCAAACATCCATATTGTATTCTTTCTTCCTTTCCGTAATCTATTTTCCTAGTAGCAGCACAATGCACTACATGAGTTGGGGCCATCCCCTGAGAGCTGGACTCAAACGAAAAACATCGACCTCGTTTTTAAATAAAAAAAGCTAAAAACCAAATACACATGTCAGTTTTTTTGCATTAGATTCCATTTTTTGGACGACTTTTTAATTGTTCGAGTTATTCATACAAGTTGAGAACCTTACTTGATTAATCGGGCAATTTTAGAAGTTGAAAATCAATTAATTTTTTACTCGAACAAAAGTAAAAGTCGAATAATTGGATACTCTAATATCTAGAGAACGGTTAGAAAGTCAGTTTCTGAATTTGGTCTATATGACTTGGTAGTCAATAAAAATTATTAATTTTAAGGCATTTCTTTCAATTGTTCTTATGAGGACTACATTTTATATGTATAAAACACAAAGGCCCACAGCAACGCAGGAAGGGTTACTCTAGTAATTATATATTTATATATGTCAGCTGGTCGCCATATTATTACGAACAGTGAATTATTTTATCGTTATGTGGCTTTGAGTACACTTAGAGAAATTAAAAAAAAAAATAAGAAAAAAAAGCGAAAATTTTAATACTGGATTTTATTATTTATGTCCGACGTAATTCTATTATAAAATCATTAAGTAGTTCCTGATGTGTGTATTTAATGTGTATTTTTTCAACATTTTATATCTTAAGAGTGCTTATATAGCGGAATACGGAGAGTCTAATTAAATATTTAAAACGGTGTTATCTTAATTGTTTTTGTAAAATACTATTAAAACGTAAGTATTGTAGATATTTTTTTCCAAATTTTTTTAAAAATAAATTAAATGCAATACTTTTTAACACCCAGCAAGAGTCGAGTATACGCCTTGCCTGTCATCTAAGAAAAAACTTTAAATTAAAACTCTTCTCCAGCATGCAAAACACTTCCAAAAAAATTTAGCGAAATTGCAAATGTTTCTTAGCCTGCTGTTAATAGAATTAAAATGAAACTGGAACAAAAACAGACCACTACTTCAAAGAGGAAAAGTAATAATGGAAGAAAACGCGTTACCGCAACATGTACGGACAACAAAATTGGGGATAGCTGCCTACAGAATCGAAAAGAAGTGCAGGAATATTAACGCAGTTGGTTCAAGAGTCTGACATATCAGTTTCTAAGTGAACTATATTGATAATATTAGCAGAAGAACATTTAACAGGTCATCGTCTAGTAAAAAAAAACCTCGGTTGACAGCTACAATGAAGGAAAAACATCTCACCTGGACACGAGAGCAGCGCCAGCTGACAACTGAAGACTGTATTTATGTAAATTCGCATAAATTTTGTTATTTTGTATCAAGTAAAGTGTTATTCTTACAAAATTTAAAACCTATATAATTTTTTTCAGGTTTGTTTTTCAGATGAGTCAACCTTTGAAATTCTAGCCGATAAGGGTAGCTTAGCCAGACGACGCCCAAGTGAAAAATGCCAACCTAACTACATTGTGGAAAATGTAAAACACCGCATGAAAGTAATGCTGTGGTCTGTAAGGGAGTAGAGTACCTCCACCGTAGAGAGAACCATGAAACAAGATCCGTACAGACAAGTTTTACAATCTCGTCTCTTACCAACTTTTAGGGAATGGTTCCCAAATGGTTTGTTTTTATTCATGATTCTGCATCCTGTCATAAAGATAGAAGCGTACCACCAAGCAGATGGTAACTACCAAGGTACAACTTATTGAAACTCTTATTAATGTTTGGCATCACAACCCAAAAAGAGAAGGGAGTGCCAAACAGTACAAGGCACACGGAAATGGTCCAAAATATTAATAAATTTCTTATACCTTATAAACATATAAGTATGTCTTCACCATAAACTGTGCCTACCTGTATGTTTCTTAACAATAAAATTCATTATTATATTAATAAATACAGGGTGTCTGTCGGGAAGGTATACTATTTTATTTTGCCGCCATTTTGGTAAACATTAGTCTTGACAGTTCATATTTGGCAGTCGTGAAGTAGAAACGTGGCAAATTTATTATGGAAAAATATTCAGTAAGCCAACCAACGTGTTTTAATCGTTTAAACATGCTCGCCCATGTCAACCTCGATTTTCATGAAAAAATCATATTGAGTGACGAGGCACATTGTCATTTGAATGGTTATGTGAATAAACAGAATAGTCGGTTCTGGGCAATGGAAAACCCTCAAATTATTCATCAGTCATCTTTGTATCTATTAAAAGTGACAGTCTGGTGTGCAATTTGGTCAGTAGGTATCATTGAACCTCATTTCCTTGAAGCTGAAAGCTGCGTAACAGTAACTGTCGATGGTGAGCGATATCGTGATATGATTGAAAACTTTTTAACGGCACAACTGCATGCTTTGGGCTTGAATAACATGTGGTTTCAACAATACGGTGCCACATCGCATACAGCCAGGATTAAAATGGAATTACTGCGAGACCTCTTTCCACAACAAATTATTTCAAGGAATGGTGATGTTTATTGGCCTCCACGGTCGCCTAATTTACCTGCTCCGGACTTCTTTTTGTGGGAATATCTGAAAAGCAAGGTTTGTGCAAATAAACCAGAAACGCTGGAGCAAGTCCAACAAAATATTCGTGATGAAATTAATGGAAAACCGCGTGAAATGTGTGAGAATGTAATGAAAAATGTGCTTAAAATGGCTCGCATTTGTGAGGCTAATAGAGGTGGGCATTTATCTGATAGTGTAGTGCGTACATAATTGCTGAGATTAAATAAAACATTTATCAATGTAAGATCCATTCTCTTTCATATAAATTAAAAATTCAAAAATTAGTATACCTTCCCGGCCTACACCCTGTACTAGTGGACGTAGCGGCTGACATCAGCATCTTACATACGAGATTACATACGAGATATTTTTTATGTATAAAATTTAAAATTAGTTTTAAGTGCATTTCATTTCAAATTTTTCATACAACATTCTCTTCAAATAGATTTCAAATAAATTTTTTAGATTAGACTGCTATACATAAAAAAATACGAATTTTATGGCCGTTTTACTCCCAAAGTACTGCACCGATTTAAATACAGGAAAAGTTTTATGTATATTTTCAAACTCGGATGTAGACTAGTCACGAAAAGTTTGCATACAAAACTTTCATTCAGGACTATATATTTCTAACAATTCGCAACAAAGCCTTAACTTTTTGGTCTTGTAATATGTCTTAAATCCCTGAAATATATTGCAACCAAAATTTGTATTTGAAAAGAAAGTAGTTTCATTGCTAGGCATGATAATTCAAAACAAGTGCATTTATTTGGTCAGAAAAAGTCTGCGTACACATAAAATATTATTCTGTTAATCGCTGATTTTTAACTTACAGCTGTTAATTTCGTTGTATTTTTAGTCAAATTTGTGTATTTGCTGTAGAAAAATTAATTTCAATTTGTAAAATATAATTATTTTTTAGCAATTTAAGAAAAGCAAAAGAAAAGCATTTATCCTGCCGAAAGAAAACTTAATATTTTTCTCAGAAAGCAAGAACAAATCTTGAAAGAAGTTGCAGGAAAGGTAGGAAAATAGCGCTCCCCTATCTATATAACTTTTACAAAGTAATTGGAGGCATTGTATCAAAACCTCGTTCTGGTCGTCCTTCAAAATTAATATTGAGAAAAAGGATACATCTCATCAACTTTGTGCAGCAAGATTCGAAAAAATAGCCTCAAAATGGCTGAAAGCATTAATTTAAACTTGAACAGGAGTATATGTGAAGACAGTTTTCGAAACGGTTTTCATGCTCGTATAGAACGTAAGAAGCCCTTTATTTCATAAGAAATAGTCAAAGAAGAATCCTTGGAAAGGGTTATATTTTTGGATAAGAGGAAGTATTGCATTTTTAGAGTAAAAAGTCGTCAGTTCGTGTGAAGAAAATTCGTACAGCACTTTATAAAGCTAATTTGTGTGACACGTTTATACACGGTGGTGGAGGTGTAATGGTAAGGAGATATGTGCCGGCTAGCGGGGTATACAATTTGCAGGCCAAGAAAGCTTACATAGACATTCTAAAGGTCGACTAGAAGCAAAATTCAACGAAAATGAGTTTGAGTTTGGTAGCAACGTTATATTTTAGTATGGTAACGATTCTAAGAACGCAGCCGATATTGTAAAGCTTTAGATGCTTTACGATGTTCCAAAACAGTTGCGTATGCCACCACACTCTCCAGATCTCAATATCATTGGTCATTTACGGGATCTGATGGAGCAAAAAATTCTCCATTCTGGTTTAATATCAAAAATTATATTAAAAAAGTTTTGCCAACTGAATGGCAGGAAATATCACTAGAAGTCACCACAAAACTAGCATATTCTATACAAAAAAGATTGGTAGTGGTTCTCAAAACAATAGACCATCCGACTCAACACTAATTTATTGTAAATGCTGTTATAAATATCCAAAAATAATATTTTAAGAAAGTGCATACACTTCTGTACACAGACTTTTTCTGTGTATTTTTTTTAACTCAATCTTTCATTTTCGTAATTAATTTGTATATAATTAATGAATTTTATTTGCTGGATTTTAATATTCATTAAAACTATGCAATAAGATCTAATAAAAAAAATTAATTTTATATTCTTAAGAGCTGTTGTTGTGTCATTATTTTGTATTATGTCAGACTTTTTCTGACATATGTATACTTATATAAATTGCTAAAAATTTTGTTTTATTCATAAATATTATGCTAATGCGTCAAAAAATATTTTTTGTTATTGTCCCTAATAACACTGGTCTGCAAATTTGGAAAAAAAGAATTGAGTGCAGAGACGAAATATGTTTTTAACTAATCTGGGTTATCGCATGCTGGTAATACTGTAAAACAGTCAGTACTGACACTACAATTTTACAATGATTAATTTAACAAAAGCGCACATTCATTCTAAATCTTCATAATAGTAGCGTTTAGGCATGTCATGGAGATCGTGTGTTACTAATTCAGGCTATTTTTGCTTTGTGTGTGATTAAAATTTTGGTTGGAAAAAAAGGATATGCAATAACAAAATCATTCAAATATGCATGTTAACATTATTTTGGTTTTGCTGTGAGAAACTTGGACAAACAACCGTGGAGGCCAACACGGTTTTGTAATAGTTGCAGAACTGTTTTATACAAGTGGTCAAAGGTCAAGAAGATCTATTTAGATTTTTCAACTTTTTCGACTTTGGAGAGAGTCAAGTAACTACCAAACCGATTGTTATTTCTGTTAAACAAAAGTTTCTGGATTCAACATGAAAAAGCTAAAAACTATAAAACACGCGAATGTCCCATCGGTTTCCAAACCAGTTCAACGTCAACCAAATGATCCATTACCTGTTATTCCCAGTGCTACAAGCAGCGAGTCCGAAACATCGTTCACCAGCAGTAGTAGTTTGCAAGGCTGATGATAAATGCCATTTAGTGCCTCAAGCTGAGCTTAATGATCTAAATCGGGATTTACATTTAACGAAGCAAGATGCAGAACTACTAGCTTCACGCATGCAGAAGTGGAAACATTTTGCAGTTGGAACAAAAGTAACAATCTATAGAGATAGAAGCTTGGAATTGGCTGCATATTTTGAAAAGAAACACTCTATTCTATACTGTAAACCATGTTAATGGTTTATTTCCAAAGACGAATGGCTCTGAATACAGTCTAAAGACTCTTCTTTTGCATAATAGGAATGGAAACCATTCATACCAATTGCTCATGTCATTAATGCAAAGAAAAATTACGAATCAATGACTGAAATGTGGACATTAATCAAATACAACGATAATAAATGAAAAATCTGTGGTGACCTTAAGGTGTGTGATTTAAATTTCTTTGTATATATAGTATAGACCATCGTAAATAATTGTAAATTAATCTGTTTCAGGTCATTGCTTTGTTGACTGGTGTGCAAGGAGGTTTCACAAAATTTTGTTGTTTCCCTTGTCTATGGGATAGTCGGGCTATATATCATAATTACGTTAGAACAGAGTGGTCAAAAAGAGCTAAGTATTCATCAGGAAAACAAAACATTTCAAATAAATCATTAATCGATCCAAATGACCTTTTTCTTCCACCGCTGCATATAAATTATGGCTTTTTAAGAAATTTTTCAATGCTCTAGTCAAAGACGTTGCAGCATTTAAATATTTTTTAGCGGCTGTCCTAAAATTTCATATGCTAAAATCAAAGAAGGCATATTTGTTGGCCTTCAGATCAGAAAGCTATTGAATGATGACAACTTTTCACAAAGTTTATTGAAGAAAGAATATGTAGCCTGGAAATCTTTGAAGAGCATCGTGAACAGCTGTCTGGGAAAAAATAACAGTGAAAACTACAAACAAATTGTTGCTGAATTATTGAAAAATTATCACGAATTAGATGCATGAATTTCACTCATTCGCACTTCGAATTTTTTTTCACAAAACCTAGGTGAGGTGAGCGACGAACTAGGAGAGCGTGCTCTCCATGGTTTAATGAAAATTGAAAGAAATTATCAAGGATTTTGAGGCAAAAGTATGCTGGGGAACTATTGCTGGACTCTAATACGAGAAATCGAACCAACAAAATACAAACGACGTTCAAATAACGCCAATCACTTTTGAAAATTCATTGATTTTGAAATAAACCAATGATTGCTTATGTAAAAAACGAATAAAAACAATTTTTTTGTATCTCAAAAACCTAAAGTGATAGAGAAAAACCAATTACAGACTCGAATTCTGCCCTTCAAATTACACTAGGAAAGATATTTGGTTGCTTCAGTCCAAAATCTTGTTGGCTAGTGTAATTTGACAACCGGCTGTATATTTAAATACAAAAGAAATATTTTGTAAACCAAGAATTAATTATTATTAAGATCTTCTATCCTATGCCCCTGTAATACCCAATACTCGCTCTTCTAAACATGTTTAAGGCTATAAAGATTAATAAAATGATAAGATAATAAAACCATAGTTTTCGCGTGATGTTCGCCATATTTTATATAAACTTTCAATAGCGGTTATTTACATAATCTTGTCAGCCACAACATTTATTCATTAGTTTTAAAAAACATTATGTTTCTAAAACATAAATATTGTTGCGTTTAGTTCCCTTGAATCTGTAAAACATTAAACATGTTTTGAATGCTTTACATATAAAAACTTTTTGTTGTTTTTCTTAACAATAACAAGTGCCATTACAGTTTCATGTTGCACATCCATTCAAGCATTTAAACGATTTTTATTGTTGTTTGTTTGCTGCTACAAGTATTGCATGAAAAGTAAAGAACATGTTTTAATATTTAAGAGAACAAAAGCATACAATATACAAATTTATGAGCAGAATTACAATAGAACAGTAATGTAAGCATCAATACAAAGCTATGGGATAAACAAACTTTTAAAACGTGCAAATACTTACTAAACTAAATGTATTTTTAAAATTAAAAAGAGACAAGAGAAACGATGACAGCAGTAGATGAAAATAATGTATAAAGGCCTGGTTACTCTTACTTAAACGCATACTTTACGGATCAGCTGTTCCGTTTTTCTTACCTAGTTTATGTGTAAATATATACTCTTACGTAAACGTAATGTTGCGTTACGCATAAATATAAAAAAATTATATTTCTTTCCGTTTTTACATATCAGCTGTCAAAAAATTTTAATTTTGTTATGAAAAAAAGCTCAAATTTATAAAAAAAAAACTTTTTTTAAATTACTGTTATAAATTATAAAAAAAATTTATATTTTATTTAATTTAAAAAAATAATAATAAGACACTTTTCAAATTCACATAACACGTTTACGTATTTTTGGTAATTATCAATTAAAATCGACCGTAATGTGTACGTGTCCGCCACATTTACGTAAGAGTAACCAGGCATTAAGGAACAAAATTTTAAACAAATTTAAATTTTTGTTTTTTTTTTTTAAATTAAAATGTTTTAAATTTTCATTTCTTTAAGTTTCCAATCCAAAGAATTTGCTGTCTCTACCAAGTATAACTTTATTTTTTTTAACGTAAAATCTTTTGTGTGCACAACCTTTCCGTTTCTTCCACTTCATGCTTTATTTATATTTATGTTCTTATATGTTTATGTGCAAGCCTTTAAATGTTTTAAGCATTTCAAATGGTTGTTATCTATGGTTTTGTTTTTTAAATACATTTTTAGTACATGTGGCTCACTGATACCCCTTCAGTTCATGGCCTGAAGATTTGCTGCTCATTGTGAGAAAATAGCAAATACAAGATGTTCTAAGAACTTTGCCTGATGTGGTCAACTCTATTAAGTTTAAAGTTTGTTGTAAAATCAACTTAGTGGAGGGAGAGGATAGAAATCTGGTACAGTCTGCTGTCACAAAGCATAAGTGACTCTAAATAGATCACTAATCCGTCGTTGACCCACGACGACTCGGTGTCAGATGTCGGTTTGTCGGCAGATGTCGGGTGTTCGAAAAACTTCGGTTACAAATTGTCGGTAAATGGCTCTAAGATGCAGTTTCTCTTATAATAAAGGGTGTCCCAAAATAAACACAATATTTGAATTTGTTGTCATTTGTGCAGTAAAATGTTGAAGCAATATCGAAGCACTGCTTGAGAGTGTCGGTGGCAATCCAGGAACCACAATTCGGCGTCGTGGACAACAATTGCAAATTTTAAGCAACTTTCACACCATATATTCACTACAGATCTGTGTCTCCATGCCTAAAAATTCAATTAACACAACAACTGTAGCCCAATGACCATGCACAGCGAAGAGAGTTCGTTGAATGGATTACTGTACATCAACAAATGGTTGCTGATTTTTTGAACAAAAGCATCCTAAGCGATAAAGCACACTTTCACCTTGATAGCTTTGTTAATCGTCAAAATTGCTGCTTTTGGGCAATTACTGGTGCTCGATATCGCGACATGACATCATGGTGAAAAAAATGAGAAAGACCGGCACATAAGCAGAGTGAAAGTTGCTAGGGGGCTAATCATTACCAAACAGTTATCACTCATTTAAAGAAAGCTGGATACTCGTTTTTTGGATGCGACATGAATTAATAGTGAAATATTTAATAGACCGAATTGGGATTCACTAACAAAACGGTACGAAATTGAAACATTTCAGAAACAAATAATTACGAGCGATATAAAATAGAAATAGATCACTTACAACAATAGTGTGCGAGACAGGTCAAGGACAAAGCAAGGTGAAGCTTCGCAGATGGTGGCGATATCAAGATTGACATCAAGAAAGATGGCATAGGAAGGGAATTATTCATTAAGAGCTTCTATAAATAGGTCAACGATTGATTCTGACCTCTACTGTCAACAGTTAACGAGATTGAAGCAAGCAATTCAATTAACACTGCTGGGAATTTGTGATGTATCCACCGTATAGCACGGATCTTGCACCTCAAGATTATTATTTGTTTCGATTCCTTCAAAACTTCTTAATGGTGTAAATTTACATTCCATAGAGGCCTGAAAACCACAATTGGATCAGTTTTTCACTCAGAAAACATAGACCCTAATCTTTTCAAATATAAGAACAAATATTTCATTTTTGGGCTATCTACCGTGCTACGAAATTGATTCGGAGGGCGGTACTCACACGACTGATATATGTATTCTCTCTGGTAGCCAAGCAGCTACTATATCTTTTTCGGGTGCAACTTTCACGGCAGTTTGGTGTCCATCTCATTTGGATCCCTCCTGGTCACAGCGACATTCCGGGTAACTGTGTAGCTGATGAGCTTGCTTAGGCGGGCACACGCCCTCCATACACTCAATCTATCTGTAAGGGTTGGTGTATCGCTGTCCTTCGTTAGCTTCTTATTAGGCAGAAGTACTTATAGGACGCTAGTGAATCTCTTTATTACTAGACCGGCCCAGATTGCATGTTAGGCGCATCAATCAGTTGTTTAAATGGGATCGTGGGAGTATCTCCTTTACTGTGTATATTCTCAAGGAGCATTGCATTTTGGGTAGAAAAGCGCAAAAGCTGCGGAAGCCAAATTCATTAAACTGTCGGGCTGGTTTCCGACGTAATTTGCGGGAATGTGCTTTTATGTAAAACAGCGTCCAGCAAACTAATATTTATGCATTTTACAATTGTGGTAGTAACTCGAGAGCTCTCACTCAGGCCATTTTGCACTATATTTTTCCATTTGTTTTATCTTCACTTCTCTTTGTTTATTTTTTGCTTATACGTGTGAGTACGTATGTGTGAAAACAGAAGAGAAGAGCTGCTCTTTGCGTGAATCTGATGTAAGACCTCTGAATGATCGTCATGACCAGTTAATCATGACTTGGCGGCTAGCACAAAAGCTTCGCTTCATATGTGGTGTCACAACGAGCCGCTATGTGTGCTCAAGTTTGCCTTGACCCACCGAGGCTGGCACTTCCTCCTAACCTAACCTAACCTTGGTCAAATTTGTAAATGAACTTTTACGAAACTTATGTGCCCGATGTTAGAATTTGATAGAAAATACAAACATGTCATTTGTCTCTGAAAGTCCCATTCATTGGCATACAGGCAAGTCGATGTCTATTGCGAATATCTTATACAATTTACAAAAGCAAAGAAGGAATATATGATGGTTTTTAGTCGGTTTTCGCTGACTATAACGTTCGTCCTTAATTTATATGTTTTCTTCACTTCTTTTTTATTTTTCCTTCACAAGTTTATTTTATAATTCACTTCACACAAATAAAATGAAATAAATTTGAAGACGATAAACATGTTGCATAATTCATAAATACAATTATAATTTTATAGTTTAAAATTTTTTTCTTGTTATAAAAACAATTCTGCAAAGTAAATAATTAAGCGAAATAAATAAATACAAAAAAAAGACAAATATATTATATTTTTAAAAATAAATAAAGTGATAATAGCGCATTATATAAGAAAATAATTAAATTTTTTAAAAAAGAAGTGAGTGCTCTTTTTACAAACGCGATTCAATATTTATGTTCAGAATATTTTTAAA
Source organism: Wohlfahrtia magnifica (assembly GCA_023159175.1). Taxonomy (NCBI): domain Eukaryota; kingdom Metazoa; phylum Arthropoda; class Insecta; order Diptera; family Sarcophagidae; genus Wohlfahrtia; species Wohlfahrtia magnifica. Next base: position 874,612 of record JAKWBJ010000225.1, on the reverse strand, counting down.
GTTTGCCATTTATTTTTCTCACTTTCATTCCAATATCTGAAAAGAAGGCATTTTAAAAACAACTAAAAATAATAATTGTGAAAGTTATTGTGAAACAAACTTAGTTTCAAAATTATGGCTACACTTGAATTTCGAAAAAGGTATGAAAAGTTCCCAGTCATGTGAAAAATAGGAGTGTTCTTATAATTTTAAAACACACTGTACTTCTATAGTTGTTGCCATGTGATTTCCATTCATAAAAAGTGTTCAGTACTATACAAAACAAACATACACACACATCAACATTTTTGAGTCTATTTGATGTGCAACAAACAATCGTGTTGTCATGCCATATTGTGAGATTAAGTCAGTTAACATGGGCATAAAAGAAGGTTGACAGACTCGTTTATGCGTGTCATGATTGACGCTTGTGTACTTTACAAAAAGAAAGGGCAATATTTTCTAAATAAAAAGTGTTGGTACTTTAATTAAAATTTAAAGTTCTTTATATCTTACTTTGCATATTATTTCAACTGAATAAGTTTTAGTTTCTTGCCTGAAAAAAGTTTATTTTATATCCTTTTTTAAATTTTCATGTGTTGGCTCAAACTTACATTATAGTTTACGTTCTAGAATCTAAGCTCTTTTTATGAAAACAAATTTTATTTGTGAAGTAAATTTTTATAAATATGGACTTCGGGTCAACTTTAACTTATTTTAACAGAAAGCGCGAGAATTTTCTAAAAATTAGTGGCAATAAATTAGCTACAATAGATAAAAGTTTTGAAGAAAAAAAGTTTATTTATACATTTTTTACACTTACAAGTCTGCGAGTCAAATTAAGTCTGATGTAAAAAGCTTGCTTTATATTATTCTCAATGGCTTAGTATAGGAGGTAGTGAAAGCCTCGTTAAAACCAGGCACACTTGAGGCCGGTTGTGATACCACATAAAGCGATGTAATTGTGTAAGTCACCACGTTCAGATAAACCCGTCCTGACAATCCACCAGAGGCTTGGAACAGAAGCACATATCATTTAATTAAGTTAAGTCGGAAACCAGCCATACAGCTTAATAAACTTGACTATTGACCTGACATCAAGTCCACGCCTAGCCAGAGATGAACACTGGTAAATTAAGTAGACCACGCTCTCCTCCTCTTCAATCGATCACCAGCCCAGACAGAACTCATTTGCAGAAAAGTGCAGCATCTGCGCTTGCCTAAACATAACACCAATGACCTGTAAGAATAGATACAGCGGAGGACGATTTAGTTTAAGTAGTTGGTTGATACCCAATTAACCAAGATTCCTTCCCTGCATAGGATCGGTAAGCGTCTAACAAATACTTCTGCCTAATAGAGTGCTTTACGGAGGTAGGTGTGTGGATAGATGTCCGCAAGAAGTGTGCCCGCCCTAGTGAGTTCATCAGCAGCAAAAGATTCACGACAGTCTCTAACCATCCAAGAGCTAAAACTGACATCCGATAGAAATCTGATGCGGCTATCATTTAGTGTTAGTGTGGTATGGTAGGTAAGACACCACCTACCGACCAAGAGGTTCTCGATTCCATACCAGACCGGACTATCAGATAATTTTTAACAGTGGTATCACCTCATAGCATTGCTAGCGACTGGTTATGAGTATTTACGCTAAGAAAAACTTCTCTAACTAATGCATATGTCGTCCGAAAATCGGGTGCAGCTCATCGTCCCACTTGGGATGTTGCGGGAAGTATGTATGTGGGAACTCCACTTCCCTTTAAAAATTCCGCAGCATAATAAATAGTCATTGCTTCGGCCTGAAACACATTACAAGTTTAAAGCCATCAGTATAGACCTCTACAGAATGTCCAAGCCAGAGGAATGCAGCTCAGGTTCAGCGGAGACGTAGTCTCAGAATAGAGGATTGTCCCTAGAGAATAATATGCCGCGTAGCAGGGAATTTAGTTTTATCGCTACATGTTTATTCTGTTGCCAGTCGAGCATGCCGGATGGAAGCCAACCAAGCGTAAGACAAAGAGCCTTAGTAAGGTTTGTAAGCAACACACCTCTGTCGTATCAGACCTCCTGACTTCATCAAGGAGTCTGACATTGCAATATAATTTAAGAGCTGCCCACCAGAAGATCACTCCGTGAAGAATATTAGATTCACTAACCGTCAAGTAAGTCCAGTGAAAAGCACCAGGACTGAGTCCCCATCCCAGCACAGCTTTGCTACAATTCAAGAGTAATAAGATCCGAAAACAAGTATATTTGCATTAAGCAACGAGTTTTAGGCAAATGTGTACCGACGTGTGTGAATTATAGAGTAAATGGATTGACATATTTTCCAAACTTTATCAGTAGATAAGTAGATGAGTAAGTTGGTGCCTTGATTTTGCCAGAAGTAGTACAGCGAACTTTGATCACGACCTGAATATAAACGTCTTCAAAATTGTTAATGGGTTCTCTATACTGAATCAGGAATTTGGCATAATATTTTAATGGGCGAATATTATTACCTTTAGTTGGAATAATGTTGTGGGATAGCTTACATTTAAGATTATAACCGAAAGATGGCTTTAAGCAATTCAAATGGATTTCAGTCATGAATCCAACATAAAAAATAGGTCTACTGTTTTTTTTTCTTTCTTTACAGTTAGACAAGTTTAAATCATTGTAAAATAAAAAATATTTTTAATATCAATGAAACGAGCTTTGTTGGATAGAAAATTTTATGACGTTCATGTTTATATATGATTTCGGCCCTCTGGCCGCCACGACTGGCCCGTACAAGGCACAGTCTGGAACACAAATTTTCACATACTTTTCGAAGCATATGTGGCCGTATTTCGCTAATAATTTTTCGAATGTTGATTTTCAGGTATTTATTTGCCTCTGGCTTGTCAATGTAGACAAGTAGCTTTACATAATGCGAGAGAAAATAATCGAATGGGGTTAAATTACACGATCTTTCTGGCCAATTAATTGAACCATTACGTGAAATAACTCTTTCATTAAAAGTTTTTTTTTAAGTAAATCAACTGTAGCTCGCCCTGAGTGCCATTTGCTCCGTCTTGGTGGAACCACATGTCTAATCAGTTCCCTACACCGTTCCCCATTCAGAGTAACATTCTGACTATCATCGTTTTTAAAGACATATGGACCAATGACTCCGCCAGTTTATAAAGTGCACCAAACAGTAATTTTCTGTAGATGTAAGGGTGTTTCGACAAAAGCTTGTAGATTATCTTCACTTTAAATGCGAGAATTCTGCTAAATTACGTACACATTTAACCAAAAATGAGCTTCGTCGGAGAACAAAATTTCAAAATTTTTAAGCGTTGCTCTGGTGTAAGTCTATCCTTTCAAACCAAACTAAACAAAAGTTAAATCGGTTATCAAATAAAGCAGTGTTGCCAACTCAAAATTATGAATCTGTAAAAAAAACACACTATACATAGTTTCTTTGATAGGAAGTTTTTGTATCCTTTTTATTACAGTGCCATACAACCAGAGCTACCTTCTGTGTCAGATTTGATTAGTATCGACTACATAGATTAGTATAGACTAATGCTTTGATAAGCTCTTTATTTTTAGAATTCTATTACTTAATTTTTTATATAAAATTAGGTGACGAATAGTTTGCATTTGAGTTCCACCAAAAATCAAATATTTTTGTTTAAGGTTTGTCTGCAATACTCAAAAACTAATAAATTTATTAACAAAGCCACCACAATAAGATAGGCTGTATGTTAGATTTTGTCTTTCTATCTTTTTTTCAGCTGATATCTATTGTTGACCTTCACCACAAAACAACATTTAAAGTGTTAATAGGCTCTGCGGGTATGGGCAATAACAAAAAACGTTGTTTACTATTTTTTCTCTTGTATACTTTTATGAAATTTTTTTTGGTAACATTGCAGCCATAATTTCTCTTGGGAGAAAAGATTCTTGGAAACAGAATTTTTCCATTCTAGTCTGTGCTATTGGACTGCAAAAAAAATGTTCTAAAAACCTTGAGTCCCTGATTGCTATCACAATTTGTTTTTGGTAAATAATTGTGTGGCAATAAATTTGATAACTTTCAACAAAAAAAAATCTCCAGCTCAAGTTCTTAGCGTCATTCAAAAATATACCAAATTTTTGTTGTGTCTTTATGAAAAATATTTCTCTCTAATTCGTCTTTTATTTTTCAATTAGTGAAGTGAAGTGAATGCACACACGCGTAAACAGTGCTAAGGAAGAAAAATTAATGCAATTAAAAAACTAAAAAACTTTTTTATAAATACATAAGTATGTATCTATATTTACATTTTCGTCATTAAATTGGATTCAAATTTCTCTTTTATGTTGAATAACAAAATTTCTCCATTAAAATCTTAACTAAATTTTCGCGCCGATTTATTTTTTTAATAAAATTTCTTTTAAAGTGCTGCGTATCACATTAAGAGACAAGACATCCAGGGATTAAGTAAAACAACATTATTGTTCTTAAATGAATAGCATTTGTTAAAGTGAAAATGATTAAATTAAACAAAGAAAACAGCGGGTACATTCTGTCAAAGCCACTTCAACTGCTAACGATTGTGTAATCCCAACCCAACCTAGTGATACAATTTAATACATTTTATCAGTAACCACAGTCGTAAAAGCTGTCTGTTATTGCCAATGAATGTTTGTAATAATTTTACAATATGTACACACAGAACACAGCCATAATAATTACACAGCTTGTTAAATAGATGTTTTGTGATAAAATTAAATCTTTATTTTATATTCTTAAGTAGAGGATTAAAAACGGATTTCAATTTTAATCCTACAATTGAATTAAATGTTCGGTAAACACTTCAAAATATATATTTTTTTTTTAATTTTTATGTAAATTTCCATTGTTCCGTTATAAAAAAAAACGATACAAAAGAGAATTTAAAAAGGATTTCCAAACAAACAAAAAAATTGAGTGTTCGAAAAACTTCAGTTACTATTGCATCGGGCATCACTATAGCTTGTATGAAAGGTGACATTTTAAGCTTCATTTTGTTAGACGCTATTAAAATCACATTATTCTGAGAAAAATTTAAAATTGACTGAAAACTCTGAACGTCACCGTCATAATTTGCTTTTCTATTATAGGAAAACTAAGAATACGTCGCAGGCTACTGAAGAATGTGTGAAAAATTTGGATGCGTAGCTAGAAAATCAGCAGTACCTCGCTCTGGTTCACTAATCACTCAAAATAGTCGGTGAAATTATGAAAAAAAATTAGGTAGATAGCAGCGTGAACGTATTTAATAAACTAGGCCTACATCGCCAAACAGTTATCAATCATATGAAAGAAGCTGAATGTTTCAGTGCCAAATAAAAAATGTTTCACTGCTAAAATGGAACGAAATCGAACCACGTCTACAGCGATTGATTATGGACGATGTAAAGGGAATCACGTACTACAATAATGTGCGAAAAAGATCATAAACGAAGCAAGTTGAAGCATCGCAGACGATGGCATTGACACCAAGAAAGCTAATGCTGTGTGTGTGTGGTAAAATTGGAAGGGAATGGTTTATTGTAAGCTTCTACAACCAGCTCGAACGATTGATTTTGGTCTTTAGATTCAACAAGTAACGAGAATAAAGCAAGCAGTTCAATTAAAGCGGCCAGAATTGATCAACAGAACGAAACTGAGAAGGCTAAACTGGAAAAATTTTGACAAAATGGCAGGCAGATTGCGTTAATCACGTTCACGTATTATTTAGTTTTGTAATTGCTTCCATTGTTTTTGTAGGAACTTATTCTAAGAAAGGACTAATCAAACTAAGTCAGCCAATTAGTATTATTTATTCATCATAACCGCGAATAATCAAGTCTCAGGCCAAACAGGAGCTACAATAGGAAACCCATGCCCTACACAACATAACTATCTTTACAGCGGCGTGTTTCCCTTCATTAAGAAGAAAAGTGTACCTCAAATAATAATATGGATCATCAGAGCTACTCACGAGGATATTGAAATCTCAGTTCTTCACGGCGGGAGCATCAGCCGACCATTTCAAGCCAACGTTGTGATAAAGCAAGACCCCCCTCAGTCATCTCAAATATTCACCAACGTCCTGGATGACGTCATGAGCAAAGTCTGTTTAGAAGAAGTACATGGAGTCCTCACACTAACTCGAGAACTTGGATCATGCGGATGATACCTGTTTACTCTCTCACTAGATCTCCAACGTGCAAGCTAAATTAGAAGAGCTGGAGAGTATAAAGCGCAATGTTGGCCTTGAGGTGGGAGTTAACAATGTTAGCACAGACAACATTAAACTACAGGGCCAATGAACATCAACATGCTATCCCAATGAACATCAACAGATGTGAAACCATAATATTGGATACGTCGATACATCTTCATCTTAACCTATAAAGAACCATACATTCCCATAATATGTGATCTGCTGTCTCTGATGCCCGTAAGCACTGTCCACGAACCACATCCCTGATGGTCATCCTCTTCAGAGGCGCTATCAGTCCACACTGGGCCGTAAGAAATTCTATTAGGAGTTTAAAGTCTGGCCTGTCATACTTAAGGACCTCAAAACAACGCCTAAATTGCGAACTGATCGGTGCCTTAGCGCGTATAAACCCCCTTTGAGTGTTCCAGTATTTCAAGCAACTGGCAATTTCTTAATTCTAAATCAGATGAATAATATTGATAAGCGGAACCTTTTATAGCCAATGCCTGCACTGCTTATTTTCCACTTATCCCACAGTGTCCAAGTACCAAAACAACTGGTATCGTAGCAATATTTGGCCCGTCTAGATGTCATACAATTCGAGCCGAGTGCTCTCAAGGCAGTTTGTCTGATAGAGAATATATTAATGATCTTAGCCTTAAAGTAAGTAAGTCTATTCTGCTGTACGTTTATGAAACCTGGCTAGTATCTAACGGCATTACGTAAAAGCTACAGATACTCAGCATCATATACCCTGAAAATTCAGGCCTAAAAGTCTTAAAAGGACGATTATGTAGAACGAAAATGTCACAAATTATGAGTAATTAAGCGTTCCCCAGTTCCACCATTCTCATAACGCAAAATTAAATTTAATTCTTCTACTGATATATCAATAAAAATAACGTCAAAACTGTCATGTTATTTAAATTACCCCTGTTGGAGAAAAAGTTCTTGTCGAAACACCTGTTATAATTTCACTATTGTAAATGTAAACTAGTTTGCTTGTTTCTGCTCAATTTCAAAAATGTTTTCAGTTTGATTAGAAATTTTAAAAGTTTATGAGTTTCTTGGAAATAAAAATATATTTTCCCATATCATGCTAAATTGCAAAACCGTATAGTATAGGACAAGAATACTTGGAAATAAATTTAAAAAAAATAAATAAAATAAACCAAAAACATAAGATTTTGTACTAAATACAACAACAAACTTAAAACATACTACACAACGAACAAAAAATCGAAAACAGAAATAAAATATTTATAAAATTCTATACACTTACGAAATTACATTTCGAAATCATTTTCATACAGGAAAATGCCTTACAAGACAAAAATTTTAAGAAAATATTTTCTACAATAACTTTTCAAGCAGCTTATAAAATAAAGAAAGCTTAAGAAAACTATACCATATGCTTTTACCATACATATATAAAGGGTGTTTTTTATAGAGGTATAGAACTTTAAGTTGCAATAAAACAACGATGGATTATTCGATTGACATGAATTTTATTTATCCGAAAGATAATCTTGTGGCATTACATTTTAAATGTGATTTCTTGCATATGACCGCCATGGCTGGCGCGGATGTAGTCCTATCTGGACGTCCAATTTTCGATGACTTTTTCCAACATTTGTGGCCGTATATCAGCAATAACATGGCAAATGTTGTCTTCCAAATGGTCAAGCGTTTGTGGCTTTACCGCATAGAGCAATGACTTTACATAGCCCCACAGAAAGTAGTCTAGCGATGTTAAATCACAAGATCGTGGAGGCCAATTCACAGGTCCAAACCGGGAAATTAGGCGGTCACCAAACGTGTCTTTCAATAAATCTATTGTGGCACAAGCTGTGTGACATGTTGCGCCGTCTTATTAAAAGAACATCTCCTGGACATCATGGTTATTCAACTCAGGAATGAAAAAGTTAGCAATCATGGCTCTATACCGATCACCATTGACTATAAAGTTCTGGCCACCATCGTTTTTGAAAAAGTACGGACCATCGATTCCACCAGCTCATAGAGTGCACCAAATAGTCAGTTTTTCTGGATGTAACGGTGTTTCCACATACACTTGAGGATTACCTTCACTCCAAATGCGTCAGTTTTGTTTGTTGACGTAGCCATTCAACCAGAAGTGCGCTTCATCGCTAAACAAAATTCGCTTATGAAAATTGAAAATTGAAAAAACAATTCACTTATGAAAAATGAAAATTGCACTATTTGGAAGCGTTGTTCAGGTGTGATGAATTGCCAAACCAAACCGAGAATAAATCACTTGACAGCTGTTAAATCGGTCGCCATCTTGAAAAGTAATGCCAACTTAAAATTATATACCTCTATAAAAAACACGCTTTACATACATTTTCTAAAGATAACCAAAATAAATAACTTTTAATTTACAGGTTATATATGTTCGTTCCAAGTATATATGTATATGCCACATATGTTTACTCTTTACACTGATGTGAAGATTAAAACGACAATCGAAACAATGTTTTGGATGATTTACTGTGTGTTTGTTTTTTTTTTTTAAATCCTTTTTGAAATCTTCTTTTATTATTTTTTGTTTTAGTTCTCGGTCTTTTCTTTCGTTTACGTCTTTAATGCGCTTAATTCTACAAATCCCCGGGAGTGTTAAATGTATTTGGCTAATTTATCCTTGCCTTTCTCAAGTTACTAATTTTCAGAACTCAGCAGCAGCAAGAAGCAATAACATTTAAAAGGAACAACTTTTCCTTTTTTTAACTTTTTAAAGAACAATAACTAAAAGTTGGCAATGAGTTTGTAGGCTTTTCACATTGTGTTTTGTGACTAAGCAAGTGATTTTATAAATTTTACAGGTAATATAGATCATAAGACATTGAAAATCAAAAACAGGGGGTAGTAATAAGTTCTATTCATTTTAAAGAAAATTGTATGAAATTAATTTAATTTTTTAAAGAGTTTCCATCAGATACAACTCTTTTGATTTTACACTAGATTGCGTTAATTGTATTTTTAAGACGCTGTTCTTATTTATATATCCCTTAAATATTACTTAAAAAATACTGAGGGAAATTATCAATTTGTCAAGATGTAAATAACATAGTATTTTAAGTATTTAAATATACAAAAAACATCGCATTAAAAAAAAAGAAAAAAACTTTTATATTTTTGATGAAAAGTAATCAAAAAATTATGTTTCAATATTAATACACTTTTTTGATTGCTATATATTGTTACGAAAATAAAAATACAACACTGCATAGTGAGGTTTGGTATATATCAAGTTAGCAGCACTGCCACATCGACTATCTTAACGTTACATTTGAATTAGCGGACATGGAAATAGAAGATGGTCGATATTTCCTGAACCTTCCAAAATGCAGGCAGTTATGTGTATAAAAGGCTGTTTTACTTACATGTGAGTTAGTTATCGTTTGGCTATCGTACGATAAATACGTGTTAAAGCGGAAATAAAAGTGTTGTTTAAGCGAATATTAAGTTGTTGTAAGCTGTATAAAAGTCGTTGTATATTAAATAAAAATATAACAGTAAAACAACAAAATAATACGGTATTTATTTTATTTTAAGCGCAATTTAAACGTTTAAAAAAGGTTAAAACGTAACAATATTAATAGTTTAATGCTCGAACGGAAAGAATAGGTTTCTCATGGTATTGGTATTCATTCTAAGCACTGAAAGCCTTACAGCGCTTGGAAACTTTAAAGCCTGTGTATCTCTTCCATAACATAGTGGGACCATATGAGGACTACACGTGGTGGCTGCGGTTTTAAAAGATTAATAATACAGTCAATAGTGTAGAAGAGGTTTTCACAGTCCGATGTACCCTCATAAACTGTAGGCCAGAATACCGACTTAGATGGTGTCTTTAATAGAGTGGCATGATTAATATCACGGTAGGTTAGTCCATATGCCGAACCCAAAACATTTTTCTGAAGCAAACAAAGTAGCAATCTTAATGTGCATAATCAGAAGACTATAGATAAGACATTAAAAATATAGACTCTGCTCAATAGGGTTTGAGATCTGAATACATAACTACGACGTATTTTTGCAACATTTTATATCGAAAAAACGCGCAAAAATAGTTACAACTTACTACAAAGGTGGTGATTCAAACGTGGCCATTGATCTTTGATTTTTCGAACAAATTTTTATTTAGCGATGAAGTTTATTTCTCACTCGGTGTTTAAGTCAACAAGCAAAATTGTCGCATACGGCGATCGCAAAATCCAGAAGTGATTGCGAAAAAGCCACCTAGCATTACTGTCAATACAGAATGCTATGGACATATGATAACTGACATTTATAGGCCTGTAATTAATGATTACGAACTGGACGATATGTGGTTTTAACAGGACAATACCACTCCCGGTTTTGGCTTTATTTCATGAGAAATTTCCCCTTCGAATAACTTCTCGATTTAAAAGTCAATTGGCTAACAAATTCATGCGATATAATACTTTTAATCAAAAATTAATTTTTGTTAATTAATTGAAACTTACGAAAAAATAGTCTAGAACTAACTTAAAAGGATCATCTGCCACTCTCGTTGAAATGACATTGTATTTCGTATATAATATTTATAATCAAAAATTAAAATTTTTCGCACGTTATAAATACTCCACCGTTAAGGGATTATCCCGTAGACATGGTCTTTGACATACCCCGCAAAACAAGTCTAACGGAGCCAAATCACATCGTCTTTTGTTGAACAAAAATTCATTTTTGATTAAAAGTATGTTAACAAACGTATAAGTGAAATGTAATTTGCTTTTTCCGTTGAGTTTCCAAGTTGTGACCACAGTAGACTTAATTTCATTCAGTATACTGTAAATCATAGTTTAGAAAGCATTATGGTTTAAGTCTCTCTGCCATTTTCAAAGAAGGGTCTGTAACTGATAAGTATAACAAAAGTCTAAAAAATTAATTGTAAGAAATCTGCCAAAATAATGAAATTAGGATCGGTCTTCTTCTAAGAGGACAACAATCCTGAATACACATTACACATTGTAAGGTCATTTTTTTTTTAATAATAAAAGTGGTAACGTTTGTAGTGATGATTAAATTTGAATTCTATTGATAAAATATCATCAGCTTGGGACATTAAGATCTCTTTAAATAGTAGAACTAAAGTCAAAAGCACCTCAACAAGGATACAGGTTACATAAGGAAGAATACCTTGAGAACCAGCAGGCAAGTTGATCCAGTAAATAATGTATGCCAAAACGGCTTCGAGATATCATTAAAAATAATTAATAAAATCATTAAAAATAATTAATAATAATAATTAATTATAATTTAGTTATAATTTTAGGTAAAAATTGATTTAATTTAATATGTTTGATTTTTATACTTTTAATTCCTTAACTTATAAAAAGTAAAAAAAAAAATAATTTTTTTCTAAATTGAATAATTTCAAAATTGATTTTTATTTTTCTGATACGTTACTATTTTATATTTTAAATGAATTTTCAAAATATCTCAAGTGGTTTTTAACTCTTAACAAAAGGGTTGTCCAACCAAAACGCAAGATGTTAATTGTAAATAAAACAAAAAGTTCTTAGAGCATTATCGCGAAATTTTTTAATATAATAGAAGAGTCTACGACAATTATGTGTGAAATAAATTATCGGCCAAATGCTCGCTACGGCTTCATAATTTCTCGTGCAAAAGAGCCATTGTTTCGTTGGCTGTGTGGCAAGTGGCACCATCTTGTGGGAACCATATATCTTCCAGTTCCATATCCTCATTTTCTGGCCATAAGAAGTCTGTTATCATTTCGCGATAGCGAACACCTTTCGCGGTAACTGCTTGGCCGACCTCAATTTCAAAGAAGTACAGGCCGATGACGCCTCCAGCCCATAAACCACACCAAACAGTCACTCTTTGTGTTTACACATTTCCTACAGACCAGGTTTGTTGAAATTTGTGCACAATGACAAATTTCCCGTTCGCATAATTTCTCGATTCAAAAGTCAATTGGCCAACAAGATCATGCGATATAATACTTTTAACTTGCGAAAAGTGGAGTAGAACTACCTCAAAAGGAACATCTACTGCTGTCGTTGAAATGACATTGTATTTCGTATATAATATTTTTGATTAAAAATAAGTCTAACGGAGACAAATCGCATGACCTTGCTGTCCTTTTGTTAAACAAAAATTAATTTTTGATTAAAAGTATGTTAACATTTCCACAAACCGGGTCTACAGGTTTGTTAAAATTTGTGCACAATTCTCTCGATTGTGGACACATTTGATCGATTATGCTGACCAAAAAAATCACGAAGTGCTCGAAATGCATTTTAATTTGAACGCCCATTTTCATAGAAGGCTTCAACAATCTTAACGCGCTACTCAATTGTGGACCTATTAGGGAGATCGGACGGTTATTAACTGGTTTTTCTGGTTTTGTCGAATACGGTTTTTTCAAATTCTTCATTCTTCGAAGACCGAATAAACAGGTTGATTTAACAAGAATAACCGTATGACAACCTTGAACGTCTCACAAAGATCGTGAAAACCAATGTAGATCGAAAAAGATATGCACTCTTGAGCAAAAATAACCTTTTCTCATCTTCTGTAAATAAATATTGATTTTTATATATGGAGAATGATCAACTAGACTCATTGAAAGCCGGCTACTTTGTTGGAAGATGGGTTCTTACCTAACATACCACAGTGACACACACACCATTCAATATGTGGCGCATAAATTTACATACAGTGCTCCTCGAAATCTAAGCAAATTTTCTTGTCGAGGCAATTAAGGACTCGTATATTACTAATAGATTTATTCAAATTAAAACATTTAATTTTTGTTATCTTAGGCACCTAAATTATAACTATAATAACGAACCTTTAGTTCCATTTTTTACCACGTAATGCAACAAAAACGAAACTAGCTCCTCGATAGCTGTTCGAAACTTAAGCATTTTTCAGGACTTTGTGTAATAAACTTTCTTTTTTATGGTCTCCGCACACCGTTTTGGAATTTGATTTGTTAGAATTATTGTAAGTATTGATTGCCACTTTAATTTTAAGGTCTTCATCAGCTTCTACTTATTTTTAAAACGACGTGGTCCTGCTCCGCGCTTCAAGAATTAGGAACAATTTTATTTAAATGAAAGAACCGGTTAACCGGTTATTTGAATTATTATTAACCGAAAATCGGTTATTTAAAAAGCGTTCCTTTTCGAATTATTCGAAAACCGGTTTTTGAAAAAAGTCCAATAATCGATCTCCCTAGGACCTATATATGGTTGAATTTGTCAAACATCAAAACAAAGAACTTTCAAATTAAGTTACGCACAAAATTCGAGGTTAGGATGTGACTCACAATTACCATTGTGCATTATGGTTGGGCCACCCTTTATTAGTTACAAATTTATACTTTCAATTGTCGCCTAGTGTAAATGTGTGTTTTATTTCACTTAACTTTTCAAACCTAAAAATTTTTAGCCCTGTATTTTATACATTAATCAAATACAAAAGTAAAAATTAAATACTTACCAGAGGCGACTAAATGACGAAAGGAACTTTAAAAGCCATATCCTGAAAGTGTAAAAAAAAATGAAAAATTAGTTAAATTTTAAAAATTTCGGTTTATTTTCTAATATTAACGATAAATAAAATGGTATATAAATTACGGTAGATCAAGTCAGACTATCTAATAGCACACATCATAATAAAATTGCAGTATATAGTCCTCGACTTACTTAAGATAAAGATTCGACATAAATTTCAACAAGTGATGATAGGGGAGGTACTATTGTGTCAGACTATTATGAAACTTTGCCCGATTGTCGATAATGTAAAATTCGTACATCCACTCACTTGCCGTCAAAATAAAAATTAATATTAAAAAGGGATCATAGTAAACTGATCTTAAATATTTCTATACCCAGTGTACAGTACCATGAAATGTTCAGTAATTGCTTGCACTTACCAATCATAACTTTATACTTAGTCCTACAAAAAGTTCTAATGTGCATTTTTTAGCATTAGAAATTTTCGTGACAAATGCCGTCATAATCGCAATAAAACTCCACTTAACAGAAGAACAAAAATACAATTTTTAACAATGGATTCAATTGAAACAAGGGCTTAAGATGAACCGATAATTTATTTATTAACGATAATTCTAGGTTTGATTGTTAGTCAAAATCGAAATCGTTAGGATTAATTACATGCAACTACCCGTAGTGGGCTAAAAGATGGTCAAATGAAGGAATATTCTTAATTGATTGTTAGTCGAACACTCTTAAATCTCTATCTATACCAGCCTAAGCTCCTAAAAAGAACCAATTATATGCTTAGCTATTGTTGAATACAGTAACATGATTGGTAACTAAAATAAATAAAATAAATAAAAACAAAGAAAGAAAAAGAAGCCATTACTCAACCTTAGAAATTTAATCATAAAAGAAAAAAAAATTATGGCATATTGGTCTTAATGTCTTCTTGCAACGTGATTTTTATGTTTTTTATTATTTTGGTACACATTTTTTAAGCGTACTTGACATATTGTTAACCCTCTTTAGAATGGAATAATTTATGAACAAACAAAAGAAAGAAATATTGTTACTTAACTAGCAAGTAAATTCTGCCACAATTCTGCTTTTTTTCTGAACTCAAAAAAATGTAATCTTAGTTAATAAGCCAATTAACCAGCCAAAATCATTGTGAGTGACAGTTTGTATTTTAAATCGCATTTTTTTCCTTCATACAGGGGTCATGAAAGAAAACATTAATATTTAGAACGTTAAAGAAAGTTTTTTGTTGGCAATTTTTTTAAAGCTGATACATAAAGAAAACATTTTTCTGGCTACAGCAAGGCTATAAATTAATTTACAATTTAAAAGCTTTCCAGTAACGTAATTTTAAGCAATTGGTCATGATGATATGCCAAAATTTACTAAAATGAAACGTAAAATTAAATTAGACCCATTAAGCGAGTGGACCTTTTACGATGAAAATTCAAAAATCATCTTATTTTTTAATTATTTCAACCAAATCAACTTAACCATGAAATAAAGAGCAACAAAAAAAAATTTTTTTGATTATTTGTATTCTCCATTATACATACTCGTACAGCAATACATAGTAATACTTTTATTAAAATGTAATATTTGCAATATTATTTGAAATCGAATATATTAAATCTCCTCGACATATGTAAGGATGTGTAAATATACATACTTAATATTTTATAATATTTCTGGTAATAAACTTCATTATTTACTTAAAATGTCAATAATAAAAGAAATATCATATTCATCATCAATACAAAAAGAAAATTTAATATAAATTTTTGCGAACAAAAAAAAATTATGGAAATATTAAATGAAATAAATACAATATTTGAAAGCAAATAAACTCATAACGATATCGAGGATTTTCTGATATTTTCTTCAGTAATCACCGCTTTTGGCCTTCCTGTTGATGGTATTGTTGCAGTGCTTGTTCGGCCCCGTTTAAATTCAGCAATCCAATATTTTACCATATAATCTGACGGAGCAGATTCGCCGTAATGTTTATCAAGCTCTTCTTTTGTCTCTTTCGCCGTTTTGCCTTTCAAATAATAGTGTTTAATCACTACACGAAATTCACTTTTTTTCACTTTCCAAGAAACACAAAAGTTGCTTACTTCAAACGACTACAACAAATAAACTAATCGATGAATTTGACTAAAATTTTAACAGCTTACGTTTGACAGATGGTAATTTCTAAGAAAGAAAAAGTTTTTGTGTTTATGCTGTCACCTAGCGCTAGGTAGCTTCAATGTCAATCCGCCCTCGTAGTTCATATTATGACCCTGTCCCTGTACGTTGAAACCAATAATTTGGTATTAACCTCGTTTACTGCGAGACCCATTTCCGTACATTGTTCCATTGAACCTAGGCAGCAGTTACATCTTGCAATGTCCGACCAATGATATTATTACGAAAATAAAAATGCCTAAAACAAGAATATACACCAACTTAGTACATTTAGATCTAAAAACTTTATTATGGAATTTATTCTATTGGTTTGTGTCAAATCTACTACGATCACCCTGTCAGTACCACATTTATTTGTGTTGCTAACAGCGTTACTAATTGCCTACTAAACGGTGCTACCAATTCCATTTTTATGTGTTACATTTGAATTAAGAGATCTGAATAGAAGAATTGAGAAAGTTTTGGTTTTTACTAGAATATTCGATATTAGTAACAACATCATATAAAAGGCGGCGCGTTATGCTAAGTTAGTCAGTTATAGTTTAACAGTCAATTAATAAAGTCATGTAGTCATGTTAATGCGTTAATAAAAGTGTTGAATAGTTTGTGTAAAAGCTGAATAAGTTACTGTATAAAATAACAAATAAAGTAACAAATTCGAGTTATTTATATTATTTAACGCAATTTAAAAGAACTGTAAAAAGGTTAAAAAATATCAATATCAATGTCTTCAGCATATATGCTGCATCGCGCGATATCTTTTCCAATAAAATATTGAAAGAATTACACGATATTCTATTACCCCGTCTGAAACATCGTTTGGTATCAAATGAACCGCAAAACTTATCAGCTTGGCAAGTATACCGAACTCATACAAACTCATATATCCCAAGTGTAACAAGGAGGACTTCTTTTAATCAATGAGCTGCACACCGTTCTGCTTTTCGATTTATTGAAAGAGACCTACAGTTTAACACCGGCTACGAACTGCAGATGAAGTGGTTATAAAAGTTTTTGGAGAGTAAATACTCTAACCAGTAGGCGTGTGTATTATTTATCATACCACATCGGCACTCGATACCAAAAGCAGACGTGGCATTAAACACCTATTCAATATCGTCAAATTTAATTGGATAGGAGACTAGACGGTATGAAAAATGGCCTCTCCAGATCCTCAGTAAGTTCTTTCCGTCAATACATGAGGAAATTCTCTCTCCAAAGTCCTCAACTTAGCACCCAACTTTTTGGTCAAATTCATGTACATCATTTCGATCCCTAAGCATCGAGATATCCTCACGCTTCTCTCTTTTTTTGACTGAACTGAATTTCATAACAATTTTGTTTGTAACTGTGAAAAATTTTAAGATTTGTTTGCATTGCCTTATATGACAGAATGGTAAAAAGATGCCAGTTTCTTATTCGTAGCAATGATGGTATTAAAAGCTTTCTTTTAAAGGATAGGATTATTATATTGGACACAAAAAGAGAAAATCTGCAATGTGAACATGAAGAGACTAAAGAACGAACTTACTTAAATAGAGTTTCAGTCAATAAATAACATTAAGGTTTAGTATAAAAGTATTCTTTTAAGGCCTGGTTAACATTAACATAAACATAACGGCTACAATAGTGATGAAAAATTCTAAAAAATTTCTGAGTCGTATAAATCGTGAGCATGAAATTAATGGAAAAAGTTTTTTACCATTTATAACAAACTTTTTCAAGTTGTTTATAATTATGGAAAAACAAGAATTTTGTAGCTTCATTCACAATAGAACTGCTCAATAGTTTTACTTTTATTATTTTATTAAAAAAATCTCAGATAATAAGTTCATTTCAAAATTAAAGTCATTGTAAATGGCACAGACAGATAAATTATGAAAAATAAAGTAATCAAAATGAATAGAAAAATTAGGCTTTAAAATTTTTCATGGTATAAATTGTAAATTTTATTTATTATACATAAAAAAACATGGCAAAATACAATAAACCATGTAGAAGCTTTTTACTAAACAGAAAAGAAAAATAATGAGAAAATAAAAAATTTTAATCTACGAGTACATCAACCTGAATAACCAGGATAATTATTTTGCATTTTATTTTATCAGTTAAATTTGTTTTATTTGGTTCTATGTGTCATGTGTCTGTGTATGTGTATGTGTCTGTTTTTCTACTATAAATGCTACAAAAAAATTAAATTTTTAAGAGTTTTTAATAAGTAAATATTTCTGTAATTTTATACAAAACACATTTTTGACTTTCAACAAATTTTATTAGTCATTTTAAGTGTAAATTTATTTTAAAACGTTTTGCTTTTTTTTTGTCAAATATATAAATAATATGCGTAAATAGCACACACACACAAAGATTTGCATGGCGTTTAAATACTCATTTTATCCACCCCTGCGTTTCATGCGTCAAAAGGGTAAGCTGAACGAATACCGCACAAATGCTTAAGAATTATCTTATTCGCACAAAAGTTAACACACAGACATGTTTTGCGGTTATCATTCTAAGGTCTCATATCCTTAGAAAGCATTTATATGTTCATGTAAACAAATACATTTGCATACCATTGCATGCGTAATATCTTTGCAAGAGTATGTGTTTATTGTGGTGGTTAAATTCACCTTAAGATTATTTGTCATTCAAATAAAATAGCATACATATGTATGTACAATTGGGTACTTGATTAAGTCCGGTTAAAAATTGTACTAAAAATGAAACACTTTTTTATATTTGAACCTTAGATAACCTTCTGTCATTTTGCAAGCCTCTATGGTATATATATTTACACCATTAAGAGAATTATACAAAGAAACAAATGATAATAAAAAGGTGCAAGGTCCGGGCTATTTAGTGGGTATATCAAAACTTACTAGACAAGCTCCATCAGTCTCTGCCAGGCAGTGTTGCCAGTAGATTTTTTGAAAAAAATACGATTTTCTATACACTTTGAAAAGAATTCCTCTACAAAAATCCCTACTCTTTTGAGTAATTCAAATGTAAGAAAAAACAATAGGTTGTTTTATATTATTATAATTCTTTTGAACTGAATTTTGTAAAATTAGTAAATATTAGTGCATCCTAAATTAATGCAGTCTTTAAAATTAAATATTTATGCAAAGAAATTTGCTGAAGAACAATCTTTCAGTGAATACGATAAAATTTTAACACAATTAATAGAGATGCTTCATTTTACTTAAAATATCGCCCCGAAACTCCTTAAATTACGCAGCATCGGTACATTAAAACAACAAGAGATCGCCAACTACTTGAAATAGCCAAAATTAACAACATAAGCAACAAAACACAACAAAACACGGAGAAGAAAATTGGGGTGGAAGAGGGTAAGAGCCCTATCATATGACCAAAAATCTCCTGATGCCGTCCCACCATGAATTAAATCAACAATTTTAAAAATTACACAGACATTAGAGTTGAAGCAGTCTAATGGATTACCAATCTTTCTGTAAATAGACGCTCTCGAAGGAGCATTCTTATTCAGAGCTTATTATTATTATTATAATTATCACTTTTATTTTCCCAATACCAATACAGTGCATTGGGTCATCTTTAGAATTCTCACCTCAAACAGGAAAAAGTTCTTAGAAAAAGACAAATGTATTGGTGCCCCAAACATGTCTTTCTTTTGGAAATATATTTTTAACTGATTTTTTGGGAAAAAAAAGGAATTTTTAAGCGTTTGGAACAAGAAAATATTGCAGCGTTGTTATCTTTCAAAAACGTTCATTTATGAGTTCGTAGATTGCAGTGGAAATAAAAATAAATTTATGTCTGGTTTCAATTCAATTATTTTTCATTAACTCAGTCTTATGTAACATTTTCACAACAATCACAATTTCTATTCTTTATTACTCTCTCTGTTTATCACTTTGTCAACAACAACAATTACTCGACGGATCTTTCTACCTAAAGATTTTCCAACACGATCGTTGTTACAAATAAATTTCGATCACAACTTTTTCAAGCAGAGTTATCCACACTAAACTCTCTTTACACTGAGTTAGCTCCAGCTGAACTAGTCTTTACGACTTGAGATCAAATCAATAAACTCTACTCGTTGACTTTACTTTTCTCAAACTGACTGCTGTCCGCATCGATGTACTTTTTATATGGCTGAGTAAACAATACTTCGAAAACTCTCCTTTCATTTCCTTTACTTATTTCCTTTACTTTATTTTTATTTTTAGTTTGTTTCAATGCTTACCGTGTTGTTGTTGCTTCTTGATTGTTCATTATCTGTTTGCTTTGTTGTTGCCGTTTATTTTTATTTACTACATTTCTGCTTATGTTGTTGTTATCGGTTTGGTTATGTGTAAACATAACAATAAAATTTGCAGTTGATTTTGTACCCCTTATTTATTTTTTAATAAATTTGTAACAATATTGATACGAAAATGAACAATACCCAAAATAAGAGATACACCCATGAGCGCCTTTAAAACTGTATTGTGGGATTTTGCTATATTGGGTTGTGTCAAGGTTGTTAATGTGTCACCCTGGCAATGCCATACTTGTGTATTTGGCAGCATTGCCAATTAGACCATCTTTGTGAGTTACATTTGAAATTAACGGAAATAGTTCGAATGTTGTAGGAAGAGCAAGAACATTCGGAAGTAATTTAAATTGTATATAAAAGGCGGCGCCTTATGCATTAGTTAAATAGTTATCGTTTTGCAGTCATAAAGTAAAGTCTTGTTTAGGCGTAAATAAAAGTGTTGTATAAACGAATATTAAGTGCAAGATAAATAAGTTGAAGACTATATAGTTATAATTGTATACTGTAAAGTAAGGAAATAAAAACTGTAAAACAACAACAACGTGGTGTTTATTTTATTTTGACGCAATTAAAAAAGAACTGAAACGTTTTCAATCATTTTTAATTGTAGACAACTTTTCACAGAATAATTCGATATTAATAATAATGTCTTCTGCTTTAAAACTAGGTACAGTGTTGCCTAATGCGTTTAATATTACCGGAGACATAACATTTTAGAGCCATTTACCGAAAATTTGTAACCGAACTTAACCCAGTACCCAATATCAAATGCATAAAGTTATAACAGTAACATCCTAACCCTCTGTTTTATACCCACATGTGATTAAATTTGTGACTGTTGTAATGGCTGTTGTAATTTCTTGAGATTTTATAATATTTTTGTCGTAAAAGTAGTGAAAAATTTAAGCACATTTAGTGAAAACATTACATACACACATACTAAAATAATTCCCGTGAAATCCCAAGTGGAACAAGGCAAATTTTTTCTCAATCAAAGAGCTGCACCCGATTGAATTTTTAGACTCATTGAAAGGGACTTTTAGTTTAGCGCCGGCTCCGAACGGTAGATGCATTAATTAGAGAAGTTTTTCGAAAACTCATAACCAATGCTAGCAACGTTATGTGGCGATATCGCTGTTGAATATTGTCAGATGGTTTGGCTTGGGATCGAACCGTGGACCATTTGGTTGGTAGGCGAGTGTCTTACCATACCACAGCGGCACAAAGTGAAAATATTACTCTGAGGCTTTGCAGCTCTATTATATTAGAACAATGATTTTGCTCTAACAGTTCAATATTCAATATTTCAAAGGGCATGGGGGATCTCTATGGGTTGAATTTCGAGAAGCGGATGGCGCGAAAAGTGTTTGGCCGTAGCGTGAGGATTGAGGATGATCCGTGGAAGTCGGATCGTGCGCAGTTTGATGTCATGCTGGAGGACACTGTGCAAAATATTTCACCTGAAGTGAATATTTCACCTGAAGTGAATATTTCACCTGAAGTGAATATTTCACCTGAAGTGAAATATTTTACACAACAAATTTTTTGTAAATTCTCTTTAATTCCGATATTTGATCGTTGCTGTGTGTGCTACAATTAGGTTTAAAGTTCATCTTATGGCTTTAATAAGTAATTATGTTGCAAGACGATAAGAGCCCTCTGGAAAAGTTGCTCCTTTTACGGTAAGGCATGGAGTCTTTCGCCAAGAATGACACTATGAATATATAGCGCTATTATTCGGCCCATTATCACTTATGCGGCGATAGCTTGGTGAAGAAAGGCTGAGAAAACTACGATCATGAATAAATTAGGCAAGGTTCAGAGACTCGCCTGCCTCGGTATAACTGGGGCAATGAGAACATGTCCAACAGCGGCCTTGTAGGCTTTGATTGGTTTAACACCGCTTTACATACCTGTTCTAAGGATGGCGGCTTATTGGCGACAAAATTTTTCGCTAAAGGGTCCTGAAATGCGTCGAGAATTCAGTCCATCCTACGCAGGGTGGTCGGAGAACCATCTTCGGTCCTGAATGTTATGCCTTTGGATCTGAGCTTTAGCAGAAGATTCAGAGTTGAATTCCTAGACCGGGATTGTTGGTCTAACCGATTGCTCAAAAATGAATGATTGTGTTGGTGCTGGTGTTCTGTTCATGGACTCAACAGGGATTTGTCGATTCCACTGGGAAGATCACTGAGTGCCTACTAGGCTGAAATAATGGCTATTGTTATGTGTGCGGAGATAGTGTCTCAGAGTGTAAAACCATTATTATATTCTCTAACATCCAAGTGGATATTTGTAGACTGTGCTCAAAGGCATTAGAGACAGCGAAACTCAAATTGTGTAAATGTACGGTTCTTGATAGGTTTAGGTGGATATGTTTGGGTAGACATAGGGTCTCACTGGGTGACATATACACCATTGTGGTTTCACAGGTGCTGGTGCTTAATAGGTAGGCAGTAGATCTGCTGAACAAAATATAGACTAGAAGGAACACAATAGATGCTAGGGGCTACAGTGTCTTGCAATAGTGTCTGGTCAATATGATAATAATAATGTTGCAATCAGATTTTAGCATGTAGTATCGGATAGTTAAACTTAACTGATATTAGCCCATATATGATGATCGCCGCCTTATTAAAACGATGAGTTATGAATTAGCCTCTAATTCATATCACTAAGAAAAGTTCCGATTTTTACGACAAAAAATTAGTACATACGACTTAACTTCCCTGCTGGTTTGTAAGATAAATTACTTTTGTGTAATTTTCCCAATTGATTAAAATTCCTTTTTTTATTAGCTGGGGTTCTAGATTTACATTAACTCTCGTTATTGATTTACATTATTATGTATGTGACAAAAGCATTCATTTATTTCCAATTTATAATTAACTAATTAAACTTTTTTTTTATATTACAGGTTCTTTTTGTAAACTTTAGCTTTATTAGGTGAGTACAGTCTTTAATTAAGTTTGATAGCACAAAAGTGAAAAAGAAAAAAAGTAATATTTATTTTCAATTTTTTGACATTCTGACTATCGCTACAATTGCAAAAACAAATAATATGGCAGTCTTTTATCGAAATTTTGACAAACATATTTATTTAAGTGAAATGTCCTTGAACAAGAATAAGGATGATGTTATTTGTTTATAAGTTTGTTTGTCATTTTCTGCCATCTGCCATCATTTTGAGCTGCTAATGGCGTAATGCATAAATTAAGTTAATTATTGTATAATTCTATTTAGTTATTTGCGTTTCAAGGAATAAAATAATTAAATTTTAAGTTGCCTGTCGAATTGATATATTTTTTTTTTTTAATTTTTGGTGGTATGTAATGCAAAAATTAAACAAATTTCATCGTAATTTCTTTTTAACTGCTGCCTGTGTTTTATTACTAAATTAACATTGACAGTTAAACTATTCAATTTAACAATTTACTCGGAAAATTATTTCATCTTAAGAAGGAATAACATGATTCAATAAGTCCGTAGGATAAGTAAGAAAAAAATTTTTTGACAAAAGTCGATTTTATTATTCAACATAGTTGCCTTCGACGGCTATGCAACGAGTATAGCGATATTTCAACTTTCCGATACCACTTTTATAGTACGATTACTCTTTCTTATCAAAAAACAGAAAACAGGAAAAAGTCGCTGGTGGCTAGATCTGGAGAATACGGTGGGTGGGTTAGCAATTCGAAGCCCAGTTCATTTAATTTTGTCATCGTTCTCATCGATTTGTGACACGGTGCCAAGTCTTGATGAAACAGCACTTTTTTCTTTTGCAAATATGGCCATTTCTTTGCGATTTCAGCCTTCAATCTATCCAAAAGTACACAGTAATAGTCGCTGTTGATGCTGGTTCTTTTTGGAGATAGTCGATGAATATTATTCTGTTCGCATCCCAAAATACAGGCGTCATCACCGTACCGGCCGACTGTTGCGTCTTTGCTCGCTTTGGATTCGGTTTGTCGATTGCTATCCACTCTGCTGACTGTCTTTTGGATTATGGCCTGTAATAGATAAGCCGTGTTTCATCCATTGTCACATATTGACGATAGAATTCAATTTTGTTGCAGTTTAACAGCGCCAAATACTCCTCGGAAGCATCAATTCGTTGTTGTTTTTAATCGACTGTGAGCACAAGCGGGACCCACTTTGTACAGAGCTTTTGCTTACCCAAATATTCGTTTAAAATGATAAAAACACTACAGTCTTATATCTCTACAACGTCAGCTAGCTCGTTGAATTTAAGTTTGCAACCGTTCACAACTAATTTGTGTATTTTTCCACTTCGCTCTGCCTCATTTGTGCTGGTACGACCACGTTTAAATTCAGTAATGCACTTCTCTACTATTTGTCTCGATAGAGCAGAGTTCGGATAATGTTTATTAAGTCAGTGTTTGGCTTCCATTGTATTATTTTTGTTTTATTTTTTCATTAAAAAGCAATGCTTTATCAAAACTAGAAATCCACTTTTTTCCATTTTTTTAATAAAACAAAGTTGCTTCAACTCATGAATTAGTAGTCAAATTGCTGTTATATTTATACACGTATCGTTTGAAGGTTAGCACTTAATAAAAACCATATGGACCAAATTCTAGTAAGTCATCTATGTGTCATCTTACGGACTTATTGAATAACCTGCCAGTTCTATGTGCGTATAATAACATAAATTAATGTTTTTAAACTTTTGATGAGAAGATAGGAAAGAGACTCGTAAATATGTTTAAAATTCTATAGCAAACTTCGGTTTTTTCAACCATAGTGTATTATAAAAGAAAGATTGAATAAAATAATATTTATTTATTAATTTGATTTTATTTCATCTGTTAATTCCCTCACATACGAGTTCTATATGTAAAGGAGAAAAGTATTTTTTTAGTAACCGTTCATGCTTGCATATCGCACATCAATCATTTATTATATCCCCTAGACAAACACTCAATCATTTATGACTTACAATATTGTTTTCACATTTACTATGTTGAGAGTTAAATAAACTGGCCTCTTTATTCCCAGTTGGTAAATAACCGCATAATCATAAAATAAATATAAATTATATAGTTCATATACTACAGTGCATGCCAGTAGACACTCCCTGCTGCAATAGTTTATTCGCGTATCAATAAATAATTACACAAGTATTCAATAAGTATTGATAATCTAAGGATTAAAAGTGTGAATTAAATGGAAAATGATTAAGAGAATTAAAAAACATTGAAAACAAATGCTTAGAGATAGAGAAATTAATCTGAACATTTTCGTTTAACTCAATTTAGTTAGTGTTAGCTGATACACCTTTATTAACACCATATAGTCACAAAAACAAACGTTGACACAGGTGATTCAAAGAAATTACAGTGCAATGTTTAGTTCCTTTTTTTAACGAAAACTTTTGGAGATATTTATTTGATTATTATACACTGCTCGCAACCCTGTAAGCTTTGATTTTTCCCCTTTTCAATCTTCGGTAGTGCTCCGCCATGCCCCTTTATCAATAATCTTATATATGCAAATGAATGTGTGTTTGTATTTGTGTTGGTTTGTTTGCTTGTTTGTGCCTTATGAACAACTAGAGGGGCTGAACAGTTTTTTTAAGTGTTTCTTTCTGTGCATGTCCGTAAAAAACTATATGCTATATAAATTATAAAACTTCTAACTGTGGATGCCACGCCCTTACAGAGTGTGTACTTATTTGCCTATATCTTCAAAATGGTAAGAGCAAAATTCTGTAAATTTTGCCTAAATAGATTCATAGCAAAGGCAAATCATCAGTCAAAAAGTGGGCGGGATCAGACAAGTGGGCATGGTACCTCCCATACAAAGTAAATATTGATTCAGAATTTTTTCTGATTGACTCCATAGTCAAAAAAAAAAAATCATCAGGCAAAAATCGGCAGAATTGGACAAGTGGACGTGGTACCTCGAGTACAAACTAAATATTGATTTCATTATATCTTAAGAACGTTTAAAGCTAAAGTGTCGGTATTTGGTCTGAATGACTTCATAGTCAATTCAAATCATCAATCAAAAAGTGGGCGGAATGCGACAAGTGGGGGTTGTACATCTTATACAAACTAAATATTGAGTTCACTATATCTTGAGAACGGTTAAAGCTAAAGTGTCGGTATTTGGTCTGAATGACTTCATAGTCAATGGCGGAAAGGGACAGGTGAGTGTGGTACTTCCCATACAAAGTAAATAATAATTTTTGTTTATCTTGAGAGCAGTAATAGTAAAAGTTTCTAAATTAGGTTCAAGCAACGTCGTGAAAAATACACGTCATCAGTCAGTAACTGGGAGAGATTGGATAAGTTGGCGCGGCACCATCCATTCATACTAAATATTGAATATTGTATATGTGAAGAACGACAACTATTAAAGCTTCATTATCTATTCACATCAGCCAAAATGCGGGTATTGCAGAAAGCACACTGGATAAAACTATCTATATAGGCATACCATGTAAAAATTAATGAGTGTTTGTTTGAAGACTGTTTACAGTTAAAAAGCAGAACCTACAGTGTCTTTCTGCAAGGAACTCTAGGCTATTTCAAATGTTTGGATTTAGTTCGGAAATGGGGAAAAAGGGTAAAAAATATAACGAAGATAATATTTAAGGTTATAATAAAGATGGGTGTAGCGAAGCCAGCATGAAAGTCCACATATGATTATAGCTTTACCGCAGTTATAATTTTTAAGATATAAAACGATGGTGTGCTATTCAAGTGGCGAGCAGTTTATACAATATTACAATAAGATTTTCCTTATTAAATTGCTGTTAGAACCATAAGATTTCTATATTTACAAAAAATCTTTTGTTTTACAAAAAAACTCTTAAAAATTAAGAAATTATGAGAAAAGTAATGTAATCCTTGTATAAAATATATAATTTTTGCATTTCTTCTGTTGTTAAATGTGAAATAAAGCGTGCTGGCTAGATAAGAACTTTGGTATTCTTTATTATTTCCCTCCGACCATTTTATTTTCAAAGTAAATAAAGTACGATATGGTATATACCATTTTTTTTTCTCCGTCACTCCTCTAGGCAGCATATTGGCTTTCCACAAAGCATCTATTGCTGTGTTTCAGTTTGTTTAGTCAATTTGATATTTTAAGCTAAGCTAATCCGCTGTAGCTTCATCCATATGATTTTTTTTGTGTAGTGGTGAAGATCCTTGCTAATTGGTGGTGATCTTTACTTTAGCGTTGTAATTTCTTCCCAGTAGGTGGCGTGTTTTTCCTGATCATTCTTCTGATGTTTGTCATCTTCGCCAGGGATATGCGAGAAGGGTCAGGGGACTTTTTTCTTTATTTTTTTTTAGATAGAGTTGTCTGGAGGGAAGAAGTTGAAGCCTCTTTTTTATTATTAAACATTCGAAACCATAATCAAATTTTTTCTTCGTCATGTCCTCTGCTGGGGCTCGAACCTGAGATTCATCGGGAATATCAACAACAGATGTACCAACCTAACAAAACAAAAAAAAAATTTGAATCGGAACGATGGAACCGCCACACGGTGGTTAAACCAGATACTTTTTGATCAAGGTAGTATTTCTTAAATATGTTCCTTTTTCAAACACGACTGATAACTTTGTTTATTATGTTTAACTTTCATATAGCGACCAAGAATTATCGCAACAATAATTAAATCGTACAAAAAAAAAACGGCATAAAATAAATCGCATAAAAAACGAATCGCACAAAAATAAAACAGCACAAAAATTTTCCGTATAAAAACAGGTTCTCTGTATTAGCTGCTTGATTAATGGGTCGATTGAGGATGGCAATCGAACTTCAGTTGCATTGCCGAAACAGTTTCGGAAACAATTGTTTTTGAGAGTCAAAGTATTGACGCTGATCCTAATTTGTCAATAGGCAACTTGTACTTTAATCTTCTATCACATGGAAAATTTTGCATAGAAATCTGTTTTAACAGCAGATTTAAGTTGCTTAATAATTGAAACCTAGTGACCATCGATTAAATTGTAAAGACCGAAAGTGGTCCGACTTGACGCTTATTGATTGTTATCTTTTGGTGTGCTTTAACCCAAGGTGTTATGTTAAAAACCTGTCAACTTTTGAGCAACTACCGGTCAACATAACTAATGTCATTTGTAAAATATTTTCAGAAATTCTTGAAATGTGTTGACCGTTACATTAACTTTGTAACTTAAAAAAATTCCATGAAATTTCCCCTCAAAAAGAATAGAATTTCAATTTAACTTATTAATTTGTTGGCTTTTTATTTTAAATTTCAGATGCACTTTTAAAGAAACTCTTCGCTTGAAATGAGAAATATTAAAAAAGAACAAATTTAGGAGTAATTAAGCAATTCTTTAAGAATTTATTCAAAAATATTATCAAAAATATACATTTTGGAATAAAATATTGAAGTACCATATGCGTATACTTATTATCGATATCAATCTTATATTACTCATACGCACTATAAGGCTATGAAAAATAAATTACTTCAATACTTGCATAGTATAAGAAATAGAAGGTATAAGAAATAGAAGATAGTTCCACACAAAATTTTTTGACAATAAACAAGATTCTTGAAGTTTGTTATATATGTAAACATTTAAAAAAGCGTTGCCACATGCAGAAAAAGGATCAATATTCCCAGAAACTTTTCACAATTTTGTGTAATTTAATCAAGCTTTTATGTTTAGAATTTTGCAGCATAAGTATCAACGTTAATTTTATATATAACGTATGTATGTTTTTCAACCCAGGCTATTTCCAAATAAATACTGAAAGATATGTATTGAAATGGCAAATTTGAAGGTTTTATTAAAGATTTGTCTTAAGTTGTTTTATTTTTGATTTTCTTCTTTGTTTGCACATTTAACATTTTGTTTTGCCTTATATAGGGTCCGCCATCTAACGTTTTTTTTTCAACTAGTGCTTATTTCGTGAATGGTAACACTTAGCTCATGTCTGATTTGACAGATAATGAGTTTTATCTTTCCACTGAACGAATATGATTGTGTATACGCTCGCTGTGTGCCTGCGATCGACTTACAGAAGATGCCGATTTTGCCAAAAAAAATCACCTTTTCAGATGAAGCTCATTTTGATCTTGGTGAGTATGTAAACAAGCAAAATTGTCGCATTTGGGGAACAGAAAGCCCGCACGCATACATTGAAAAGCCGATACATCCAAGACGAGTCACTGTTTGGTGCGGATTTTGGTCCAGAGGCATAATTGGGCCATTTTTCTTCGAAAATGAGCAAGGAGTGGCCGTTACAGTCAATGGCGATCGTTATCGGGCCATGTTGAACGAATTTTCGTTCACAAAAATTGAAGAGGAGGATATTAGCAACATTTGGTTTCAACAGGACACCGCTACGTGCCACACAGCCGAAGCTACACTCGATGTTTTGCGCCCTGTATTTGAAGATCGCATTATCAGCCGCAGAGCTGATGTCGTTTGGCCACCTCGGAGCTGCGATTTGACACCGTTGGACTATTATTTGTGGGGTGCCGTCAAAGATAAGTGTTACGCCAACAAGCCAGAGAGAGACAATTGACGCTTTAAAGGACAATATTCGTGAAGCCATTGGTGAAATACAGCTGCACACAATCTATAATGTGCTTTAAGATTGAACCGATCGTGTAGGCTACTGCATGGCCAGCCGAAGCAGCCGTTTGAATGAAATTATTTTCCATTATTAAGCGGAAGGATAGTAATTTCAAATAAAAAAACAAATTTATGAAAATATTCAGTAGTTTTTTTTATAGCATTTGCAAAAAAAGAAATTTATTTGGCGGACCCTTTCCTACGGTTTAATAATCGAATTCAAAAAACAAAAAATTATGTGAAAAATGGGATTTTGTGAGCAGTGTATTTCAACATAAATGTAAGTTCGCCTTTATTGTCAAATGGTAATATGTCAGAAAAAATAAGAGAGTGGCACTACCTTCTATTTTCTTATATCATAGTATAACCTGCTTTTACATTGTCTAATAATGTTAGAAAAAATGATTTAGAGGATTTTCAGCTCAATTTTTT
This sequence comes from Wohlfahrtia magnifica, assembly GCA_023159175.1. Lineage (NCBI taxonomy): Eukaryota > Metazoa > Arthropoda > Insecta > Diptera > Sarcophagidae > Wohlfahrtia > Wohlfahrtia magnifica. The sequence goes on along the minus strand of JAKWBJ010000225.1, from coordinate 844,374 downwards.
AATTATTTTCTCAATTGGATAACTTTTGTGTGGCAAAGTGGATGTAACCATAAACTGAAATAATAGTTTTTACGAAATTAATTCATTTTTTAACTTTTTTTTAACTATTATTTGTAAGATTTAAAATTAACACAACAACACCCTCTTTCAATAACATCGATCGACTTGGAATTATCTTTGATCGCAATGGAGTACATCCTTCTGTTTGTGTGCTCAATTACTGGGTTAACATTTTATTTTATATATTATTTTTTAAACTTTTCCCTGGCTTGAAATCTTTGAACAACTTTTATTTTATTTAATTTTTTTTTTTTCAAAGAAATTTTACAAATTTATAACACTAATGAACACAACAGGAGCAACTCTCATTTATAAACTTCAATTTAAAATGCAACAATTACCTTCAACATTTTATAAATTTATATTCTCTTGAATTTATTTAAACTTTTAACTTCGCGTAGTAAAAAACGAAAAGAAAAACTCTCAGTTTACAACCACCTGCATTTATAGCGATATTACCATCGCCCACAAACATACGCAATTTACGATTAAAAAGAGTAGTATAGTAGTTTTATATCATATATTACTTATAAAATATTAAGTCAGAATGTTGCATCAAAGCAATCGTGAACAACAGTTGCAACAGTAATATTTTATATTTAATGTTGTAAGCTGATTAAGCCACTTGGAATCTGCAAATAGCGTTGCTCATTTCCAACTACTGTAGTTCAATATATCAAAATCTAAACAATGTTTAATAACTTCTAATTAATATCCTTTATTCGATGATAATTAGACGCTACTTTACAGTGCTACCGATGGCAGTTTTTTCCTCACAAATCATAATGATTGCAAAATAATGCAATTGGTTTTTAGTTTGAAGTTCACCATTATATTTTTACTCAAATGTTTTTTTTTTTTTTTTTTCAAGAACATTTTTAATTTTAAAGCCTAATATTTGAACTATTAAGTTTAATATTTAAATTAAGCTTCTTTAGTGCAATCGTATTCAATTTTTAGTTGTTGTGCAAAAGCAAAAAATTAAATTAACTTTAAAACTATTTATGGGATATTTTCCATTTCAACAAATTTGTTTAAGATCTTTACCAAGAAATAAATTTATTAAATTTTATAAAATAAATTTAAGTAGAAAATAATTTTGCAACTTATATGCATACATGCCACAGAGTAAACATTTTTTCTATGTTTAAATTTGACTTATATTAATTCCCATAACATGCCACGAAGGAACACGTGGACTTCTCTCAGCTAATGAGCTACACCCGTTTCTATTTTTAGACTTATTGAAATGGACCTACGGCTTAACGCCGGCTCCGAACGGCAAATGCATTAGAGAAGTTTTTAATAGTAGCAATACAACCACCAACCAGTTTACTAGCAAATGTTTTGAGGTAATACCGCTGTTGAAAAAAAACATTTTCTTTTTTCAGATGGTCTGGCCTGGTATTGAACCGAGGACCTTCTGGCTGGTAGGCGGTTGTCTTAAAAAATTTAATTGTAGCTTCGAGTGTTTAATATTAAAAGGCTTCAACTTGCCTCCAGACAACTCCATCTAAAACATAAAGAAGAAGCCCCTGACCTTCCCGATTACCACCTTACTTCTGGTAATGATGACAAACATCAGACAAATGATCAGGAAAAAGCGCCACTTACTGGGAAAACATTACAATGTTAAAGTAAAGATCACACTACACCACCAATTAGCACAGATATTGAGCACTAGGCAATCATATAAAGGGTCTGCAGTGGATTAATCTAATCTGCGTAACTTGAAAAATCAACTTGATTAATGAAACTGAAACAAAACAATGGGTGCTTTGTCGAAAACAAATATGCTCCCTAGAGGAGTGACGGAAAAAAAATACTTTTTTAAAACTTTCTTTAAAACTTTCCAAAATTTTGAAAAAACAACAAAAACATTCTTACAACAACTTAAGTTATATAACAAAAACGAAATTTACTACATTTTTTAAGTGTCAAAATAAAGTGTACAAGAAAAAACTGTGCTACAAAAAAATTACATACGCAGAAATACCTGTGAAGTACAACGTCAACTAATTAAATTCGCAGGTGTCGTTTATGAATGTTGAAATTTGAAATAAGAAACATAGTGTTAGGTTTTTACCTTCAAAAATAACTTTTGTATTTGGTTTTAATTCTATAATTCTTTATTTAACACAGTTTTGTGGTCCACCGCTCGTAACCTTTTCACAAGCAATAACAATTTCTATTCTTAATTACTCTATCTGCTTACAACTTTGTAAACAACAACAATTATTCGACAGATCTTTCTACCAAAATATCTTCCAACCCAATCGTTATTACAATTTAGGTTCGATAACAACCTTTTCGAACAGAGGTTATCCACACTTAACCCTCTTTACTGAATTAGCTCCAACTAAACTGGTTTTTACTTTACGAGTCACTTAACGAGCTTACTCCTTATAAATTCTTTTCACTCTGAATTTACACATAAGCTGACTGTCATCGATATCAATATGATTTTTACATGGCTGAGTAAACAATACTTTGAAAGCTCTCGAACCTTTCGATATTTCATGTAGATTCCATTTTTTTCCTTTACTTTCTCTTTAGTTCTTATGAAGTCATACGAATGTAAACATCTACTTCTTTCAGTTTTTGTTGTTGTTTGTTATTTGTTTCGTTGTTTGCCTGCTTTGTTGCTGTTGAAGCTTATTTTTAATCGAAAATAAGCACGTAGTTGTTTTTGTGCCTTTTTTATTTATTTTACTGCGTGCGTTTGGTAGAGTGACATTTAATAAATATTTTAACATTTAATAAATTACAGGATGCACAACTCAATTTTGCAACAATATTGATAGTGTAGTTTAAAAAGATTTTATTCTTCATAAACTTACAAAATCAAATCCAAAGATACAATAAAAGGCTTCCAACGATAACAAAAAAACATGAGTTTCTTCTTTTCTATACTATTTATAAGGGGAATCCAAATATATTAATTCCCATAACATTCCTTAAAGGAACATGGGGACTTCTCTCAGTTAATGAACTACACACGATTCTATTTTTAGACTTATTGAAATGGAACTACGGTTTAATGTCGGCTCCGAACGGCAAATGCATTTTCAATAGTATTTTCAGCGGGGAATCCCAAATTCTGACCTAATTTTTAAAAATAAATGTATGTACGCACATATCTCTTTTAACTGTTACTGAAGCTAAAAATTCGTTTTATTCCGAATTGATGTTTTGGAGCTTTGTCGTTTGGTTGACGTTTTTGAGTAGACAATGTTACAAGAAAAAGGTTGATGTTTTGGGATGTTAACGAAAGAAAGTGTTGACGTTATTCCGAGTACACTGTAATACCATTTTTCTGGTAAATTCTACCGAGTACAACACGAATCTGAATTTAAAATTATTGTAACAGATCCAAAATCTTGAGTTACGGGTAAAATAACTGGGTTTTCGTACCTTCATGAGTTTATGTACAAACAAATACTCATAACTTTAACAACTTTTAAAACTCATGGATATTCTTTAAAGAAGAGCAATAGATATATTAAATGGTATTTACTTTACTTAAGTAAACTTAAGTATCGTTATTCATAATTAATAGGTAGATCGATTATTCAATTTTTTTCAAAAACCGGTTTTCGACTAATTCGAAAAATATCAATTTTAAAAAAACCGATTTCCGGTTAATAATTATGCAAATAAACGGTTAACTGGACCATGTCGTTTTAAAAATAAGCAGAAGCTCACGGAGAGCTTAAAATTAAAGTGGCAATCAACACTGACAATAATTCTAACAAATCTTCTAAAAAGTACGCCAAAACGGTGTCTGGAGACCATAAAACAAAATTTATTACACAAAGCTAACTTCTTTTTTGTTGTTGTATTACTTGGTAGAGAATGGAATTAAAGGTTTGTTATTACAGTAACTATTTAGGTGCCTAAGATAACAAGAACTAAATGTTTTACTTTGAATAAATCTATTAGTAATATAGGAGTCCTTAATTACCTCTACAAGAAAAGTTGCTTAGGTTTCGAACAACTCTGTATGTAAATTCATGCACTACGTATTTAATAGTGTGTGTGTGTCACTGTGGTATACTATATAAGACACCCACATTCCAACCAAGAAGTCGTCGATTCAATCCCAGGCCACACCATCTGACAATTTTAAACAATGATATCACCTCACAACATTACTAGTGACTGGTTATGTGTATTTACGCTGTGAAAACTTCACTAACTAATATATTTGACGTTCGGAGACGGCGTTTGTGGGTTGCTTTCAATGAGTCTAGTTTATGATTCTTCCTACATAAAAATCAATATTTATTTACAGAAGATAAGAAAAAGTTATTTTTGCTCAAGAATGCATATTTTTTTCGATCAACCTTGGTTTTCACGTTTTTGTGAGACCGTTCAAGGTTGTCATATATAAAAAAATAGTAACTAAATTTACTATATACAAATAGTTAAACAAGTAACTAGTAACTAAATTTACTATATACAAATAGTTAAACGGTGAGCATATTTGCTATAGAAAAATATACAAACGTGTAAAAATTATACTTTTTTAAATTAACCGGCTGTTCGTGTTAAATTAATCAGTTTATTAGGTATTTGAAAAATTCAGATTTTGAAAAAACCTTACTTGACAAAACCAAAAAAACCGGTTAACTGTCCGATCTCCTTAATAACATAATACTTTAATAAATTCTAAAATAATATGGTTCCTACATAAACAAAAAAAAAAGTGAAAAAGTTTCTAAGCTTGGAAAATTTGAAACGAATTAAACAAATTGTTTGCTTGAGAAAGATACATAGATTTCTTCAGTTTTTTTTTTTTTTTTAAGTAAAGTTTACATTATTTTTTGTGACATAGTTTTTTCCCGTACACTTTATTTTGACGCATAAAAAATAGAGTGAGGATTTTGTAAAGCCTTAAATATAGTCCTAAAAAATAAAATGTTTAAATTTATCGTATTTTAAAAGAGTGAAATACAGACTTAATACTAGAGAATTAGTTTGTACAGTTTATTTCAACGCTCAGTATACTATATTTAAACCTTGTTTTTTATTAATCTCAAGTATTTACATGAAGTTCTCCGGAAAAAGTTTGTTAACTTAATCAAATTCTGAATGACTATATTAACAAGCAATTCTATTCTCAGTGCACAACAAAACAAAATTAATTTTATTGTAACTTCGCATATGCTATGATAAAATATAAAAGAAAAAAAAATAAAATGTTTAACTTTGCAAACAGTTGTGAGGATTCAGGTTTTGATTTGGAAAAAAAAAATTGTACATATACATATACAGACCCAGATTTTTTATGAATTGCATAAAAATGTTTTAAAAAAATTAGTTTTTCAAAATTTTTTGAAATGTTTGCCTAAGTAAACCAAAATAATTTTTTGGCGATAAAACTTTTTTAATGCAGACACAATAACCGACAATTTCGTATGGCAAAGAACACATCAAGTTTTAATAAAACAAAAACATGCGAACGAATTGGAAATGAAATGGGTACAAACTGCGAAAACTAGTCATAGAAGAATGAAAATAAAAAATTCAAGACAACAAAAATACGAGTAAAAGCTAATTTAAGGTATAGATTGTTGCGACTTCATTGATATTGCAAAACACATAGTCAGACAAACGAACAACAATTGCAAATCATTGAATTTATTACACTATGCAACAAATAGAAAACAATTTTCTGGATGACCACTATATTTTTTTATGCGCTATGGTCGCCTAACTTCAAAAGTCTTCAGCATTTCATATTCTATAGATAAGTTTTTTTTAGAACTTTTTTTCTAAAATGTGAGATTTTTGAAGCGGCTGCTTCTTACATCCAATGATAACTTTGGTAAACTTATTCGATTTCGTTAAGCCATTTGTTAAAAAAAATTACAAAATATAGCAGTTTTAAGTCATTATGATATAATTTTTTAATATAACCAATATTTTTGGAGATATTGAGAAACAAATTATAAAAAAAAAGAATTTTTTTGAAAAATTATGAAATTTTTTACTTCTAAAAATTCACAAAAAATATAAAGCAGCTTTCCAGTTTCACTATTTATTCATAACGCAGCATATAATAGAAATAAATTAAACCATAATTTATGAAAATCGATGGGCAAATACTTATTTTAAATCCAATTAAAATTTTGGTGTAATTGCCAAACAACGGTTCTTCTGTAGTATAACAGATGTTCTAAAACCGAAGCTAAAACCTCGAACTAACAAAAGAAAAATAGGAGCTCCTGGCGTTTCGCTTAAGAGACCGAAATTTCTTCGAAAATGGCGTTAAGACAATAGAGTATCGGAATCGACATAAGCCATACTCCAATTTTTATACAACGAAACACAATATGTGCTTTTGTCTTTATAAAAATTAAACTACTTGTTAATTTCATTTTAAAAGGTATCTATGGCATTCAACTCAGATGAACAACTTATATACAGGCTAGCTGATGAATTTGGCTACATTAAGAAACTCAAATAACGTTTTTTGTTTTATAATTAATGTAAATAACTGATTTTTAGTTTATTTGATAGATAGTTTTATTTCATTAAATATTATTAATTGTTTTTAAAAATAATTGATTTAAAATAGGATCCACGCTAAGATGCACATGTGTAATATCTTAACAAAAAACTGTTCATGACTGCCTGCAGATTTGATGTCGAAATTGCTTCAGTTATTGACTGCATCAACTGTTTTAAATAATTTAAATTTAGTGGTTTCGATTCATGCGCTTTCTGCTTAGTAACCCACAAGAAAAAATCTTTTGTACTAAGATGTAGAAACCAGGAAGGTCACGGAATTGTTATGACTTTTAAAATATTTTTTTTTTTTTTTTTGAAAATATTCGGTGTAACTTTGCCATAATGAGCCTGACAAGGTGAGAATTAGAACAAAACTGAAAAAAATAATTTTTTTGAATATTTCAGACACGAAAAATTCCTGCAACATTTTTAAATAACGATATGCAGTTACAGCTGCAGTAAGACCGCCACACTGTAAGTGAAATAGAAGAATTTGTGAAATAGAGTCAAGAGTTAAAAAATCTCATTATTGTCCACTTCCGGAGACACGATTCCCAGATGTCTCCGGAAGTGCGCCAAAACTTTCATTGAACGACAATTATTGACTCGTGTGCGACCTAGCCGCGTACAATTCAAATACGAGTTTCATCATCCAAATTATGAATTTCTACTAAACTTAGATAACGATCTAAAGTTGAGAAATAAAAAAAGTTATTACATTTTCTTCTTGTCGCGCCTTTCATCAGCCAAACTGTACAACAAGTTAAAACACTTACAAACTTAAGTAAAATATAAATGAAAATTGATCTGCTTAAAACTAACATCTAAAATCAAAATCTACTGAAATATACGTACACATTTTTAAATACCTGTGTGCCGCTGTCGCATGGTAGGTAAGACACCCGCCTACCAATCAGTAGGACGTCGATTCAATACAAGGCCAGACCATCTTAAAAAAATGAAAAGAGTCTTTCGACTGCAGTATCATCTCATAACATTACCTAGTAGTTGGTTATGAGTATTCCTACTACTGAAAACTTCTCTAAATGCATTTGCCGTTCGGAGCCGGCGTTAAACTGTAGGTCCCTTTCAATGAGTTTAAAAATAGAATCGGGTGCAGCTCATTGACTGAGAAAAGTCCCTTAGTTCCTTCATGGAATGTTATGGGAATTAATAATATATAAAAATATAATATTTACAATTACCAAAATATAATTGAAACTTAATTCGATTTAAATTAACTTAAAACCTTATTAAATCTATTCTTAAATATATAAAAATATTAAACTACACTACACTTGACTAAATCTACTACTATTAAAGGGTGGGCAAATATGAGGTTAGGAAAGAAATTGGCTTAAAAACACATTTGTCTTCTTTTGATAAACTCATTTTTATTCATACCAATATAAAATAGATATATGGGAATTAATAACCTCTAGCAGGTCGGCAGACGGCAGTTTTTTTCACAAATTTTTGAACCACATTCTTCAACAAAATCATCTTCAGTGATGAGTCCCATTTTCAATCAGGTGGTTATGTAAGCAAACGAAATGGTCGCATATTGGGCTCACAAACTCCACAAACAGTCCCCGAAAAACCATTATATCCAAAGAAAGTGACCGTATGGCTCGGTTTGTAGCTCGGCGGTATTATCGGCCAGTATTTTTTCGAAAATTAGCAAGAACACGCCGTCACCGTTAATTATCTGCGCTACCAAGCCATGATAATCAATTTTGTGTAGCCACAATTAGCTACTGTTGACATCAGTGACCTTTGGTTTCAGCAGAACGGCCCCACAAGCCGCACAGCCAGCCAAACAATTCAGTTACTGCATGAGAAATTTCCCGGTCACGTAATTTCTCGATTTGGCATTTGCATTGACGAGATAAGCGAAGCTTTGTTGCAAAACGTATTTCAAAATTTTGTGAAAAGAGCGGATGTTTGCCGACGTGTGACCGAGAGATGGACATTTGCCCGACATAATATTCCATTTTAATTCCTATATTTCAATTTTATATTGGTATTAATAAAACTGAATTTGTCAAAAAAAAAAAATTGTTTTTAAGACAATTTACTTCCTAACCTCAAATTTGCCAACCCTTTACTTAAACTAAATACTTACCCTGGAAGAATAATGACTTCTTTATACAAAAGGTAAATACATATTAATTCCCATAACATTCCATAAAGGAACATGGGGACTTATTTAAGTCAATGAATTGCACCCGATTCTTATTGAAAGGGACCTACAGTTTAACGCCAGCTACGGACGGCAAATTCATTTACAGAAGTTTTTAATAGTATTTAAAAAAACTTCGAAAAACTTTTTCTTTTTTAAGATTGTCTGGCCTGGTATTGAACCGACGACCTTCCGGTTGGTAGGCGGGTGTCTTACCTACCATACCACAGCGGCACAAAAGGTAAATATTTCTATATAATTAACATAGAAAAGATCAATACTAAAACCCTAACATCCTCTTTTTTCTCTCCCCACTAAATACCCACAATTTGATTGATGAGCAAATACAGTGACAAACTTTCCTTTATAAAGTTGGCTTTTCGTATACACTCCCTATTCTTATTCTTATAAAAAAAGGTTTATTTGAGAAATAATCAACTGGTTATTTTACAGAGTCATCTAATAACAATTTTTAACCGAACTTAACCGAGCACCCAATATTTTAAGTCCATAATTTTCATAGTGGGTTTTTAGCATTTTAACCTGATTTTTGGAACTAAATTGAAAGCATTGTAACGATTGCGACTACCACATCTACCACTGATGTGTCTACAATAATATATCAAAACCCTCATGTTATGCCAATATGCCCCAAATGAAGAAAAAGTTCTTGCTAAAAAATCCGATATTAACAACAGAACCTACTTATGCAATTTCATCGTTTCACCTTATCAGTGCATGCATATCATATATTCATGGCAAGTAGATTAAAATCTTAAAGTTAAATTTCCTTTTTAATCATTCCTCTTCGAGTTTTCTTTTTCTTCTGCTGCTTTACTGTCAGGTATAAAAATTTGAAAAAAGGCAGCATTTTTTTAAGAAATTATTATTAACGTTAAAAATGAAAAAGCTGACTCTTCCATGCAAAATCATTAAACAATTTTTAGAAAATCTTTTTTTACTTATAGAAAATGTGTATTTTTGATTTTAGAAAAGTTCGTAAAACAAATTTCATACGAATTTTGTTTGATAAATTTAATTTAAATTAAAAATTACTAAAAAGAAATTAATTCTTTTTAATAATAACAAAGCAAAAACAAAACTAATAAAATGTGATAAAACGCAATAATATAATTCTTGATTATCCTCTAATCTTTCCATACAACCACGCCAATTAGTTGTTTCAAATTGTAATAATGTTTATGACTGCGAATACCCACAACTCATAACCAATGTATACGAGGCCAGTTCGATATGTTCTAAGCCTGACAAAGTAATGGCGGTATAAACAGCAAAAACTTTGTGTAATGGAAACTTCCATCTGTCATATGAACACATTTTTGAACACATTTCATTTAGATCTGTCAACTCATTCGCATAGCAGCAGGTGTTCAAAAAGGCGCTTCAGTGATTATTTTATAATGGGAAAATTCGAAATTCGTGGCATGATTAAATATTTACATTAAAAAGGTTTAACGGGTTTACAAATTCATAATGATATGGTGAAAGTGCTCCTTCATGTGCAACAGTAAAAAATTGTGTTGCTGAATTTAAACGTGGTTGTACAAGCAATGAAGATGAACCACGAAGTAAACATCCAAAACTGTAACAATGCCAGAAATCATAGCTAAAGTTCATAGAGTGTATAAAGTGCGTATTACAAAATCGACAAGTGAAAGTGCATGAAATAAGTAATGCCATAGGCATCTGAAATGATCGAGGGCACATTATTTTGTATAAAGAATTACAGATGAAAAGCTTTCTGCAAGAATCCATTGCTTTGTTTCAGTTTCTTTAATCAATTTGATCTTTCAAGCCAAATAAATGAATAATCCACTGTAGCTTCCTCCATATGATTTTGGAGGGAAGTTGAGGCCTATTTATTAAACATTCGAAACCACAATTAAATTTTTCTTCGGCATGTCCTCTGCTGGTGCTCGAACCTGGGTCATTTGAGTTGTTATGCGTGCTCCCTACACCACGTCTCCCCATTTGCTAATAGTTGACCGAAAACATATTGGACTCAAAATTTCTCAAGCTTGTTTGGATCAATTTAAGCGAAATAAAATGTATTTTAAGCGTCGTTTCTGAACTGTTGGTGTAACATGGATCCATCACTATATACCAAAGACAAAAGAACAACTCAAACAATGGACTGAAGCTGGTGGAAGTGCACCAAAGAAGACGAAAACAATTCAATCGGCTGGTAAGGTCATGCAACGGTTTTCTAGGATCCCAAAGATATTTTATTGATCGATTAACTTCAAAAAGGTAAAACAATAAATTCGGATCAATTGAATTTGAAAATTTTGGAAAAACGACCTGGTTTACAACAAAAACATATAATATTTCATCAAGACAACGCACCAACCCACAAAAGTGTTTTAACAATGGCAAAATTCAACGAATTCAGGTACGGATTGCTTAACCACCCATCTTATTCTCCTAAGTGATAAACGTAAACGATTATTTTGAGGAGCTACAGAAAAATTAATTTAAGCAAAAGATAGAATAATTAAATAAAATAGTTTTAATAATCTAGCTCTTGTTTTTCATTGTTAAACTATGAACATTGCGAACTGCCCTCGTAACCTGAAATAAAATTGCTTACAATTTCAAATGTTTATTTACTGCTAAAAATATTTTTCTATTGAAGCGATAACAATTCCGGTCATAGAAATTGAGTGTTCTTTTTGATAAATTTTATTTTATTTGCAATAAAATATTATTGTATCCACCCAACAATAGATCAAATCAATATTGTTTCCTTTAATACGAATTTATCTATTATTGTATTTTGTTTATTTGTAAAAAAAGGATAGAAATATTGGTTTCCTACAATAAACTGTTAAATATTCGATATATTTTTCATTAAAAATTAGGTTCTATTAAAAATAATTTTAAAAACGTTAACAAAAAATATGGGTAATCAAGCGAATTCTGTTAAAGCTATGCAAGGTAAAAATAAATATAAATGAATTGTTTTGTATTTATTTTCTTATATTCAAGCAAAAAAAATTATAGCCGTTCAAAATATAAGAGTATATATACTATAGTATATACATATGTTAAATTTGAACCAGCGGTTATTTCGAATCTGCCAATAAAATCTGTCGTAAAATCCGCTATATTATCTCCACTGAACGAAATGAATCGATTTGATGGCCGTTTAATTACCCTAAATGGGGATGTCAACTGGCCGCCGTTAAAGTAAGGTTATGGCGACAAATCAGATACAATTGAGTATTTGAAGAGCAACATTTGTGATGGCATTGTCGAGATACGACCCCATATACTCGAAAAAGTTCTTGAAAATTGGTCCGATCGAATGGGGTACTGTGAGGCCAGCTGCGGCTGCCATGTGAATGAAATAATATTTCATTTTTAACCGGAGCAATTGTACTTCACAACAACAAAATTAATTTGGCAAAATTTAAAACCGTTTTTGTTTTATCGCATTTTTAAGTTTAAACTTTTATATTGCCCACCCTATATATATGAATATAAAAGCAGTTTAATTTATGAATGTAATATACATGTATATTTTATACATATTTTATACATTGTGTACTTTTTGTTGCTCAGCATAAGAAAGCTCCTCTATTTGATTCCTAATCCTAACTGCATTCCGAACAAAAGTTATGGAATATTGATCACAAATTCTACAAATTTTCCTTCAAAAGAGATGTTGAAGTAAGATTTTCATCATAATCTAATCAAACGGTTTTTTCGGGTATTAAGTCTAAATATAGACCAAAGTATGTTAAAGCTAATGTGTATTCCCATATGGATGAAAATGATAAAGTTGCTTTATAAAAATAGATTTTTTGTTCGCACAGTAGAGTTGCCAGATGTCCTTGATTTCGCTTGATTTTCAGGAATTTTTACAGTTTTTCAAGAATAAAAAAAATATGGTTGGTCAAGATTTTTTAAAGTTTTCTTTACACAAAGTTCTTTAAAAATCTATTAATCACTTTAGTGAATTACCAACATAAGGCATTTTAAGGGATTTTTTTCCAAGTCAGGTTTATCTAAATAATTTATATTCAAACTTTTATAATCGGTATTAGAAAAAGTTCGTTTACACATTTGATCAAAATTGGAATAACTTTTTCTTATATTTGAAACGAGCTTTATTAAACCAAATACGTGCCATTTTGATCGTTAACCTTTTGGCATTTTTGGGGTAAATTCATTTTTCCATCAGTGTAGAACCTCTAAGCGAAAAATTGATCCAATTGCGTTTTATAGGACTCTACGGAATTAAAAATTTACACCATTAAGAGAGTTCTGCAGAGAATTAATCTGAATAAGCAAGATCTGCGTTATATGGTGGATGCATAAAAACTTTTCAGCCCAACTCTCTAAGTTTCTTCCGGATCATCAAAGATGTGTATTGTCTGGCGTTGTCTTGATGGGAATCAACAACACCTTTTGTATTGATTAATTCTGGCCGTTTTAACTGAATTGCTTGATTTAATCTTGTTAATTGTTGACAGCAGAGATCACAATTAATAGTTTAGCCAGTTTGTAGAAGCTGGTGGTTATGACCAATTCTTTTTACATCCCACCACAAAACAGGCTCCCATCTTTTTACTATGGCTGCTTATTGGTGCTTAATTTATACCAAAACGAGCGCCCATCTTTCTACTACGGCTGCTTAATTAATAACAAAATGGGCTCCCATCTTTCTACTATGGCTGCTGAATTTATACTAAAACAGGCTCCCATCGTTCAACTATGGCTGGTTATGGCTGCTTAATTTATACCAAAACGGGCTCCCATCTTTCTACTGTGGCTGCTTAATTTATAACAAAATAATCTCTCTTGTGTGCTGATTGATCATCAATGTTTAAAAGTCACAATATTTCTTGCTCATAGTTAATAACGCAAAAGAAGACATCTTTTTTGACATAGCGAGAGTTTTGAACAAGAGCCTGTATAGAAAACTGCGCGTCTCGAGTTCGATCGATATGTTCCTTTAATTTTTTATACAATTTTTAATATATATTTCTTTAAAATATTTGAAAATGCGATTCTTCAGATATATTAGACTATAATCTTTACATTTTTTGGCAAGTTTGATAATGTTTTGAATTCAATCTTCCCAAGAGCAGTCATACAATCAATTCAAAGCAGATTGCTTTTTTATTATTTGTTACTGCTTTTATTACTTTAAGAGAAAAAATACCAGTAGAAATCCTTTAAACGATTCCAATTGTCCAAATTTTACCCAGAACTCTTAATAATTATTATTACACATACTCAGAGAAAATCATTTTTATTGTGATTTAATCCACACACAGCGTTATTACCTTTCTTGGTGTTAATGCTAGCTTTGTCACCGTCTGGGAAGATTCAATTCGTATCTGCAAGCTAAAATGCCGAATGATGTACTTGATATTACCAGAAATATTAAATTTTAGAGCCATCTACCAACAATTTGAAACTAAAGTTTTTCAAGCATCCAATATTTTTGACTGTCGAGATTTTTTTTTTTTTTAAATCAAGAATCTAGCAACCATTTCGGATAACGCTGTGCTTGCTTCTCCCATTTTACGGTCGCCTTATAATCTTACCAAAACGAGTATTCGCAGAACAGTGGATTATTTGAGCGTATCGGTTAGTAAATAGTGTGTTCCTTGAATAATTTTGATCAAAATATAATCTTCAATAATGAGGTCTATAAAGCAAATTTTTGAAGTTATCAACCGACATGAGCTCCAAGAACGTACGATAATGCCAAAAACGTTACTGTTTCGTGTAGATCAGTGCAACCGGTAAGCGCTCTAGGTTTTCAACTTCCTTAGACCTGTATTGGATGATATGTGGTTTCAACACTGACACTGCGGCCACACAGCACCCTACCTTAAAAAAGTTTCCGGAATTACCATCGTGTGGCGATCCGATCATTCCGATTTGAATTTTTTTTTTTTTTTTAATCGTCATAGCTTGACATTTTCAAAAGCTACGTAGCCTATGTGTGTGTATTGGCGATTTTTTACAATTTTATAAATGGATTTAAATTTGCAATAACGCTAAAGACATGACTTGTGAGGCTGAAACCGATCCCACATTCATCAAAAGGATCATCACTGGAGACGAGACGTGAGTTTATGAGTACGACGCGCAATCCAGACATCAAGCAAGTGAATGACGTTCACCAAATGAGCCGAGACCAAAGAAAACGTGTCGTTGTCAGCTAAAGAAGAAAACAATGTTCACGGTTTTCATGAATTACAAAGGTTTAGTGCATCATGAATATTAGCCAAAAGGCCAGACAGTAAACAAAGAATATTATTTGGGCGTTACAAGACTTTTGCGTTAAGCAATTCGCCGAAACAGACCAGAATTGTGTGCAGAAAACTCGTGGATTTGCACCGTGATAATACACCGTCGCACAGTGCCATCATTATTCGAAATTTTTTGACGAAAAATTTAACAAATACCATCCAACAGCCATCGAATGCACCTGATTTGACTATTTGTGACTTCTTTCTGTTCAATCGAGTTAAGAAACCATTACGGGGAACGCGTTTCAGCAACCCAGAGGAAACAATGGCAAGATCGCAGGAAGCACTGATAGACATACCGAAAACCGAATATGAAAAATGCAATATGCCGCTGTGGTATGGTAGGTAAGACACCCACCTACCAACCAGAAGATCCTCGGTTCAATACCAGGCCAGACCACCTGAAAATATAAAAAGTTTTTCAACAGCGGTATTACTGCATAACATTGACTAGTGGCTATGAGTATTACTACTATTGAAAACATCTCTGCATTTGCCGTCCGGAGCCGAAGTACCTTTTAATAAGTCTAAAAAAGAATCGGATGCAGATCACTGACTGAAAGAAGTCCCCATGTTTCTTCATGGAATGTTAGGGGAATTAATATATACGTATATAATATATCAACAACAGATGTACCAACTTAACAAAAAAAAACTTAAGTGGGAACGATGGGACCGCCACACGGGGGTTATAAGGTAGTGTATCACATTTACTTACTGCAGGGGTGATTTGGTGGTATGGTCATCTCACGATGTGAACTGATCACCGATATCGTAAGATTTGACCCCGTTAAATTTGTTTTTTGGATTTTCTGAAGACGCAGACCTATGGGAATAAGTAACAACAATTATAACAGGTGTGCGAGAAATTTCGTGGTAATATTAATAACACCAGGCAACACTATAGCTTGTTAGAAATGTGATATTTGAAGCTTCGCTTTGGTTGCAGATATTACACAAATCGCATTATTTTGTGAAAAATATAAATGAATGAAACATTACCGTCAAATTTTGCTCTTCTGTTAAAGAAAAGACAAGAATGCGTAGCAGGATGAGGAAGAAAATTTGTGAAATTTACAGAGACGATGCTATAACTAGAAAAATAGCAGTTGTTTGCTTGTTTTCGATATGATAATTTTGATGTTAAAGCTGCAGCTCGTTCTGTTCGATCATCAACTAACAAACTTGGTGAAATAATAAAAAAATGGAGAAAGACCGTTAAGCAGGGTGGACATTGCTAGAGAACTGGGCATTCATCACTAAACAGTTATGAATTATTTGGGTGCCGATGAATATTGGATCACGTACTACAATGATGTGCTGCAAAGATCATGAACGAATTGAGGTGAAGCTTCGAAGACGGTGGCATTGACAACAAGAGATGTAATGCTGTCTGTCTGGTAAGATTGGAGGGGAATTGTTCATTATGACCTTTACAACATGGTCAAATAACTGATTTTGATTTCTGACTGTCAACAATTAACTAGATTGCAGCAAGCAGTTTAATTAAAACCCTCTTAAGTCTGTAAATTTAAATTCCGTAGAGACCTGCGGAACATAATTAAATTAGGTTTTCGCTCAGTTCTGAAGAAATAATAGCTTTACTTCAAAAATTGTAAAAGGTTATCGATAAAAACAGCACATATTCGGTTTTAAGCAGTTCTTTTCAAATATAAGATAATATTGTTACATTTATAATAAAATTTGTAACCGAGCTTTTTCTGACACCCAACATATTATATGTGAATACATATAATTCAAGCACACTTTTAGTGAATACCTTTCAAGAAAAGGTCTGAAGCAGTCATTCAAAGTTTTATAATTTATTAACCAACAAATTAGCATTCTTTTTGTCTTTTGTGGTAATAAAAAAAAACCGAAGATGTTTTCAAACAATATGTTTTTGTTTTTGTCTTTATTCCGTGAAATTCGTTCAGTTTATGACTGTTTTAACCAATAACTGTTTTATTTTCCTCCACATTTTTTATTTTCATCTGTTAAATATTAAAGATACGAGTACTGTGCAGTAACAGGAACAAAAAGGTCATAAAAATTGCGTTCTTAAAAAAGAAAAGAACCTGATGGTAAACTTTAGTATCACTTAAAATCCCTTTGGTAATAAATTTATGCTGTATTTTGTAATAAAATACTCACATTCAGGATTTATATGAGGATTTAAAAGATCTTCGAACAAAAAATTATTAAAACGTTTTCATTAAAAACGAGCTTTATAGTTCGGCATTTTTTTACAAAAGTTAAGCTTTTATTGAGAAACTATAAAAAAAATTATAACCATCATCATCTGTGGACTCTTTTTTTTTTTGGTATTTGGTCGAATAAATAGAACGTAGTTTATTACGAACTGGTCAATTCAAACAAATTCATTATAAGGAATCGTTGAAGATTACAATTGACCCTTTTGTTTTGTGCCTTAAATGGAAAACAAACTGGATAAAGTATTTTCCTACAATATATACTAAAATAAAAGGTCCTACTTTACCACATGCCCCATTCTTTAGAATTTTGCGAGTTACCACCTGTACCGATCGATGGCTAATGGCTTTTGAGGAAAAAGATATACGGAGCTTTCTTTCGACGAGGTATCTATGTAATAATGAAAGTAATATGTAATAACATAACATAACATATTACACACAAAAGAAAATAATTGAAGATACTAGAGTTAGCTGGATGAAGAAGAAGAAAAATTTTTACCCGATTATTAACCCAATAAGCGCTGTTTTGATAGATAACCTTTAGCCATTTTTTGGCCTAAAGCCATTACTCTATCAGCTTAGAACTGGTGGGTTTTCTAAGCGTAAAACTTTTTCAATTGCATTTAGCAGGCATCTATGAAATTTAAGCTTACACAGTTAAGATATCGAAACACGATGATATGATATGATGTAAGCTATAGAGTAGATGCATTAAAACTTCCTAGCCAAACTTTCTCAATTTAAGCCGTATTATCAAAGTTGTTTGTGGTCTAGCGTTGTCAGGATGGAACACAGCACCTTTTCTGTTGATCAATTCTGGTCGGTTTAATTGTTGACAATTCCGGTTCCGTTAATTGTTTACAATAGAGATCATAATCAATTTCCTGCCAATTACACCAGACTCACAGCATTACCTTTCTTGGTAACAATCCTGGCTTTGCCACCGTCTGCGGAGCTCATCGTTCTTCGTCATTGATCTTTTCTAGCAAATTATTGTTGTACATCATCCACATTTCATCGCCCATAATCATTCCCTTCAGAAATGATTCGATTTCATTTCATTTTATTAGTAAATTACAAATGAAAATTCGGTCTAAACAACTGTTAATTTATACGTATCCAGCTTTCTTCGACTGGTTGACTACAGTTTGCAACGTCAACTTACATTTCATTTTTTCTCAATTTTGTTCATGATTTCATCGGCTTTTTAGTGATTGGTTGACCCGAGCTAAGAGCATCTTTGACATCAAAATTATCAGATTGACAAAGAGCGAAGCATTTGGCTGTTGTTTTTCTAATTACAGCATCGTTTCCTAAGTTTCATAAATTTTTTCAGTAGCCTGCAAAGTATTCTTACCTTTTTTACAGTTAAACAGCAAAGAAAAAATATGAAAGTAATCACTCCTATTCTGTGAATCGAAATTTTCTTTGTTTAGCAACTTTGGTATTCTGCGTTTCGTTTCCGTTCACTTTCTTTAGATTCTAAGCATTCTGCATTACGTTGTTGGAGTTATGGCGGAGATTTTTTCGATTATTCTTTTTCTAGACCAAAATTTATTATTTGGCTAAAATTTAGCTAAAACCCGACGTGCTTCGCTACCCCTATCTTAATTATTATCTTAGCTATTATTGTTTAACCCTTTTTACCATCCGGTTCAAATCCAAACAGTTAAGTTAGCCAATAGTTTCTTTCAGAATCACATTGTAGAATCTACTTTTTAGCATTATACAGCCTTCAACAAATATTTATTTTTATATAGTATATATAAATAGGTAGCTTTTATCCGGTGTGCTTTGTGCAAGACCCGCTTTTGTTTAAAGTATACAGATAACAAGCTTTAATTGTTGTTCTCCACATTTAGTAAGAATGGAAGGTACCACTCCCACTTATCAATTTCGCCTAGATATTGACTGATAAAATGTACTGTCTACGACGTTGTTTGAACTGAATTTAGAAACTTCTATTATTACCATTCTCAACTATTTGATATGTATGGGTGATGCCACGTTTATTTATACAATTCAGCTAATTTTTTGACTGATGATTTGTATTGACTACTAAAATATTTAGAACAAAATCAGTAACTTACACTTTAACCGTTTTCAAGATTTACAGAAATCAATAATAAGTAAGAATAGCTTAGATTGACTTAAGCTATTCTTCCATATCGACACAGATATAGTTTTGGAGGTACCACGCCGCCTCCGACTGATGATTTGCATTGACTATAAAGTCATTTAGACAAAATTCAGAAACTTACACTTTACTGTATTCAAGATATACAAAAATCAATACTTAATTTGTATGGTGGGTACCACGCCTACTTGTTCGATTCCGCCCACCCTTTGACTCATAATTTTTATTAACTACGAAACTATTTTGACCAAATTTTGATATATTTACTGTTATCATTTTTAAAATATAGACAAATAAATATTTATTTTGTTGCCCAGTTGGGACTTTTGAATTACTTCCAGACATACAGAAAGATACTGTAAAAATTTTAAGAAAATCGATTCAGCATACTAGTGCATACTACATTTGGAGTTTTTATAAAAATTTGCTACGCTTTTAAGAACATTATTGCCATCCTCTTTTCCTTTCGATTCAGTTTTTTTTTTTTTGTTTTTTTTTTTTTTCGAATAGCAGACTTCGATCGAAACGTAACTGAATGCGGAGATGTAATCGAAACGCAGAACAGGGGTGAATATTCCGAATTTTCTTTATTTCTAAACGTGTACAAGTTTCAATAATATCTTATAACAAAGCGAAACTTAAAATATCAACTTTCAAATAAGGTACAGTGTTGCTTGATACAATTAATATTACCAGAGACATTATATTTTAGAGCAATCTACCGACAACGAAATTTCTTAAACACCCAGAATTATGTTTGCAATTTCAAACTGAGAATATAATCTCTTTTAAAGGGTAAAAAAGTAATACTAAAATATAAAATATCTTATAATATAATAAATGAAGATTTAAAATTTTTGTTTTTCTTTTTACAGTTACAAATTAATTAAACAAGAGTACAGACAAATATTCAACATAATCTTTTTTGTAAATAAACTCTCTTTTTCAGCTACTTGAGCTCTTTTTTTTTTGAATGTATAAATTTTTCTGTTAAATATGGAAATAAAAGAAAAACTTTTTTAACTCAAAAACATACAATATTTTCTTTATAAAATAATAGTTTTTCTAAAAACTTTTTTCAATGGCTCAAATTGAATACACGAGTTCACAATAAAAATGTTAATCCTTTTAAATAGTTTTTCATTTTATATTTCGACAATGGAATTATTTGACTTTTATTATTTTCTTATTGTCTTGCTATTCATTGACAAAAGGAATGCTATAAAATGGGAATGCAACTAAAAACTAGCAAATATAAGTATGTTATGTTAAGATACTACAGTGCACAGTGTGTCGTCTAGAACAAACTACTGGACAAAAACAATTCCGAAAATTGTTAATACAGTTAAACAGAGCACACTTATGTAATTGTAATGGCAGCTAATGATTTGTTTGAAATAGTGGGTCAAAACATTTATGAGGGAGGAATAAGATATTTTCGAATTAAATAAAACTAAAATTTGTTGTATTCGCACTACTTATGTGAATACGTCTCACGTGTTGTTCTATAACGTAAAGTATTGAATTAGTGATGGGTTCAATAATCAAGGCAAAGTAAAGGTGAGTAATTAAATAAAAAAATTAAAAAAGTTATTAAACTTGGAATTCAAAACACGATCATTAAAACACTATATCATTAGTGGCTAACAAAAAGAACTTTAGTTTTGGTTTATCTACATTACACGCCTGGATTCGGTTATAGGTTAGGTGTTGTTTCTAAAGTTGAATACACAGTAGACGATTCTGAAGAAGAATTGAGTGAAGCTGAGTAGACTGAATGTTAATTTTGTTTTCGTGTAATTTTTTATTTATAAAATAATAAGAAATATATTTTTTGTAATGAATTCTTTTCTTCCATTCTCGGTAAATCCTACTTCTGAAGACAGTTAAAATGATTATTAACAAACGCGTTTGAATTAAAATACGTCAACAAATAATTTTGTCCAGCTAGCTTGTACTAGACGACACACTGTGCAGTGTGAGAAAAGCATAGAAATTAAAAAACAAAAACGTATTTTATACTTAGGAAATTATGTAAAAAATTTGTTGCGTTTTAAGTTTTAAAAACATCGTCAAAATATAGGGTGGGCCATTTAAAAGTACAATAAAACAAAAATGGTTTGAAATTTCGCTAATTTTTAAATTATGAAATAAAGTATTATTTCATTCATATGGCGGCCGCGACCGGCCTCACAGTACCCCATTCGATCGGACCAATTTTCGAGAACTTTTTCGAGTGATGGGGTCGTATGTCGACAATGGCATCACAAATGTTACCCTTCAAATGCTCAATTGTATCTGGATTGTAGCCATAACACTTTACTTTAATGGCGCCCCACAGAAAATAGTCCAACGGTCTAAAATCGCAGCTTCTTGGCGGCCAACTGACATCATCACTCCGGCTAATTAGGCCGTAAAACGTTTGACGCAATAAATCGATTGTAACATGAGATGTATGGCAAATTGCACCATCCTGTTAAAACCAAACATCGTTCACATCAACACAATGAAGAACAGGCACTAAAAAATCGGTTATCATGGCGCGATAAGTGTCTCCATTATATATATTGCGTTGGCTTCTGTAAGACCACATTTGGGTTTTCTGAGCCCCAAATACGGCAATTTTGCTTATTATCGTACCCATCAAGATGAAAATGAGCTTCATCTGAAAAGATGATTTTTTTTATTTCTTTTAATTTTTTTTTTTTTTTTTGCAATTTTCCCCTGGTTCAAATTTTAACCGATAGATGGCCCACCCGATACATTAGTGGAAAACTAAAACAATATATTAAATAAAAAAACCAAACATAAAAGGATCAATCATTGAACCGAACGAATCAAAAACCAAACTAAATACAAAAGGCCATTGAATCTAAAACCAGTTTTAAACTTCGGATAAGTGCTGTGTTTGTATATATGTGTGTGTAAAATGGATACTGTCTAGACATCACTGTAAGAACGTTATTAATGTTAAGAATATATCACACACTCCAGCATAATGTTTCGAAAATTTAAATAGATCACTTTCATGTCTTGTTAAGCTGATAGGTTTATCTGAATTAGATCTACCCCAGCCGTCTAAATGTATAAAAACAATTTTATAGATGGACGGACAAAATCAAAATCAGAAACTGTTAGTCGATATATAACAAGTAGATCTACAACTTACAGTGTTACAAACATCAGTAAGTACGAAGTATACCCATCCAGCGAATACTGAAAAAGAATTACTTGTCTTAAAACTATTTTCAGCAAATATTCAAGAGTTACTCAAAAAGCATTACAAATTCAAATTTAAGAAATTTGTTGCTTTTTTTTGGTAAAGTAAACAAATTTAAAGAATTCATGCTGTTTTATTATACTTTTTTGTATTAAATTTTTTTCGTGCTTTTTGCCAACAAATATTTTTGGCTCTTTATTAAAAACTAAATCAAGTGAATCTGTTAAAATAAAAAAAAAATAAAAACGTTACACGGCCATAAAAACCATAAAACGCAAAATATGAAGTTTCAAGGACTTGTTTGTTTTATTTCTTCAAATATTTTTTGTTGCAACACTTGTGAACTTAAAAAAAAAACATAATTGACAGAAAGATAAGCAAATAAGCAAAATGAAAGGCCAATGATAACCATGTTATCTTAAATGGATTTAAGGTATAATGTTTATTTGGAAAGAAAAATAAATAAGAAATTTGAAGATAATTTAGATCGAATATACTATATAATATATCATACTTTACAATTTATTTTTTTATGAAAAACAGAAAAATTATATAGACAGTAAAAGAAATTATTTCCGTAGAGTAACTAAAGACCACATAAAGATTTTCAAAGAAAAAGGTCTTTTGTAATTGCTGTCATGTGGATTGCCTTCCCCAAATTGCCTACATTTTAAGTGCATATGCACTATTAACACTTTCAGGTCAGAGTCAGTAATATCATCATATAAACATCCGAAAAAGAGTAACTTTTCAAAATTAGACAAAGAACAAAGCCTATCAACATCGACAAAAAAGCCATTGATTGAATAATAAAAAAACGCCCCTCTAAGGGTTGCATATCGAACACACAGCATCAGATTATTACTGAACATTCCATTGGCTGTCATCCGCCAATTTATCATGCTTTTATTAACTCCAAAAAAGATTTTGACACCCTTGCACAATCGGGTATTTGGAACGCATTGGCCTCCGAACTACTTCTGAGGAAACTATGGACGTAATTCAAATACTGTACACAAATCCTTGCTGTCATGTTCTATGGTCAGTCGACCAATCCATATCAAAACTGGTATTAGACAAGAATGTGTTCTCTTCCCACTGCTTCAACGCTGTTCTTGACTGTGAATTACGGCCACCATTATTCACACATCGGGACGAAACGATAGGCTGGAAGACATCGATAACGCAGACCATAGATATTGCGACATATAAGAAAACCTGTATTTTGAACAGGAGGAGGCATATAGACATGACCGAAAACGAAAACTATGCGAATCAATGATCACAATAGAGCAACTCTACAAATATGGAAGAACAATTTGTCCTTTGGCTACCTCGGCAGTCCTTTGACGCATCTGTCCAAACATCCATTCTTAACTAGTGTGTAAAATCTATACTTTTGCATGGTTACGAGTCGTGCACCCACAGTTTGTATAATAAAGGAAATTATGCAAAGAAAACGGATATCGATTGGGAACACCCTGAGAAAACTCCGTAATGACATAACGAAAATAGCCGCAGAATGGAATCTACAGGCAAAGAGAAAATTCTCTAGACAAGACCATACTTAGAGAAAGAAGCTGCTTTACAAAATATCACACAAAGTTAGTATAATAAAGGAAATTATGAGGAGAAATTGAAGATGGATTGGAAACACCCTAAGAAAACTCTGTAATGACATAACGAAAATGGCCGTAGAATGGAATCTATAGGAAAGGCGAAGATTTTCCAAAAAGAAAGAAAGTGAGGAAGCTGCTTTTCACAGGATGACTGAAAGAGCATGTGTAAGGAATATGGCCATATATTCAACCAGGCTCGCTAAAGCATAAATAAAAATATTAAAGTTGAATTATAGACTAAAATGTAAGAATGTGTATGTTACTGCAAGTTCTAGAAGATATAATTTTTACTTTCAAATAAAATAAATACTTCATTCAATTAATTATAAAAACACGTTACTATTTTATAAAAAAAAAATATTTTACTTATTGGAAATGCCTTAATGCCTGACTCACGAATACGTCGTCAGATTTTTTGGAAATATGAATGAAACATGAATATTTTTTATTGTTTTTTTTTTTTTTTTTTTTTTTTTTTTTTTTTTTTTTGTCATGCGGACACCCGTGCAGAAATGGGTATTTTCTACCAACTTCAGCATAAGTGTGTCGTGATCTTTGACCTCTTTGTTGCCATCCACACTGTGTGAATATCATGCTTCTTTTTTTATATCGATCTTTGTCTTCGTTGTTCGTCCTTAATTAAGCGTTTGAGTTTTCGTTTAGTTTGGTCATGATAGATTTATTTTTTTGATATTTCCTCGCCATTCCAATTTTAATTTAGGGGTACCTTATGCTTTATTAAATTATATTAAAATTTTGTATTTCTATTCCGTTAATTGCAAAATTTTTGATTTTTATGCCAAAAAACAATTTTAGAAACGAACTACGAATCTCATGATATAAAAAACAGTTTTGAAACCAAAATTTATTACGAACCATAAAAACCAAAATTGATTGAAATGTAAAACAAGAAAAATATAAAAAAATAAAAGGCAAAAATACCACTTCCACAACATGTCAACTATTAACCACTGACTATATAGCAGCTGTGCGATGTTGGTTATGGTTTTATATGCAAATTAGTCGAATTAAAGAATGAAATCATTTAATGATGACACCAGAGTGAATATCAATGCATTTATACCCATAATGGAATAAAATCGAATTAAAGTAAATTTATTCTTCTATAGATTTGTAACGAAAACAATTTCAGTTTTTTCTTTTCTCCCCCAGGTCAACGTAAAAATGTATTTAAAACAAAACCACAATGACCGAATCATGTACATACAAACCAATAATTTGTGTAAAGAGAAAATATTTTTAACAAAATTTTGTTTGAATTTATTTTTTAAATGGGATTTTTGCTGAGTTTAGGGTAATCATTTACAATTTGTTAAAATGACACATAAATGGATAGCTATGCACTTTTGCATTTACAAAATATAAATTTACGCAAAAAAAAAAATTACAAATGTATTTAAAACAAACAGACAACTCCTACACAAAAACTATAAACATGTGTAAAAATTGAGAAATTACACGTGTACGTTATTTATATATAAAAAAATTACTTTAAATATACTATACATTGAACAGTTAAAAAAAATCATTAATTGTTTAGGACATCGTTGAAAGAAAAAATATTTCGATTTATTGAACCGTAAAAGCTATTAATATCAATACACTCAAATAAACGAGCTTTTGCCAAAAAATAAGTTGACTTTATTATTGTTGACTGTATTATTGTCTTCTTTTAAAGTTTTGTGGCTTTTAGCTTTTTCTAAGTCTCTAAATCTACCACTTGTCTAGAGACCATTAGAACTAGAGATTCTATAGCCACTAAAATTCAATCAAATTAGCAGCCATGCATTATCCTCCTTAATAGAACACCTAAGCACGTATCCCAAAGAACATACCAGTAACGAATGTTTTACACAATTATTTATTGAACACTTTAACAAAAGCCGCATGAACTACTGAACCCTCATATTCACTGATGGATTTAAAACAGACATTTCCGGAATACACGAAGACGGTACATTGTTAACAGTCGGTTGGCTTGCACTGCATTGCTCTATTTACACAGCAGAAGCAGTCGCGGTGCTGCAAGCTGCATGATTTTGATCGAAAAACAAGGGAAAGTTTGTTTTACGAACAGTAGGGCGGAACTCTTAGCAATAAAAAATATCTACAACGATAACCCTATTATCAACCTAATTAAGGGCATACTAATAAACCATAAAAATAAACTCCAATTAATTTGGGTCCGTGGGCATTAGGGCATTCCAGACAACGAATTTTTCGACCAAGCGGAAAAGGATCCTGCCACAAAACTCTGTCTAACTTTCAACACCTCACCGAACAAGGATTTACATAAGCTAATTAACAAACATCTTCGTAACAAAAAAAATCGAAGATTGGTCTCATTTTCAACATTATTATTCTACCGTCAATCGTGAAATTAAAAAAACCCACCGAAATTATCAACAAAAGAAATAACATACTTCGTACGATTGAGGATTGACCACACACTGATAATCCATAGCCATCTTCTATAACGCAAACTTAGCGATGTTATATGATACAAAAACACTATACCGTCTACCTAAACCTAAACGACACCAGACAAAACGGCAAAATTTATCCTATATTAGACAATTAGATATATATATCATAACCTAATTTTAAGTTTGAAATCTTAAAACAATAAATAAAGTAAAATAACCTCGTATACTTTTAATCCTATGTAGACCCTGGAAGATAGTGTGGTCCATAAGTTAGGATAATATTTTATATTACTTTAGTAAATAATAATATTAATAAGTCTCTAACTTATGATTAAAATTTGTGTTACCGAAACTCCTTCGATAGTAAAACCTTCATCTTCATCATTTCTTTTTTAGTCCTGGAAAGAAGTCACTAAAGCCGTTGAAGAAAAGATTAGTGTAAAGATTAGTGAAAAGAAATAAGTCACTAAAGCCATTATACGCGAGCGTTTAAGTTAAGCAGATATGTTTTTGTGCTGCAAAAGCCATGAAGTGTTCTTTCAAAATTCCATGCGGTTTGCTGTATAAGATAATATCTATGTCGATATGGAAGAATAGCTTAAGTCGACTTGAGGTAAGTCGACTGACTGACACAGATTTATACAAATACGACTAGAAGCATATTCTGTAAGATTTTTTTCGGGATTGTCTCTAAATATGATAAATCTGTTTTGAAAGTAAGAATAGCTTAAGTCGACTTAAGATGCTCTTCTAAATCGATATAGATGTCATTGAATAACCGTACATCATAGTGGTAGAAACTCTTAAACCCTAAATCAATACATTTTTTGAACAGATCTCGTATATAACTTAAGTTTTTTTCACAAGAGAATAAAAATCTTACACAACAGGCTTTAAACTAATCATTACAGTCATACAAGTAATAATCATAAAAATAAAAGCGAAACATACAAACAGGAAGGAAAGGTAAGCGGAAACAATTTATAGCAAACAAAATACAGCCATTAAGCCTCCCTGAAACACGCAATATGAAGGCATAATTAAAATCTTAATACAGGATTGCATTAAGGATTCTTGTAATGTGAGAGTCATAATATTAATTGCCATACTGTTGGTTATGTAAAAAAGCATATTATGATATGATGTTTGATAATTTTTTGCTACTTAGCAAATGAGAGTGAGAGATATGTTGTCAGTTGTTGCACATTTTAATAGTATAATTAAATAATTAATCGAACAGATATATACAGGGTGTCCAAAATTGAGGTATCATTTTAATTTACATGCTATTATTTTTGCTACTTGTAATTTTTATTCTAAACTTTTATTTTCAGATTCTGAATACATTTCGGTTAGTTAATATGGAACGTTACACGAAGGAATAACGTGTTTTTGTTACTAAAAAATTTTTTGAAAATGGCAAAAGTTTTCAAGTGTCATTGAAAAATTAGAACAAAATTCGGTTAAGAAAATGCTCCAACGAATCGTGACATCAAGCTGATGGTTGAGAAATTTGAAGAAACTGGATCCGTGCATGATAACAGAAACGGAATTTATCAACATTGTGGTCGTTCAACCGGGAATATAGCAGCTATGAGTAGAAGTGTTGATGACGATCCAAAAACATCCATTCGCCATCATTCACAGCAATTAAACATCAAACGATCCACATTAATCAATATTTTGCTTCGTAATCTATATTTAAAGGCTTATAAGATGCAGCTGACCCAAAACAAAATAATCTTCACAGACGATGCCCATTTCCAGCTCAATGGCTACGTAAACAAGCAGAATTGCCGCATTAGGGGTGCAAAGAATCGAAGAGTTCTCTTAAAGCAACTATTACATCAATAAAAAGTTACAGTTTGGTGTGGTTTGTGGTCCAGAGGAATCATCGGACCATATATTTTTTTTTTTTAAGGAAAATGGAAATGCGATTACGGTCAATAGAAATCGTTACAGGGAGATGATCCGAAGCTTTTTGTGGCGGAAAATTGATGATTTAGACGTAGAACATATGTGGTTTCAACAGGATGATGCCACTTGTGACACAGCAAGAGAAACAACGGATCTTCTGAAATAAAAGTTCGAAATCGCATTTCTCGTAGATGAGGAGTAAATTGGCCACCAAGATCGTGCGATTAGACACCTTTAGACTTTTTTGTGGGTTTTTTGTAATCGAAAGTGTACAGCAATAATCCCACAACAGTTCCTGAGCTTAAAACCAACATCATCGAGCAGATATCAACCGCTGACAACAGTTTATTGAAAAACGTGATTGAAAAGTTTGTTAAAAGATTGGGAGCCTGCCGAGCCAGTAGGGTGGATCACTTGACCGTTTTTTTATTTTTAACCGGAACCTATTTGTAATAAACTGAAATACAAATATCTTTAATATCTGAAAAAAGTCTTTTTTATTGTATTAAAATTAAAATGATACCTCAATTTTAGACACTCTTTACATATGTGAAATATATTACGCACACTAATGTGGCACATTAAGATTTGATAAGAAGGTACGTAAAATAAGACAATTGCTTTTCTCAATAATTTTACTCATTTTTAATTAATTAACCTCAAAAACAGACTTCATTACATTTTTATTAAATTATTGCTTGTATTTCAAAACATAATAAAATTAAACTTAAAATACAAATTCTACCTGTCAAATAAAATAGGGACACTTCAAGGAATTTTCAAAATAGTTGTAAAAAACATTTAATATAATAATAGATTTGCACTTATTTCAATTCTTATGTTGTTCAAGCGTGATTAATAATTTGTCGAGGCTCAGTGGTTGCTCAAAAGTTCCAGACATCGACTTTAAATCTGGAGACTGTGGGGGTTAGTCTAATACGGTGTTATTGTTATCTTCGAACCTTTTCTTAGGAACTTTTGCAGTTGAACGAAGGTAACATACCAGTTCGGAGGATTTCAATATAATCTGTTGCTTTTATGAGTTTATATCGCTTATATCGTCAATGCAGCGCCACTTGCCAATTGTGGGCGCAAGTAATTGGTTATCATGGTTTGGTAGCACAGAGAATTCACTGTGACATCGTTTTCCAAAAACTGTTTGTGGATTTTGTGAGCCACATATGCGACAATTTTGTTTGTTTACATAACCGCCTAATTGAAAATGGGCCTCATCACTAAAAATGGTTTTGTTGAAAAATGCGTTGTTGCTCGTACTACATATAACGAATTTTTATTTCATTTTTTTATTTTTCTTTTTTCATTTTTTTATTTTTTTTTATTTTTTATTTATTTTTTATTTTAAATAATTTTTTTAATGCTTTTTTCTAAAAAGTATTTTCCATTTCTGGAATTTTCATTACCAATTAATAAAATGTAAATATTTTCATGAATTTTTAAGTTTTAAAAATATATATATAATCTTGTATGTAATTTTTTAATATGTAAGACGATATTAATCGAAAATAAACTAAGGACTAAGGAGCTTAATATTTTGTCTGGATAATATTTCAATTTATATTTAAAATAATTATTAAATATTATTCACTTAAACTTTCCTCAGGAAAAGAAATTTGAGAACATATATTTCACGTAATTTATTCATTTTATGATTTTTTTCAAAAAAAAAAAAAAAAAAAAAAATATATATATTTCTACGACGAAGCTATTTGCAGTTCCTGGTTATATAGAATACGTACTGGTATATTAAAATATAAAACGGCACTCCTTTTCAAAATCACTCAAATATATATCAAATTATATATTTTCTAAAATTTTTTAATTCTATTTATTTACTCAAATATTAATATAAAAAACAAAAATTTTTGTTAATTATTTGTTTAGAAAACCCAAAACGAATGTAACAAAACATGATTTATTTTGAAAAATATCTCAAATTTGAAGTGTCACAGTGTAGTCAAAACGGAGTATTTCGCTTAAATATTTTGTTTTTATTTTATTGATGTAATAACCTGTCGATTAATACTAATATTGTTAAGTTTTGAGTCACATATAATTTTGATATTTGTCCATGGGTCAACGCAGTGTGCGCCACCATGTTTTAGGCTTTAATAACATGTGTTCAAAAAAGGCGCTTCAGTGATTTTTTTATAATGTAAAATTTCGAAATTCGAGATGTGATTAAATATTTTCATAAGAAAGGGCGGTCGGGACAAGAAATTCTGTCTTTTGCTTGTCATATCTTTATGAATTTTTTGTCCCGAATTTCGAATTTTTTGAACTCCTGTTACTATACGAATTAAATGACAAATCTAAATGAAATTTAATACGTATTCATATGACGGATGGAAATTTCCATTATACAAAGCTTTTATACCGTCTTTACTACGTCAGGCTAAGAACATTTCGAACTGACCTCGTAGCATGGTAGTATTCGAATTCATCGGCTTCCTTGTGCATTGCATTCTATGGATACCAAGTCGTCACTTGATTTAAAATTTTCTTCGCACAATTTCCTTTTTTTTTTGGTACTTGACAAGCTTTTTGAATTAAGAAATTATTGAATATTGCAGTGTTGTTGTGGAATAAAAGAAAATGGATCATAAAAATTAGTATATAGCAAATCTGTGGATTGTAAGGCATTGACAGAGACCGCTCTCTTACATGCGAATGATTACATTTAAGAGAAAATGCAAAAAACCTCAGGCAGCTAAAAAGCGATATTTTGAATTAGAGGATTAACTGTTTACGTAAGGGTGCTGCGGCCGAGGTAGCAAATTTGAAGGCTTACAATATTAACTCATTACACTTCTTCTGCAAGTAGCAATATTTGTAAGCTAGAGTCGTACGTCGCCGGCGTAGTCGAACTCTTCTAGTTTTGTGTTAACTCCCCAGTCCCATCCTCTCGGCAACGATTAAAATTGTTGTAGTACACTTGGGAAAATATGGCCTTAACCAAAAACATGCATATACATAGGTAACTCGTGGCATACGAACACAATTTAAATTTTAAAATTTTTTTACTGCCAGAAAAAATAAATCTTTAAAGAATTTATTAAGTTTTTCTTTACGATAATTTTTATATTTTGAGCATTATCAAGTAACTTCTCTATATATTAGGGAGATCGATTATTCGACTTTTTTCAAAAACCGGTTTTCGAATAATTCGGAAAGTAGCACTTTTTAAAAAACCGGTTTTCGCTTAATAATAACTCAAATAATCGGTTAACCAGTTCTTTTATTTAAATAAAATTGTTCCTAATTCTAGAAGCGCAGAGCTAGACCACGTCGTTTTAATAATTAGCTGAAGCTGATGGAGAGCTTAAAATTAAAGTGGCAATAATTCTAACAAATCTCATAAAAACTATGCCAAAACGGTGTGCAGAGGCCACAAAAAACAAAGTTTATTGCATAAAGTACTGAAAAATGCATAATTTGCGAACAGTTACTCAAGCAGCTAATTTCGTTTTTGTTATATTACTTGGTAGAGAATGGATTTAAAAGTTTGTTATTATAGTTATAATTTAGGTGTCTAAGATAACAAAAATTAAATGTTTTACTTTGAATAAATCTGTTAGTAATATACGAGTCTTTAATTGCCTCGACAAGAAAATTTGCTTAGATTTCGAGTAGCACTGTATGTAAATTTATGCGCCACATATTGAATGGTGTGTGTGTCACTGTGGTCTGTTAGGTAAGAACCCACCTTCCAACCAAGCAGTCGTCGGTTCAATCCCAGGCTACATCATTTGACGATTTTCAAAAGCTATATCACCTCACAACATTACTAGCGACTAGTTATGTATATTTACGCTGTGAAAAACTTAACTAACTAATATATCTGCCGTTCGGAATCGGCGATTGTATGTTTGTGGGCTTTCAATGAGTCTAGTTGATCATTCTCCATATATAAAAATCAATATTTATTTACAGAAGATGAGAAAAGGTTATTTTTGCTCAAGAGTGCATATCTTTTTCGATCTACATTGGTTTTCACGATCTTTGTGAGACGTTCAAGGTTGTCATACGAGTATATAGAAAAATAATTAAATTTATACAAATAGTTAAAAGATGAGCATATTTTCAATAAAAAATATACAAACGTATAAGATATAAGATAAGATTTAGAAAAAACCGTATTCGACAAAAACAAAACAATCGGTTAAAACCGGTCGAATAATAACCATCCGATCTCCCTACTATATATGCTTTTTATTTATTACTCCAAAACTAAAATTGCACTCCTCCAATAGATTGTAAAATATGTTGCATAAACATAAATTTCATACCATTTTATTTCTCTGTTTTAAAAGCATCTGCTGTTTTTCTAACCAAAAACGAGTGCTATTTTTTATACCCTATACCACTATAAGTGGTTGGAACAAATAGGGTTTAGGCGAAAGTCGATGGGTATAGTATTAAAATAACTGTTCCCTTTTTCCAACCGAAACATAAATGTTGTTCGTAATTATTTCTTTCATCTTTGGACAAGCCTCTGGATTCATATGTAAGTGAGAGTATGTTATATTTAAAATATGGTGTAGGATATCAAATAGTCGTGCTCAACCGCCTTTAATATAATCATGTTTTTATTGTTGTTTATTGCTGCTACAAGTATTGCATAAAGAACTAAAAACATGTTTTTTAATATTCAAGTGAACATAACGTATTTTTTACACACTTATGAGTATGAACAGAGACAAAAGTAACAAGAGTCTGCCATAGAAAGTTATGTTCTCATATAGATATACAAGCCAAACATGCTTTCGAACAATGAGGGTGAATGAAAGAAAGGAATAGTAAATTTATGAGTAAAATATAGTAGGATAGTGTACAACAGCATTGTGTGTAGGCGTCACAAAGATATTACACGAATAAAATTTAACGTGAATGAGAATGTATAAAGCCATGTGTCCAATACCAAGTTTTCTTTCAAAATTTGTTTCTAGAAGTGACTGAAGTTTTTGTCGACTTCCAGAAGCCACTTGCAGCAATTATGTGGAAACACGTGTTGGTTGTTTGCTGGAGGTAACTTGAACGACTTTGCTGTGAACTGCAAGTGTTTTGAAGACTTGCAGAAGAAGTCGGGTATACGTGAGATAAACTGTTTGTGTTATTCTCTTCTGTTTTCAGTTTTTTTTTGTGTTTTTTTAATTCTTTTTTCAAATTTAAAAAAATGGACAAAATAAAATTTCGTTTGGAGTAGTGAATAAACACATTAAATCTTAACGCTGAAGCACTTGATTTCTCACCCTAAACACTTCTTTGTGTTTCTTATTTTTAATTAAATATGCTGCGATGTCAGCTGCCAATCTTATTTTTTCACAAGCCATTTTTACACTATCATTCGCAAAAAAAGCATACTCTACTGCAAGCTGTACTCACATTGTGTGGAAATACGTCTGCAATTTCTTGCAGCAAGTTCGAAGTAGTAACTTCTACAAACTACTTCTGGAAGCAGACTTCCGCAAGTTTCGATTTGAGTGGAAACACCTCAGCAAATACTTGCAGAAATTCTTCCGCAAGTGACTTGCTAGTGGACACACGGCTTAAGAACATCTGCCAATCAAAATGTTAACTTTATCAAGACGAACTGTTTCTTGTTTTTTAATATTTTCTACAGCCATTCATGTTTTTCGTGTACAGTCTTTATGTTTATGGTATTTTTACTTCATGTTTTATTTATATCTTTGTCTACAGAAATGTGCACATTTGTACACGTACACATTTGAATGTTTTAAGTGTTTTATACAATTGTTGCCTGCAGTTTTTGTTTTTTTGTTTAAATTTATTTATTTCTGTCTTTTTTGTTTAATGTTTTTCATGTTCATTCTGTAATTCACTTAAACAACAAGAAATAAATTTAAAAAGATAAACATAATGCGTAAATCACAATTTTAATTATATTTTACAAAAAGTAAAAAAAATTCTCACTTATAACTTAAATTGGATAAGATAAAATGCTATATAGACAAATATAATAAAAACTAGATCATAATTTAAAACAAAAAGTATTTCATACCCCTGACCTTAATAGCATATATGTAGCCTAGTTAATTAGTTAGTTACGAAGGGTAGCCAGACACTGGGTCCAGCTCACTTGGGTCCAATATTGATCACACTGTGATGCCCAAAATAGGTATCGTCAAAGCGGACCTACATGTCCGCTTCCTGTTCGAACTGAACCAACCAGACGCATGCACAAAATAAGATAATGCATGCAAAAATGGACAACCAAAGAAAGCAGTCCTAATATCCGAAAGATTTGGACACTGGCACAAGAAATGCTCGACAGTCTCCTCCTCCTCCTCATCCTGACAACTCCTACAGTAGTCATTAAACGGTAGACATAATCTTCTAGCGTTCGCACCAGCCACCCAGTGCCCAGTAATGACAGCCACCAGAATTCACAGCTTATGTCACGGAATCCTCATGATAGACTCCGAACGAGCCCGATCTTACAAGGGTCAGATCTGTCTCGACACATAGCATGTGAGTTCATTGTCCCACCGCAATTGTGCCCTGCTCAACCTGTGCCGCAGAACCAGAAATTTGCAAGAGGAAAGTAACATTCCAATCTAGTGATTAATCGTGAACCCACTCTCGCCAGTTCACCTGCCACATAGTTCCCCGGGTGCCAGAGTGTCCCCTTACCCAGATAATCTCGATGACTGAATGTCTCGCCATCTCGTTCAGAGATGCCCAGCATTCACACACAATTCGCGATGTCAAGTGGATACCGGAGAACGCCCTGATCGCAGCCTGACTGTTCGTACAGATCCGGATATCAATATCATATACCCTATAATACATCAACCAGTCCGCTGTCCTCTTTATCGCCGAGACCTTCGCCTGTAAGATACTGCAGTGGTCCGGCAGTCTCACCCCGTATGCAAGAATAAAGACACTGCCCCCAACCCCTTCAAAGGATTTCGATCCATCCGTGTATACGTCAACAGAACCAGTTCTGGTGAGATGCGCACGGAGGACATTCTATCTAAAAAGTGTTTAGGTGTACGGTAATCTATCCTGACAGGGATCGTATCCAAATACCCAAAGTGTTACTTAGACTAGTAAAAATCCTAGACTATTTAAAAATCCTAAGCAAAAGTTTTTGAAAATACAGAGAGGGTAAAGTTCTCTGTTTGTTGGACGTCTGTAATCCTTTCCACCATCCGAACCAAAAAAGAAAAAAAAAATTGATTTCATGCCAGTATACAAGCACTTTTCCCTAAATAGCTGGCTACCTGTGTATGTGAGCTTCTCCATACTTTTTTCGAAGTGAACGGCTCGAAGAAGTACGGCCCGATGACGCCGCTAGCTAATAAGCCGCTACAAACAGTCACTCTCTGTGGATGCATTGGCTTTTCAACAATCACTCGTGAATTCTCATTTGTCCAACTAAAGATGATTTTCTTTGTAAAGTCACCATTCACTTCTGTCTATTCAAGTAACCGTTCGTCGCATTGACGACGCTTGAAATGGTAAATAGGCTTCAGCTCTTGAGTCAATGGAACCTAGTAAGCTTGTAAATTCAAATCTTTATTTAGATCAGTGATATTCGTGAGATGTTCAATTGTTGTAAAGTGGACGATTCTTCTGCCACACTATCGCGAACCATAGCAGTTTTCCGTAAAACGAACTGGGCGAGCATGCACAGGTGTTTTCACATTTCCTACAGACCCGGTTTGCTGATATTTGTGCATAATTCTCCCGATTATGGACACTTTTGGTCGATTATGCTGACCAAAAAAAAATTACGAAGTGCACGAAATGCATTATGATTTGAACAACCATTGTCGTAAAAGGCTTCAACAATCTTAAGGCGCTGCTCAATTGTGTACATCTCCACGGTTCATTTGTCAAACACTGAAACAAAGAATTGTCTAATTAAGTGGGGCAAAAAACTTGACATTAAGATGTGTCTCACAATTAACATCGTATATTATGGTTGGACCACCCTTTATTTGGAGGAAATAACAAAACAGAGAATAGAAAAACTTATATAAAACTGTAGTAAGGAATGAAAGAAAGATGCATTACACCAAAAATTTCTTCTATTAAAACAATTCACAGAATTATCAAACTCTCTTTGTTTTTACGCCATGTTAAGCAAATCATAAAATCTATTTTAATTCCAATTTATTTTTAAATTAAATAATTTATTGGGCAAATTAAATTTGAAAAACACTTTATTTTTATAACTTTTTTCTAAAAAAAGCAAATATATTTCAATTCATGTTGCTTTTTCTAATTTAATAAAAAAAAATAATTTATTTGATGAAAACAATTACTTTCTTTTTTTTGTTGTTACTAATTATCTTCAATAAATCTTTTATGAATAAATTATCGTTAAAAATTCAATTTATTAAAATAGGAACTATTGATTTTTAGCACACGAAGATAAGATAATATTTTACGTTTTAGAAAATTTATTAAAACCAAAAAAAAAAACAATAAAATAGTATGCAAAAATTGGCAAGATTTAAACAAAAACTTTATTTATAAAATATTTCAAGGAAATCGTTTAGTGAGTAGAGATGCATTTATCGTCCATATTCATTCATTCATATTACTATAGATTTTTTACTTATTTGATCAACATTACAGAATTTATTTATGTATACCATGTTTTGTTCTTGAAATGAAATTTTTATCTCAGATAGTTTTCACAATATTAAAGCCTGCTTTTTAAGCCTGCTTATGTAATGTGTTACAAAAACTTTATATTTATTGTCACTTCCATTTTTTTGTCAAATTTTATCGCCAACAAGTGAGACATAAACATAATAAGGAGGGCAAATGAATATAATTCACTTTTTTATATAGACCATGCTTTTGTTTTAGCCCACAAGTTAACCCTTACGTATATATTTGTTATTTAACTTTTCATGTTAAGGATAGGGTATGGAACAGGCATTTATACAATATTTTTAATGTTTCATCCATTCATAAGAAATAAATTTAAAAAAAACATGAGCAAATCTATTGTTCAAGATTTATTTTCTCGTATACAGTGGGATTTAAAATAAAATGTTTAAAATACGGCCCGTATTCAGGAGAAATTTTATATATATTGTTACGAAAATAAGGTTGGGCACTACTGCGTTTATTACATCGCTAAAATAAATAAACAAAAGCTGCAAGAACAACTAACTACTCGTATACGAGCTGTTTTCAAATAACCAAATCAACAACAAGAACGATAAGCAGAGATAAAGTAAATAAAAATAACACGGCAACAACAATAATTAAGCAACAAAGAGAACAAGTAACAGACAATAAACAAGCAACAACAAATACTAAGAGCTGAAAGAGGTAGATGTTCACATACCCATGGCTACAAAAGAACTAAAAAGAAATTAAATGAAAAAAATGGAATCTACCTGAAATATCGAGAGCACATCGATGTGAACAGCAACCAGTTTATGTGTAGATTGGTTTCTTATGATTTTAATTTAATTTTCGTGCTTTTAAAAAGCCCGTCATACAAATTTTCATTGAAAAATTAGGTAGAGTTACCAATTCTTTTGAAAAAAGGCAAATAAGAGATATTTCTTTTGGCAAAACACTCGTAAGCCTAATAAGCAACTAAGACTAAATTGTTTGTGTAAGGAAATAGCAGTGTGTAGCCTAATTCAGTAATTTTTTGCCATAGGGATTACCAAAGGTTTCATTTGTGCTTTGTCTTTATAAAACACTACCTTTTTCTTTGCTTCATATCAAGACTAAATGTAGTCGTATCTCTTACCTGCAACCAAGAGGCAAAACCTGGAAAGTACTAAAACTAAATATTTACAGACACTCCATAAAAATGGTTTAAAAGATTTTGGGCTGAATATAGATTATAAAGAATCGTTGCATCCATCGTGCAGATAGTTTTTTTATATTTAAATAATCCAACAAGAACTGCTTGAATCAATTGCTTACAACCGTAAACATCGCTTCAACCACATTCATTTTCCGAACGACGAATATCATACCATTAACTTTATCGTCTATTTTTGATATAACAACCAGCTTAGGTGTAACTTTTTTAAACCTTTAAGCGCCGCTCTATATTTAAATAAATTATACCAGATGTACCGGTATGAGGTGAACGTCAAAATACAAATGTCTCCATAGGGAACATTTATTGTGGACGAGTCTTATTATTTTTTTTTTTTTTTTTTTTTTTTTTGCAATAACATCTGTCAAACATATCAAACATCAAATCACATAACAAACAACATCATATTTTTTCATAGTGTTAAAGATGGCGAATTTTGTACCAAAAAATTATGTTTTGCGGAAAGCAAAAAATTGTTTTCATATGAAAAAAAGTAGCATCGAATGCTTGTCGAGGAATATGGTGATCATACTCTAAACGGAAAAAAATCATGGATTAATCCTGGACAATCACCATCTTTGGCTACAAAACCAGATC
Source organism: Wohlfahrtia magnifica (assembly GCA_023159175.1). NCBI lineage: Eukaryota > Metazoa > Arthropoda > Insecta > Diptera > Sarcophagidae > Wohlfahrtia > Wohlfahrtia magnifica. Next base: position 805,323 of record JAKWBJ010000225.1, on the reverse strand, counting down.
GATTTGGCAAACAGACAACGCTGTGTGTCTGCCAGGGCCAGAAAGATGTGGTGTACCACGAGGAATATGGCGATCATGCTCTAAACGAAAAAAAATCATGGGTTAATCCTGGACAATCACCAACTTTGGCTACAAAACCAGACCGATTCGGCAGGAAGACAATGCTGTGTGTCTGCCAGGACCAGAAAGGTGTGGTATACCACGAGCTCCTAAAACCTGGTTAAACCGTTAATACAGATCGCTACCGTCAACAAATGATCAATTTGAACCATGCATTGATCGAAAAACGATTTAAATAGGCCATAATACTCGGCAAGGTAATTTTGCAACATGACAATGCACCTGCACATAAAGCAAAACCGGTTCAGTATACAATCAAAGCATTAGGCTGGGAGCTGCTACCCCATTTGACGTATTCACCAGACTTGGTGAATTTGTTTTCAACGATGGGACACACATTGGTTGAGCAACATTTTGATCCCTACGAGGAAGTCGAAAATTGGATGACTAATTAAAGGTTGATTAAATGAAAGATGTGAAAAATGTGCAGCCAGCAATGACCAATAGTTGAAATAAAATGAGTAATGGTATTCATAAATTACAATTAAAAAAAATAATTTGATAAAAAAAATTTTAATAAAAACCTAACGACTATTAAGATTATAACCTTTTATAAGATTGAATATTTATAATTTAAAATTTTTTTCTCATTATTCCCACATGAAATCCACTGTAACCTTTTACTATTAAATAACTTGAAACGGTACACAAGTATACTGATCAAGTTTTTTTTTTGTATTTTCTCATTTTTGTCTGTATTCTTTTCACACTGTATGATCCGTCATTAACATTTAAGTCAAAAACATTTATCGGTAAAGTGAAATTGTTACCAACAGAAAAGCAGATTCTATTCAATGTCTTAAATTTTATTGTTTTTAAATCATAGACCTTAGAAAAAAAATTCCATCCGTTTTTATCATACTTTTGCAACTGGATGGTTGTGATGGTAAACGTGATATATTTGTACATATTTTTTGGAAAATATTTTGTATTTTTTGTAAAGAACAGCATAAAGAGTGACACATAAAAAATGTCCTTCAGAAAGTAAAAATATTTGTCTTGCTGTCAAACAAAATTATTTTTATTGAATTTACTTTCACTTAAAAAAATAATATTTTTATAAGTTAAGGGACAGCACACATAAGTACTAACATATGCTTATAAAAAAATTAAACATTTATTTTGTTTTTTCCTTGAGTGCCTATATATGTAAATAGATGTGTATTCAGAACTGTTTGAACTTTAAATGTATGTATGTTGAGAGGGATTACGATATCTCATGCAATGTAAATTTAAGAACTTTACTTTCCTGTTGGTTTATAAACCATTATTCTTTATATACATTTCACTTTACAGTTTTAGTTTTTTAATTTTAATACATATTTCTTTTTAACTAACATGTGGTTTTGATACTACTTTAGATCTAATGCTAAAGTGAAGTAAAATCACTCGTAAAAATACAAACTACTTTCAAACCATAAAGCTACTTTAACGTTTTTTTATTCTCTTTTTTATTCTTATCAAAGAATAAACTTAAACCCTTTCTTATATACATGTCGTTTCAAATTGCTCTGATGATAAATCTGACATCAGCCGGTCAACACCATCTGAAAACATTCGGTGCTAAGTTTTTAACGAATCAGAAAGATTTTTTTTACAATAGCAAATATGTATGTATGTAACTAAAATTTAAATAAACATAAGAAAATTTAAATTTTATGGAATATTCATGAATTAAACAGCACATTTTCATAAATTTAAAAAGGGATTACTATTAAATAAAGCTGTGGGAGCTATAAAAGTAAACCTATCGCACAAGGCAGAGTTTTTTACTCCTTACGATTAACCGCAGTTGTAAAAGCGGTCTGTCATAGACAATAAATGCAAACACAATTTACAAAATGAAATGCCAATAATAAATTCACGGCTTATTTAATGCTTGTAAATATTGTCGTAATTTTAATTCATTATTTATAAATAATGGAATAAAAAAACTTAATATTTGAAGAAGAACATCAAAAATAAACTTATCAGTTTATTTGTTTATTGATTTACAATAATTTTACGTTACAATAATTAAATTATGATATAAAAACTTAAAAGTAATAAATCTAAATAAAAATCATCATAAATATTCTAAATCATTCTAAACATTTATTAAAATAATAAGAAATTTGAGATAAAGAAAAAAATAAACAATTATCCAAAAAAAATTAAACAGATATGTTTTAAAACTATACGCCATCTAACATTTTTTTTCAACTAGTGCATATTTCGCGAATGGTAACACTTAGCTCATGTCTGATTTGACAGATAAATAATTTTATCCTTCCGCTGAACGAATACGGTTGAACAACGCTGGGAATCTGGGCCTGCGATCGACTTACAGAAGATGTCGATTTTGCCAAAAAAAAAAAGCATCTTTTCAGATGAAGCTCATTTTGATCTTGGCGGGTATGTAAACAAGCAAAATTGTCGCATTTGGGGCACAGAAAACCCGCACGCATACATTGAAAAGCCTATACACCCAAGACGAGTCACTGTTTGGTGCGGATTTTGGTCCAGGGGCATAATTGGGCCATTTTCTTCGAAAATAAGCAAGGAGTGGCCGTTACAGTCAATGGAGATCGTCATCGGGCCATGTTGAACGAATTTTTGTTCACATAAATTTAAGAGGAGGATATTAGCAACATTTGGTTTCAACAGGACGGCGCTACGTGCTACACAGCCGAAGCTACACTCAATGCTTTGCGCCCTGTTTTTGAACATCGCATTATCAGCCGCAGAGTTGATGTCGTTTGGCCACCTCGGAGCTGCGATATGACACCGTTGGACTATTATTTGTGGGGTGCCGTCAAAGATAAGTATTACGCCAACAACCCAGAGACAATTGACGCTTTAAAGGACAATATTCGTGAAGCCATTGGTGAAATACAGCTGCACACAATCGATAATGTGCTTAAAAATTGGACCGATCGTGTAGGCTACTGCATGGCCAGCATTTGAATGAAATTATTTTCCATTATTAACCGGAAGGATTGTACTTTCAAATAAAAAAAGAAATTTTAGAAAATATTCGGTAGTTTTTTTTATAGCATTTTCAAAAGAAACAAATTTATTTGGCGGACCCCATATTAGCATTGCTGTTACGTTGCTGATTTAGTGGAAGATTATTCAAAAGACGTGCCGCATGTGCATAAAAATGACACTCTGACACAAAGAATTGATGACGAGTTATTATGATATTTCGACTCCGTGGCGATTAAAATATTGTAGTTTCACAAATAAATATTCCAAAGTTCTGCTATTGATTATCCTATGTAGTAAAATAAGAGTACGTATTTTAAGCGAATTTTCAAAGGTGGCTCCGTAAAGGTTATTAGAAAGAGACGATACGCTATCAAACCTCCTCAATCCATATACATATCTTGTAATGTTGTTAAACAAGATATTCAACTTTCTCTTGCTAACCGAATCACAGCGCGCAAAGGCGTGAAATGTTGTGAAGACCACAAAGACCGAAGTTTTGCATATGTTCGCCCAACTAGAGACATGACATGATCATTCTAGGTAAAACTGTTATTGAAGATTATTCCAAGATTTTTCGTCCTGTTAACAATTGCAATCTTCATAGCATTTAAAACTATGTCTCGTGAAATAACGGGAGTCAGCCTTCTTCTAGATATGGTAATGCACTTTGATTTGGCCGAATTCAAACAGAGACTATTCGTACTAGACCACAGGTAAAACCGATGCAAATCATCACTCACATCTCGTATGGCCGAATCAATATACCGGACTGAACGGCTCAAGATAAGTTGCACATCATCAGCAGAAAGATGAAAACAAAAGTGGCCCCAAAATAGAACCTTCAGGCCACTTAAAAGTCGTAAGCTATGTGACCATGCACTATTCAAAAATACCGATTGTATTCGATTCGATAAATATGACAACAAAAGCCCAGCCAAAGTGTTCGAAAACCTGAACAAGTGATTCAAATTTTTAATTAGCATATCATGATCTATTAATTATCAAATAAATGCTGAATATACGAGGCTTTAAAATGCCTCACAATAAAACAATGTCGGATGTAAATTAGTTGTTTTGTTATAGTCACCCGGTAGGGAAAATTGTCAAGCATTATCTGAAATGTTTCCAACAAGACAAACTATGTCAAAAGCTTAAGACGAGTGTGAAGTATGGAACAAACCATTAAAGACGTTGGAAAGTCGAAACACAATTCAAACTATAAAATATAAAGTACTTTCGATAATAGTTTGGGGGTGGATATCTAGTAAGGGAGTAGAATATATTTTTTTGCATTGAGAACAATTTTGATGTGAATTAATACCTGAACATATTAAAGTGGCACTTAATTAACAGTGCTAAAAAAATAAGGCTCTATAATAATAGAAAGCCGAAGTTCAAGTTCTATCAGGATAATAACCCAAAACAATAGGCTCTTTTCTTAAAAACTTGGCTTCTTTATAACTGTCGCAAAGTACTTGATACTTTTGCTCAGAGTCCAAATTTAAACCGAATTGAAAATTTGTGACCTTAAAAGAACTACTGCCAAGAGGCGTCTTAAAACCCAAGGTGAATTAGGGGCCGTTATTAAGTGGTCGATAATATATTTCTTCCCTTAAAAGGCGTCTCTTAGCTGTAAGTGATGCCAATGTTGGCCATACAAAACATTGATTGTCTTGCAACTCAATATTTTCCTTCTATTAATTAATGTATGTAAAAACATTTTCTTGACAACAAAATTCTAGAGTTTCTTTTGTTTTTTTTATCATATCTTTGAAATAAAATTTTTTTTCTTTTTTGCTGTTACTTATTAGCTAATATCTAGATGAAATTGAATTAACAAAAAAATTGTAAAAAGTAAAACGAAAAACCTATTCTTTTTGATGATAAAAGTCATACCCAATTCTTTTTCATTATGTAAAAAGACTTTCTTGACAAACTGTATAAGGTGTGCTTCAAAATGATAAGGTCACCTTAATATTTGCTCAATTCATCCAAACTATAAAATATTATGTATGGTCACCTTATTCAAAAAATTTCTACATTCAAATAAGTGAATAATAAGCCGGTTTTGCTCTTAGAGAGTTACCATTATATTATGTTTATTTAAATTTATGTAAATAAGTGCAAAATTCAATACGTCAAGATGATAAGGTCGGTGATTAATAAGCAATAAGTCTAATCAGAAGGTATCACAATTGCTATTTTTTTTTTTGTAATAATTTATAATTTAAATAATACCTTTGTCACCTTATGAACAAGCACAAATTGTGGCATTTTATCAGCAGGGATTGAGTATGAGTGAAATGCCGAAAAAACTGGAACGATATTTGTGTGTTGAGCAAAATTTTCTCAAAAACAGAGAAAATTATGGAAAATGAAAAAGCACGGGTCATTCAAAGGTCCTGACTGCCCCTGAAACTCGGCTAATTTCACAAGGGCCTCGAATTCCCTGAAAAGTGAGGTAACAATAAAAGAGGTATCGAAATTACAAGCTTCAAAAAGCACAATTCTAAGAGCTATGACCATACATAATATTTTATAGTTTGGATGAATTGAGCAAATATTAAGGTGACCTTATCATATGTCGCCAACGCTACACAAATTGTTGATACACAGTTGGGAAGTAGTTCAAAATTCAAAATACCTATTGGTTCTTTGACTGAAGAAGCGCAAATATCTATCAATAAAATATTTAAAAAAAGTTAGAGAGTAGTAGGATTAATAACTTAGAAGATATCCTTAACCTTCAATTAATGAATACAGACCCGGTGGTCACGGCAACTCGCAAGGCTCTTAAGACAAAGCAAATGGTTGTGCCTAAGGAAACAAAATGTCTGTTTTTTTCATAGTCTAATAAGCTGAATTTTAACGTAAGCAGTGACGAAAATACTGATGAAATACAAAGTAATAGCGAAAAAATACATAATAATGTAACCTTAAATTGCTAAATGTAGGTTGTAACCTTCGAAATATTTATGATTATTTGCATTAACTTAATGATTTTATTATAATAAAATTACTTTTTTATATATATTTTTGTATATATTTTTTTGTATATATTTTTCAATAAAAACGAAAGTTTTTTTGATTGATTCATAATACCAAGACCACAACCTTTCAAAAGATACCAATATCGTATTCCTATACGGAGCGGTTTAATTGATTCCAAAAATGGTGCAATCCTCTCTCACAGTGCAATGTTTATATACGATTTAAAAATTTAAAATTTTACAATGTTAAGAAATTTAAATTTCGAATTTTAAAAAAGAAACATTGTTTATTTTATACTTCGATTGCAGAAACGTGTAAAAGACAACTACAAATAAAATACAAAATAAAAATAAACTTGCAAATTGCGAAAAGGAAAACTACTAAAGAGTAAACTTCACACGGACGTGAGCTGTAAATTGTAACTTAATTTAAATTTTAATACAAAATGACAGCTAGTGTTATAAAATAAAAATGAGAAATAAAAGGGAAAAATGTGAAAATATTCATAGAACTCTGTACGTTTTACAAGTAATTTGTTGACAACATTTTTAATCAAATGTTAACCTCCAAAAGTTAAGTGACTTTGTTTATAAAAAACTTTAAGAACAAATTTTTAAACATTTTCATTTTGTTTCATTTACAAGTCATAAATATGAACAAATTATAAAGTATCTAAATTTAAAAAATATATATAAAAATGTTTAAAAGCCTGATAAATATCATATGCCTAAAAGGTAAATAATGGCTTTATCATATCCTTTAACTGTTTTTGACATTTTATTAACGAGGGTTTTGAGTAATTTTTTTTATTTTTTTGGAGTAGACAAAAAGTGTTATTGCTTGCTAAATGACAAAGATAAACTGTATTAAAATATACTTCTTTTGTTTTTATTTTCCTTTAAATAAATTTCATTTAATTAATTTATGATTATCCAGCCAGAATAATTTTGTGTGACATTTTGAGGTTAAGATATCTGAAAAATGAAATATAACAACAAAAAGATTTTAAATTATAAAGCCAGAAATTGTTATTTTTTTTAAGGATCATCAACATCTAACAAAATTATGTTTCGTAGCAGATTGAAAAGATTTCCCTATTTGTGTCGAATTAAAAAACTATCATAACAACCCTCTTCTTATCAGTATCTCCTTAGCAAAGTGCATTTTAAAACAATTTTAATAATGTTGCCCAAGGCTAAGCTCCAATTTTGTGATTCTTTTTGTCCGCATTTTGGCCGTCTTCCAGACTTAGAATTGTGACTGGCTTTTCCATGTACGCGGACGACATTTGCCTACTCTGGCATAGATATAACGATATGCAAGTCAAACAGGATGATATCGCAGCTGAAGCAGCTAAATACGGCCTCAAAATCAATATTCCCAAATCTAAATCCATGATGGCAAGCACGACAAATGTAAAAACCTTTAGACAGCAACAAATTACAAGGTGAGACAAAAAAACCTGGCAAGTGATACTATTTTTCTGATAGGCGATGGCGAGCAGAACAAAGATCGGTTTTTTGAAATTTTCAAAACACTCCCAAAATCTCGAATTACGGTTTTTTGGACCTTCATGCACTTATAGAGAAATTAACCTTTTAAATGATGTATATGTAGATTTAGTGGCCTTGAAGAATCTGGGAGTATTTCTCAAGCAAACACATTTTTCATCCAATTTTTTCCACAGTTTTTAAGTTTAGATGCGTTTTTGCGCACTATTTTATATAGGAACCGTAATATTTATAAATTAATTAAGAATCATACTTTTATTACAAAATTTTAAATAAAAATGTAGAAAAAAATTGATAAAAAATGTGTTTTCTTAAATAATACACCCAGATTCTTCAAGGCTACTTAAGCGACATATATATCATTTAAAAGATTCATTTCTCTTCTTCCTAATTCCGAAAAAAAGTTAAAATCGGGTAATATTCAGCTAAGTTATAAGCTAAGTGTATGAAGGTCCGAAAAACCGGATTTTTATCCGTAACTCCGGCTTTTTGAGAATTCTAAAAACGGATTCTTGTTCTACTCGACAGCATCTATCAGAAAAGTGTTATCATTTCCCAGGTGTTTTAACTTCGTTCATTTTTGTCGCACCGTATTATTGAAGAGGTCTAAACATTTTACCACCAACTGGAGACATTTTATAACACCAACTGGAGGAGAACTGAAAAATATTCGAAGATCAAATTACATGTTCAAACGCACGAAATTAAAACTCTTCGACACATGCGTCAAAACAGTTGCCCTCTATGACTGTTAGTTCTGGAACTGGGCAAAAGTGGATTGGCAAACAAGACATCGCCAGAAACTCCCTTGAGTGAAATTCACAAGGAAGCCGATGAAAAGGCGTCCAAATCATACATGGCTCAGTCAACTGGACTTAAAAGCAGCGTAAGTTGGATAATCGTGGAATGAGCTGAAAGCTAAGGCATAGGATAGACGAGGATGAAACAATATCGTTGAGGCCCTATGCTTCAAATGGGAACAGAAAGAATCTATTATTATTATTATTTCCCTGTACACGGGAGACTTCACGTATATGCAGTCACAAAAAATAGTCTAGTGAGGTCGAATTACATTATCTTGAAGGCCAATCGACTGTTCCAAAACATGAAATTGCTTACCAAACAAGAGACTCAATAGGTTCAGAGTATCGCTTGCCGTATGGCGTTTGGCACCGTCTGCATAAAACCGCTTGTTAACCAATGTTCATTGACTGGAACGTTGCGATTTTCATCGTTCTTGAAGCAGTACGGTCCAATGATGCCGCCGATCCACAAATTGCAGCAAACAGTCCATCTTTAAGCATCCATTGGCAGCTCTTGAACTGCCTCTGGCTGCTCTTTACACTCAATCCGGCAGTTCTATTTGTTTAAGTAAGAATCAGGTCAATTGCCTGTACGGAATTTTTTCACAAAAGAAAATTTGATTGAATAAACTAAAAACGTAAACCTCCTTTATTTATAAAAAACCGTTTTGAACTTTACATTCCTTTCCTCTTATGGTATAAGCTCTTTGAATATTGATGTCAAGGATGCGAATAAGATTTTAAAAATTGTACTAACTTTCATGAAAAAGTCTATTTTTTTTTTAGTCCTATTGAAATAAATTTTTTTTTATTAAAAAAAAAAAAAAAAAATTATAAAAATTAAGTAAAAATGAAAATATAAATTCTTAATACATATACATATGTACGCACATATATACATATATAGTATGTGTATAAAAAACTTAACAACAAAGCACTTGAAGCTTATTTGTATAAAGTACTTAGTGTAGGAAAAATAAGGAATTAATGTTTAATTTCAAAAGGTACACAAAAGACTAAGTTGTACCAGTATTAGTGCTAAGTCCAAAATGGATCATTTATGGTACACGTCTTGATAGCTTAGGTTAGGTTAGGATAGGTGGTGGCCCCCCCTAAAGGGAAAGAGTCCCACTCAAGCCAGATATTTGGCCCATTATGATGCCACACCCAAAAATGTCAACCCGGGGAAAGCTCTTGATAGCTTACTGCTTTCTAAATTGGAGTAGCACGAATTAGATGACTTCAGCATATCCTTCGTTTGGATTCGATAGAAGACAGTCTTCCTTTCATCGGCTTTTATTATATTTTGATACGAATATGAAATTTTCAAATAGTGCTAAATTGTCTTTTGGGGTGCTATTTTACTAAAAAAAAAGTACAATTGTACCAACTTTCTTATCACTGATTGATGTACCTCCTACTATCATACAACAGCAGTCATTCCAATCTTGTAACAGAACTCTTAGGCCGTCACTTTACTCTCTTCTTCGGCTGTATAAAATATTCATTTACTTCACAGAAAGTCGATTGTGCTATTCCAACTTCATAATCAGTGGCTAATTCTTTTCGATAACAGCCGAATTTTTTTACTATTGGTGTAATACCGATATTATTGATATTATTGATGTTGTAGATGGCAGAGAATTTTCTATCACTTCCCGACGAAATGTAAATGATAACTAGGTTAATTCAAGATGTTAGACTCATCTCGAAAACGTCTACGAACAATTCGATGTTCTTTTATTCTATAGTAAATTTACTTCTGCGATTCTAAAAATTTACCCCCATATTCACAAAATTTAAAATTCAATTCAATTCATTTTGTTTAGCTTGTTCTTCTTGTTAACATTCAAAGTGCACTGACAGTTTACTTTAATTTGAACAGCTGTACTATGAAGGAAGAGAAATTTTACACGAATGTGGAAATTTCATGAGAATACAAATTTCTCTTCTTGTTTCCGATCAATGTTAACATACACCAGTTAAAAATTTTACTAGACAGTTACATGCAGATGAAGTCAAAATATTATCCTAAAAACTTAATATCGGTGCTATAAATGCCATGGCATTTCCCCTAAGCGGGAAAGAAATTGCAAATTTAAATTGAACTGGAAATCTAAAAATACTCAGAGTCAAACAATTGATTAATTAAGACCATATGCTTGTTGTAATGTAACAATGTTGCCCCCAAACTAACGTTAGTCTGTTACCAGATACAGATCTACTGTGTTAACCATTCTAAAAAACTAATTTTTGTTTTATATGATATGCACTTATCCCATTACAATTACGGACTTTAAGGATAATAGTGTGTGTGCGTGTAAGTGCATGATGGTGAGAGTACGTTGAAACTTCCATCTTCTAGTGGCTTTTCTAAATGTCAAAAGTTAATTTAAAGACAATATTCTCTTTCTTCTTTTTTTATGTCTTTTCCTCACCATTCCCTTTTTCTCTCTTTGTTTATATGTTAATTGCTTTTAAATAAACTTTTTGAGCAATTATATCCTTATATCTACAAAATTTAACTTAATGTCTTGTGTGGCAAGTAAATATGCAACACAGTGTTAGTTAGATATACAGACCATATGTGACCATATTCCTTCCTTCTCTACTTTATTATTTACTCTTTGCTTAACAATCCTAAGGAAGAAACCAAAAATTCCTTTTTATTTTAAGTCTTTTGTTTAATCCTGATGACATTTTATTTTTAAAGTTGAAAGTATTTTTGTGTAATAATGTAGAACAATTGAATGTATTGTCGTCTAAGTCAGAAAGAACGTTGGAATCAATTACATTGCTTTTTTAATTCTTTGGTTTAAGATATTAGGGCAGTAGCTTGTTGTTTGTTATTTAAAGGAATGAATGAATGTGTTGACTTTTCATTAAGCTTTGGGTCTCAAAAAACAATGTAATTAAAGCTTCATTTGAGAAAAATAAAAGTCATGCTTAACCTAATTAAAATTTAAATTAAATTAAATGGCATATGCTTTTAACAAGACTATTTATTATGTTGTATCATAATAAAATTAAAATCAATTATAAGAAGAAAATTTTTTAACCTACACTATTATGGGTATGTCCCTTATTAAAAAAAAAAAAATATGGGATGAGGAATTCATTTCCATCTTCTACCATAATAAAAGCGAAAAAAGGTAATCTCCCATTGTTCCCTTAACACGAGCCAATATTATTTAATAAAACAGTTATAATTCTACGAAATAATGTTTTTTTTAACTTAAGTATGTTTTGTTGTTTACAACTACAAAACACATTTATGATCAGACTGCAATTAAGTAAAATAATATTTTTTGCTAATACTAATATGACCTATTTATTAATTATTGACTGGAAATACAATTAACTTCTTTTTGCCTTCATGACCTATTTATTGATAATTTGTATCTTTTGTACAAATATTATTTACCAATAATGCAAGTTGCCAAAACAATCGTTTTGCTTAATAGCACTGGTCCACAAAAAACAAAAAATTTTCTCGACTTTAAATAAAACTATTATTGATTTTGATGCGTTGAATTCAAATCTGTTTTTAGTTTTTTTTTTCCATCGGGCTGGAATTTTTTTTTTATGCAAGTACTACCAAACCTTTAGGAACAAAATTTCCTGTAAATCAGCTGAACCAAATTTTTTTGTAATTTCAGCAGTTTCGGAGTTATTCACAACTTAGCTGCGAAAAAAAAATGCGCAAAATTAGAGCAATTTTGTTTTCAAAAAGTTATAAAAAATTTTTAATCACTTAAATTAAAGCTTAAAATGTTGAGAATAAAAGACGCTATAAAATTAAATGCAGGTACCTAAATTAGACCAAAATTAACAAAAAATGTTTTCTTGCAAAGTTAGTGGAAGATTTTTTTCTTGCAAAATTAGTTAAAATTTTTCATCTTTTATATCCAAAAAGTTCATCTTTTATTTAACAAATTCTTAGAATATAAATTTTACATTTTAAGTATTTTAATGAAAGCCAGGTGTAGGGTTGAAAATAAAATAACCCTTTGGGAACAGTACAAAATGGACCTTTAAGAATGGTAAAACAACACTTGCTTGCGAAACCAAAAAGACAAAGCCTATTCGATATTTGATTTTATCAAAACCAAAAGTTTATATTGAAAAGTACTCTAGGGACTATTTCCGTTTTATATTTTTTCATTATGGTGTTTTACAAAACATATACTAAGAGTAAGCTAATTTATAATGGATTTTTGTTTTAGATTACAGTATATCAAAGGCTTGGATTTGCAAAAGTTCTCCAGATTTGTTTCGCTACATCTGTGGGGAATTAACTTTAAAATCACAACGCCATACAATAACTTCCCAAATTAAGAATGCTCAAATCGCATGACCTTGGCTGCCAATGGACTACTTCAAAGCGTGAGATTAATTGCTCACCAAACTCGCGTCTCAATAGGTTAATGGTATCACATGCTGCGTGGCTTTGTGGCACCGTGTTGTTAAAACCACATGTCAACCAAGTCCAATTCTTCCAATTTGCACAAAAACAAATCGGTAATCATAAGACGGTAACTTGCTTCATTGACTGTAACGTTGCGATTTTCACCATTCTTAAAGAAGTACAGTACAATGAGGCCGACGGCTTACAAGCCGAACCAAACAGTGCATCTGACAGCTCTTCACACAAAAGTGGATAATTCCATTTATTACCCAATGAGCTTAATCGCTGAAGATATGTTTCGATAGAAACACATTCTCACACAGCACGAATTTTGATGAAAAAAAATTCTATGATTTTCAAGCATTATTCGTTTGTTAGTTTATTCATGAGGAAATGACAAGTTTTACTGAGCATTTTTGGCATTGCCACATGTCTCGAATTTTTTTTACACTGAAAACATTTATGCCGAAAACCAAATAGCAAAAAAATCACTCTTAAGTACAAAAATTGAATGAATGGAATAGACTGTGGATTAAACGGAAAATTTTGTGAATTGGCATATGCTAATGGTAAACGGCATTCTATTGACAAGCCAAATAAAAGAAGTAGACAAGTTCGAATACTAAGGTAAGATGGTGGACGATGCTGGGGGAACGCGACCTAATGTGCAGAATTGGCTAAGCAAAACAATTTATTGTCCGCCGCTTAAGTAAGCTATGAAGATGCAAAAAACTTAAACTTCCTACAAATATTTAAATCATGCGTCGAAACAAAAGTGATTTGTTGCTAACGTCTAACCACAAAGGGTGCAGGGCTTCTCAGACAGGTGCCTAAGAGGTATTCTTTGAATTTGGTGGCTACAGACAAATAGTAATGAGAAATGTAGCAGATAACTATGGAAATAAACAAATAAAGCGAAAGAAATATAGTACGACTGGCTTTGGGCAATGATTTTGACTACGTTACTTTCGCAGCTTTGAAGTGGCGCGGAAGCAATAAATAACCAATCATTGTGGTTAGACTAAGTTACTAGACTTAAAGTAACACAACTTATCATGGACCATGTCTCTCCGTCCTGTTTAGATTACTATTTTAGAGGCAACATATATAACTACTAATATGAGTTTAAAATTATGAATTTTTTTATGTGTCGCAAAAAGTTTTATAATTTATTTTCTAAAACATTTCATCTAAACTTTTTTTCTAATTTTATCAGAGGTTCTTGGATAAACTGCTGTTTTTCAACAACTTTAATAATCAAAGGAGTGTAAAAGAATTTTTTTATCTTATCAAAAGATTTTCTTGCTTTTCCTCCCCGAATAGAATGAAAAAACTAAGATTATTTAAGCGCAATATGGGTTTGTACGATGACTATGTAACAAAAACGTGCAACATGATACTTAAACCAAAGAACAACGTAATCATTAGCGATAAAATGAATGGTTTTGAAAAGTTAAACAAAAAAATTAAATAAAATGCTCATCTATAAAAACTAGGAAGTAATTCAACGCTGAGGTCAAAATCGGATAGTTTGCGGAGAAAAACAGAAAGATTATTAAGAGAAAACAATAGTTTTTATGATTCTTAAAAACAAGTAACCCATACCACCCACAAATACAGAGACAACGCAATTTGTAAGGAAACTGTTGAAACGAATTTCATTAGCACTATACTTGATAATGAATTTGAAGAACACAGATAGAAATTGTACAGAAAATTGTTTTCGTATAATGCTTTAAATGTTACTATTTAATTAATAAGAAAAAGGTGAAAAAAATCGATCCCATATTCAATATATGATACATATCTTACATTTAAGATTGTAGGGTATGTAACTAACATACAACATACAACAGAATCATTAAAAATAACCCTAAAAAGTTTGAAAATCACTAATATTACTCAAAAATCATGAAATAACGTGTCTTCCAATAGGCAAGCCATCAACCTACAACTACTGAATTGGCTTATATTTATTCAATTTGTTTTGCCAAATCACCATGGCCAGATATGGCGTTCACTTACACGTGCAAATGATAAAATTATTTTATTAAAACTGGTGGCCGAATGTGCAGGTGAATCCAAAGCAAACGATTTTGCGCCGTTGTTAAGAACTTAGCCTTTCACAGAGAACAACATGGCAAATCATCAGTGCAAAATTCAAATTACCCAAGGGCAGAAGGCGAATGATATATTGGACATTCTGCACAAACAATTTGAGAGCATGGTCGTGCTTTGGATCAAATTCAGCTTGATTTATGCACCAGAGCCATGAAAAATATAACATTTTGATTGCGCACCACCTATCGGAGAAGCGGCGACCATTTGCGTGATAAAAAATGCGATGATATCTCACACATACTTCATGTGTTTTATTTAAATTCAAAAATAGAAAGCGCTTAATGAAAGACTCTTTATACATTAAAACTCTGTGAAAACAAAAAACCAGAAACTATAAGGAAAAAGAAATAAATAAGACCTTGAAGAACGGGAAAAAATTTATAATGAAATACGAATGTTGCACATAAATAATCAGGATAATTATTTTACATTTTTTCTTTTTTAGTTTAATTTTTTTATAACCCAGTTGTGTGTCTTATTTAATCTTCCGGCAGCAGCAGCAAATACATCACTGTTATTATCTCGAAAGGGTAAAATAAAGGATGTGATACAAGTTTCTAGTAATTAAATATTATTGTATTTTAAAAAAATTTTTAAGGGGTTTTTAAAATAACGTTCGTTTGATTTAACAACATTATATTGCTTTTAACAAAACACCCTGTTTAACATATGGAAATATTGTTTTTTTAAATAATTAAATTCATTAGAAACTGTAATGGCATGACGAGGATATAAAAAAACGAAGTGAGTAATCTGTGAACTCTAAACAGTTTTTTTTTTTTGGTTTTTGATGTATAAGCAAAAAACAAGTCCATAAATATTGTAAAACAAAAAGAGGTTTATGTTCCCATTAGCAAGTGTTATGTCTACTCTAGTTTTTATAGCTACCACATGGAATATGTTTAGTAATAGTAAAAAAATAAATAAAAAAAATGTAATGTCATATATTGTACTTATGCTTAAGATTTATTTCGCTATCTTGTTCGTTAATTTAGAAAAAAAAAACAAATGGAGACATAGGTGGACCAGTTCCTCGCATTTATCTAACATAGCAGTAAGACAACAAAATGTGTGCACTCGTGAATCTCACATTGCGTCAGAAATAATTGAAGCCATCAACAGCCTGAAAAATAATAAGGCGTTAGGACTGGAAAACTTTCAACTCGAACTACTGAAGGTATCACCAGATGTTAGTGCCAAGCTATTGGTTAACCCAATAAGAAATTTCTGAGACTACAACAAGCTGTGCTAGGAACTTAAATCACAGTACGGAAATTTCCGTGGCATTATTTTACTAACAATACAAATAAAGTAACTAAAGTAACCTTCGACCTTGATATCGGCAAAGAACAGGCGGGATTCCGTCCACAGAGATCATGCTCTGATAGCATAAACAGTCTAAGGCTTCATGAAGAACAGTCTATAGCATGGCGCTCACCACTATATATGGCATTTAAAGACTTCGAAAAGGCGCATTCCGCAATATGGCCTGCAAAAGAACCCCTAGACAAATAATTGACATTGTACGAGCTCTTGACAACAATTCAAAATGCCGAATTCTCAATGACAGGCATGTTAGTGACCCTGCTGTCACCAATACTCTTCTATATTGTCCGTGGCTGCGTCCTACACAAGATCCTCTCCCCAACAGGCCGGACGATCTTGATTGTGCAGATGACATTTATCTACTGTCGCACAGATTCGATGATATTCAGAATAAGCGAAATGATGTAAATACATTTAAAAGCATGGAAAGCAAATATGAAGATAAACATTGGCAAAACAAAGGTTTGATACGCATAACCTTCATAATCTCCACTATGTCTAATAGGCTTCTGTTATACAATCAGTCGGCCCTATTCCCGTTGTCATTCTTGTTTTAAAACGTAATCAAAGCGACAATATGGCATTACCGTTGTCGTTGTATACATTTATCGACGTTATTTTATGTTGGTATTCTCCATTTTGAAAGGAAGATAGAAACGATTAAAAAACATTCGTTTTCTGTCGTTGTCATTTTTAGTAACGAAAGAGTGATAGAAGTAAAAAAATAAAAATTACAGCATTGCGACAGCTTGAAACTGGTTTCAGAAATGGAACTAAATCCAGAACATGTTAAGCGTTTACGCAAAGGCGTAAAACCTGCATATTTTGATGAGTTTTGGAAATAATTAACTGAAAAAATAAACAAGCTTGAACCTCCAGTTCGTGACGTAGACGGTTGGCACAAAATAAATTAACGAAATTAACTAAATATTTAGGTTAAGATTATACTAGGGATATCGATTATTCGACTTCGAAAAACCGGTTTTCGAATAATTCGAAAAGTAGTTCTTTTATTTAAATAAAATTGTTCGTAATTTTTGAAGCGCAGGGCTGGACCACGTCGTTTTAAAAATAAGCGGAAGCTGGTGGAGAACTTAAAATTAAAGTGGCAAACAATACTAACAATAAAAAACAAAGTTTAATACACAAAGTATGCTTAAGTTTCGAACAGTTACTCAAGGAGCTAATTTCGTTTTTGTTGTATTAGTTGGTAGAGAATGGAATTAAAGGTATGTTATTATAGTTATAATTTAGGTGTCTAAGATAACAAAAATTAAATGTTTTACTTTGAATAAATCTATTAGTAATATACGAGTCCTTAATTGCCTCGACAAGAAAATTTGCTTAGATTTCGAGCAGTACTGTATGTAAATTTATGCACCACGTATTTAATAGTGTATGTGTCACTGTGGTATGTTATGAACCCACCTTCGAACCAAGTAGTCGTAGATTCTATCCCAGGCTACACCATTTGACGATTTTCAACAGCGATATCACCTCAACATTACTAGCGACTGGCTATGTGTATTTACGCTGTGAAAAACTTCACTAACTAATATATCTCCGTTCGTAACCGGCGTTTGTGGGCTTGTGGGCTTTCAATGAGTCTAGTTGATCATTGTCATTTATATAAAAATCAATTTTTTTTACAGAAGATCAAAAAAGGTTATTTTCGCTCAAGAATACATATCTCTTTCGATCTACCTTGGTTTTCACATTCTTTGTGAGACGTTCAAGGTTGTCATATATACAAAAATAATTAAATTTATACGATGAGCAAGTATTCAATAAATTAACCGGTTTATTCGGTATTCGAAAAATGAAGATTTTGAAAAAACCGTATTCGACAAAACCAAAAAAACTGCTTAAAACCGGTCGAATAATAACTGTCCGATCTCCCTAGATTGTACTAACAAATGTGTGTGCATGTATATATAATTAAAATTAAACGTGTGGAAGGATTTAAAATTGAAAGTAATAAAGACGGTGATGGCAAACAAATCTGCAGCCAAAACAACAGGAGGAGGCGATAATAAACAGATTCCATTGTCATCATTGAAATAAGCGGTTTCAAATGTGATGCAATTCGAAAAGCAACTAAATCCAATAGAAAAAATTCTAGGATTCGGTGAAGAAATTGAGTAGGCTGTTGTGTAGGAAAAAGCACCTATTACATGTATTAAAATTTTAAACAAAACGTCTGCTTTCATTGATGTCAGCAGGGTAGAGCCAACGATAAATTATAACCATTACCCACGCTGAGCTTATATGATCACTGAGCAAAAAAATGTAAAGCAGTTGCAAGTTTATTGTTGACATAATTGCAGATTTTTGAATGTTGCATTTTTTTTATCAAAATAACGTTTCTTACACTGAATCTGGAATACCAAAGACATTAACATTTTGTCGTAACATCTTCCTACGTATGGTTATGTTTACCACTTCAACATCCTCACTTGAACTTTAGAAATAAAATTCTGTACTAGCCTATGATTTCTATTACTATGATTTCTTATTAAAAAAAAAAAACTAAATTATTTCCAAAAATGCCAAATATATTGTTACGAAAATAAGATCGCTAAAATAAATAAACAAAAGCTGCAAGAACAACTCTATACGTACTATTTACAAATAACCAAATCTACAACAACAACCATTAGCAGAGACAAAGTAAATAAAAATAACACGGCACCAACAATAATTAAGCAGCAAAAAAAAACAAGTAACAGACAATAAACAAGCAACAACAAATACTAAGAGCTGAAAGAGGTAGATGTTTACATACACATGACTACAAAGGAACTAAAAGAAATCAAAAGAAAGAAATAGAATCTACCTGAAATATCGAGAGGTTCGAGAGCTTTCGATGTGTTGCACATCGATGCGAACAGCAATCAGTTTATGTGTCGTAAACTCAGCAAATGCAGTTGAAGTAAAGTTAACTCAGCGAATGTGTTATTGGTGTGAAGAGAGTTTATAAGAAGTAAACTCGTGAAGCTAGTAGTCAAGTAAAAAACCAGTTTAGTTGGAGCTAAGTCAGTAAAGAGAGTTAAGTGTGAATAACCTCTAATTGAAAAGGTTGTAATCGAACCTAAGTTATAACTACAATCGGGTTGGAAGATCTTTAAGTAGAAAGATCTGTCGAGTAATTTTTGTTGTTTACAAGATCGTAAACAGACAGAGTAATTAAGAATAAAAAATTTTATTGCGTGTAAAAATATTACAAGCAGTGGTGCACATAACTGTGTTGAATAAAGGATTTTTAATTAAAACCAAACACAAAATTTATTTTATTTTAACTACAATCTACGAACTTATAAAAACACGTTTTTAAAAAGGTAAAATGTGTGTACAGTTTTATCTGTAGTTTTCGATAGCTTTTCTTCGTCGTTTCGATGTATTTCAGGAAACAGAACGACAATTAAAAGACAACCACATAGACGACTTTTAAAATAAGAACGCAAACGGGAATAGAGCCGAATATATCAAGAATGCGATGTCTATTTCTTACCTCGGAAGCATATTCATTTTACCTGGTGGATTGAGCACAAACAGAATAAATTCTGAAAACCAATCAGTTGAAAGACTAAAACATGTGTAGAAGTCTTCATACGTATCTGACATTAACAAACTTAAAATATTCTATTCATGTGTAAAATATGTTTAAACCAGGGTTAAAAAAGTTGGTACAATTGTACTTTTTTTGGTATAATTTCAGACTCGAAAGTAGAATGGTGCACCAATTACTCATTTGTTACAATTTACGAATTTTATCAGTTAATTTTTTTAATGTATTTTCCTAGTTTATCATTTAGGTGATTTATTAAAACGAAAGAACGAAATAGGCTTCATGTGCCTACAGTTCCCGGTCTTATTCAGACAAAAGATTTGTTAAGGTCATTAAATTGTTGCTGCTTTAGTTTTATAATACTAAATAACTTATTATTAAAAACAATCTCATGAATATTTACATATGTATATCGATAGACTTTTTGTACATTATTTTACGTTTAATAATGTACTTGTACCTCAGTGTTTATTTTTTTTAACCCTCTGCAACTGTCGTACACGATTTGTAACAATTGTATTGTCGTGGAGTCTAATAGACACCACCTTTAAACTCATATATTTTTGTTGACATTACCAGGTACCACCTTATTTGCCTTATTTATTTATAACAGTAAATAGTTTTCAAGCTTATATGAGGTTTAAATTTGAAATAAAAAACATTATTCTTGAAAATATGATTGATTTTATTAATTAAAATTGCACGAAGTTACGCAAAAAAGACTTTTTGTGGTGTCTGTCAGACTACACGTCAGTTACAGAAAGTTAAAGATATACTTTTAAAGTATAAATGAATTTTTAAGTATAAATTTTTATTATTATAAAAATTAATTTTTATGTACAATTTTGTTGTTTTTTGTGCTCTTACTTAAAATAAATTAATTTAAAAAAAAAATTAATATTTTTGGTATAATTGAGGTCGAAAAAGTAAAATTTTGCGAGCTTCTGAGTACAATTTTGAGTTTCTCATTTTGCAACCCTGGTATACCCTATAACACGGTTGTCAGTCATAGAACACAGCAAGTAAAAATATAAACGTAGTTCGAATATTTACCAACCGAGGTCTGCACAGAAGATTACAAATATTCTTGGCGGCCACAAACTTAAACACTACCTTATGTCAAAGAACATATCGAGAGAAGAAGTTGTGGTAGATTGGGAACACGCCGTGAAAAGCTGACGGAGATATCAAATTAAATGGAATCCGCAAGTAGCAGACGTCAAGGTCGACTGTTACGACAAGTTAAGAAGACAGCTGCCATTCAGGTCAAAAGTTGTAATCAACTCAAAGTTCTAGCTTTAGATAGATCAAGATGGAAACAATTTGTTATGTCCCTATTATCCTTATAGGATATAATAGATATAATAATAATAGTTTATATGCAAATAAACAGGATGAACACCAGCAAACTCTACAAAATATAACTTTTATTTACTAAAAAAATTTGTTAGCTTTTATACCAAATTCGTTAATGATTGATAGTCTATATTGTATAAAAAAAGTGTATACTTTGATGTCACCACTGACTACGGAAACAGTTCGAACAATTTCAACAACGTTTGGGATGGTCTGTAGATGGTTTATGTGAAGTTTGAACGAAATTGACCCAGTGGCTTCGGAGATATGGCATTTATATATTCCCACACAAATATCAACAAAATGCCATCCACTTTCCATAATATGATTTTTTATTGTCACTTGAAAAGTTACCAAACCAGCTATAGTAATGTCTTATGTGTACAATGATATTCGCTAATATTGATTTTTATATATCTTAAGAACGGTCATTTATTCTAAATGACTTCTTAGATAATAAAAACCATAAGTTAAAAAGTGGGCGGAATTGGATAAGTGGGCATGGCACCTCCATAAAAAGACGATATTGAGAATGTTTAGAATTAGAAGTTTCTAAATAACTTTGCGGTCAATTCAAACCATCATTTTTTTAAAAAATATGGAATTTTGCATGTGTGGAAAACGGTAACAGTTAAGGCTTTCTATATCTATCCGTATCAGTCAAAAAGCAAGTACTATACTGGGAGCCTGTATCGCGGGACGGGTTACTCTAGTAGTCTATATTGTAGAATGCAATCAGCGATTCTTAAAATTGGCGTAAATGACTTCGGACGTCTATAGCGTTACGTAAGCTTTTGGAAGTTCTAGCCTTTTTTTACCTTGAGCCTCAACGTGGTAATGACAGAAATTTGGTATAAACTTAGTGAGTATCACTTCAACTATTATATCAAAAAATACAGTTTAGTGTAGGCTTTTATATAATCAGTATTAACCAAATTCAACCTCCATTATAATGCTATGTGTTATAATAAATTACATGTGTTAATTACACAAATGAGAAGCATTTAATTTTAAACACACTCACAAACATACTTAATTAGCCTTCTTAAGAGTTTATAAATTTTAAAGATTCCACCCATTTGTCAAAGGTATACTCTTATACATACATTACAGGTACCATACATATATATATATATGGAGACATTTTATTTAGTTTGCTGCTGATAAATGTCCTGCACATTCCCTAGTATTTACTTAGGTATGAGCATGTGTAAACAGTAATAACATATGCACAACCCTCAACATAAATAATACAAATACTTAAGCTTTATATATACATCTATAATATTAGGGTGGTACAAGTTTTCTTGAAAATGTTCGTACTTTTGAAAGAGTAAGTGTTTCGACCCACCATAGAGTATATTCTATGGGATTTTTAAAATCACAATTTTTATGTAACTAGGACCAACGAATACAATGGTGGAAGTATTTATATCCCTAATAATCATATATATGTCATGTAAACAGCGAGGCGACAGGATATTCGAGGTGTTCTTATGGCCCAGAGAAACTTAGTTTAAAAGATTTCATAAATTATCTTAAATGTGCAACAAAAAAAAAAAAAAAACACTGACACCACATACACAGACGATGACACGTTTTACAGTATACGAGTACACATATGTCATATCCTGTTATACTAACATGTTCTCACAATCGTATGTGTATGTGTAACCATTAACACATCATACTGCTTATGTAGTCATGTATGCCTGTATGTTGTTCATTTAGGTTTATTTGATGTTTAACTCACCTTACGTTTGTTTGCATTAAATGTGCAATAATTTGCAAATTTAATTTATAAATTGTTATAGGAGACCCCCTACGCTATATACATGTAAAATAACTGCGGTTAATTTGTAATATAAGACTAATAAGGAACCTTCATCTACTTTACAAACTAGACTTTATGCTTGTATGTAGATCTTATGTTTCATTTGTATAGGGTGTTTTTTTAAGTGCTTCAAAACTTAAAATAAAAATACAAGACAGAAATATTGTTGAAATAAAATTTTGTTATGATAGATAATTTCATGGCATTTATTTTTTAAATATGTTTTACGGCATATGTTCGCCGCAGCTACAAGTTATATGGCCCATTCGATCAGTCCAAGTTTTTACTACTTTTTCCAATAAATCTGGGAATATGGTGTCAATGGTGGCTTCAATGCTTTACGAGTTGCTGATTTGTCGGCACAAACCAATAGCTTAAGTTAGCCCCATAAAAAGTAATCCAGAGACCAGAAACAGGACAACATTTGAAAATTGATTTTGCGATAAATCGATTGTTAAGCGTACTGTATGGCAAGTTATGCCGTCTTGTTGGAACCAAATGTCGTAGATGTTTCACTGATTAATTTGTGGAAACAAAAATTCAGTCAGCATGGCTCGATAGTGCCCGTTACACAGTTACGGCAGCTCCTTGCTCATTTCAAAAGAAATAAGGACAGATAATACTGCCAGCGTGAACACCCCACAGTTAATTTTAATGGATTTAGTACTGATTTGCTAAGACTTGTGACAAGTTTTCTTATTGACATAGCCATTTAACCAGAAATCAGCTTTTTTGCTAAGCACAAAATGCTCTATGAACTTTGTGAACAATTTTATTTTTTTTTAAAGTAAATTTCAACAATTTAGAAGCGTTGTTCTGGCGTTAAATGATTCATGATGACTTTCCAAGCCTTACTTTACAGATATATCAACACAGTTTGACATTCTCAGCTGTTGAACCATAGTTATCAGTATCGATAGTTATCATGCAACTAAAAAACGCTTTTTATTTAAAAATGAATGTGTGTTTGTATGTATGTATGTTTGAGTTTTATAAGCAGTTATACCGTTGAACCGACTAACTTGTTTGTATGTCTGGAATTAAATACTTACTTGTCTATATATTTTCAAAATGGTAACAGTAAGAGTGCCCAAATAATCAGCCAAAAAGTGGACAGACTCGAATAAAATTGCCCACTTACCTAATATACAAAGTAAATACCAATGATTTTTGCATATCTTGAGAAGGGTAAAAATGGAATTTTCTTAAATTAAACTAAATAACTTCATGGATAATGCAAATCATCAATCAAAGAATGGGTGGAAGTAGATAAGTGAGCGTGGCGTCACCCATACAAAGCATACGTTCAATTTTGTATATCTGGAGAACGGTATTTCTAAATATGGTTCAAACAACGTCGTGGACAATACACATTATCAGTTAATAAAGGACGAGTTCTGACAAGTGGACGTGGCACCTTCGATTCATAATAAATATGGAATTTAGAGAATGGTAGTAATTAAAGCTTGGTTACCAACAAATATCAGCCAAATTGGACGAGATTGGATAAGCAAGTATTGAACAAAGCACACCGGCAAAAAACTATATATGTATTTATATATACATGTGTGTATAAAAATTAATGTGTGTTTGCTTGAAGACTATATACAGCTAAAAAGCAGAACCTATAGTGTATTTCTGGAAGGAACTATAGGTTATCCTAAATGTTTGGACTTGGACCGGAGGAGGATAAAATGGAAAAAATGGGTAAAAAAATAACTAAGATAATAGTTCAGATATTAATTAAGATAGGGGTAGGGAAGCACGTCTGGTTTTAGCTAGTAGCTTAGAGAAAAATATTAGCAGAACGCTCTTGGCAATACAAATGTTGTCAGTATCTAAATTTTATATACATATGTATTTTGGAATATTTTTTGATTTACTTCCAAATATTTTTCTGAATTAAGCGTAAGCCAACATGGAATTACTTTTTGACATGCAAAGTATGCAAAAATAATAATAGAAATATTATTTTAAAAATTTCGTTTAATATGTAATGGCTTAGTTTTGTGGCAAACAAAAAAACTCAATTTGTTAAGCTTTTTGACGTCAAAATACATTTAAAACCATAGAAACCATAAGAGTTAAATAATATGTCAACAAATGATTTTTTCAAAAAGTTTTTTAAAATTTTATTTTCTGGTAAATGTAATATTGGACATTTGCAATACGAAGTAATTCTTACAATTTGACCCAAATACCACCATAAATATCTCCATAAAATGTTTATTTTGCATGAAAAAAAATTGAACTGTTCATGGATATACTTTTTTACAGTATCAGAGCATAAATCAAAACTTTTTTGGAAAATAAAGAAAAAATGAAGGTACAGCAAGAAAGCCATGTTCATACATATGTATGTTACTCTGTGTCTTTTAATTTCTGGTAAATGTAATATCGGACATTTTCAATACGAAGTAATTCTTACAATTTGACCCAAATACCACCATAAATATCTCCATAAAATGTTTATTTTGCATGAACGTGTTGCAATCACAAGAGAATAAAGAAACAACATTTAAGAAATTAAGATGAGGAAACAAGATAATGTGGGCAAGTGTGTTTGTGTGTCGGAAGAGCATAAGATGTTATCGCAAACGTCAATTTTCTCAGGATGCACATGTGCCATGTGACAAGCCAACACATACATTCAATAGATACTGACTGTCACTTTCATCCCACACAAACACACACACACACACACAGAGAGAATTTCTACATCTTTTGCCGACTAACAGCAAAACGTTTGGAAAAATAAAAGTCTGAGTGAATCTATGAAATTAGTTTCCACTTGAATTATCAATAAGAAATGCTTATCGAAGCATTTTTTGATATTCAGTTCTTCAGTTAATTTTTTTCAGTTTTTATTTTCTTGATTATACTCATAGAGTAATAGTAGTAGTTGGGTGGCAAAAAAATCAAAATTTAAATAAATTTTATATGTAAACATTCTTTAACAATTTGGGTTAATCGTAGATAAGATGAAATTTTTAAACAAGTTTTTTAATTGAGAAAAACGACAAATTTTTATGTAAAAAAATATTATCTTTGGTTTGTCAGGAGAAAACTAAATGAAATTTATTTAAAATTTTATTTAAAATTCTTTTGTAATTGTTGTGCTGCTTGAATATTTTTTATTTGTTTAAAGTCTGCTGAAGTTAAATAAAATTATGTTTACAGGCATCAGAACATATGTGAATGTGGAATCTTCAAGAGGTTTATAGGGAATTGGCGGTGGGTGGGTCTTAGGGAATATCCAATATCCACCATTAGATTTCCAGATATGCTGACGTTTATTGAGAAAGCTGCAAATATGCTGAACAAACAGCAGTGTCTTTCTCATATAAAATGTGTGAATTCCTTTAAATTTTTCTTTTGAGAAATAAATTTTATCAGTAACAAAAAACAGTATCTCTCTTTATAGGAACTATAGACTGCATATATGTACATACACATAGACTGCATTTCAGATTTTCCAACCAAGCAACAGCACGCCCATACGATTACAGTAAACGTTTCTAAACTTGGTCCAAATAAGTTCGTGGTCAGTACAAATCATCAGTCATAAAGTGAGCAGAATTGAACAAGTGGGCGTTGGATCTTCCGTACATAGTAAATATTGATCTTTGCATATCTTTAAAACGGTAATAGAGGACGTTTCCAGCTTGGTCCGAATAATATTTTTTTTATTGAAGTCATCAGTCAAAAAGTAGGCGGAGTTCGCAGTTAAAAAGTAGGCACGGCGCGTGCAATTCATATTGTTACGTTTTTACCTCTTAAAAACTTTTTTTTAATGAGTTCGTAGATTGCAAAATTAAAATAATTTTTTTGTTTGTTTTTTAATTAAATACTTCTTTATTAACATAGTTTTGTGTTTTACTGCTCGTAACCTTTTTACAAGCTGTAACAAACAGTTTTAATTACTCTCTGTTTACACCCTTTGTGTAAAGCAATAACAACTATTACACAGATCTTTCTTTCAAAAGATCTTCACACCCGTTTTGTTGTCACAACTTATGTTCGATCACGACATTTTCAACAGGAGTTTTTCCATACTAAACTCTCTTCACTCTGAGCTTATATCCAATAAACTCTACTCGCTGAGTTTATACTAAATAATGACCAAGTATGATATTCTTATTCAGTTTTTATGCAGACATCCGATGATAAGCGACTTAATTGTTTCAGTTCTTGTTATTTGTTATTGTTTGTTATTTGTTTCATTTTCTGTTTGCTTTGTTGTTGTATGTTTTATAGTTTATAATCAAGTAAACTGTTGTTTTTGTACCTGAGTTACCTGATTTACGTAACAATATTGAATATGAAATTGTGTATATGCGGAGTAACAGAAAAAACTTCGTTATTAGCCAAAAAGCGGGGAAGACAAATTGATTTTGCACAAAGCACACCTTTGGATGCCTGAACAACGCCGGGTAGGTAAAGCTAGTATTGTTATAAGCATATTATTCCTGTTCAACTGATAAATTGTCTTTGAAATTGCAACTTGTGGTTTTATTAAGAAGACAACATTAAAATGGTAATTTAGAGTCAAACGATAAGCTTACAATGGGTGTCGATGGGTGTCACTGGGTTTTAATTCTACGAATTACGAACATTAGCACAAGTCTAATACGTATCGCCTCCATATTTTTAAATTCTTCTAAATTTTCCTTGAAATTTTTAACCACACTTTGGTAAAGTCGATCGATTAGTTAATTTGTGAGAATAAAGATGAACTAGAATCGTATATTTTCCTTCCCTGATATCGTCCTCTTCGATTTTTATTGTTTTCTTTCTTTTTTGTGATGATTGTCTTTAATCTAGGACAAAAACATCGAAATACGACAACAACTAAGCCAAACACAATAAGAGCCATTACAATCCATTTGCCTAATCCTTTTACAAATCTCTGTTGCTGAATCGCTTAAAAAACTTAATGCAAGTGGGAACATCATGTTTTAAATGGATTATTATTTTACACAATAGAGAAGAAAACAAAGCAAAGATAGCGACCACAAATAGTAGTCTTTAAACTAAAACAATGATTTAATTGATTTCAAACAATAAAAACCAATACAAAAACACTTATGTCCGTAAACATGAAGAAGGCTAATACACAATACATGCTGTTAACGTTGTCATACATAGTCATGGATGGTCCTGTAATGAAAAGGGTATTTGGATGAGTCATATAGAAAGTTAAAGCAAAATGCAAAAAAAGAAAAGCATTTGCATTTGAACAGCTGCTGTAAGCTTGAAACAATGGAAAACAAGATGTTTTGCAAACATATTAGGATCGTACAAGATTTTTAGTATATATTTATTATACAGAGATTTTTTTTATTTATTAAAAAAAATAGAACTTAAGCCAAGCTTAGATGAATCAAGATGGAATGTTCATCGAAATCATTGCACTGTACGTGTTAAAACATAAGCATTTCTGCAGTAATGAATAACCTGCATTTTATGATATATAATTTTTTTTTCTAAATTTGTTGAAAAATATTTATTAAAATCGTGCTGATGCTTGATGCCTTCGTAATTCCTTTTCCAATTGAAATTCAAGTGCATAAACAAACATTATCATTTAAATTCAAGTATCTATTGTTACTGAGTGGACGTGTGTGGATTTTTTACTTGCAACATTCGTATAAAAACCCATTCAAGCCAGATATTCTGAATTAAGGATTGCAAAACATTTCACTGTGGGACAGAATTGCACCATTTTTGGAATCAATTAAACCCCTTAGTTTAGATATAAGACTTTGGTATCTTTGGCAAGGTAGTGATCTCACTATTATGAAACTTTCGTTTTCCTTTAAAAATGTACAAATAATCGTAAATATTTCGAAGGCTACAATACACATTTATCAATTTAAGGATACAATATTATGTATTCATTCGCTATCACTTTGTGTTTCAACAGTATCTTCGACACTGCTTACCACCACCACCTTATCAGATAATGAAACAAACAGACATTGTGCTTGCTTAGGCACAACCATTTGTTTTGCCTTGGGAGTCTTGGCAGTTGCCATGACCACCGGGTCTGAATTTATTAAAAGAAAGTTAAGCATATCTGCTAAATTATTAATCAAACTACATTTTTTCTGTCGTTAACTTTTTTAAATATTTCATTAATAGATTCTTGCGCTTCCTCAGACAAAGAACCAACAGTTAAAATTGAATTTTGAACTACTTCCCAACTGTGAATCAACAAATTGGTGACATCAAACGTTTCTACGTATATATATATATATATATATATATATATATATATATATATATATATACATATATATATACATATATATATACATATTCATATACATATATATATAATATTCCTTAAGGCTACTTAAACGGAATATATATCTAAACTAAAAGGCCTATTTCTTTCTAGGTCCGCTGAGAAACTTAAATTGGATAATGTTCAAATAAGTTATAAGCTCATAAGTTCATGAAGGTAGGAGAAACCGGGTTTTTATCCATATCTCAAAATTTTGGAGGCGTTTACAAAATTTCAAACGCAGATTCTTGTTGTACTCATCGTCATTATACTTATCGCATAGTGTTATTTACTTGCATACAACAAAACGAACAAAAATTTATAATAAAGTAGGTCTGAAATTTCAAAAAAAAAAGTTTTCTTGGTGGGCAGCGTTGGGCAGAACAAAATTACTATAGCTGGAAAGTAGTCATTTTGGACTAAATAACCCATACAAAAATACGCTTGCGAACCCTTGCTGGAAAAAAATTAAACCTTGAAAAATTAAAATTTGATTTTTTTTATAAGAAAAAATCGATTTTTTAAAATTGGTCCTAAAACCGTCATGTTAGCTGAATTCATGTAGTTTAAATTAATTTTAGTATAACGACATGCATATCTAAAAAAAAGTTTAAAAAAAAAATTAAATTACTGGCATTCATATTTTATTACCGTTCAAAGTTGGTGCAATTAAAATTAAATTTTATAAATATTTTTATATATATAGTTTGAGGGTGCGCCATTCGTCAAATACGAAATAATTAAAAAAAAATTAAATGGAGTTTAACTAAGAAAAGTGTAAGCTATTAAACCCTATAAAAGTTGTTCATCAATTCTCATTTTTTTAAATGGACTTTTTTCCTAAAATTTGTCCAGTCTGCCCCAACGTGCATTGTTTAAAACGAATGATATGCACATATTCCATTCAAGTTAGAAATAAAATATTACAAAAAAATAAAAAATTTGTTTTTGTTTCTCCTTACAAACTGAAAAAATGTCATAAAAACTATTCTTAATGTTATACAAGTTGACTAACAAAAAGGGAAGTAAAAGAAAAATAAATTTAAAATAAACAACGGCCAATGGATATCAGATATCAGAATGATAATGGTATTACGAGAGCAGGTTTAGAGTCACGTACCATTAACTAAAGGGATAACACTGCTCCTGTAAACGGGCATCTGTCAAATTTGAAACTACGTCATTTAGTTTGTGTTTGACAGTCATTGATAGCAGATTATCGCGTGATTCGAAGAGAAAATGGAAGAAATTGAATTTCGTGTGCTCATTTGGCATTATTTTTCGCAGAAAAAAAAACATCATTCAAACCAAGGCTAAGCTTGAGAAATAGCATGAAAATTCTGCATCATTAGTTTTAATAGTAAAAAGGTGTTTTATTGAATTTCGTTGTGGTCGTAAAAGCGCGGAATATGCCTGACGTTCTGAAAGCCCAGTTGAGGTTTTTCTCTACACCCGAAAAAATAACAAAATTTACGATATGTGGAAGCCATAGGTATCTCACAATTCTCAGTAGTTTTAATTTTTAATGATCACACAGGCATGTGCAGTTTCTATGGCAAAAATCCATAAAGTAAGCTACGAATTACCTCATCCTCCCTATTCACCAGACTTAGCCTCGAGTGGCTTTTTCTTGTTTTTAAACGTGAAGAAATAGCTTGGCGCAAATCGATGATGAAATCAATCATGTCGCACAAAAACCTATTTTGTTGACTTCGACAAATCTTTTTTTGTTAAACAATTGGAGAACCTTTGGATAAAGTATATAGAGCTCAAAGGAGGATTTTTTTTACCAAAAAAACCTGTTTCATTCAAAAAGTCACAAGCTTATTGACACGCCCTCATACATTTTTAAATTTCTGAATAACTCATTCCAACAGGTGCGGCAATAATTAGCTTATTAGCGTAGACAAAGGACTTAACATAACACATGGTCTGAAAACTCCCGGGTCTAACACATAAAGGGAGCAAGTTTTAATGCATTCACCTTTTTTTCAGTTAGTGCTAACCTTCAAAAGACAGCTGTTAAAGTTTCATGATAGTCTATTAAATAGTTTCTGAGTATATAGTTTCAGTGAATACTGGCTGTATATAGCATAGTAAAAAATTATTTCGTTGCGTTGCTTGCAATTTAGTCTTGTGGGATATACATTTGAGAGATATTGATGGTCCCTTCGTTATTTGGAAGCAAATAAAGTTCGTTGATATCGTCATAATACACACACCATCCATTTTTTGTGTTCGCTTCAACAACGAAT
The DNA here is from genome assembly GCA_023159175.1 of Wohlfahrtia magnifica. Lineage (NCBI taxonomy): Eukaryota > Metazoa > Arthropoda > Insecta > Diptera > Sarcophagidae > Wohlfahrtia > Wohlfahrtia magnifica. The sequence goes on along the minus strand of JAKWBJ010000225.1, from coordinate 773,771 downwards.
AATAAAATAAAGTTACTGTACCCAAATATAAAACATTGGCTGATAAAGAATTATGCCGAATTTTATGACGCTAGTGCTGATGGACATATATCGGGCAACACTAATTCGATTGCATCAAACGAACACGTGTTTGAAAGAAGACAATTTAATATTTTCATGAAAACAGTCTTTAATTCATTCCAAGTGTAAAAGATTAATTAATTTGAAAATTAATGAAATATCCGAAGAAATATGAAAAAAGTGGTGGTTACACCTAATAACTTGACTTCCCACTGTCTGACTACCATTTGCTTTATTTTATTTATTTTTTATTTTTTAATTATTGGTTTCCACCTTATTAATATATAAAAATATTTTCGATTTATTCAATTTTTAAACATAATTTGTACGAAAATTTGTTTTATAAACCCTTTAAAATCGAAATCTTTTTTGAGATATTGTTTAAAACGTTGTGAAATAAAATATTAAAAAAATTGAAACGATATAAGTTATAAATTGAGTTATAAGCCTAAAAACTTGACCCTATTTCTGCTCATCATAAGAATATGTGTTTCTCATTTTTCCATTTCATCGAATTCTAAAAGTTTTCAGATGTGTAACCTTTAGAATGGAAACGTTTAATAATGTTCAAATACAAGGGGATTAATTCAAATTAAAAATCTTACGTTGCTGCTCTTCAATAAAGCCACAAACATTTTGTTAAATCGGCTTTATTTACAACTTCCGTCCCCCACAAAAAAAAAAAGAAATGAGAAAAGAAGACTTATAAACATACCTACACTAGTCAGAAAAAGCCTGCGTACAACAGCATTATGTCCACAATAATACAAAAAAATGACACAACAGGTCTTAAATATATAAAATTATTATTTTTTTTTATAAAAGTCTTGTTGCATAGTTTTAATAAATTTTAAAATCTGGCAAATAAAATTATATGGTCTGTTCTTTTGAGAAACACAGCCAATCTCTTTTGCATGGAATAAACCAATTTTTGGTGACTTCCAGTGATATTTACTCCCATTTAGTTGGCGTAACTTTTTTAATATAATTTTTGATATTATAAAATAATGGAGAATTTTTTACTCCAACAGATCCCATAAATAATCATTGGGATTGAGGTATGGAGACTGTAGTGGCACAAGAAACTGTTTTGGAACATTATAAAGTATCTTACCTTATTCAAATAAAACATTGCTACCAAAAACCAGTTTCGTTAAATTTTGTTTCTGGTTGAGCTTTAGAATGTCTAGGAAAGCTCTTTTGGTCGCAGAGGACTCAATAGCCTGCAAATTTTATACCCCGTTAGCCGGCACATACCTCCTAACCATTATGCCTCCACCACCGTGTTATGACCGTGTCGCACAAACTAGCTTTATGTAGTGCTCTACCGGATCGCAATATTCACTCTCATTCAAAAATATTTATAACCCTTTTCCAGAATTCTAATGGTTTATTTAATAGCTCTCTACCGAACAACATTCTTCTTTGAATCTATTTAAAACGTTACGTTCTATACGAGCATGAAAACCGTTTCGGTTTAAGATATTTCTGAAATTGTCATCACATATACTCCTGTACAAGTTTAAATTAATGCTTTCAGCCATTTTGAAGCTATTATTTCGGGATCTTGCTGCACAAAGTTGATGCAATGTATTCTTTTTCTCAAAACTAAAAAGTTGATGGTTTTATAGATAGATGAACGCATTTCCTCTACCTTTTCTGGAACTTCTTTATGGGTTTTTTTCTTGCTTTCTACGAAAAAAAAAAAATAAGTTTTCTTTCGGCAAGATAAATGCTTTTCTCTTTGAACCCATTGCCAAAAAAAAAAAAATGTTTTTTCACAAATTGAAATTAATTTTCTTACAGCAAATACATAAATTTAACTAAAAATGCAACGAAATCAACAGCTATAAATTTAAAAAAGCAGACTTTTCTGAATAACTGCACTTTTTCTTAATTATGATGCCTGGCAATGAAACTATTTTCTTTTGAAATACAAAATTTGGTTATAATATATTACAGGGTTCTAAGACATATTACAAGACCAAGAAGCTTAAGCTTTGTTGCGAATTCTTAGAAATACAGAATCGTGAATGAAATAAAAAGTTTCGTACGCAAACTTTCTCTGACTAGTGTACATGCTTGTAATAAAAAATCTTTTTATTATCCTTTGAATTTTCCTTAAGCTTGTTTTATACTTTATTTCAAAGCGTTCGAACTTAATTAATCTTTTATGATGAAATGAACGAAAAAATGGTTGTATATTGCTTACTAATCTGAAAAAATAGAAAAGAAAGTCCTTAGGATAAATCAAGTTTTATTTAAAGACATTTACAATAAATTAAAGGATATTTGTTAAAAAAAATATCAAAATTAAAAAAAAAAATAATATTTGATTAAAAGTATGTTAACAAACCAATAAGTAAAATATATTTTTTTTCCGATGAGTTTTTAAGTTGTGACCACGGCAGACTTAATTTCGTTCGGTTTACAGTAAATCATAGTTTAGAGATCATTACGGTTTAGGTCTGCCATTATATATTTATAAAGATATATATACGGTTAATGTGTGTAATAAAATGCTAAAAAAAATGTAGGAAATCAGCCGAAATAATGAAATTAGGATCGATTCTGTTCTAACAGGACAACAATCCTGAATACACATTACACGTTGTAAGTTTATCGGGATGATTAAATTTTAACTCTATTTATATAATATTATCAGTTCGTGACATTAAAATATCTTTAAATAGTAAAACTAAAGCCTTAAGCTTGTCACGAAGGTACAGGTTAAATAAACAAGGATACCTTGAGAAACATTAGGCAAGTTGGTCAATAACATACCGAAACGACATCGAGGTGTTATTAAAAATAAAAGGGGTACACGAAACAAATAATAAGTAGTTATAATTTTATGTAGGAATGAATTTAATCTAATTTGTTTGATTTTTATACTTTAAATTGTCGCGTGCGAAATATTCTTTAATTTATAAAATATTCATTAAAACTAATATTTTTCTATGTTGTATATATCAAAATTTATTTTTATTTTTCAGATACGTTATTATTTTATATTTAAAATAAATTTTGGTAATATCTTAAGTAGTTATTAATTCTTAGCAAAATGATCATATTGCTTAAAAATTTATACTTTAATTTGGCGTGTAGTGTATGTTCCTTCTATTTCTAAGATTTTTCTTTTAATTTTTTTCATGAAGAAGATTATCTAAATGTTAATGTTTATGGTTCGTAAATATTCTTTTTTAACACGTGTATTAATTACATTAAATACTTTTTTGAAATGTTGTTATTATGAAAATACAGTGCACTCGGGATAACGTCAAATAATTAAAACCGCGGTTGTTGACGTTTATCAAATTGTTGACGTTTACGAATGCTGAAATTTTATACAAAAAATATATTGCTAGTGTAGTTTAACGTTTTTTTTTTTTTTTTTTTTTCAAAGAAAAAAAGACTTCCAACGAGAATAAAAAATCAGCCAAATAGTGAAAGATAATACATACTACATACTTATATAACTTCATTTCTATAATAGTTGTAAGGTTAATCCCCAAATTCGGGACTAATTTCATAAAATAAATTTATGTGTGCATCTACATATGCATATGTTTTAACTATTACTGAAGCTAAATTTTGTTTTATTTAGAGTTGATGTTTTAAAGCTTTGTGGTTTGGTTGACATTTTAGAGTAGACAATGCTAGAAAAAAATGGTTGACGTAAACGAGTGTTTCCGTTATACCGAGTGCACTGTAAATCAATTTGTTTTACTTTAAAGCATGTGCCTTTACTTTAATCGGCTACTGTATTTCAAAAACATTATTTATTTTATTTTCTATAAGCATTTTATTAAAAATATATTCTTTTATAGATTTTTTTTTTCATTTAAAAACTTTTAAAAAAATACATAAATATACGGCTATTGTTTTATTTGATTTTACAATTAATTTATTGTAGCTTGTCTTTTTAACTTTTTCCTATTAAATGTTATATTTAGCTAATGGCAATTATTTTTCTTTATTTGTGGTCTTAATGTTCTTAGTGAGCATATTCATACATACGTACGTATGTACATATATATGTACATTTTTTTTTATATTTTGTAAAACAATTAAATACATTTTTAAGTAATTTACTACTGAAGCAGTAAATTTAGTAATTCCTAAATAAAACTAATTGTTTAAGTTGTATAATAAAGTTAATTAACGTTTCTATACGTTTTTATAATAAAATGAAAGATTTTATACAGTGGGTGCATAATATACATATTGGCAATATTTTTGTATAACTTAGTTTTTATGTCTTTTGTTTAATTTTTTTAAATACAATTAATGACTTTCTTATTTCATTTCTTATGCTTAAATATATGTATATAAAAATGAAGATATAATAACGTCGTTAGCTTATTTTATTAGTTGTGAAGCGAAAATATTATAATTTTGGGTGTGTTTATTCTATATAATTTATATTAGAAAATTTTAAAATAATACATATTTTCAAAAATTTAAACTTAGAAAGTTTTTATATTTATTATTTCTACTTTATATAAAACACCTTATAAGTTATTTTGTTATTTAAATCAGCGTTGTACATACGAAGCAATTATAATTTGCAGGGTGTTCTTAACTATAATTCGTGAAAATCGTTTCAACCGTTTGCAGGTTTAGGGTTTCTCAACTTTGGAGCAATTTTCTTTAAATGCATACATATATCTGAGAACGCCTAACACTGCTGTTACAGCACAAAAACAATTAATTTGTTTAAACAGCATGCACGTTACGGTAGCCTAGACATACAGAACTTATAGGGATTTTAAACAACTTTTCTTTAAGCCAAAAATGTAATGGAACTTTTTCGAGCCCTCTATGATCTTAGTACTTAAAATTTAAATGACAAAAATTTCTTGTTAAATATTGATGTTTTTATTATAAAAAATAAAACCAAAACTATATTTGGTACTCTTTGCAAAAACTTAACTTCTGTTAGTAATTATTTAGACTTATACAAAAAAATAGTACCGGGAGTATTTACCACCTTTTTAAAGTATTTCTGGTATTTGCAATTATTTTAAAAACTCACAACATAATCAAAAAAAAGTCTTATTAACTAGTGTCGTCCTTAAAATAACATTTTAAGATCTAATGGTTCAGGTACCAAATGGTACTTTTTTACTTAAAATATCACTAGTATTTTGTACCAAAAGTTCAAATGATTTATTTAAATATTTTAAACCGTCTTTTTTGATAATTAAATTATAAATTTTAATACCAAATATATTTTGTTCTTTTTATTTTAAGCACCCACTTATGGTTCATATCAAATCCTGAAGATATATCCTTTGTCTAAATACCAACAGCTGTCACATCTAATTCAATAGATCTCCGCCATATACCTGTATTAAAGCTGTATTACTATCCGTAGGAAAATCATGTTGATTAACATCGAATTCATTCATATAGACTGCACCCAAATAGGCAGTATCTTGAGCCTCTGCTGATTTACGATACAAAACACCGATATCCTTAATTTGTATAGCACCATCGAAATGGACAACATAGTAACGCACACGCCAACCGTTCGCTTGAAAATCTTGAAAGGCCATATCTTTTGGTATTTGTGGACAATCCAAGGTACCACTTAAGAGCTCATTATATTTCGGCTTAAAAGGTGATACATAACAGCGACCCTTTTGCAAACTCACCGTATCGTAGTAGTCGCCCAGAAATAGATAACAATCGCGAGCATTGTTGGCGGTGCAAAAACGTAAAATGCAATCAAATTCACCGTCCCGCGGTTCTAACTTATAGGCATAGGCAAATACTAAGCCACCTCGCAATAGTTTAAAGTCAGTAGCAAAAATGCGAAAACTTGCATCGTATTGTAGAATACGCAAACAAGAGCCACCGTTAAAGGCATCCTCGTAGTAACGTGTGGTTAAATCATGTAACGGTATGGATGGTTGCAATGACTGGCGTGCCAAATTGAAAAATTTTTCCTGTGAATTGTCTTCTTTATCAAGTGCTTTCTCTGCTGCCTCTCCTTGCGCCGCTTTAGTAGGCATTGTTGCTGCTGAGACCTTTGGTAAACCACAGACGTATGTCTTCTTGCCGGATCCCATACAAAAATCCGTATAAAATGGCAGGCTTATATAGGGATGTGTAGCCAAATGTTCCCATAATAGCCACCAGAATTTCTCATTCCGCATAAGGAAAGCCTCATTTACTTGGTCATTACCCAGGGGGTCTTTAATATTATAGCCATATTGTTGTAGTGTCTCATATGTCCAGCCAGGAGCAAAAATGCCTGTCGAAAAACGAAACTTTACAATGCGTGCCAATGTTTGTTTACTTTGGAATTTGGCAATTTGCCCACGACCAAAAACATCAATACCGAAGAAAACATTTTGGAAGGGTTCCCGTTCTTGTTCGCACACAGTACGCGTCACTTCAAGACTACGGTCATTCCATGAATAGTTCACCAGCATACCATGGGCTGACTTAAAAAATGATAAATTGTTGTCATTGACTTCATTCTGCCACAACAATTTACCTCCTTCGATAATACTGTCATACCAAATAACTGACCCAGAATCCAATTCCTCTTCAATACGTTCACGTAGTTCATTGATAAAATAACTGGGACGCAGAAAAAAAATCAAAAAAAGAACAAAAGTTAGACGTAAAAATAAAATGTAGAATAGAAAAAAAGGATGAAAATGATATGAAAGAGAACAATGTTCGAATTTAAGAATTTAACTAAAGATTCCTTTTCGTTTAACTAAACAATAAATTATAATTTCGTCAACACCATTTCCTTTTCATTTGGACCTGGAATTAATGCTCTACCAATAGAAGAAATGTTATTTTTTTTTTAATGGCTATTTAATTTTCTGACATTTTTTGAGAAAACAAGATTGCACACACACACACACACACACACACACACACACACACACACAAATTCTTTAAAACATTTCATCTAATCAACTTATTGTTTTTCAATTAATCACTCTTTTGAAAACAGTGTAATTCTATAGCACACATTGACATATAAAGTACAAATACAGCCTTAGAAATTATTTTAATTTTTATTTTTGGCATTCGTTCTTTTGTTGACCTTTTTTCCGTAAATTTGTTTACGAGCTTCTTTCCATAGACTCCCTTAAATGTTAATTTCATGTTGTGTCTCTATTTAATGTTCAAAAAAATGTTTACTTTTTGTTGCCAATGTTTTCAGTTATTTTAGGCTTAATAAAGATTACAACGATTTTGTTTTTATTATTATTTCTTCTTTTAATTTTATTAAAATAAGTCTTTGGAACTTTTTGCGAAAAAAAAAACAACGAAAATCTATAAAATTAAAGTGATTGCAAGAGAAAGTTGTTAAAATTAATAAACAGAAGAACCAAGCAACTTAGGCAATAAAGAGAAGTGAAATTAAATTGGCTTTAGATTGAACAAATATATTACAGTCTTTTGCATACAATTAAGTGCAGCAATTTATTTACAAATTAATCAATTCTACAAACAATATCGTATATATATTTTTTAACAACTTCCAGTTATCTAAATATTCCGTGAGATTAACCATACAATCTATCGGTATCAAATTTACATACATAGGTGTTCGAAAAAGTTCGATTAAAAATTTTCGGTAAATGGCTCTAAAATGTAATATATCTGGTAATATAAATTGCATCAGGCAACACTGTTTGAAAGGTCACATTTTAATCTTCACTTTGTTGGAAAACAGTATTAAAATCGTATTATTTGCGATAAAAAGTAAGTGAAAATTTGGAACATTATGAAGTTTACGGAGACGATACTTTAACTAGAAAAACAGTAGAAGCATCTCATTCAGTTCGACCAATCACTGAAAAAAGTCGATGAAATTATCCAAAATACTGAGAAAGGCCAGAACATAAGAAGCGTGGACATTGCTAGGGAACTAGGCATTCATCACCAAGCAGTGGACAACCATTTGAAGAAATCTGGATACACAAAGAAACTTGATGTTTGGAAAATAATGTTTGGAAAAGATCAGATTTGCAGACCATGAAAAAGCCAGGATTTATATCAAGAAAGGTAATGCTGTGTATCTGGTAGGGAGCTTCTACCACCTAGCCAAATGATTGACCCTGATCTCTAGAGGTGATGGATAAAACAGGTTGTGTCCCATTATGAAAACGCCAGATCACAAACATCTTTGGCGGCCCGGAAGAAACCGAGAGAGCTTGAGAGGGACGTTTTGATGCATCCACCATATAGCACGGACCTTGCCCTATCATTATTATCATTTGTTTCCATCTCTGCAGAACTCTCTTATTGGTTAGCAAATTCAAATTTCGTAAATGCCTGAAAAACGCAATTAGATCAGTTTTTTGCTGAAAAAACTTACAAGTTCTACACTGATGGAATAATGGCTTTAACCCAAAAATGGCCAAAGATTATCAATCAAAACGACATATGTTTGGTTAATTAAAGCTCGTTCCAAATATAAGAAAAAGGTGTCAAATTTTAAGTCAAATTTGTAACCGAACTTCTTCGAACACCTTTATATATGAAAATTATTAAGAAAATAATTCATTAAAAATTCTGCTAAATTCCGTTTGAGTTTAAGGACTTATTTGGAATTCTTCCTCATGACAGGCTGATTCCCAGAAGGTAAAGCCCATTCCAAGATTCTGAGGATGGTGTGATTTTAAGCCTAAAGCACTGCAAGCAAGAGACTTATCGATCTAAGGTCTATGGCGTTTTGTCATCGTTACCATTAATGTGCCGTGATCTAGGGAGATATATTACCCAACTTTCTGTAACTGAAGCAACTTCGATATTTCTATACTTTGGTGTTAATAAGACGATGCCCAGCACAAAGTTGTGTAAAAATATAACTGGATTATCTCACGGCGAGCTTTATGCAAATTGACACCCCAGGTTTCTCAGTACAAGACTAGGTCAAGTCTTAGTCTACGATAATAAGATAGTTACGTTTTACGAGCTTAAAACAATATTCAATAGATTATTACATATTGCTTTGCACAACCAAGGGATCAATTATTGAACCTAACGCTTTTGGCTTTGCCCGTAAGTTTGAGCGGCTTAAATGATGTGATATTTTGGTTGAATCTTTTTTATGTATGGGACTGAGAGAAAAAGTGTTGAAGTGTAGAATATAGAAGTGAGAGTAATAGTCGGTCAACACCGATTATATGATACCCAACAAAATAAAATTCTAAAATTAAAGTTAGAGGCTGAATTTATAAACATAAGCTAAGGGAGCCTAATTTCATCCTCAATCGCTTTCAGCGAAGTTATCTCTTCAAGAAATAATTAATTTTTACTAATTTTGGGTAGAAAGAATGTAAGTAAACTGTTGTTAGATCAGTTTATTAGATACTGTGCTATTCCCTGTTGACTGTAATAAGCCAACACACCTTATGAGCTACTGAACAGGAAATTGAGTTACCTACCGCTGGTTTGTCTAGTGCCCAAATTAGAAGAAACTATAAATCACAGTCTGTACAGAAACTTAATTGTGGTGCCAAGGGCACTGGAAATCCCAAAAATTGAGATAATTGCCCAGTAATTCAATGTGGCTCGTCCAATAGCTAAAACTAATCTAAAGAGTATAGTCAAGATGCGCAGTCGCATTGCAGTCAATAATAGTAAAAAAATAGACTGTCATCAAGGGAGAGAGGGTAACACACTCAGACATTTCAAATTTAAGCTCGAATATTTTTAAAGTAGAGAACTTGTGAGCTCTGATATACGCGTAGAAGAAAGTAAGAACGTTAGTATGATTATTCATGACTCATTAGACACAGTACAGAATTTGTTGAATCATCGGTATGATGAGAAATCTACCTTTGGAGTTTGTTATAGCAGTATATGAATTTTTTTTAGTAAAGGATAATTTTTTTAATCAAAAAACTTACAAATTCAAGTTAAAAGCTTAAATGAAATATTATTTTTTACTCAAACTTACGTTAAAAAAATTAAAGTCAATTTTTGCAGCCATTTTTATTGCTTTTCGTCTCTTCACGTGCAATTCATGTGGCAATTGCAATCTACTGAAATTTATTGACAGGTTGTTTTTTAGGACTTTATTGCCAGCCATAATACCTTAAGTTATAAAAGTGTTTACAAATTGTACGAGTTTGTATATATACCATGTAAATGGTTGAAAAAAGCCATTTTTTACTTGTAGAGATTTTATAAAAATAAAAAAAATACAAAAAATATTTATTTTACAAAAAATGACACGCGTACGCAAACAAAAAAAAAACGAGACTATTTTAATTAAAATAATGGTTCAGACATTTTTGGCAATAAACGAAAACAACGTTGTTCAATAAACGAAAACAACGTTTAACCCTTTATTGCCCAAGACCCCTTATCATAAAAAATTATTACTTTTTTGTAGAATCTGTGCTTTTGGCATAATTTAAGCTCAAAAAATTAGTTTCACATTTTCGACAAGCCGGGAAGAATATAAAACTGGAACTCTTGATTTTATTTAACTTTTTTAGAAACAAAATGTGTTTTATTACTGTTTGTATATGTATTAACATCAAAAATTAAAACCCACACTTTTTTAATTTTAAACAATATTTAAATTTAAGCGAAAGCTCGCCATCCAAAAGCACCTCTAAACACTAGAACTGTTTAAGGATAACTGATCTTATGAGCAACAGGTGTAAAAAGAGCAAAAGTTTTTTATTGTTAGTGGAAGAAAATACGGTACTTTATAGAAATAATGAACATACATCGCAAACTTATATCTGTATAATAAGTAAACCAGAAAAATAAATGGTTAATCAAGACAAATATAATGTACAAGTGATACAAAATTGTTTGGTTCTCTGTTTATCAAAAAAAACTTCGTTAATTAGTCCCACAAATAGATTAAGGCTTTCTGTATATTATGAGTAATTCAATTTAGAATAAAAACAATAAACTACTAATATCAAGTATTTTGTTTTAAAGGCAAACTATTACTTTAAGCTTAAGGTAATAAAGAATTAAGTTTATCCCTAAAGTTGGTTATATTGCTCTTAAACAAAGAAAATTATTCAACAAGAATGAAAGGAAACGCTTTTAGACATTTTTTGAAAAAAGAAATAATTTAAATTTCAGTTGTAATTTTTTGCAACTTTAGTTGCCATTTAAAACTCTACTTTTCCTCTATTAAAGTAAAAGCAAACACCAGAAAACACATAAGCCATGACCAAAGTTTTGTTTAAATTCTATTGAACAAGCTATGGAATTTTGTTTTTGTGATTTCATCCTCTTCAGCAAAGCTCATTATATTCACACAAGCAAATGCATCAACTCTTCGTAAATAAATAACTTGTAACATGAACCTCTGATTCATGGACAAAAATTGTCAATTTTATTGCCAAACATTAGAGAAAAAAGTAATGTAATGAAAGTAAAAAAGGTTTACGAGGGTTGTATGAGAAATGAATTTCCTTCTCTAAAAATATTTATTTATTCATCGAAATTTACTTTGTTTCCCTGAAAGTAAGCTCTGATATAATCTATACTTTTGAACACTTCAGTTTTACTGGCATTTAAAGTATTGCACCTCCTCAAAAGGGCTCTTTAGGTTAAATAATAGGGAAGTAACGAATCGAGACACTTTCACAAGGAGACATTTACACTCCTTTGGTTGCGATATGGAAATTAATAAATGAATAGCGTTCCGAACGAACGAAAGAAATTCTGGTGGCCGAATATCTCCATTTGTAAGGAGGAAACTTAAACCCTATTCTAATCGGGGTTCTAGAGAATGTAAGCTTACAATCCAATTCTGTTTACAGTGCTAATTAAAAGAGTAAGAGCATTTTTATAACTAAATGGACTTTGGACACTTTCAAAATTAATAAAATTATTTGTATAGTTCATTTAGTTTAGATTTTTATAATTATCGGTTTATTTTTTTAGTAACATTCTTTTTGGCAACACTGTTTATGGCAGTTCCGCTGTTTTCGTGTAACATGTTACTGTTAAACATGTTCAGTTTAGTCGAACCATGAATCGACTTACAAACGGACAACGCTGGCAGGTTATTTAATTTTATTATCAAAACTCATGCTCGGTAAGAACTTTTTTATTGAAAAATTATGTTCAGCGACGAACGAACAGGCAAAAATGCCGTAATTGGTGTGAACGACAGCCAGAAACATTGCAATAACAGCCAATGTATCCCGAAAAATGCACTGTTTGGTGTGGATTATAGGTCGGTGGCATAATGGGCCGTACTTTTTCAAAGACGTGAAATGATTATACATATTTTTGCCCAACATAGAAGAGCTGGACTTGGTTGATATGTGGTTTCAATAGAACTTTCAAAATGAACATATTTTCAATACTGTTAAGAGGTAACACTTCCATCTACCAAATACCAGAATCTGAATTTTTTTTACTAAAAACTGTTTTCACGGAAAAAGATCATAACAACTTTTATCTATAACTACCATTATCTCGATTTTTTATAAAAATGGACTTGTATCACTTTCAAAATAAAGATTTTATATACTAATACTGAGCAATTTCATTCATCATAAGAATATGGGAGAGTAATTAGTCTTTTTCATATATAACGTTCATGTTCCACAGGCTTACACTTAGCCTTATTAACTGCAATCTATCTATAAGGCCAAAGCCAATATGCAGATCTTTATTTTGTTATTTTTAAGCAATTGCAGAGTGCCGGCATTATTGTGATACAAAAACCATGAGAATTTTTTTAACTTAATTTGTTATAGCATATAACTTTGTAATGATCATTATAATCCTTTGGTAAGCTCCTAATAAACTGAATAGACAATGTGCAAACGTTTGACATTTTATCGGATGATATAAAATTCGGTTTCTCTACTCTTATGTTTTCTATTACAACGAATATGCCATTTTTCTACTCTTCTATTACAACAAATATGCTATGGTATCGAGTTTAAAATCTAAGCCACATAATACGTCATCATTTATGATTCTTTTGAACAATTTTTTATAGCCTTTAAAGTCTTTCAATAGTTACAACGATGGTTCAAAATCAAACAGATTGGGAAAAAGCCTCACTAGCACACGTCACATGGTAAAATCATACAGTCATTGACCTAAGAAATTTTTAATTATTTTTTCAGCGTTTTTTATCGCTATTGATGTGCTAATACACACACATAGCAAAGTTTACTAAGAAAAGCTTTTCGATATTTTTATAAGAAAATGTTCAAGCCACTTGTCATAAGTTGTACTAGCTAAAGCAGTATCTCCAAATTAACTACCAGCAAAATAATTTGACAATCCCCCACGGTGTAATTTCAAAGATAAAAGTAAAATAAAGCTTTCAGGAAATGCTTATTTTATAACAATACTCTTTTAATTAAAAAACTGTTATGTTTAGGTTTCAACGGAATTAAACACACTCAGCTAAAGCCTAATAATCCGTATTTCATTTATTTTTTTAACATTTTCTATATTTATCTCACAACCCTCGTTTTACAATCATTAGTGCAGACATGACTTATTTTGTTTTTACGTGTGCTCTCTTTCGTACATATTTAAGTGTAAACACTAACACTACAACCCGCAAATAGAGAGAATTTATTGACATTTACTTACTCACTCACATGCTAACGTAAACACTTGCATACATCCGCAAAATAAACAGTTTTTTATTTCCCTTTTTTTCGTCTATCTCTCTCTCACACCCACATTCAAATACATCCAATATTTACCTTCGGTCTTGAAAGTTTTTGGTTTAAAAGTGTAATCGAAACTAAATAAACTTAAAGAACGATGGACAACAAATTGTTTGGGTGAGACAGAAAAACAATAAAGAATGCCACCAAACGAAAAGAGTAAAAAATGTTAGCAGTAAGATACCAGATCAATAACATGTTAGCTTATGCTTAATTGGATACAGAAACAGGGTAAGAGATGTGAAAAATGCACACAAAATTGTATCATAATTCACCTTTAATTTTGGTGTAGCCTTGAGCTCTTCCAGCCATGTAGTCTTTATCTCTGCAATCGTTAAAAATCTTCGTTCTTTAGGGATCTATTCAGTGTGAGGAACAGGAAAATATAACAAGTGGCAAGATCCTGTGAAATCCTATAGTATGAGTCCAGCGGTCTCTTCGCCACTTACGTGATCGAATTAGTTAACGTATCAAATAACGATCAAAAACGTAGTGCGCATTGTTCAATAAGGAATGAAGAAATCCTACCAAATGCACTCCTTACCAATAGCGACGACCTCAGTATTATTTTCGATCAAGAAATTAATCACAAGCAGACATTGCTTCTCACCGTATTGTTTCCCCTTAACTGTGTATAACTTATAGGTGATGCTTGTTTAATGCTCAACCTTATGATACGAATTATGAAGCACTACGTCACAATAGTAAAATGAAACAAGATGCGAACTTTAATATTTACTAGAATTTGACACGGTCCTTTTAATCTGACCTCTTCTTAGTTAAGTTTCTCCGTCATAACTATATGCCCACAACTCGTTTTTAGTTATAGTCCCTTTGAGTTAATCAGAAGTCAATCAAATTGTAGAACACGAGCTAACTGATATCGAACGCATAGAAAGGAGTGGGAATATTTTAGACCGGAAGATAAATATAGTGCAGAAGACTGTTAAGTTCGCATACGTGTTAACTAAAGTTGTAAAAAAAATGTGCATGCTATCTGCTAAGATATTTCATATTGAATGGAACTATCTCAAAAAAGTACTCTGGGTGACAACTAGTCACTGCTTAAAAGACATGTTCTTATGCGAGGAGTTGTCTTTTTAATATACTGTTTTGGATAGGCCTGTTTGCAACAAGTTACTGAACTAGCATTGATTGAGGTCAGATTTTTTTGTGAGGACGGCAAATAGAGTTGAATAGTTGGTGAACCTATTTTTAAACACTATTTGCCAACACTTTTAATTTTTCTTGCGAATGCATTTCTTTAACTTCTTTGTTAGCTTTGTCACAGAAGAGATTAATAGGGTATAGTATGAGACTAATTTGGATACCTAGAAATTCCGGAGTTAAACGAAATGCAATAGCTAATAAGTGCATAAAACTTAATAGATATTGGTTGTCTAAAGAACATAAAAGGGATATTAACATTCCTAGGATAGGATTTTCAGGCCTTTCTGGTATTTTGCATGCATAATATGACTTCTTATTTGATGTCTACTGTATGCTCAGGTGTATGGTTTAACGCTTAATACCCATGAGTAATGACCTCTATAGAAGTTGCCAATATAAGGAAGGAAAAGAGGCGATAGTGTTATCTCTGTACAGATTTTGGTGTATTCTGGTTGCTTTAGCTAATAATAAACAGGTTCTTGTGTAGGTTTACATTACCATTTCCTCTTGACGCAAATTTATAAATATATTCAAAGTTAAAGGTTCAAAACTGTTATTAAATTTTTGGAGAGGGTTTACTGTCTCTCACTATATGTGTTCACGATCTATCTACTTGTTCACAAATAGCCAATTTAAACTTAAGCAATATTAAAATATTTAAGAGTTTTATTTTTGTATGAAAATCTTGTGTGTGAAATCAAATCTTCTGCTTATAAGTAACAAATTTCAAAAGTCAAATGATTAAAGGGTTATGTGATGCCACCATCTATGTGTACTAGAAGAAAATTAAATTTGTAAATATTTCACAGCATTTGCTTCTTTGTTATATACTCCTGTAATATCACGCTATTTAACTCTACACAATACCCTTTTAGTAAAAATATTTTTTCCACTTAAAATTCTACTCATAAATTTACTACAAATTGCTTTTTTACTACATCGCTTTATAAAGTAATAACGTTAAATCTTTATCGATTACAATGAATTCTATGTACGTAGAAAAACAAAAAAAAAAAAAATTAGGGAAAAACAATACAAAAACTAGTGTACTCACAGTAAAGTATCCATTGATTCTGGATTCACTTTGCATTCGATATTCACTAGCCAACCATCGAATCGATAGTGTTTGCATAACTTAACCATTGCAAGCACAACTTTGTCTACCATTTCTTTTGAGGCTAAAACTTCATGCAATAGAGTAGAGCCACTAGAGCCCTCAGTAATGAAAGTACCTGTAAATGAAAAAAACAATGCAATTAAAAAAGAATTATAAACCTGCAAAAATATATAGAATGTTGAAAGAAAAAGAAAGAACAACATACGAGGTTCAAAAAATTTGGTGATTTATAAAATTTTTGTTTATTTTCAGTTTATTTTTCTTAAATTGATACAGTGATTTGGAACATATTTTCACTATTCTTTGCTTCTTAAACGAATAGACATCGCTGCCCTAGTCAGTACGTTGAAATTGTCAGCAAATTGAACCTCCTCAAAAACACCACAGATAGCGAAATGAGGTTAATAGATTTCGCATAGCCGCGAGACATGGTGGTAAGCAGCACAACACAAAACTATACATAAGGCGATCTGGATTTCACCTGATAAGAACGCTAGCAATCAAATTATTAACGAGAGGCACGTACGTTCGAAACGAGGTGCTAACATTAATTCCTATCAGTACCTTATGGCGGCAAAGATTCGCGCAGGGCGAAGAATGTACGAGACTATACGCAGACAAAACTTAACATTGCAAAGCTATATAATTCAAAGATATTTACAGCCTACTCCAATGTCCTTGCTCAAAATCTTTGCCAAAATATATTATTTTCCGATGATGCTAGCGCACAGTGGCAACACAAAGCTTATATCTTGCTTCTAGCGGGAAAATGGATACTAGGCTACAGAAGACTACAAACAAGCATTGTATGGAGAATAATGCAGCATATATGGTACTTTTCTACGAGAGCTGTCAGACAAAGAGACAAGAAAAAACTGAAAGAAGTGATGAACCTTTTTAGGTGCAGAAAACAAGATCTTAAATGGTAATGACAGCCGAAAATCCCAGCAGAGGATTACTCATAGAGAGCTCATGGGTTTGGTGCTCGCTTCATGGCCTGCTGAGATGAGAGCGAGAAGCTTGTAACAGACACACAGACCGTGCTTGGGGTTTGGAGAGACAAGTTGTAATGCAAGTTTCCCCAGATAATAACGATAACATCTCGATTGAAGATAATGAAATCGAATTTCCAACACCCGATCTTATAGAAACCAGAAAGGCAATATCCCCGCTGAACTTCTCAAGTAAGTTAGTGAAAAATATGCACATAAGAATGATATCATGCCAAACTAGTGGAGTTTCAGTGTACTGTGTCCGGTGTACAAAAGTGGCTGCAGCGAATTAAGAAAGAATCGACAAAAATTAAGTAAATGATTTTAACCGATAGAAATGCTGAACGTCAGGGACAATCCGTTACTATAACTTTGAAATAGTGAAAGATTTTATTTACCTTGGGTCAATGGTAAACAATAACAACTTCAGCCTCGAAATTAAAACAAGAGTTATACTTGCTAATAGATACTGTTCCGGCTTTATCAAGCATATTTGGGACAAGGCCTTCACAAAACTACAAGACTACTACTGCATAAAACGTTAATTTTACCTTTTTTAATTTACGGCACAGAATCCTGGACTATTACACAGTTAGATGAAGTTTTGGGAGTTTTTTAAGGAAAGATTTTACGCTAAATATATATTTTACGCTAAATATATATATATATATATATATATATATATATATATATATATATATATATATATATATATATAATTTTAAACGGCGAGTATCGACACCGTATGAGCCACGAGATACCAGCTATACAAAGCCATAGGTCTGCTTAAACGGATAAAAATAAAACATTTGAATTGGCTGTGACATGTTGAAAAAATGCCTAAAAAAGTTACCGTTACTGCGCCGGTAGGTCTGAAAGGACCAAGTGGGAGAGACATTGTCGAAGTTAGGGTTCTCGACTTGAGAAGGCGCGGAGAAGCGAAGCGTCGAAAAGCCCTGAACGAGATCAGTAATCGTGTGTCAATATAAAGCGCACATTCATTAATGCCATCAAAGTAAGTCTCTCGTCATATCATTAGAACACATTCCATTATAATATCCATAGGACAGTGAAACACAAGATCTATTGCGACGGTGCTCTAACGATAAAGTAGAGAAGTACACTTGCCAAAAAAATATTACCGGTGGTGCTACATGGATCATTGGCACAAGTTTTTTATATATGATGGTGATCACATTGTCCACACAAAAAAAAAAAATTGTCGAAAAAGAAATTATAACAAATGCTTTTTCGAACAAACGTCGTACTCACAAAAAAGATTTAATTCTAAATACGTATGTTGTAAGTAACTGTGTGTGTTTTTAATAGTGTGTGTTTTTATATTTCACACATACTTAAATATGTAACCAAATTGTTGGTCTTGTTGTTTACGGAGCGTATGTGTCATTTAAGGAAGTGTGATTTCCGGTTTTTATAAGTTTTTTTCTCTCTCTTTCTCTTTTTTTTAAATAATTTTAGTGTTTGTCTGTTCATGTGTATTTCTACTTTAATTCGCAAGTGTTAAAAAAACAACTTACCCAATACAGCTACACCATGTTTGTGGGCAGCGTTTATCCAACCACATGGTGGTATCGTAATATAATTGTGGCTAAAATAACAAAAATAATCAATACCAGGCCAATGGTAGAACCGATAATCATCGTATTTCTTTGAAGAATGATAATGTCTGAAAAATTAAATTTCAAAATTAAAAAATATAGTTATTATAATACATTTTAACAAGGGAATATCATAGTCTTTCTACGCAAAATTAGAATTTGCAGAAAATAAATGAAAACTTAGGATAGATACTAGAGTTTTTTCAAATTCTAACATGAAGATATGAATAAAATAAAAGCAAAATTATATATATACATATATATATATATATATATATATATATATATATATATATAATATATAAATAATATATATATATATATATATATATATATATAAATAATATATATATATATATATATATATATATATATATATATATATATATATATATATATATATATATATATATATATATATATATATATATATATATATATATTATTTATGTAGAAATCAAAACGTCTTGATTAATATTGTCATAAAAAAAGGATCTGATATTTTTGGTCACTAAATTGTGCTAAAGCCCATCGGTCACCACATTACACAAAAGTGTTACAAGGTATGCATTTCTTTCAAATTTGAGCTTCGGTTCAAATTGGGGGAAAACTGGCCAAATTATAGGTCATATATGTAAGAAAACTTTTTGTTTATTCAGTCTCATTTTCTGCGTTAATAATGCGTAATGGACTAAATCGAATTTGTTGTTAGACTCATCTAACGTAAGTGCAATAGAGTGTTTTTTAAGTTGGATATCAGAGACGTTTAAACCGGAGGAAAACATTTAAAATTAGAAATGCGTTTTCTGCTTAAAGCACATTTTCAAAAGTTGCACTTTGAGGGGCTTGTAAGAGGTAAAAGGAGAGTTTTTGGTTCATAGACGATTCCTACGAAAACACTTTAAATATAGAGAAATGTATTCAATTTGTATTTGAATCAATAGTTTAATTTAATTGATTTTCTGAGAGTATTGAAATTTTCAAAAGAAAAATAATACTGTGTTTAAATTAATTATATTGTATTTGAATTAGTAATTTTCATTTTGTAAATTTTGTATTTTTCTTAAACTATATAACTTTTGTCTGTACGAAATTAAATTTCCATACACCAAATAAATAAAATAAAATAAAATAAAATATATACAAATATAATTCAATGTCTAAGGATGATTTTATGTAAATGTTGACCACGGCTACGCCTCAAATGGTTCATACATACACAACCGTTGCTGGCTTATCCCTATAGACATAAGCCTTAACATAGCCCCACAAAAAATAGTCTAAAGTCTATGTGGCATGTGGCACCGTCTTGGTGAAACTACATGTCAACCAAGTCCAGCTCTTCAATTTTGGGCAAAAAAAAAAAACTTTTAATCATCGCGCGGTAGCACTCGCCATTCACAGTAAAGTTCCTGTCTTCGTCGTATTTGAAAAAGTAGGGTCCAATAATGCCACCGACCCATAATCCACACCAAACAGTGCATTTTTCGGAATGCATTCATTGGCAGATCATACCAAATACGCCAATTTTGCTTGTTCACGTATCCATTCAACCAGAAATGGGCTTCGTCGCTGAACACAATTTTTTGATAAAAAAGTGGATCTTCATTCAACTGAATTTTGGTGATAAAATTTAATGCTTTGCAAGCATTGTTCGTGTATAAGTCAATTCATGGTTAAATTATAGACTAAACTGAACATGTTTGACAGTAACATGTTACATGAAAACAGCTGAGCTGCCAAAAACAGTGTTGCCAAAAAGAAAGTTAACAAAAAAATCACCCGATAGTTATTACAGTGCATTTATAGTATATCTTTGGAACTATAAAAGATAGTCTTCAAACTGTCCGCATGCTATGCTATTATCAAGTTGCACATTAAGACAAAAAAGAGGGGGTGTAGCACCTCCCATAAAAAATAGTATTTATTATCGTACATCTCAATAAATATATCAGAGGGAGACGACAAAAGTCGCCTCAGCATTTTCTTTATAAACACAGACAGGTGGCAAACACCACACACAACTCCAATCTTTAAACGAAGAAATCAAGAAAAAGCGACCAGAATTAGCCAACAGAAAAGGTATTTTGTTTCGTCATAAAAATGCCAGGCTACACATATCTTTGTTAAGCCGCCAAAAACTGACTGCACTGTATAGCACAGATGTTGCACTGCCTAAGTGTGATTTTTTTCAACATATGTTAAGTTGTCTTGATGTTACAAAATTGGTCAACTTAAGAGCCACTAAAATCACCAAGTGATCAAATCTTTTGAACGAAAACCCACAGAAGTTCTAAAGCAATGGGTTTATGAAGTTACTCGAAGAATGACAAAAAGTCTTAGATAATAACCAACAAAAATTCTTTTTTAATAAAGAAAATTAAGCTTTAAAAATTTAAAAAAAAAACACTACAAATACTTTTTATATGATCTAATAGTTGTCTGCTATTTATATATTTCTCTAAACGTTTTTCACTTCACTTTTTAAACTTACCTGTCTTCCAAATAATTGCCCATCATATCATGACACAGTAAAACTTTTCTTCGATTATGGTCACCAATCGGTTCACGATAATTACTTATCAAATTGAACTGTCTCTGTAGGAATACGGGCCGTGAACGTGGTTTAATGGGTATGACATATTCATGCCATTTGATATCTTTGCTGCGTATATTAAAATCCAATAACTGCTGATTGTTGTGTATAGCCTCAGCCTCTAATTGAGCTTCAATAGATGATACAATAGAGGACATGGTCATTTATTTTAGTTACAATAAATTTAAATAAGATACGTTTTTCATTTACAACAGAGACAACAAAAAGGTTACTTGTTAATTGTTACAAGTTTATATTAAAACTATTGCTCATTTTGTTGTTCTTATTTTAATTAATTTCTTCTTATCAAATTAAAAAAAAATATTTTTATTGCATATATTACATATTTACATACACATATTTTTTTGCAAACTCAGTACTACAGGCAACTTACATACTTACCCTGCCCCCTCCTACACACTTGCATTAATTCTAGTCGAATTAATTTCAAAGCAAAAACACAAAAGAAAAATAATAGAAATAAATTATGATTAGAAATGGCATTAGAGTTGATTTCTCTCTTTTTGATAAAAAAAATGGAAAAAAAAAATAGAAAAATAAAATAGAAAGAAAAAAGACAGAAATAATGACGTTTTCTCTTGGCGGCACAAGTAAGTAAAACCGTTTCTTGCTATATATGACGATGGCTTGTTTGTTGTGTTCGATATGCATTCGATTTTCTAGTTTTTATGGGTCAAATATTAAGAAGTGCGACATAATCTAAACGACGGAAATATATTTAAAATATTGGAGAGCAAAAATTAATAAAAAAAAATGTCACATTGAGCAATAGTTTTGATAATGACAAAAGAGCAAAAAATGGAAAAAAGATAAAAATTTGACTGTAGCACGCAGTATAACTTTAAGGCCATGAAAAAAACTACAAATGTGAAAACTTTATGCTTTAAAAACTTTTAATGACGAGTACTTTTTTTTTGGAAAAGTTTAACTTTTAGTTGACGCTTGAATTGTATAAAATTAAAAAAAAAAAACACTAAAAAAAGTTATAGGCGGACAAGACCTACGATGCAGCCTTTGTTTGTTTTCTATATCGCAGATTGTCCATAAAATCTTATGGCTGACAACGAATACTTGCATTTCAAGTCTAGCGCCCAGAACGGACTCTTAAGTCCGATAAAGCAGGCATCGGGTAAACATTTAGTAATAGTTTGCATATTCTTTGTAATGCAGAATAGTTAGTAAGCGGCTAAAAATTGATTTTAATTTCTATAGTTCTATACTTTTGATAATGTCGCCTTAAGCTAAACTAGTGTGATAGTGTAAACTCATCTAACTAATTCCTTTTAAAGATATTCAATTACGTTAGATTCTGGGCTCTGCGCAGGTGCTTTTGTAAGTTTATGTCAGGTACGGATCAACTAAACCTTTGAATTACCCGTTGTTTGCTAGTGATCGTTGTATTGATAGATTGGGAAACTGCCTGCCTATATACCCCCTTTCTCTGCACTTTGTTTCACATTTTATTTTCGAATATTGAGGTAAACAAATTATACACACGTGGTATTCGTGGTTAGGACCAAGTTCGCAGAGAAAGGCTATTAGCTCAATTTTATATTGACCTACAACAAATGCTGACAATTGTGCAGTAAAAGTTAAAATAGGCTCTAAGTTAGGAGTTTTTTATGATAAAACTGCATAGAGCGTCGATAAATGCATTGTACTACACCGTCAGATAGTAGAGCTATGCTATATGCTATCTTAGTTTGACTTACTCCGGATAAGTACTCAATTATGGACCAATCAATGCATTATTTGGCGCAATGGTAAAGTTCATTATGTTTAAGGTATTACATAGATAGTATAGGCATGTTTGTTTTATCTAGATGTAATTTAAACCGAATTAGATTCAATAAAAGTGCCTCCCCGACAAATAACTGAGTATTAATGATTTTTAATAAATAACTTGTACAAATAGAAGTAATGTTAACGATTACCTGACTCTAAGCCGGTGATGTGCAAAAGTAAAAATGTAGTTGTGTTAGTGAGACCATGGAAATTACTCTTTTAGAGAGAATAAAGTTGATGATTTAAAAAAATGAAAAAAAAATCAACATACACCCGCTGCACATGTCCACTTGTTGCTGTTTCAGTGACAACTATATCAAAAGCGAAAGAAAATTTGTATTGTTTGTCTGTGCCTTAAAAAAATTTGCGTACATTTGCCATTCATGCATTCATCACTGTTTCTTTGACGACTAAAAGTAAGAGCGTAAGAATACGTGTGATTTGATCGGGGACAAAAGTCCCATGAAAAGCTCATGACTGCTCTAAGCGGTACCCAATTATAATGATTTTCAACCATGTCTGCAACGCTTTTGCAATAATTTTTAAACTGTTAATCACTTAGACACTATATTTTTGATGGAAAAAACTGTAGATAGGTTTTGTTTCATTAAAACAATAGGTTCTTACTCAGATTTAGGTCAAACAAGGCACAAGCATTGGTACATTGGGCATGAACGCAAGATATCTATGGCTCCCGTTGCTCTTAGTACTAAAATTAGGTCCCCTTTGAATTTCGAAGGTATTGGTTGGGTTATTTTCACTATACTGAAGGCTCAAACGAAAGGTGTGAAAACTTATTTACTGAGTCTCTCGGTGTCTGTTGCACTAAAGAGTGGTCCAACCGAAACACACGATGTTAATTGTAAGTGAAACAATAAGTTTTCATAGAATTATCTTAATATTTTTTATTATATGTTAGAAGGATCTATGACAATTAAGTGTGAAACAAAATATCGACCAATTGCTCGCCACATCTTCGGTGGCATACCTCCGTCCTATCCGTCGGTCCATATTTTCAATGACTCAGAGACATAATTCAGGTTCAATGTCGTTAATGTGCTGAATTATCTTACCCTTCAGTTCTTGAATTATTCTTGGCTTATTGACGTATACTTTTTCTTTTAAATATCCCAAAGAAAGAAGTTCAACAGTGTTAAATCACATGATCGTGGCGGCCAATTAACATCACCACAACATAAGATAACACGCCCATTGCATTTCTCGCGCAAAAAAGACATTGTCACCATTTACTTCTGTCTGTTCAACCATTCTGCATATTGACGATGCTTGAAATGGTCAGTACGCTTCAGCTCTTGAGTCAATTGAACCTTGATAGCGTGTAAAAACAAATCTTTATTCAAAATTCGCATCAATGATGTTCGTGAGATGTTTAATTGTTGGGCACGACGACGAGTCGAGGTCGATGGCTCCTCTGTCACACTATCGCAAACAACAGCAATGTTTTTCGCAAAACAAGCTGGGCGAGAATGCACAGGTGTTTCCACATTTTCTACAGACCCGGTTTGCTGAAATTTGCGCATAATTCTTCCGATTATGGATACGTTTGGTCGATTATGCTGACCAAAAAAAAAAAAACACGAAGTGCACGAAATGTATTGTGCTTTAAACGTTTGAACCATTTTCGTAAAAGGCTTTAACAATCTTAAGGCGCTGCTCAATTGTGTACCTCTCCATGGTTGAATTTGTCAAACACTGAAACAAAGAAATGTCAAATTAAGTTGGACAAAAAAACTTGACATTAAGATGTGACTCACAATTAATATCGTGCATTATGGTTGGAATTTTATCTCTGTTTATAACTCGATGTTTTTCTTTTGTTTTTTTTTTTTTTTTTTTAATATTCGAACAAAATTCTAACCACTTAAATAAATGGCAATAATACTCTTTCCTCTACTTTTCAAGACCTTATATAATAATCTTACTGGAAAGTCCAAATATTGGAAGATTAACAAGCCTCATCATCCTCAATACGTAAAAAATCCACTCAGCTTTGCCGTACTCATCGGTGTTCTTCTGTTCACAAGTGTTTATCCCTGATTGTACCAGTCAAACACAAATGACTAGGATTGAATTAAAATAATTTTTGGTTTTGAATGCTTTGAATTACTTCATTAAAAAATTGCCAATTGCCTCATAAATCAGAAATATGAAAACTAAAATTGATGAATATTAATAAACTCATGGATTGGCAGCTCTATTAGGAAACAAGTATCATAAAATAATCATAAATTACTGTCTCAGAATTCGTCGGTCCATGTCTGCTTGTAAATAGCTGTCACATATTCGGATCTGTTATTAAACATTATATAGTATTCATTATATTTTAATATCAGAGTTAAACTTATAACACCAAAAATAATAATTTCAAGCAGCAGACTTTTTTTAAAGAAATAAATGAAATAAATCAAGAGCAAAACACTTTTACAGTTTTTATGAAACATTTCGCATCAAAAATATCATAAAAACTACATTTCCCTTAACATAAAAAATTAGTAAATAATATAGTCACTAAAAGTGTGCATACAATTAAAAAAAAATTATAAAAAAAATAACACTTTTTCGTGGGAGTATTAAATCAACTCACAAAGAACTACAAACAAAAAATGCTTTTAATAGTAAAAATTAAAACGATATTGTTCACGTTTATTTTTATGTACGTATGTTGTAAATAAATATAGAATAACAGCTGTGCTGAACTAATTAGAGATAAATTTATTGAATTGTTTTAGTTATACTAACAATTAAAACTAGTGAATTGCAATAAACATTTTTTGTAGCTAATAAGTTAACGTGAATAATAAGTGAATTTATTTAATGTACATTTCTAATTGGTTTATATCAGCTGTGCATTTATTTCATTTAAACAAAAAATATGTATATAAGTCAGTATCAGTATATATACAAGTAAAAATACGCCCAAAAAACTATTGAATAGTGAAGAGTATATTACAATTAAAATCGTATTATTTAAAAAAGAGTTTAAATATTAATCAAATACTAAGTTTATTTAAAAAATAAGTTAATTTTTTTTACATCTTAGTTAATACCTGCAGTCGAATACTTTTGTTTCTTTTCTTTTCCAAAAAATGATCGTTAGATTTTTCTCTTGGCTGTTGTTAATGACATAACATTCATATCCCTAACACTGCGAAAGATTTCAGTGGGTTTTGATTAATTTTTGATTAATTTCATTGCATAATTTTTTTCATTTTTTTGTTTAATTATACCGATAAATTCAAGCTTTATATAGTATTAAACCATAACAGGACAATAGTGTGCCATATGTCTCTCAAGTCAGACAATTTTATATTACAATGTTGTGAACAATGTAGACAATTTAGAAATATTTTGACGGAAATTTCTATCAACATGTAAAAAAGGGTTAAATTAATTATATAGTTCATGATAACCCCTTAATAACTTAAACAATATTAAGATCTTACTAAACTAGACTAACTGGATTTTCTGCTCAAAATCTAATCAAGCTCGGCAGATACCAACCAGCTCTATAATTTCTATAATCTTTCGTTTAAAATCGCTTAACCACCAAACAAATTAGCCTAAGCCGGATTTCTTTTTGAAAAAAGAGACAATGTCCACATGGACAGACACAAGTTTTTGCTCTATTCGCTTAAGCATATGATTCTAAAATTGCCTCAACATATTTACGAAAACATGAAAAAAATTCTACACTCCGATTGTGTATAAGAATACAACAAATATTGACACATTTTTGATATTTTTGTGCCGAATGATTAGTTATCAAACAGTCACAAGATAGCCGTACCAATAATTACGACAATAAGACGACGTTTAATGAAATTAAAACAGCGTCTAGGACAAATATTAACATAAGCACATACTACCTCATAGTTTTCCCATAAAAGCTCTGATATTTTTTAGGTATTCTATAAAATTGGGCCACCAGGAACACCGCAAACTCAAGGCACTTAAGTTTCAGCCCGGTAATTCTTTAAAGAGCATGCGGTAGAGACCATTAAATTCAAAGCGGAATTGTGAAGAAACTTTCTTATTTTTCACTACAAAAATAAACTAAAAAATTTACATATATTTGTCTTTTTTCAAGGGTTTTGTTTGTTTAACATTTCCCCACATTTTATAGAAAATATTATACAGAGCTGTTGTTTACTTTGTTGTATAGTTTATGTGGCCCAATGGTCATAGAAGTATTTGTTCCAACTAAACTACATGTAGATAAGTTGGAGAAGAGTATTTACCCAGTTTTTAGCTCTTGATGGTCATATAAAAAAGATAATAAATAAAACACGGATGATAAAATACCCACTTTAGGAATTTTACACACTTTTTTACTCTATTTTATTTCATCATCTCTCGTTCTTAGCGATGTAAATTGTTATAAATTGTTATCCTTCTTAATACTGCTTATTTTGTAAAATTTTTAAAATGTTGGAAAATTGTTTTCCTGAAACATGATAAGACACTATTATGTGGTAGATTTAAAAATAGATAATAAATTTTAATATCAATTTGACACAAACAGTTAATTGTAAGATGTTTATATTTTTTATAAAATCATTGCTTAAAATTATTCAATTTAAGAGAACAGTTCTTTTTTAAACAAATCAAATTCGTTACTAATAAATCAATTTCGCTCTACAAAAACCAACACAAAATTAACGAAATTTCGAAATTTCTTCGATAGCAAGGATTTCTTTCAAATTCTAATATGCAATCCATAATTATTATTATTATCCATATATTATTAAGTTTTTATCTCTTAAAAACTCTATGTTTGTACCCTTTAAAAACGTTTATTTTCTGAGTAATCGTTGTGTTGTTTTTTAAAAGTTCAAAACACATAACTTCTATATCGTGCTAAATAAAGCTTTACGCTTGTTAACTGTAGACTGAATGATATATTTTGCTTAATATTTAAAACTTACTTGTTTCTGCTTCTCTGTGAAAAACAACTTTAGAAAGCTCCAGTATAGACGTAAACGTCTTTCATTTAGAGAATTCTAGAACTTTCATTATTAATTGCATTTGAATACATTAGTGAGTGTGTATGAAATAAGGCACTTGTTTTTTTGTACAGTTGTTACATCAAATATCGGGTGTTTTTAGAGGTTCATAACTTTGATTTGGCAATACTGCTTTATTTGACAACCTATTTAACAGTTGATAGTTGATTTTTGTTTAATTTGGTTTGACATTTCATTATGGATAGACTTAACACATGGGCTAAAGAGTCCCCAACACGTAGAGGGCGGTAATTTTATTTCACTCACTCTGTTCCAGTTAGTGCTAACCTTCAAGAAACAGCTGTTCAAATTACATGATACTGTAGTAATTAGTTTGTGAGTTATTGTGCTAAGAGTGACGCTATTTTTCTTATTTTCAAAACAATGGATCAAAATCAATTTCGTATTTTAATTGTAAGCCGCTTCTTGATGGGAAAAAATATCGTTCAAGCGATGCAATGGCTTCAAAAATACTATGTGGCCTCCACTTTATCAGAAACAACAATAAAACGTTGGTTTGCTGGCTTCAAACGTGGTCTCAGAGACGCCGATTATGCAGAACACAGTGAGCATCCAAATAAAGCGGTAACACCAGAAATCATCAAAAAAAAAAGCCACAAAATCGTTTTGAATGATCGAAAAGTGAAGATGCATGAGTTACCTGACATCGAAAAGATATCAAAACAACGTGTTGACCTGATGTTGCATGAGTATTTGACTATGAGAAGGCTCTGTTCAAAGTGGGTACCGCGTTTGCTCAGTGTTGACCAGAAACAAAAACGTGCTGATAATTCTGAAACAATGACAGAACTACATGAATTGAACTTCGAATTGCTCCCAATTCCACCGTATTCGTCAGATTTGGCTCCTGAATACTGGCTGTTTTCACAGACCTCAAAAAATGCTCGCCGATAAGAAATTTCAAATGAATGAAGTGATTACTGCTGAAATTAACACTATTTTGCGGCAACAGACGAATCGTTCTACAAAAGTCGTATTGAAATGTTAGAGCGGCGCTAGAATGATTGCATTGCTCTTGATGGATATTACGTTGGTGAATATAGCTAATTTTGGACAAAAAAAAGTGTTTTCTTTGTTAGGCCCGGAACTTTTCAGCCTATGTGGTACACCAAAGCAACGCTTGCAAGTTGTTAAAATTTTTATCAAAATAATGGTTCTCTTCGTCAAACTTATCATGCACTTCGTCTAATTTATCGCCCTTCAGAGCGGCTATTTCGAGTAACAATGGATCTCCATCAAGATCATGTGATTTAACCCACATGGATTATTTTAAAATTTATTTTATTTGTATAAATCACTTGTCTACGTCGATAAACCATAGACAATTGAACACCTGGAAATCAACATTCGAAGAGTTATTGGTGTTGCAGATTACGCCTTATACGCGACAGCCGTGGCGGCCACATGGCTGAAACTATATTTAGATATTAATGTCACAAATTTTTCTATCCATACCCATTCTTCCTTATAGAAACATCACAAAGTTCTTGTGTAAATTCGCAGAAACTTACTTATCAATTTTTATAAAATTACATCTCTGCAACAATATTCAGTTCAGCATATGGGCCTATATTACAAACAAGATTGGATACAATTCTTATTTCAATAAAAGGTTTTTTGTCTTGACTTTTCGAAATCTTAGAGGTATTCTAATAATCATTTAGTGGTAGGTAAAGCTATTCAGCGAAATTCGTGCAATAATTTTTTAATTTTTTTTGCAGAATTGTTTTCGCAAACAAAATTGGGATAAGAGCTTTTATGTCACTACGAATGAAACAGTTTTGTTTTTCATTCCTGCTCTTCTGGGCCTATTATCATACACCTATTTTTTGCTAGCACGATTTGCAATATTGACGGTTTCTAAGCAATGATCATTCCCTAGCTTTCATATATTACACTTGCTGTGCATAAAAGAATACTTTGTAGTATAAAGTATTTTAAAGTCGAACCATAAGACTAAAAACATTTAACTTCTTTTAATAAATCAAATCACATTTTAATTAGTTTCCTTTTATAAGCTCTCGTATAATCACAAAAACAAACTTTATTTATGTTACACTTTTAATCATCATAAATTGTATTTAAAGTTCCGGTAATAGTTTCTGAGCATAACCCTGAGAAAAATGTTAACATTTTACAAAAAAGGAAAAAAATGAGCAAAACAAGCAGTCAGGAAAACTGCTTTACCCTCTAAAGGATAAGAATTTATAATAATTTACAAGGACACAAGAGAGAGAAAGAATGAGAAGATGAATAATAGAGAATGAAATACGAGTAAGAAAAGTAAGTGTATATGGGAAATATTAAAATGAACACTTTTTATCATTTGCATTTTATTTATCATCATCGTCCCTCCCATTATCATATGATGACAGATGACCCCACATCAAGTTGTAAATCTAAAGAAAATTTTTAAATTATTGTTTCGTTTATTTTTCCAATTTATATACATGAACAAAATTAAGTTTATTTCATACAATATAATGAATTTTTTTCTCTTATTGTCAAAGGGATATGCAAGTAAAGTGAATAACAAAGAAAGAAAATAATTTGTAACAAATTTGGAAAATCAGCAAGATTTCTTTAAGAAAAAAACACAAGAGTTTCATGAAAAATTAAAGACAATTTTTTCCATAGTATGATGAGCCAAAAAGATCGCATATTTAAAGAAAAGCAGTGTTCCATCATCATTCATCATAACAGAATGCAGTTCTTTAGGGTTTTCCAGTCAATGTTAATAAGAAGGTTTATGTCTTCTACCATGTCACGCCCGAAGGATATTGTCCCAATTCCAGCAAAAGCAAGAACACTGAGAAAATATTGGAAAGACACAAAAATGATTTGCTCGATTAAGTTCATTCACTCCATTCACTTAAAAAATTTTGCAACTGAAGAAGCAAAACTGGCACACACCACATGAAGTTAGCAATTATTAAAAAAAAAAAAGTCTGGCTACTAACTTCTACTACAGCTGTTTGAGTGTCTCTGTTGGGATTCGAAGGCATTCTCTACAACCTAGCGAAACGATCAATTCTGAACTCTGCCGGTCACAACGTAAGTTTCTAAACAAGACAATCAACAAAGATCGAAGAATTAAGCAAGAGGAGCGATGTGTTACATAATAACAATGCCATGTCTTTGGTGATCCTCCTAAAATTGGCCGTACTTCGCAGTATCCTTTTCAAAAAAGGCCGTAGAAAAACACTTGACAAAGTTTTAACGATGCGATGTTGGTACTATAAAAATAGTTTTTGGAAAGGAAAAAAGAGGAAGCAGTGGCAGGATACACTTTCGCGGAAACATTGTTCCACAAACAAACAATTCGACTAAAAAACGAATTCTCCTCTATAATGCGTTGTGCAATTCGACGAACAATCAACTAAAAAAGCTCTACGAGAAAAACTTACTACGTAAGAATTCCTTTGGTTATTCTATGCCATATGGCATAGTCACTTTTCAGCTTCATTTTTAGACAGAAAACTTATTGACGCTACTTTTTATATTTTTGTATTTTTAGTAGTGGATTGTTGTAAAAATTAATGGAAAAAATTTTTCGATTAGTGAGGCCAGTAAATTGTGAGAATTCAGAAAGTGACTGTGCCTCTAAGGTTTCGTAATATTCAGAAAAATACATAATTTCTTTATACTTTTATAAATTTTATTACTTATATTACTTTTTTTAATAAATTTGTATAAGTAATTTATAAGATAATCACTGCCGGTACTAAAAGCAATAAGTTATATCCCAAACCAAGTTTAATAAAGCTACATAAAGCTGAATAAAATGCATTTTTTGCCATATACTGATACATACATAATGCCCAAAAAATGACTTTTGGAAACAAAATTAAAAAAAAAATTACTTTTGATTATTCATAACGTGGGCTTAAACAGTTAAAGAGTGAAAAAGAAATATTTCTAAAGTTAAAAACAAAAAAGAAGTACCGAAAGTGCTAATAAAAAATAATTCTTTTATTTCGTCAGAATATTTTTCGTCTTAGTATCGATTAGAGAGATCGGACGGTTATTATATAAATCCGGTTTTTCGGGTTTTGTCGAATACGGTTTTTTCAAAATCCCCATTCTTCGAATACCGAATAAACCGGTTAATTGAACACGAATAACCTTAGCTACCCTACCGTCATTAGAGAGGATTTACGCCCTCTCCTGTACGCGATCGGAAAACTCCAAAATAGAGATCTAAGCACCGGCCCATATATAAGAGTTGTATTCCACTATTCAGATATAAGTCTTGTAAATATTAAGGAAATTAGATGGGGTGAAGTATTTCTGCCATCGTCTTAAAAAACCGAGTAACTTGAAAACTGCTTTCGACCCTCGAAACGAACATCACAATTGTTTGTGTCAATAATAACAAATCTGGTATTTTGGTATAATTCAGTATTAGATAAACTCCAAAGTCACATTTTTTCAATTCCTATAATAATGTCGAATTTTGTTCCTAAAAAAAACTGTTTTGTAGGGAAGTCTGGTAACATTCTTTCATTTGAAGAAAACGGCTGCTGCAAGTTTTCGATTGTTGGTAGAAGCTTACGATCAACATGCACCAACTTAAAAAACTTGGTATCCATGGTTTGCGTGATTCAAAAGTGGTGATTTCGACGAATACAAGGAGAGGCCTTGTCAGCTGAAAAAGTTTGAAGATGAGAAATTAGAAGCATTACTCGACGAGGATTGTTGTCAAACGCAATAAGAACTTCCATTATCATTGGCAGTCACACAACAAACCATTTCCATATGTTTAAAAGCATTGGGATTCATTCAAAAGCAAGGAAATTGGGTCCCATATGAATTGAAGCCGAGAAACGTTAAAGGCGATTTTGAGTGTCGGAAATGATGCTTGAACGCTACAAAAAGAAGTCATTTTTGCATCGTGTTGTTACTAGTGATGAAAATCAGATACATCACGACAACTGCAAGCGCAAAAAGTCATATGTAAAGTCCGGCCAACCAACCAAATCAACGTCGAAGCCGAATATCCATGACACCAAGGTAATGCTCTATATTTGGTGGGATAAGAAGAGTGTTTTGTATTATGAGCTGTTGAAATCGGGTCAGACAGAACACAATTAATTCGTTTGAAGAAATTAAACAACGAAAAACGACCAGACCGAGAATATTCGATGCCATAATCTTTTATCATGACAACGCTCGGCCACATGTTGCAAGACCGGTCAAAAACTATTTGGAAACAGTGGATGGGAAGTTTTGGCTCATCCGCCTTATAGCCCAGACCTTGCCCCTTCTGACTATCATTTGCTTCGATCGATGCAGAATGTCGCTTCACTTCAGAACAAGGTATCAGAAATTGGCTGAAAACCGGAGCAATTATTTTGGCGCGGAATGCATATGCTACCAGAAAGTGGGAAAAAGTAGTGGCTAACGATGGTCAATACTTTTAGTAATGTATCAATTTTTTATTCTAATAAAAGCATTTTACAAGCAAAGAAATCGACATTACTATTGATTAAACAAATACATCAGAACTCTTCTAGATACAAATTTAAAAGTAATATCGAGAGAATGGCATCTGTGAGCGTGGCACCTTTCATTCTATCGGCTTAAATTTAAACCAGCGGTTATTTCATCTTTTCGAATGAAGCTCATTTTCATCTTGGTGGGTACTTTAATAAACAAAATTGCTGTATTTGAGGCTCAGAAAAAAGAAGCCAATGCACCCATTACGAGTGATTGTTTGGTGCGGCTTGTGAAGCGGAGGCATCATTTGCCAATATTTCTTTGAAAATGAGGATGGCGCAACCATTACAGTCAATGGAGATACCTATCGCACCATGATAACCGATTTTTTTGTGCCCGCTCTTCATGGTATTGATGTGAAAGATTTTTGATTTCAACTGAATGGTGCAACTTGCCACACATCTCATGCCACAGTCGATTTATTGCGTCAAACGTTTGATAGCCGTTTAATTAGCCGAAATGCTGATGTCAGTTGGCCGTCAAGAAGCTGTAATTGGACACCGTTGGACCATTTTCTGTGGGGCGCCGTTAAAGACAGGTGTTATGCCAACAAACCAGAGACAAAAAATGTTTTCTTTGTTGGTCACGTTTCTTTTATTTTTTCATAAAATTTTTTATTTTGAATATTCGCAGACATTTTTAACTTCTTTAATTATTTTTTTTTTTAATAAACAAAATTCAACTGCAATAAAAATCTTCATAAAAAATGTCAAATTAATTAAACTTCAAACTTGTCGCATTTTAAAAATTAACACTCAACCATTTAAGAGTCAAACAGTTTTTCTTTTTATTTTAGCCTTGAAATTTTATTAACTTTTAACTACTTTTTTAATCTCATGATTAAGACGGAAAACATTACCCTTAATGGTGTTGTGGGCATAATTTCACTCTCTTCTTTTTATGGCCTTTTTTCGTACACCGCAATTACCTTTTTTATGAGCCATTTTGAATAACTGCACTCATACACGGCCATCATTAATTTTTTACGTGACACGCTCTTCTTTTTTGTAATTATTTATGTCCTTTTTGTCTTCCTTTGTTTTTCTTGCTTCAGTTGATGAAGTCATATAATTGAAACAGTAGCAAAGATTTACTAGATAATATTTACTCGTATTATTATTGTTTGATTTTAAATATGTAGAAAATAAAAACAAAAACTTGTCTTCAATGGCTATTAAAATGTCACTTAAATAAAATACATATGCAGTGTACAGTGAAAGCTATACATAACGGAAAGTATCTTCTAAATATTTTAAGGTAAACAAATGAAAGCATTAACTAGCATTTTATGAAATACATATGAGTAGAAAATATAAAATGTCAACTTGATGAGCTATTTACTCTACTACTTAAACATTTTTTGATTTTTTATAAGATTTTTCTTTATGTCGAAGTTATATTAGTTTCTCCAATGAGTTGCTGCTAAAAACCAGAGTTGTCTGGAGGGAGGAAGTTGAAGCCTCTTTATTAAACATTCGAAACCACAATTCAATTTTTCTTCGTCATGTCGTTTACTGTGTCTCGAACCTGGGTCGTTTGTGTTGTTATACGTGCGCTCTAATCACTACACCACGCAACCACCACGCCCTACTTTGCAAGATTAATACATTTTTTGCTGATGTTGGTATACTTTCACAGTTTTAACTATAAAAGTATAGCTTCCTTCGAGGTTATGTCTGGGCTATAAAGAAGCAATCTAGTCTTGGAAATTCAAGGCCTTGCATGAAATATAATTCTGAGCCTTACAAGATGATTGAGTGCAGATTTTCTGAAAGTTTACACGTGTACTGTGGTGCGGCACTATTAATACAATACTGTAGTAGTACAGGTTTAGAAACTTTAGTTAAATTGGTCGAGCCCACTACAGTATGTAAAATTCGTAAAACACATAATACAGTATGCGTTACTTGTTTGTACAATAGACGTAAGGCTACAAATGTGTCTTGTGTCAATTGTGCTTGCTGTCAATTTGGATGGAATAAAGAACTCCAAAACCAGTGAATGTTACAGTAGTCTAAGTGTTAGAAGTCCTTTCAACAAATCACAAATGCTAAAGCTCTCTTTAGAAGCCCTACACTGTAACGCACAATAAAAACATTGCAGAAGTAAAGAAAGCTCTCACTATACGGGACATTCCGGTATTTTGAGACAGGTTGATGTATTACAAGTAGAGCGGGTTCTTACACTTCATCTCTACTATCAAATGCTAAGTACAAAACGCTTATCCCTGAGAAGTCCTGGCAGAATTTGCTTGAAGAAATTGCGATTGTTCTTTCAAAATGAACAATAGAGTGGAACATGGTATTTTCCCTCCGGACCTTAATATTAAAGTCTCGCATGGACTGTCTGATCACTGCAGCGTCTTTCAAGCGGAGGGGAAGTCGCTAATTGGCTTGCAAGCAGCATAACAACAATAAGGGGAGTATACATCTATACCGATAGTTAGGGGTAGAGTCTATGTTCGCTAACTAACTTTTATTTTCATGGTATTCGTAAAATGGAACAATTTCAAAGCCGCCATCGCATGCCAAAATTAAAAAACTTTCATGTCATATGATCTTTGATAAATAGAAGACGTTTTCATAGGGAGGAGCTGTATTCAGTTGAGGCGTTTTCTTTCATTTTCGTAACTGTAGATATTCACTGATTAAAATAGTACGTCGAAATGCTGATTTACATGCATTTTTTCTAGAGAAATGCTTCATTTTAGCTATCAAGTGCGTTAAACTTGAGGCAGTTTGTCTACCTCTTTGGTAATTTTTTTTATAGATTTCACTATCTTTTGAATAATACAATATGGCTCCATTTTTTTTAGCGATTTACTGATAAAAATATCCTTCAAAGTGGTAAACATCAGTTTTTACTATATCCAAGGAGATTTATATCCTTTGTCCACCCATTTTAATTGAGTAAACTGTAGTCACTAACTACAGATTTAATTTTATTTAGTTCTTATAAAAGTTAATCGCAACGGACGTCCGATCTATATAAATATTGAAAGTGGTTCTATCCTCTTGAACCAAAAAATTAACTTAAAATTTTGTGCTTGACTGAGAAGATGGATAAAAAAAAGTATCAAGACAATGAGCTTCGGTTTAATTTTTGATTTTAATTTATCATTTAAAGTATCTGCTCGTCGTCTGAAATAAAATTGTGACTTGTTGTTTCGGTATTCGCGATTTATGGTACTTTAGAAATAAAATAATAAGGTGGTTCTATCCTGTTGTACCAGAGTGTATGTTCTGCAGAAGATGGAGAGATTTTTTGCTGTAGACAGTTCAGAGGCCGATTATTGAGCGGAGGAGGACTAGTCGGCTAGTGAACCTGCTAAGACGGAGGATTTCAGTTGTGGTGGGTATGCTCTGTG
This sequence comes from Wohlfahrtia magnifica, assembly GCA_023159175.1. NCBI lineage: Eukaryota > Metazoa > Arthropoda > Insecta > Diptera > Sarcophagidae > Wohlfahrtia > Wohlfahrtia magnifica. The sequence continues at coordinate 736,836 of JAKWBJ010000225.1, read as the reverse complement.
GTCATTGTCTAGTAGGTAGACATGCGGTCCTTCTTGGGCTTAGTTTATCAACATAGTTCAACTATTGCTTTTAAGGATGAGATGGTAGCCACGAGGCACTTGCTCCTGAAATGTACGGCATTTCGAATTGTTGCTGGAAGTACTAGCGGCTTGGACTCGGTGGGCAGTGACATTGGTAATCATCGCATAACTATTAAAAAATCTTACTGAGTATTTCTAATAAGCAGTTTTTTCGAATGATTTGAACATTAGGTGTGAGTCAGCAAAGTTTATTTCCAAACTGCCTAATTTTAAGCAATAGTTGCATGATTTTCACTCAGGATATGTTGTATAAATTCCATAATAACCTGAATTGTCTAAAAGGATTATTGTTTAACTCAAGAGAGACAAAACTGAAGAATACAGACCAAGTTCGATTTACTCACTTTATTCTTCAACAACCATGACAAAATGCATTAGAACTTTTATTCACAACATTAAACCTTTACTTGTGTTTAAATTTTCTTGCCGTAAACATCAAATTCACCGAATACATTCCCCTACAACTCTTTCCTGTTTCCAAAACTAAAAAGATGCATAAAAGGTTGGAGATTTGGATTGATCTGATAAATACTGCTTTGAGGAGGTGAGAATGCCTAAAAATATTAAAAAAAACAGAAAATTATCTTTTTTGGTGAACAAACTCCATATCCAAAGTTATTTTAATGGCTGTTTAAAATGCGTCTTCTATCTTGCTAAAAGGCATTCATTTTTTTACATTTTTATGGGACCATAAATAAAAACTGCTTTTTTGATGAATTTGCAAAAATAAGGACTTTAAAATGAGTTTGATAAATTTAGATGTTTGTTTGATACTGATAATAATAAAAATGTGCTCAATTTAATGACGTTATAAAATATAGCCCATATCTGTGAATAATGGCAAACAATCATCGCCAGTCTCTTTTATTTTTGTTCTACATTTTATTAAAAGTCTCTTAAGTAGCCTCTTGTTAAATTTCAAAATATTTTTTATATGATTTTTATTTTTAATATTTTCTCTGTAATATGATACTTTTTATGAACATCAGCGTCCTTGTCTTACTTTGTTTGATCATTTTATGGATGAGTAACGAATTTTTAATAATTTTCAATAAAGAAGACACGTTTGAGTCTAAGGTCATTTTTGTAAAAAATAAAAATTTTATATTTTTTGGCGTCTGTGAATATTTATTTGTACCTTAATCACTTCATTGGTAGTAGTGTTGAATTAAAAAAAAATAAGAAATAGGTTTAAGTAGTTATGTTTAGAAGGAAAAAACTGTTTAAATTGATTTTTTTCGCCATAATTTTATCTTGGCGGGCCGTTCGAAAATGATAATTAAATATGTAGTTTTTATTATAAAAATTATTATTGTATATCCTTTCAAATCATTAAGCTCAAAAATAAAAACAATTTTTCCTTACTAAAGGATGAATACGAAAACGGATAAATAACACTGTAAGTTTTTAAATTTCCCGCCTCTTTACTGAAAAGGCAAAACTGCTCCTGTCAATAGACAGTTGACTGCTACTAAAGTTTGAACAAGCTTTGTCATTTAGTTCGTACTTGACAGCCCCTTGACAGAAAACAGCCCGTTGATTTGTTGGGAACAGGGAGAAAATGAGATTCGTGTGCGCAGTAAGCAGTATTTTTTACGGAATAAACCGAGGATAAATTATGGAATTCTGCATTATCAATTTCAATGATAAAAAAGTGGTTTAGTACACTTCATTGTTGCCATACGAGCACGGCTTACGGAAAGTGGACAGACCAATCCTAAAGATCATCTATGGCGTTATAGTATGTTACTGCTAATCGAACACATTGTTGTTAATAAGGTTGGTTGGTTGTGTTACAACTATGGCGTTACGTTAAGTCGCGTCTAATCTGAGGTTAAAGGACCAAGTTGCATGTCACTTCCATGATCAGGGCTGTCTCAGGGATATGTCACAGTCAAATTTAATTAACATAGTCAGGGGTTTGCTCACGTGAAGGATTCATGAACTAAATTTTCAGGTTTTTGTGGGAATCTTGAGACTCTCTCATGTCTGGCTTTTTGTCCACTTTTCATGGGTCTGCGCAATGAACCATGGGCCTTCCGAATAAATTTGCGGATAGTGGGCGACCCACGTATTCTAACACACAAGCATGGAAGATGCTGAAAGTTCTGGACACCCAGTTGAAGTCAATACACCCGAAACAATTGAAAAAATTCACCATATAGCTGTGGCCGATCGCAGATTAACAGTGCGAGAATTGCGAACACCACAGGCTTATCACATGGCTGAGTGGTCTCAATTTTGAATGGTCACTTATGTATTAGAAAGTTTTACGCAAAATGAGTGGTAAATGGGTTTGCTCAGACTACCAGCTGCTCTCTCATCCGCCCTATTCTCCAGACTTAGACTTGAGTATGTATTCCTCGTTTCCAAACCTGAAGAAATAGCTCGGCGAAAAGGGATTTGATCCCAACAATGAAATCGTGTCACAAACAAATACAGTTTGTAAAAATAGTCTTTTCAAAGCAGAAAAAAAAGTTAAAATCTTATTTTCATTTGAGTATTACAACAAATTCGTAAAATGTTCAATTTTTTATACATCCTGTTACTGTACCTCTTAAGGACTTCGAGACGTCATAACTTTTAAAATAGACCCCCACATTACAACGCTAATATCAAAAAAGATCTTTACCTGATTTTTTTGCTGTAAAAAAAAATGTTTTTGGAATTTCTTGGAATTGGGGTCCTTTTAAAAAAAAGTTTGGGTTTTTATGAATGTTATCGTGTGCAAAAAAATTGGACAAACGTACAAGTGACTCTATATTTTAATGAAAACATTCAGGGAACACGAGTCTCAAAAGATTGTGGTATATCATATCCATTGTTTTAAAGTCAAACCAGCTAGAAAATTTCCTGATTTGTTTTCAGGGCCGTGTACAAGATCATACCCCTCGTTGAAAAAGTAAGAATTGCCAAGGTAGTTTTTCGCGTAGATTTTCTTTATATCGTTTTTGAAAATCCTAACCATAGTTCTATATTCGTTGCAATACATTTCGTTAAATTCGTTGCATATGTTATTAATTTGCTTCAGAGTAGTGCTGCCGCTGAAAGAATATTTTCAAAACTAACACTGATTAAGCTTACAAACAAACTTTAAAGAGAAACTTGTGAATCTATGCTTTCCTCTCTCAATTTGCTGCAATCTGAGCTGGACGAATGGTCTCCTGGTAGAGAATTAATTACAAAGTATAAAATAAGTATTTCTAAAAAGTGATAAACATCAAAAGTTTTTGTTACAGCAACATCTTTTTTTTTGACAATATGACTAATATTTGAATGTATCTGTGGATTGTTTTTTTTAGTTTTAAGATTGATTTATAATTTAAGTATGTATAATTACTTATATTTTAGTTTAATGTGTGTATCTAATTAACTGTTAAAATTCGTTTCTGTTTTTTTTTTAAATTGAAATAAATTTTATGTTTTGCCAACAAAAAACTTGACCCTGTTTTACTTTAAGATACCCTTTTTGACCCCTTTTTTCCTTAAATATCCTTTTCATGACACTTTTTCGAAATTGTCAATGGCTGAACAGAACATGTACAAAAAAAAAAAAAAAACGTTTTAAGAATTTGTTGTAATTCTCAAATGAAAATAAGATTTGAACTTTTCTTCTGCTTTGAAAAGCCTTTTTTTACAAACTGTATCTATTTTGATGACTTCTACAAATTGTATTTTTCAGAAAGAATAAAAAAGTGCAGAAAGATTGGATGAAGTGACAAAGGAGATCAAGATAAAAAAAAAAATGTTTAAGTCTGATTTTCATTTAAAAATTCATGGGCTTATTACGACGTCCTCATACATCATCAAGGAATCCATCCCAGCTACCAGGGCCCGCATATCCACTATGTATGCTTGCTTTTGCATACTCACATCGATGCTTGTGCATCAACTAAAGAAATAAATTATAAGTACCTGAAATTAATTAGAACTAAAGCTTAGTTTAATAAATGATCATATTTTTTAAACACGTCTGGTACACAGCTCATAATTTACAAATTATTATCAATTATTCTAGGAATTCACTTATGTACCAACATAACCCAATCTCCCCAGCATTTTCGCTAACAGACTTCTTCGCCACTTTACAAATTCGCATGAAAACCTACCACACACACATACACTCACCACCATCAATATTTATAAACAATAACTTTTAGTCATAACGTGTTTATTGTTACTGCTTTAGTCATATTCGATTTGAAACAACAACAATGGGGAACAAATGAATTAGAATTAATGTAAGCAATAGCAGCAACAAAAAACACGCATGGAATGCGGACAAGAGCAACAACAGAAACAACAGTTCTACCTACAAAGAAACTGTAAACACAAAACTGAGTCACTATTTTTTTTACTAATTTTTAAGTTTTATTTATTTTTTTTAATTCTTTACGTAAATTACGCGCAAACTGTTAGAAAAACCCTGCTGTTTTATAAGCAACAAAAACAACAACACACACAAACACAAATAAAAATTACCAATTTTTTGTTTTCTTTGGGTGCTGTTAGGCAAATGTCGCTCGTAAGTCTTACACTGCATGGAACAGATAAAAAGACTTATTTTGTGGATCGTCTTTTATCACACCGTTTATTTATTCAACAAATTAAATTAAATATTAACAAATTGATAAAATTGTATTTTAAAAAAGCATGACACATTCACTAAATTCCAGGCCAAAAATGCTTCCTGCAGTTGAAGCATATTTTTACCACGCTTTTAAATTACTGTTTTGTATTTATTAAAATACTTGAATTTATTTTAAAAATAAAATGAATAAAACTTACTACAACAATTATCTGGATTATCACACATTTTTCTCGTTAATTTTCCTATTTAAAATTAAGTTTCTGTCTAGTTTTTTCTCTTTTTTCTTTTATTGGCTTGTTTTCAACACTAACTTCACTACTCGTTTATTAAACAGTGGGATTTGTTTATGTTTTCACTTTTCTTTCAACACTTTTTCTTTCATTTTTGTCATGCTAGCTTTGCATTTTTTAGTATTTTTGTTTTTGTATTTCACGCACAAAAGACCGGTTACGAACAGCTGAAAGTGACAGCCATTAATAAAGTAATGCCAAGTTGTTAAAGTGGCATTAGTTAGAAAAATAATAAAACTGCCAGACTGTTTACATCTAAGCAAAAACGACTGCGGGAAAATTTAATTTGAAATAACTGTTACCACATTTTGAAACAAAGGACACATTTAATTATTTTGTAATAATAAGAAAAGCTATAAAATCAAGAAGAATGTAGCATTTTTTGTAGTTTTTTTTGCCATTGTATCAATAATAATAATTGTACAATAATAATAAAACATATTATGAAAATAACAAAAACAGAATAATTAATATGTACTTACTTGGATGGCTAAATACAATCGTTCACATGAGTAGCCTGACTAAGTATATTGTTCCAAAGACGTCGATTTAATGCTCTTCTTCTCCAGTTCCTAGCACTAACGTTAGAAAGGTTTTCTTCTGCTTAGTCTTTCCTCCAGAGTTTTTATTCTCTCTCCTTCCTTCGGAATAAGTATCGAAAGACAAATTTGCTAGAGCGTTATTGTTCAAACATCTCAGCCCGAAACATCTTTTAGCAGATAAGATTCATTATCTAATAAGAAAAACTAACAGCACAGGTTGTTATGGCGGTACCGAGATAGTCACCAACGTTTACGTAATGACCCAATCTCGTCAATTCTTTGTTCACTGATACACAAAGCTTTGTTTTACTGCCTCTTACTGCGAGACCCATTTTCGCCACCTCTCAATGCTAGAAAATATCGCAATTACTTCTTGTGCACTACTCCCAATGATATTAATATCATCGACAAAAGCAAGTAGCATGTGTGTCCTGGTGTAAATTTTGCTTGTTTTATTAACTGCAGCATCACGAAGGATTTTCCACAACAATATCTCGAACAGATCACAGGATAGGCTGTCGCCATGTCATGTACATTTAAACTACAAAACAGCCTACGAATCACAATTGAACTGAACGTTTAGTATTTTTTTTTTCACTTTAACACGTTTTTCTAGACAACGGGAAGATTTTTGATAATATAGTACATTTCGCAATATAGAATGTATTCTTTGTTAAAGAGACTTCGATTCAAATTATCATAACCTGCATAATGACAGCGACATCCAGTGAAATTTCGGGATGTATCATCTTCTACGGTTTAGCTCTTTTCTTTCCTGTTTGTTACAAAGATCCTTATCAATACGTACAGATATAACATTACATTACGTGTAGATATAACAATTGGCTTTTAGTACACAGACATTACAGACAAGTTTTGCGAAAAAGAAAGTTAAATATATTGTTATAAATGCTTAACAGAAAATACACCACATCATTGCCTTTGGTACTGTATTGTGAGATTTTGGTCTATTGGTTTGTGTTAAGATTGTCATTGCCGTACCCTGGTAATGCCGTACTTATTTGTGTATTAGACGTTATTGCAGTACTGATTTGTGTATTTGACGACATTGCCAATTCACCATCTTTGGGTAATACAATCTTACAAGTTTAAAATTAATTAACATAAAACAGAGGATTTGAGAGCGTTTGAGATATTTCCGGAACATTCCAAACTATTGGCAGTTAAGTATATAAGGAGGCTGCTTTGCCTATGTCGATATAATTATCGTTTTGCAGTCACAAAGTAAAGTCGCTCTTAAACGTAAATAAAAGTGTTGTATAAGCGAATATTAAGTGGAAGATAAATAAGTTTCTGTATGAAGATAAAATGTATAAAGTCAAAGTGAGGAAATAAATTGTTTTACAACAATGTGGTATTTATTTTATTTAAAAAGAACTTAAACGTTTCAAAAAGGCTAAAACGTAACAATATAAATGCTATAATTACTGCGGGTTCCCGAACTTGGAACCAAAGTTTGAAGACAATTAAGTCGTTTAACTGTCTCAGGAGTATTGTTGCGGCATTCAGCAGTTCCACAGCTGACATCTAAAACAGAATGAATTTAAGCAATTAATCTTTTGACCGACTATTGCAAATACAAATCTATCTCTTCATCTCTTTTGCATAAAATTATCTGCTGCTGTCTAGCGCGCAGTCTAAAATACCCCGATAATGAAATATCCTTAACAAAATTTGAAAGCCACACCCTGTCAGACCGATTATTAACCACTTGTTAAAGTACTTCTTCTGGTGTTATTTAATTATTGGCATAAGTTATGTCGTTTTTGGTAAGCTAGAGAGCTAGAGAGCTAGAGCCTTATCACTAAATTTACGAATAGCTTTATAAATTTCTTCAAAAGTGCACTTATTTTTAAAAAAATATCATAATATGAAGGTATTGCTGGATATCTGAAAGAGCAGATAAACTAATACAATATCAATACATAAACTTTTAGTAAAATAAACATTTTTAGGCTCTTCTTAAAGATCATATTTTTAGAGAAACCTTTTATTCCAAATATTTTTAAACTAATTTATTTCACTTTAATCAACCAATATTCCGTCTTATTTATTATTTCATTTTACTTGCCCTCCTAATAAATACTACATCATAAGCTATTCGAAAAACTTAAGCCATTTTATTTAATATCCTTTCTTACTAATCCATTCTTTAACAAAATTCGTTTATTTGCTTTATATAAAAATGACTCTGGTCATTTAACAAATTACAAGACTAATAATGATGATTATTTATATCTCTATTTATTTTTAGGAATCTGTGGAGCTTCTCCCCTCACCCCAGGTCACAAGGATTATCAATGAATAGTTTTAAATCAAATAATTAAATCGGCGAAAGACGCCATTATGGCGACCATGTTTAGCAGCAACAGCGATACAACAGTAGACAGGCATTAATAAGAAAACAGAAGTACATTAGAATTTAAAAGAGAAATTTAATTTAAATAATATTTAAGGATAAGATTTAAACACGGAAAAAAGAAAAAAAATATTTCTTCACTTCAACCGAACGAAGGTGAAATGAAATTTCCACTCTTCATTAAAGAAAAACTTTTATATTTCCCTTAAACTACAAACTTAAGGACCAATTTAAAGCGCACTTACATAAAAGCAATATATGAAATAAAAAATAATTAATTTGTTTTAGTTTTTGTTTTCTTTTGCTAATGATTTCCAGTAATTTTTTACAAAACTATTTTTATACTGTTGTGGTAAACTATAAGAAAAATAGCAGAAAAAATCTTTTTTTTTTTGTTACAAAACTTCTACTAAAGGATAAAGTTACTATAGACAGGATTTAGGACTGTGTACTTAAAGGGGAAAAGCATTTAATATTTATAACGAAAATAAAGAAACGCTACAACAACCACAACAATGCCAGCTGGACGTGTTGCCGGAAAAGCTGGTTATTCCACCAACTATTACAATGGTAAGTACGAGTACTTGGTAATTTACAAATAAAAAAAAAATTAATAAAAACTTATCTCAATGTAGTACTTTTTTATTATTATTCTTCGTATTATACACTAAGCCACTCACTCAGTCTAATGATATGCATAAGGTGTCCAATTAATTAATTAATTAATATATTTATTAATATTTTTTATATTGTTATTCAAATTATTTAAATGTCTATAAAATAATAAAAGAAATTTACACATAAATAAGTTAAAAGTTAAAGGAAAATCGACCTTTTATTGAGAAAACGAGAACCCAAAGGTTCTTACAAAACACTTATAAAGTGTAATAATGACTCGTGTCATTATTAAGCTTCGGGAAAAACAAGCATTTTTCCATATTAGGTAAGATATATATTTTTATGTCTTAAATGGGATCCTTTCTAGGTACTTCATTTAGCAATAGAATTTGAACAAAATCTAATACACGTCTAATAAACGCCGACGTACGTACTCTAACTTAAATGCTGTCAAAAAATTTGGTATTTATGTACGATATGTAATATGTAATATAATTTGAGTTTGAGTTCGCTTAAATTGCGTTAAATAAAATTAACACCACTTTTTTGTTGTTACAGTTATATTTTTATTCACTACACAACAACTTAATATTCTCCTTATACAACACTTTTATTTCCGCTTAAACACGTCTTTATCTTACGACAGCATAACAATATCAGTTTGGGAAGTTCCGGAAATGTCTCATTTCCTCTATTTTTATCCGTTAATTCAAATGTAAGATTGCGTTATCCAAAGATGGTTAATTGGTAGTGCAGCGAGATACACGAATAAGTACGGCATTGACAGGGTAACACAAAATATACCAAAATCCCACAATACAGTTTTAATGGCGCTTATGTGGTGTATTTTTTTTAGGCATTTTCATTTTCGCAACAGCCCAGAACAATAAAAAACAACAGGGCATTTTTTACTCCATAGATGTCAAAAAGAGGCCGTGGTGAAATAAAAGAATAGCAGTCAAAAGTGAAAAAATATAAATCTTTTAATCTTTTTAATAAAAATTAAAATTCCATTATATATATATATATATATATATATATATATATATATATATATAAATATATATATATATATATATATATATATATATAATGGAATTTTAATTTTTATTAAAAAGAATGATAAATAATAATAAAAAAATATTTGAAATAATGATGGCCCGTCTACCACATCAAAAGAGACGATTCTATTTGGCGATGCTTTTCTTTAAAATATGATAAATGCGTCAATTGTTAGTGTTTTGTTTAGCGGCAGCAAATTAGAGAAAACGTCTGTGGAATTATTTATTTTTGTTATTTATTTATTATTATTTATTACACTGTTCAACAAAACAGAACAAAATTGTCTGTTTCCTGGGATTTTTTGTTTGTTTCGGTATCAAATTGACGCGCATTTTTTAAATATGGCAACAGTTTTTCTCTAACAGCTTTTGTTTTTGAGTTATAGCTTACTACCCTCGTTAACTATTTTTACTTAGATTTTCGTTTTTTATTGGTTGGACGGCTTTTGCACGTTCAAAGTACTTCTCAACGTCTTGAGTTTGTGAGAAAGAAGGGAAAAACGTGCGGTGGTGAGTACGCACTTTGATGTACTCGCATAGTTTTCTTTGTTCTTCATTCGTATTTATACACAGTTGTATTTGCTTACATGTTTTATATGACAAAATATGTCAAAGCAAAATTTGAAAGTGCAGAAGCGAAATAAAGTTCAAAAGAAAATGTAAAAGAGTTTGCAAAGTATGTACTTAGCAAAGTACTTGGAACGTGCAAAAGGCGTGTGACTAAAATGTATTTTCTTGATGCTTCGTCAGGAATATGTTGTGTGCTTAATCCAAATTGTTTTTGCAATGTTTGTTGTCAATACATATATACATATTTGCAAAATATCGAAAACCTATATCGGACTTTGTGAAAACTGCGTTTCATCAATATTTTAAAATAAAAATGTGTAATCAGGACAAGCCATGGATATTTTTGATGGACCACAGATTAGGCAGCTTGCAAAAGATCCTAATTTTGTCAAATCAATGACTGAAGTCGAATCCAAAGCTTGGAATTAATTTGTTTTGGTTATGAGTAATTTTTTAGGTAAAAAAAAATTTTACAACAATGGCGAGCTTGTTGAGTACATACGATTGAACTTAAATAAGTTACGGTACATGAGTCTAAAACTTCACCTCTTGCACTCACATTTAGACCGATTTCCACAAAATCTTGGTGATTTTAGCGAGAAGTATGGTAAAAAATTTCATCAGGATTTTCGTATAAGGAAATAGCGTTATCAAGGAAGGTGCGACTCACTACAGCTGGAGTTTGCAATGAGACCTACCTAAAGCCATTTATTCAAGGAAATCTTAGAAAAGATTAGTCGATAGTGTTCAATAGAAATTTTGTATTAATTTTTGTATTATTTTGCCAAATTAATCAAAAGCTGTTAGCAGTCTCCCAGAATTTTTTTTATAGTCATGGCCATAGAAATACCCAATAACACAAAAAAAATTAAAGGAAACAAAACTAGTGTTAAGCAGTGTTACTTAAAAAACACAAAAATTCAGTAGAAAAAGTACACAAGTTTACAAATTTTCACACTAATTGTAAAATTTTCACAACGTTATGTATTTGTTTTTAATAAGAAAACATATTTAAGATATAAACAAAAACATAAATAAGAACAAAACTGTTGACAGCTACAGAATGACAAAAAAAAACTAGCTGGTTCTTAAACACCACCTTATACTCATCACCATAATATGTAGAGAGCAGCAGTGGTATTGTGGATAAAACACTTGCCTACCAACCAAGAGCTCCTCGATTTAAGCCTAGGCCAAACCATATGACAATTTTCAGTGACTGGTTATGAGTATTTAAACTATAAAAAATTATTGTAAAAATAGAGTCTGGTGCAGCTCATTGATTCCACTTGGGATGTCGCGGGAATTATGTATGTATGTATGTATGCACATACGTGTATGGACATACGTATAATATAAACTTTGAGAGCTTCTAATGAAAAACTTCCCTTTTTGACTTATTATGCTATGGTCTGGAGACGATAATATATGGCATTATCATTTTTGATCTTTTGTCAATTTTGGGATAACTTTTTGACTGCTCTTTTCTTGTCAGGTTTTTCAAAATCAGGAGTTTTAGAGACGTCGAAACAAATTATGGTTAGAAGGAGCAAAGTCTGGTCTATACGGTGGCTGCATCATAACTTCCCAGCCGTTAAGTCAGTTTTTTGTGAAACAATAAATGTGCATAATGGAATACAACACGTTTTCAATTCGTCAATTCAGATCGCCCGTTCTTGTTTGCCCCATTCAAACAGTCGATTTTTTAGCAATAGAATTAATAATTATCAAGACGTTTTAGTAATAGATTAATGAAAAATTTTATTCGTTTTGTTTAATGTCGAAAAACGACTACGACTTGTAAATCATGATAAGGATGAATAATTCTGCCAGTTTCAAGCAGTTTCAATCCTTTTTCCCATCAATCCAGGCTTTGAAATAGATTGTGAAAGGTTATTCGCCTTTATTTTAATATTATAATATTTACTCGTATGTATACCATTTTTTCATCGCTGTAATAATATGGTTCAAAAATGCTCCGATTTTTTTTTGGGTTGCAGAAGGGTTTAACTATTGATAATTCGGTCAATAATTAATGCATGTGGTACCTAAGCATTGAGCTATATTTTTTGAGAAGAAAGCCTTTTTAAATAATTTCAAACTGCCATTAGTATTTAGTGGCTCTGCTATTACTACCGACAGCTTGCCTAAAGTCGAAAAATTCCATTTACTGTTTTAGTGAATTGCCGATCATAGCAAAGTGCATCTTTGACATTGAAGTTTTGGGAACTTAAAAGAGCAAAGCACTCCTGAGCCCGACTTAACTAAAAGTTCAGGTACAGGGGTCATGAGTCATTAGTCGTTATATTAAAGTACTTTCTGTCTACGATAACACTAAGCACGATGTCCTCGTCTAGAGCATCCAATCGAACATTTTGGAACATCTTATCATAATGCCGCATGCAATTGCCAACTTTGCAAGTATGTTAGAGCATTTAGTTTTATTTTTATACTCGCAAACTGTCTTTGGCTACAAAAGTCACCTGACTTTTGTAACAAAAAATTGTAATTTAAAACTGAAAAGGGTCTAGATTCTGATATTATTTTATATACAAGCTTCCTGCCTATTTTTATTTTATGTACGAGTACAAATCAACGAAATTAAAAATGTAAAAAAAAAAATTATTTAAAAATATAATTCAAAGTATTTTTTACTTTAATTGTGTTATCTGCGAGCACAAGATGGCAGAGCCAACTGAATCTTATATCATTTAATATTTTTAATTGCATTTTGTTGTAATATTGGTAGCTACAATTGGTCATATGGGCTTAATAGTACTGCACTGCTTAAAAGCACTTACATTGAGTAATTGATTCTAAGTAGTCCGAAAATTAATCATATAGGTTTATAGTTGTGACGTAAGTCGAAGCCCAATTGATGCAACGGAAGTGCTAAGATCAAAACTATCAAAGCTCAATAAAATATCAAGGTTTTGGTTACAGTTTTAAAAGAAAATGCTTTGCGGTTAAAAAAAAGTTGGTTCGAGTGTATTAAACCTTTTGGAGATGACAAAATAGCTTTTTATTTAACGATATTGTTTATTTAATAAATAGTCGTACAATATTTTAAATAAATTTTGTAGTTCTCTAATAGGATTTTAACAATTTTAGAGTTTTACAAATTCGTCTTAAATGATCATAAGTTTTACTTTACAGAAGCTAAAACAATCAATTGTTTAAAGAATAAATGAATGGCAAATTTATTGCCATATAAACACTTGCAATATCGTCTAGACTCACTTTAAATTTTTATCTTGTGATAAAAAGTAACACTTCTTCGAACCGACAAACAGTAGCATCATGAAACTTTGTAAGTTAAGTGGATGCAATTCAAATACGAGTGTATAGTATATATTTGCAAATTTTGTCCATTTTAGATAGTTTCTTAGTGAGTGTTATATTTCTGAGCTTAGCATGTGGCTTAAATGCAAAATGTGCAGATAACGATCATATATTGAATCCTTTAATCGAAATACCAACTACAACGAAAAAACCTGAAACCACATCGACCATAATTGTCACAGATACAACAACTACATCTACAATAACTACATCTACAACTTCATCTACAACAACTGTAACAACAACTACATCTAAGACTTCTACAACCATCACTAAACCATGTACAACGACTACAATAGACTCGTGTCAAGCCATAACAACTACTACAGTTATCTGTACAACTGAGCCAGTACCTGAGAATCTACCGAACCATTTACTATTATTTCGGAAAACATCCGATTGTTCCACCCTGACATCTGGTGCGGTATTAGTTGATGCTCAACATTGTCGACGCTATTACATCTGTAATACAGGTCGAGCTCTACGTTTCAAATGTCCTGTCAACATGTGGTACGATCGTCAAACTTTAAAATGTCGTCATCGCAGTGAGGTAACAAATTGTCCAGCAAACAGAAATTAAAAACAAGTTCAAGCAACAATTTGATTAAAAATAATCTGAAATAAAATTTGAAACCGGCATTTAGAACATTTTTTAAGTGCATTTTTTTATCAGAGTAATTCTTTATAACTCTATAAATAGGCCTTGAACTCTATAGATAGGCCTTTATGCCAATAAACTGTTGGCATACAAATTGTAAACAGTTCTTGTATTGTCATTGTTTTGTATTGTCATATATCTATTCTATTTTTAATAGTTAATAATATCTTTTTAGCAATATCTGTTCTTGTTGCTCCAATTTTTTGTTTAATACTTGTATTTTATCTGCAAAAGCTTCAACTGTAAGTTTAACTGGCAATTACAAAGTTGAGATAGAAATTCGAAATCGATCATTTCAAATAAATTCAATCCTTTCAAAAGTATTATTATTTCTAACATTTGACGCGTTATAGAGTTCCAACGCGTTTTGGCTTTTAAACGAAGTATTAGTTCTTTATATGAGCCTTTATTATTGTCCACAAATTAAAGTTTGTAGACAACTGGAAATACTTTGAATATACAACATACGATTAACAGTGCGATTACGATTACGATTATAATCAATTTCAATCCCTAATTGTAAGGCATTATTTTAAGAAAATCTGATGCCCTACGCTATGATATTCAAAGCAAACAATAAATAAAGCCTAAAATTTAATGTTAACATGATGTGCAATTTGTTGGTCTTAGTAGAATTGAGCTATTTCAGTGGGAAGATTGGACTCAGTTTTCGACGAAGTTATTATACACCCATCGTATCGTTGTTTTAAGTCGATAAACATAAGTTTAAAATTGATTCTAACAAAGAACATAACTACAAGCTGGTGTAGGGTATCAGGTTAAATCGGCTTAAACAGCTATGTATACGCAATTTTTTTGACTTGACTGATATAATCAGAAAATATCTTTCTTTCGTTTTTAACTAAAACAACCGGAAGTAATGTTTACTCATGTATTTTATTTCATTTCGATGTCCAACCGAAATCCATTATCATTAATTATAATTAATAATAAAACACGAGTACGAATAAGTAGAATAAATCCATTTGTTTAAGTTTAATTATGCAATGAACTGAAGACATAGTCGTAAATTAAAAAAAGAACCTCTCCATTCACATAACACAACATTTATTTGCCATGTCCTGCTGCTGCTACTGCTGTTTTGTTAAATATTCTTTAAGAGAATCGCATAAAAGTCGCAATAAAAATCCGAAAAAAATATATTCATTTGCCGGCACAGTTCAATATTTGTTGTTTCTCTTACATTTTAACATCGAATACATTCTGCAATAAAATACCATTTTTTTCTTGTGTTCTCAAGTATATTGTATTCATGGTCTTTTGTATTGCATTAAATTTTTATACATACATATGTACGTCTGTATGTATATACTCGTAGGAGGAGTGCAGTTATTTAAATTGTATTTTAAAGCAGATGGGAAAAAAGATATTTTAAACAAAAAAATGATCCATAAATAAATAAATTTAACAATTAAAAAGTAAGAGGGCGTTAGTGTATTTTCTCCAGGTTTGTCTGCCTTCATATTGCGCTTTAATTGGATTCAAAATTTTATGGGCTAATTCGCACTTTTAGTGGTTCATCATAACCCTGCAACTGTAGTATGATAGGTAAGACACCCGCCTACCAATCAAGAGTTCCTCGGTTTAATCATACCATTGCTAGCGACTGGTAATGAGTATATACGCTATAAAAAACTTCTCTAACAAATTCATCTGCCGTTTAGAGCCGACATTTCACTGTGTGTCCGTTTTCAATGAGTCTAAAAATATAATTGGGTGCATCTCATTGATTGAGAGAAGTCCTCCTTGTTCCACTTAAGATGTCAGGGGAATTATGTATGTATGTAATAGAAATAATGTATGCGATAGTATGCACTCTTTTTAAATTTAAAAAAAAAAATTAAATTCAGCTACAAATTTATACAAATTAATAGAATTCTTAATTAATTTAAAGAATTTGAATATAAGATAATATCTCTTTTTAGAATAACTAAATTTCTATTAAAATCATTTATTTGAAATAACAATTTAAATTCATTTCATTAATATAATATTTAATTTAGTATTCCTTTACTACATAGATACACGCATACATACATATATACGCTTTAACAATTGAATAATATAACAAGTTGTAAGGCATGCGTAGATAACACGAGTACACGAGTATGTATGTGCTCATAAACTCCATATAAGTACACTGAAAAAATATAGAAGGAAACTACTGCAGCTTTATGCAACCATAACGTACCGATCTTGATTGTGCTTGATTTAGGCTGAATTTGAAATCAATCGCAGAGCCAGAATTAGATTTGAACTAAAGAATTGTATGTGAGAGAACGCAATTTAAAGCATAGATTTTCTTATATATCAAAATGAATATGTGTTTGTATGTTTGTGTTTTATAGACAGCTAAACGTCTGAACCGATTTTCTATAAATTTTTACAATATCTCTCTCTGTATACCTTTAAGAAACTGTAGGCTATGTAGGCCCTTACAAAGCAAACATTTATTTATATCTATCGTAAAAGTAGTAGCAGTAAGAGTCCCAAAATTTGGTCTAAATAGCTCCAAGTCAGTACAAATCATCAGTAAAAAATTCATAATTTCTTGAACAACGGAGAGGAGTATTCAACTTTAGTTTATTTATTAATAAATATGGTGAACTAAGATTTTCATTCAGTAACTTAAGAAGGAATGATACATTTAACATTTGTCTAAGGCTTTTTAATGTAGGTAATTCAATAAGTGCAAGGCGAAAGCGGAACTAAAGACTTAGAAAGGAGGTAATTATGGACTTAATTAATTTTCTTAATTAAGATTAATTATCTAAGTGAAATGCACTACATACTTCACACTATGGAATGGTTTTGTCATCAACTTATCTATTATTAATTTAATCTTGATTTATTTTACATTCAGAGTGTCCCTCTTAGATTTAAAGTTTTTATAACAGCTAGTAACTAATATTAATATCAATTTTTAGCAAAATTTACTAAAATGATTGTAAATATCTTGCCGAAATATTTCATTCATTTCTCGTTTCACCCAAATGATAATTTCACAAATATTAGGTTTAATGAGATTGGTTTTTTAGACCAAATTTAAACAAAAATAAAAGTGTTGCAGTTTTTTTTGGCTGAAATTTTTATTTGAAATTGAAAGCGATATTATTTCACATTCACCGTATCTATTAATTACGTTTTGCTATGCAGTTTGTTACGGATCCGCGTGGTCGACATGAGCGTGTTTCTTGATCGAACCAGTTACCAACCGAGCATCTATTGCGTTTGACACGACGATTTGAGCAGATGTAATAGCGGCGGCAATGATTGAAGTCTAAAAGAATGGTACCATCGGCCAAATCGAGGCAATCCTTAGAGCTCGAAAGATAGTGCAAGGTTTCGGTCTTATGGCCACTTATTGATTTTTCAGTTGGTGCACAAGCGGTTGTAGTACAAGTAGGTTTTGTTGTGGTACAAGTTGTTGTGGTACAAGTTTTTGTGGTACATGTTGTTGTACTGCATGTTGTTGTGGTACAAGTTGTTGTTTTTGGTGTAGTGCAAGTTGTTGTGGTACAAGTTGTTATTTTTGGTGTAGTGCAAGTTGTTGTGGTACAAGTTGTTATTTTTGGTGTAGTGCAAGTTGTTGTGGTACAAGTTGTTATTTTTGGTGTAGTACAAGTTGTTGTGGTACAAGTTGTTATTTTTGGTGTAGTGCAAGTTGTTGTGGTACAAGTTGTTGTTTTTGGTGCAGTACTAGTTGTCGTGGTACAAGTTGTAATTTTTGGTGTAGTACAAGTTGTTGTGGTACAAGTTGTTATTTTTGGTGTAGTAGAAGTTGTTGTGGTACAAGTTGTTGTTTTTGGTGTAGTACTAGTTGTCGTGGTACAAGTTGTTATTTTTTGTGTAGTTCTAGTTGTCGTGGTACAAGTTGTTATTTTTGGTGTAGTACAAGTTGTTGTGGTACAAGTGGTTTTAGTCGATGGAGTTGGACTACAAGTTGTTGTAGTACACGTCGATGTGGTTGTAGTACAAGTCGATGTGGTTGTAGTACACGTCGATGTGGTTGTAGTACAAGTCGATGTGGTTGTGGTACAAGTCGATGTAGTTGTAGTACAAGTAGATGGAGTTGTAGTACAAGTTGTTATTTTGTCACCTACAGTAACGGCTTGCGGCTGTGCCGAGTCTCCTCCAAAGCCCAATTCTATATCCAAATTAAAATCGGGTATATCCTGTACAATATCGTCAATATATTTACCCAAGCGATTCAATTGACAGTTGACCAAAAAGGCTCTATTACAAACACCAGCCATGACATCATAGTACAAGCCACGGGCACAATGTTTTCTTAAGGCTTTGCCATTTATACACATATAGTATTTAGAACAGCTGCTACTATCCGGTAATGTTTCACCATCTTCATATTGACTGCAATCGGGTTCGTTTCCATTTCGTGTGGGTAAAGCATTAGCAAATTGCGGCGCCAGCAAAGCCACGAACAACAGGAAAAAGTCTATAATATGAACAATTTGTTATTAAAAAGGCTGCTTTTTTAAAAGGAATTGTGTATTTTACTCACAAATTTTCATTTTTTTAAGGAACTATACTTCTTCTATTCGAACTATCGAAACTAGAAAAGGAGACCAACTATAATTTGCAGCTTCTCAGTGATCGTATTTATATGCGAAACAATTTGCTTGATAATTTCAGATAACAATTTGGCACTTGAGAATTGCTTGTAACTGATTAGAAAATAAATAATGTTTCCTTCTTGTTTTTAGGAAAAGTCAGATAGCATACATACTATATGTAAGAATGTTCGTAAATGCATTAAGCTTTGCAGCATTCTTTTCGCGTCAGGGTGCGGCATTATAATAGGTGTGGATCTAACCATTTTAATTGTAATAATTACATGAAGTGCAAGCAAAAATTGATTACGCTTGGCTAGGAAGTCTTGGTGCACCCACTATATAGCATGGACCTTACGCCGTGCTACCTTGCGTGGCTAAAAATTTTGCCAACCAAGGAGTTCCTGAGAATCATTTGGCCAAGTTTAATAGTTTAATCATAGAAGTTGCTTAGAAATATAATTGTTAAGCTACCCGAAAAATTATTTTCAAATGGAACGAAATACGAAATTTTACCAAAAGACTGTAATACTCATGACCCAATATATTTACAGAATAAATTGTATTATAGTTGGTTTGTGTGAAGGCTCGCTCAAATATAATTTTTTTACTAGTAATTTTTTAATTGTGATTCCCGAGCAATGTGTATTGATATGCATATGGAATTTTTATATATTTTAATTTATTCATTTTTGCCTTTGTGCAATTGGCTTTATGTGCAATTTTTAGTGCAGAAAAATAAATAATATTGTATTTGAAATTTTCTGGCGATTGTTAGCAAAGAAAGTGGCATTTTGTTAAGTTCACACCTATTTTAAGAATCGTACAAGGGTGTTGTCAAACAACACACATACAATCTGTTTTGTTTTACAATCGTTTGAAATTCTTCGTAAAATTTACATCAACATTTACATGGAAGACTTTCAGAGTCATAAACCCTACTGAGAGCAGGGTTCAATTTTAATTTATCACATATAAAAACGCAACTCTGAACAAAATACTAATTATTAAAAGAAAATAATCTTGTGCTGTGAATTACTTAAAGCATTAATAAGATCCACAATCACTTTTTTAAGAATTTTTTTGTTAAATTTGTTGATTTCATTTCCTTAATTCATAATATATGTATGAATATATGTCGTATATATGAATGTAAAGTATGATTTTTTATTACAATTATTTTTCTTTAATAATTGAATATCTCTCTTATCACTCTTATATAGTTTTTTATTTTTAATATTTGTATATCTTGTAACTATAAGTAAAACATTTTGTATATTTAGTTAAACTTATTAAAAATATATTTTTCTTTAATCTGTCTTAATAATCGGCAACAGCTTGTCTTCTTAGCACCTGTATATATTGCACTATTTTTAATTAATTATTATTATTTTTTTTAATAAAAAAAGAGAGAATCCATTAAGCTTTTACTACTTCTTTTCGAAAAATTCTTTTTTCTTTATCTATTTTCAGATGGTACGTTCTTTGGTTGATTGAATGATTGATTGAGTTGAATTGAATTGAGTTGATTTCATTGCTGTGGCAGTTCGAAATTATTAAAATTTAATTTTTTTTTTTTTGTAATTTACGAAAATATTTAACACTTTTATTTTAAGTTTGAATTTGATGCTTGTAGTAATAAAACTTTAAATGATTTTTACTTGATTTGATTTAAAAGACGATTTTATTTTCATTTAATTTTTTTACATTTTAACCTCCTTTTAGAAGTGGATATTGGAAGTTTACATATTAAAAAAAAATTAAAATACTTTTTTTTTTAAGTTAATTAAAAACATAAAGCCTATCATTTGGATAATGCAACATAATTGGTTCTTAAATGGTTGCATTTCATTATTTTAAAAATATTAATTGCCTACCTTATAATTCTACCAAATACAGAGCATTACCTTATAATAATTAAATCAGGGAATAGAATGGAGTTATGTGATACCGCTCCTTAATGGCACAAGGAGGCTCGTGATAATAGAAATTAGTCTCTTTTTAAATCATAAAAGTAATTTTCTTGCTGATTACGCATCGGACTACCCAGTGGTATGCAACTCCTATCAGTATGGCAGGTGATTTAGTTTATAACGAGCAGACAGAAAAGCCTTAACATTAATCTGACCAAATCGAGGATGGTTCAAGATTTCAGTCATCAATATAGCGAGTTTTACGTCAACTATAATGCTAAGCACTTTATTAAATCTAGACGAGTTCTACGAAAACTATACTGTTACAAACTTGAAATCAAACAAATTTGCCAATGAATAATAGTTTATGGCGTTGCTTTCATTGCTTTCTCTAGGCCTTTGCCTTACGTCAGCAACAAAAGCTAACAGCAATTAAAGACTACTGATGATATAACATTCAACCCTAGAAGATTCTTCTATGTCGAAGTACTCAATACTACAGAAAGGAGCGCAGTAGCTCATGAATGAACTAAAACTATAGGCGAAAGAATGAATTGCCAACATAAATGGTAAACAAAATCTGCTGTATAAGAAAGGTCGTGAATAAACGAATACTTATTATTATTGGCATTAGTGTGGTTCATAAATGAACTACATATTTAGTTTATAAGTAAGTCATTAACCTGAAGGTATATGAGAGTAATAGTTCAATTATGAACGATTGAATGCTAATAAAACCTAACTTGGATAGCTAATGCATTTGTAAGAATAATTAAAGGATTTTAAACAATGAACTGTATCAAACCGTACAAGTAGGAAATGTGAACTAGTTAGAATTCTAAAGTTAGATTGTGATAACTAGTTCGATTTAAAAGTTTGTTCGCGTATCAAAAACTAAGGAAGTTTGTTTACATACTAAAATGAGTGTTTGCTTAAGTTAACTATTAAGTTCAACTTTTCATAATTGCATCTTCCTTGAATCATTGCATGCAAAAAGAGGGTATAGCCGTCTACAATCGCATGGACCAACTATACACCTCAGGACTTTTCTCATAGGGCTTAAGAATTAAGTGAGCATCAATAGAGGTGTGATTATTACATATTTTGTAGAATTTTTTATGTAATTGAAACTTATACTTTCTACCCTCAAATAACAAAAAATTATAAATTTCATTAGCCATCTGGCTTAATTACAATTTAATTAAACGTGCAAAATATACAAATAAAGCCACTCATACGCTAATAGCTGTGTTGACAAATATTATTATTTAACCAAGATAAATTTACCTACATAAATATTTAAATGAACCACATGAACATGCAACACGTTGCAGACCTAACACACGACACAACAGTAACAATATATAACAACACGAACACGATATACGAGTACTTCGATATACGTGTATTTGCAAATGTAATTAAAAAATTATTTAATAATCTCTTTTAACCTTTTTTATTTTTATTTCCATTTCTCTTTTTCTCTTTTTCTCTCTTTCTCTTATTACAATATTCAAAAACTATTTGGCTTTGCTGTGACAATATCACAGGACGTTCTTATGTTGGCATTAATGAGGAGATTATGTGGGTCAGCATTGGCATGGGCATAACCATTGCCCTATTGATAACTATAGCCCTGTGTTATATAGCCCGCGAAAAATGTCAAAAACGTCAACGTGAATATTATGTGACAGCATAGCTGGCTTCAATAAATAACAAACCAAACTTAAATGTTACAGGAGCGGCAACAACAGCCGCTCTAGCGCCAACAGTTAAGGCTGTTAATAAAGGAACCAAAGGAAAATCCAAAAACAAATACAATGTTGTTAAAGTCAATAGAGTCTATAATGTGGGAGGCGAAAGTTCCAGTTTCTACTTTAGTTTATATGCCAACCACCAACAACATCAACAACAACAAAGGTCAAGGGCAACGACTGCAACTACAACAGAAGCACCCACCATAAGTAATAACCGTATTACGACAAACAATAGTACGAGTAGTAGTGGTAGTATAAGTCAAATAAGTGGTAATATGGGCTCAAATCATCAGCAACAACAACAGCAATATAATAGTTTTAACTTTCGATTATTAAATGAACGACAACAACAACTACAACATCAGTTATATCCTTTACAACATTATCTCTATAATCAACATCAAGAACAACAACCACCACAACAATATTTAAATGCATTTTATGTCAGTCAACCCATAATAGCTGAAGATAATGCTGTCGATGACGATGACGATGATGACCCTCGACCACAACTTCCGCAAGCAGAATATCATCAACAATATGCCAATAATCAAAGTTATGGTACAATTTCTTCATCTATTGGCTTAAATATTGGCTCATGGTGTACGCGTTCTTGGGGTTAAATACTTAAGGTTAAATATTTTGCCCTTTCACCCCCTCGCTCACCACAGCTCTTGGTTAATAAATATTGTGTTTTTTTATATATACCTTATGGTAATGAGATATACAAATCCGTTGGCTTAACTGAATTGACAGGATAAGAAAAGGGAGAAGAGCAAGAAGGTCTTGTTAAGCACTAAAGCAAACCACAACATTTTTTCATTTTTTTTAACATTTTATAAAAATGTTTTATATTTATTAGGCAAATGATATATATAAATTTAATAATATGTATGTATCTGCTTTACAGTCTTGTAGCAAAGTATAAGTGCAGTAAAAAATAATTTCAGGTTTTTATGCACTACTACAAACATTAAGGCCACATTAATTAAACCGATCAAATTTAGTAACATTTCAAAAGGAATATGTACCAAAATTGAAACAACTTCAGCTATAGTTAATTTGAACCGATATTTCTGACAAAACTTAAAAAAAACCTCTCCTTACACAACACCTGACTATTACGCCTAATTTATAAGGAATATAATATACATATATGATAAATGTTTGTAACCTCTTTTTCAAACTTGTGACAAATTGTCATCCAAAGTAAAAAAAGGAATTATCACAAGTCACAAAATTATTACTAAGTGCTACCATAGCTACTTCCACTCAAAGCCCTTGCTACACCGCCACATAGCGTAAATAATCCCAGTAATCAAATACAGAGACTAAAGCCCTTTCGACTTACTTCGGCTGACAGTATTTCATAAAGAATTGTTTAATGTAGACACTTCGAAAATATGATTTTACAAGAGATAGTTCATAATTGCTGATTAAGCCTAGCAAAGTCTAAGTTTTGCTTCTATCGTTAACGGACCGAAAGCATTTTGTACTAGGCATACCTTAAGTGCAGTACTAATCAGGGAGATGTTGATATTACTTCCTTAATACATCTCAAGATGTCTAAAGTCATCGATTTATGCCTGATACACTTCATCTGAAATCTCAGTTCCATGAATATTAAATTTATTTCGTATTCCAACTACTCTAGATGAACAGGTGGCAAAAGTTCGTCAAGGTCAAAGAATCCCGTATTTCAGGTACTATAGATGAACAGGTGGCAAAATTACTTTAGGATCTCAAATAAACTTAACTAGGCTGCCTACTCAAAGCTTATGAAATTTAAACAGGTTTTTGGATAAAAATTATAAAAATTTGTATCGCCGCTCATCCAAAACTCGGAATAAGCTTTACTAAACACTAAAAATACTTTTTAAAAAACAGATTTATATGATATCTAACTTTACGCTTACAAAGTTTCAAATAGACTTTGTTGGATCAAGTTACGACTAATTTAATGAGATTTTTTAAAATATGAGTATAGAACGATATTATTGATCTTATTCTATATAAATTGACCTCAATTATTATATGCAATTTTGTACTTATTTTATTTAATTTATCACTATAGTCAAAAAGCTTAGCCTTAAATCGAGTTTATCATGCTGTCGACCAAAGATTAACATTTGGTACTATACTAAGATATCAAAAAAATTCAATCTGCATTAAATTTCGCTTCATTAAACTCAGCACTGAACACTGGTTACTCGGGAAGTATGGCAATTATCCCGGTAGAGCCAACAACATTGTATGCAGAATCTGTTACGAGGACAACAGTGAGACATGCTCGGCTCAGTGTAGGAGCAGGCTTGACAAACTTCAAACTTTGCTCGAATTATACGAATTATATTATAGAATTATATTGAATTTCCTAACCTCAGTTTTATTTTCGTGGATGCGAGTTTTTGTGGTATCAAAACGACACAATAGTGCTAATTGATCCTCTATCTAGAGGTTGCCATCCAAACTAACCAAAAATATTAGATATTATTATAAGATGTTAGCAACAGACCTACCTTTTCTCCATGTTTTTACAGTTCTTAAGGTTTGGAATTTGGTTATTTAATTTATACTGAACTTTAAGCAGTTTTAGAGATGTAAAAACATCTTACTTAGGTTAAGTTTCACATGCCATATATTACCCGTATATGGGAGGTAAACGAAATCATTGATCAATTCTAAGCTGAAATAATGAAGTTTAGCCTCGGATCATAAGTCAATCCGTTTCAATCAAAGATGTGTGTTAAAAACAAGAATGCAAACACAATATAATCATACTTACTATGGTGCTGTAGAGGGATTAATTTCATTTTCTTTTTGTTCAATTTTCATTAATTTATTGTACCTAAGATTGTATTTTATAGTATATTTATCTATTTATCTATTTATCTATTTTATAATATGTATTGTATACTTTATTTCATATTCAATCTGTTTATATCTCTCCCTTTTTATGATAGTAAAAACTTAAAAAAAAATTAATTAAAGAAATTATAAAAAATTAGAAAAAAAGAGAATTATTACTTTATCTATAAAGGAAATAGAAAAAAAGACATAGACCTATACAATTTCCAATAAATTTAAACGAAACAAATTTTAAAAAAAAGTAAAAACATATATTGTTACAATACAATAGAAAAAATTATTTGATTAAAAGAAATAAGTATATATATATATATATATATATATATATATATATATATATATATATATATATATATATATATTAAAACGATAAATTGAGTGCATATTGTGATAAAAAAACATACCATATATTTTGTCGTTTCGTTCATAGTCATACAACCAATGTATTCTCTTGTCTATTATATTTTATTAACAGAAGCATAAAAAAGTTAAAAAATATATGTTTGTAAACATTAATATTAACTTATGTATATACATATGTCTGCATATGCAATATTTATGCCGACATACGAGACGATGAATGCAATAGTAGCCTAACTTAGCAATGTTTTAAAATCATGGCATTAAGTTGCACCACTTTTGCTTTCAACATTTTAGATTGAATATAATTTTTTTTAACACCCTTAGAATTGTTGTAAGAAATTGCACTTTTAATGTTGAATTGAAAAATAGTTTTGTTTTAATAAAATAAAACGTAATTAAAAAAAACACGTATTATATCAAACCATAGACAATTAGATATTATTATTAAATTTTCAAAAATAAAAGGGAAAATCGTATACAAAATGATTCCATGGAAATTTTACTAAAAAGTTTTTGGTATTTTGTTACATACATATGTGTATGAATAGCGGGGTTAAAAATTATAATTTTTATTATATGGTTGACAATTAAATATTACAAGTTTGGTAAATAATCGGAATATACTTAATTTCTTGATTATTTTCGCGTTTTTTTTTTTTCTGAATATAGAATTGCCTTGAGAAACCTTGACCTTTATTATTATCATTATCAAACAACTACATCTGTTAGTACTGCGGCTCTACGATCTATTATAAAGTCCTCTATCGATATGAAGATTTCCTTATAATATCTTTCCCAACTTTTTTGCCATAACGAACTTTAGGCCATCGCCCGGTACCAACAATGATGACACCCTATCTAATACTTGATAAGCTCTTAGTTGCCTCTTCCTAAATTGCATCAATGCTTCCAGTGTGTGCTCTGGTGACGCGGTTACTTTATCACAGAACATATGCACACTGAACTTGATATAAATAAATAAATGTCCGTTGAGTTCGCAATGGCCGGTTACAATCTTGGTTAACACCCTCTGATAACCTCCTAGATAACTTTATGCAATTCTCAAATTCCCTTCTGTTCCACAATAGCTGCATAGCAAAAGTTTATGTTGTCTCAAAAATGTTTGGCTTGAGAAGAGTGTCCCCAAGTCGCTAAGTATAAATATATATATAAGTCGACAGTAAGTACCGAAGCTTTCTTTATAGCATGAAAGCTGCTTTCCTTACAAGTTCATTTGCCTTTACATGTCCCGGTATTTCCCTCTGACACGGGACCTAGCAAAAACGGGCCTTATTGCTGCCCCCCAGTTGGTACGATTTATCTAGAAAGTGTTAAACTTCTTTTGAGTGAATTTTTTAGAAGCTAAGTGTTCAAATGGCGGCTTGGTTATCAAACAATATTGCTATTTCCAGTCTTTTGTATTTCCTGTCTTAGCCGCTAGTTTCTCCATGGGTAACCAGGGCCAAAAACTCCTGCTCCTGTACGATTTTCTGTACATGTACTATAAAATGGTCCGATCTCTAAAAAATTAAGTAGCCTCCAAGCCGCCTTATATACTCTTGTCACTTAATCTTGCCGTGAAGCATTTCCAAAAGCAAATTAAGGTAGGAGATATCTCCAGAGGACTTAGTTCAAAAAGAGTCTCCAGTACACCTGTGAGACAGTTTCTAATTGCACAAGTTATGCCAATGCACGATTTGTCTCCAATAGTCGGTCTCATTGGAAATTTGAGTGTGGCAACTAAGTTATCGAAAATTATATTGTAAGGGTTTTTTTGTACAAATTTAGTACCTCTGCTAAGATTTACTACTGTGCAAAACAAATTTTGCCCTTTTGCACTTCACCTGGCTGTCTATTGTACAACTTATTTTTTCTGATTTTGATTGAATAACAAATAAGTATAAACTAACAAATGTTGTTTAAGTATAAAGTCTTTTAAAGCAAATAATGAACCGATTGAAATTAAAATATTTAATTTATAGTTCCTTTAATCCAAAAGAAGTTGATTTTTCAGACTTCGTAAAATTATTTTTAAAATAGCATCCTGTTGTTTGAATTGTCATACAAGCTTTGTTCGACACAGAAATTGGTTCTGTTTGGAATATATAAATGCCTAGCACCTAACCCACCTATGTACGAGTATATTCGATTTTTGGCAGCTAAGTAAAAGCTCTTTCTTTTTTAATCTTACAAGCTATTCCTAGTTGGTTAAAATCATTTTTAAAAAATCTTCATAAATGGAACTTAATTTTTATTAATTTTGAAAATAATTTTTTTTAGTATTTTAGTCTACAGAAAGTGTCAAAATCCCAACTAATTTCGTAAAATTTTTTATAGAATCATTGCTACAAAAAAAGGTATATAAAACAGCATATTTAATATTGCTACATAAGAAAAAATTTATTTAAAAAAAAAAATATTTAAACGATATATACGAATGATTAAAAAAACACACAAAATTATGGATCAATTTTTATATTTAAAATTAAACATTTATATTTAAAAAATAAATTAAAATTATAGAATAAAAAATAAATTGTTGTCATACTTTTAATTCTATAGAACTGTAATAATTAAATTTAAATAAATAAATGGATTTGAAAGAAAAAAATATATTTTAAAAAATTATATATCCTTACACACTTCAGTAAATGATACTCGTAATGTTAAAAATGAAACACAAATATTTTATTGTAATTTTTATTGTATTGTATTTTAATGTAAATTATTAAAAAAAAAATAGAAAAAAAATATTTATAAAATAAAACACCTTCTACCGATTATATATTAATAACATAGATGAAGATTTACTTTAACAATTAAAATACAAAATAAAACTGAATTTAAATTATTCTTTAAAATTGATCAATGTGTAAATGAAATTATGTATTTATTATTGGAAAAAATGTAATAAAAAATCGATCAATAACGAACACAGAATTGTTTGTATTTGGTTTTTTGATAACCCTCCACAAGTGAAGTGAAGTAAGTAGTGAAAACGTAATGGTTTTGGGCGAAGCTTAGGGCGACACTATGGTAGAATTACATGAATTCTGCTAAGTGTACTGAGAAAAGATTTAAAATTTTTTAAAGCATTATCAGAGTAAGCATTTTGTACGATCCATAAGCTGTCATCAAATCCAAAGATCTGTGCCACCAATTGATTGCTGCAAAAAGAGAGTGCGTACTTTTCACCAAACTTGTCTCTCAACAGGTTCATGGTATTCATCGTACGGTACTTTGCTCCATTGACTGCAACATTGCAATTTTCATTTATCTTGAAAAAGCACGGCTCCGCCCACAAACCGTACCAAACAATGCACCTTTCAAGGTGAATTGGCAGATTTTGAACTGCCTTTGACAACTCTTCACACCAAATTCGACAAATATGTTTGTTGACGTACCCATTAAGCCAAAAATGAGCTTCGTTGCTGAACATCATTTTTCGATATGAAACTCTTTTCTCATAGAGCATGAATTTTGTAAATAAAATTCAATGATTTGCAAGCTTTGTTCGTTTTGTTAGTCTATTCATGGTGAAGTGGCAAACTAACTGAGCATTTTTGACATTAACACCAAATAGCAAAAAATCACTCTGTATAAACAAAAATATTTTTACTAAAACAACTTTTTGCAATTAAATACTTTTCTGGATTCTTGAATTTTGCCAAATTAAAAAACCTAGACATTATTGTGAACCACTGTACTTAAATTAGAAACCAAAATTACCCTTTTTGCACTTTCGCCTATTAACATAGAATAAAATACATAATTTAATAGTTAATCAAAAATGATATCTTGAGATATTTTTTTCATACGAATCCCCGGAGGTCGAGGACTCGCATTTGAGAAGACCTGGTGTAAAGTATTGGCATGTCTCTTGTAAATAAAACTGCAACCGTGGTGAATATTCTAATCGCTTAATGCTTAAAGCTTTGATAATATGTTATTATATTTGTTTACCCATTAGTGTGTGATTTAATAAGTATTTAGAAAAATTAACTGCCCTTTGATATAATTTTCGTAAATAAAAAGTTTCGTAAATCTACATTTGAAAATGGATAATAAATAAAATCAAATATTTTCAGAAATAATTAATAAATTATTTAGTGATACTCACCTTTTAATGAAGTCATTGTCTTTTATTCTTTTCATTCTTTAAATATTCTCTTATATTCGACTTTCTGTTAATATTCTACTTAATTTTTTTTACTATTTTTACCACTTTTATGATTTCACTTTTTGTAGAAATTCCCTCTTGTTTTTATTAAAACTAACAATAGTTTTCTCTTTTTACTTTTTTATAGCTATTCTGCACATTACGCATTGCTCTTTAAGAGATACTACATTTACGACATTTATTCTCTTTTGCCATTATTATACACAAACAAAACACTTGCATTCGTTTACCCACAACAATAAAATAAAACAAAGCCAAGAATTTTACACACATACATATTAATTACATTTGCTTATATAATAACAACATCAATAAAGAACAATAATTTTGTTGTTTAAACACCAACAACAACATCAGTGAAACACAAGAATTGCAAGCAAAAAAGAAACCATTTTCTTTTCTGACAAAAAAGGCAACAGCCTTTCTTAGAAAGAAAAAAATGTGTAAAATTAATAAAAAAATTTTATTTAAAACAAGTCTTCCTTATTATATTTCACTTTATATTCACCTACATATACAGAATATTTTTAATTTTTAACACATTTTTAATATTTATTGAATTGTAAGCGGAAGTAACACGAAAACGATCTTAAGGCAGCCACCGGATGTCATATACTAAGATATGAACAAATATAATAACATGTGGCAGGGCTTAAGCATTAAGAGATTAAAACATTCACCACGGTTGGAGTTTCAATTATAAACGAAATGCAAGTATTCTACACCATAATAGCAGTGTTTATACCAGCGTTAAGCAAACTAATATAATGCGTTTTACAATTGTGGTAGTAATTTGAGAGACTTTCAATCAGGCGACTTTGCATTGTATTTTTCCACTTGTTTTTTCTTTGTTTATTTCTTTCTTATGCGTCTGACTACGTACGTGTGAAAATAGAAGAGAAGAGCAGCTCCTTGCCTGAACCTGGTTTATACATTTCTCCATGTACATCCATATAAACCATAGTCAAACGGATGAGCCTTATCTGGCTGAGAATTATTTAGAGCGTATATATATACAACCAAACAAAAATGAGCAGATAATAACAAGATAATAATAAAGCAACAAATATTATTTAGTTGCGGAATAGATCTCAATGAGGGCAAGTGTATGTCACTTTGCCTCTAAAAAATTTTTGTTTGTGTTGTTGCTTACGCTTTTAGTTTTTCTCTTCAACGCACACAGCAAAAATTCACTAACACTACAACACTACCAATTTTTCTTTTTGGTCACCCTTGATATAAACACATAGCGAGAACAAACTTATGCTATGTTCGCACGACACCGGTTTTTTCGCCATTCGCTCTCTCATTCATAACACAATCACCGATTATGAAATTAATTACGTAAATTTCCATACAAAATCTTGAGGGAGAATCACTCAAATTGTAAGTATTTCTATTTCTATTTCTATTACCCTTTGTATTACTTCGAAATCAGCGTCATCTCTAATTTTTATAAGACTTAGATCAAGAGAGTTTGGCATACTAATTAGCTCTTAATCAAAATATTTTAATTATAGATTTAACATTGCAAATGCATTAAATTGACCTCCCTAAAGTATGCTGTCAAGTACAAAAAATAAACAAAAACTAAAATAAACGAAGTAAAGACAACAAACAAAACAATGGCCCCTCGCTGCATTAACTTCACATGCCAGCTGTTAAAAGGTGCCGTGTGCGAACGGTAGAATCCAATTAAGTAATACAAACATATAGACCAATGGCAACATGGCGAATACGCTGTAGTATGTTATGACACAAAAATTTAAGGCTAAAGTTATATAGCCAATACCTGTTGTCAAGTGTTGTGGAATTGAACAAGAAAAACAGAGTTAATATTGATTGATTGATTGATCATTGAGAAAATGATGTTGACTCACCTTTAAATAATGGTGTTATTCGGAGTGCTGATAAATAACTACTCGATGAAAATTGATCCAAAAATGATTGTATCACCATCAATGGTATTGTATAAATAGCCAATGTTATGAAATACGCGGGGAAAAATAAGCTTCTGGTATTAAAAGAAAAACAAATAGTTATTAAGAAATTTATTGCTTGTATTTAAGTATATAGTATACAGCTAGGAGAAATCATGGTCTGACTCGGTATATCAGTGGCGTATTTGAGCGACATTGTTACTATGATATTTTCATCGATGAATCATCGTCACAATATCGGTATCAAGTCAAAATTTGTATGAAATTATCACAAATGAAAAGTTTCATTGATGAATCAATGAATGACAATGCATGCATTGAACAAAGAGAACAAAGTATTTCGAAGTCCCGTGCGAACATAGCATTAGTCAAGACGGCTTTGATACTCAATTCTTTAATGAAAATCAGCCACCACACATATACATAAATGTAAACAACTTGATGGCGACTATGTGTTTCCTTATAGAAGGGTTAGTCCCTATGCATAGGGAGGACAAACGTAGCCAAGACACCTTTAATACGTTTGATGGTTATAATCACTTTCGATTTGTTATTGTGCTTATGTTCACCACAGTTTTCATGAATTTAAGTGTTCGAGGGTTGTGTTATAATCACTTCCAAGTTTTTTCCGTTTAATTTTAAATAAAAATTTATAAAAATTGTTAATTAAATAAAATTATATACGTGCAAGTAAAGTTAAAATAAAATATGATAAAGCAACTGTGTTTTTAAATAAAAAAAAAAAAAAAAATAGTAATTTCACAAATTTGTACCTTTCCAATGAATGCTGCTGATTTTTGCTTCAAAAATGAAAACTGTTCTTGTGTTTCACTCACATTATTGTTGTTGTTTCAACAAAAGCAAGTGTTTAACTTGTGTAAAATGGCTGATAGACGGGCAAGCATGCTTAACAAACATTGTGTTTGTGTGCGTTAAAAGACAAGACTAAAGATTGGGAGAAGTAGGACAGTCCGAAAAACCTTCTGCTTTATCTACTTCAAGATCAGGCAAATTGTCAAGTGTTTAGGTCCCCCAAGTTGTGAATTGCATGAATTTGTCAAGATGAAGAAAAAAGAAGACTGACTGCCCAGTTCTGGGATGGTATAGTGTCTTGATGAGCACTTACCTAAAGACGAAGACCGTAGCTTATATAGGGTCCGCCAAATAATTTTTTTTTTAATTGCTATAAAAAAGACTACTGAATATTTTCTCAAATTTATGTTTTTTATTTGAAAGTACAATCCTTCCGGTTAATAATGGAAAATAATTTAATTCAAATGGCTGCCTCGGCTGGCCATGCAGTAGCCTACACGATCGGTCCAATTTTTAAGCACATTATCGATTGTGTGCAGCTGTATTTCACCAATGGCTTCACGAATATTGTCCTTTAAAGCGTCAATTGTCTCTGGCTTGTTGGCGTAACACTTATCTTTGACGGCACCCCACAAATAATAGTCCAACGGTGTCAAAAGGCAGCTCCGAGGAGGCCAAACAACATCAGCTCTGCGGCTGATAATGCGATCTTCAAAAGCAGGGCGCAAAACATCGAGTGTAGCTTCGGCTGTGTGGCACGTAGCGTCGTCCTGTTGAAACCAAATGTTGCTAATATTCTCCTCTTCAATTTTTGTGAACAAAAATTCGTTCAACATGCCCCGATAACGATCGACATTGACTGTAACGGCCACTCCTTGCTCATTTTCGAAGAAAAATAGCCCAATTATGTCTTTGGACCAAAATCCACACCAAACAGTGCCTCGTCTTGGGTGTATCGGATTTTCAATGTATGCATGCGGGTTTTCTGTGCCTCAAATGCGGAAATATGGCTTGTTTACATACCCTCCAAGATCAAAATGAGCTTCATCTGAAAAGATGATTTTTTTGGCAAATCGGCATCTTCTGTAAGTCGATCACAGGCCCACTTAGCAAAGCGTTGTTCAAGCGTATACACAACCATATTCGTTCAGCGGAAGGATAAAACTAATTATCTGTCAAATCAGACATGAGCTAAGTGTTACCATTCACGAAATAAGCACAAGTTGAAAAAAAACGTTAAATGGCGGACCCTATATAAAGCATCGCAATGGTCATGATAGGCTCAGAGTGGACATGCCTAGAGTAGGAAAGTTGTTTTACGTAGCTAAACTTACCTAATACTTTTCTACCTATATGTACGTCTAGGATAAACTCAGTTTTTGATTACCATTCTTTTCCAAATGTCCTTTGCACAGCTCAGTTAAGTCGAATTAATATAAATTTGCTTCTGATAAATCTCTTTTTATCTATTTGTGTTCTATTTATTACATCTCCTCACAAAAAAAAGTTGCCTTCAATTAAGTTAAGAATTTGCTGTAAATTTGATTATGTTTAAATTAAGCTCAGCTGCAGTACACATAAGAATATAATGCATATATGGTATAAGGTATCACATAAACGCCCTTAACCAAATAATATTTACTTTTTCCTTTAAAAATAAAATAAAAATTCTATATTGTATTAGGGGCCTATTTACCTTGCTTTCGACGTTTTCTTCCGTTTATCAATGACCGAGAGACCACTTTGTTGGCTAACGATTTTGATTTTTTAATTAAAAATGTAAATTCTGGATATTTTAAAATATTGTTACAAAAATGAAAATGCTAAAGACAAAATTCACTACGTCAGAGCTTATTATGAGCTTTTAGCTAAAAAATGTATTGGCTTGTGTCAAACTTCTAAAATTCTAATTAAAGTGCTGCCAACGCATTGATCGGTTACTTTTTGTTATTTTAGAACAGTTTGAATTAAAGTAGAAAAATCTAAGGGTCGTGTCCGTACTAGAACATTCTAAACTAAGATGAAATACTATAAAAGCGGCGAATTGCGGCTGGTGAATTGGCTGTCAAGAAGTAAAGTCTGTTTAAGGCGCAAATAAAAAGTGTTTTAAAAGCGAAGTACAGTGAAGTTAATAAAGAAAGAGCCAGATTGTAAAACAACTAAAATAAAAATAGTAGTTTATTTTATTTTAACGCAATAAAAACGAACTCAAACGTTTTAAAAAAGGTTAAAAGGTAACAATATTTTCAAAGCGCTAGTTTGCCCACTTCAGACTGGCAGCACTTTTTATTGTGCTTAGTCTATACAACAACCTAGTTACCGTTTATGAGCTGCTCTCTATGTGTGGAGAGTTAAGCTACACAACAGCTGTTTACTACCAGTGCTTTTCAAGCCATACTGTCACAGTCATATGGAAAAACAAAAACAAAGAGAGAGCACATTGCAGCAACAGAACAGAAAACTCAATCAAAATAAAACAAACAACACGTTGTAGAGGAACCATTTTTAATAAAAACGATTATTTTTCTTTATAACTACATACTTATTTAAGAGAATAATTAAATAATTTCAGTGAAATAAAATGACTATTGAATTAAATATAACAACAGCTCCACAGCCAATGCGCAGTAAGCCGGAGGTAAGTGGAAAATTGCAGCAAACTTCAAGAATTTTTCTAAATTCTTACGTTTCTTTTTTGGTAGGAAAAAGAGAAGCAAATAACGGTAAAACCGAAGCCAGTAAAAGGCGCCAAAAATAATCAGTTCACTTTTGAGTTTGGCGGTGGCACACAAAAAGTTAAGGCTGTGGTGGCAAGGAAAAGAAATCCTTCTAAGAATGTAATAGAGAACAAATCAAATCTAAAAGTTGCACCCAAATCAATAGCCATACGTAGAAAAGCTACAGCCAAGCCGTTGCACTCTACAGCAAAGCCTGTGAAAACTTCGCTTTCAGACAATGAGTCCGACGTGGACACTTATCTGAAAATGGCTAAACCACAAACGGAGCAAGCACCCGATTTAATGTTGAATGTGTGTACAACTCCAAAAGCAACAACAAAAGCTCCAGCAAGAGTAAAATTAACGCAACAAGAGCGTTTGAAACTCAAAAGGGAGGAACGTAAAGGTGATGGTTCCCTCAACAAACTCATTCTGACGAAAAAAGAATTGCGCGAAGGCATTAAGAAATTCTCACAGAACCCTAATCAGAAACCAAGGGCCTCAGATATATTTGAACAGAAAGAGCGTGAAGCTAGAGCACAGCAGAAAAAAGCCGAATGTGAAGCAACAGAGGAGAAAATACAAAAAGAACCCCTTGACGTGGGTGACATTGATCCGGAGGCACGTAAAGTAAATGCTTTCCGAGCTAAACGGCCAGGTGATTCAAGTGTGCGTAAAATTGGTCTTTTCAAAGATCAACCTGAGAAAATCGAATTGGGTCAACGTTTAGTACGGCCAATTAAAGAAAAAATATTTGATGGTTGTAACGTGGAGTCATTGGGCTTACATGCTCATGCAGTGAAAAATTTAGCCGATATATTGGGTATTACCATGCTAACTACAGTGCAGCAGAAAAGTATACCCAAGGCTTTGGAAGGTAAGTTAAAAAGTTTTAAATTATAAAATTATAGAGTTTCACTTGTTAAACACTTAAACACTTCCTAAGAAAGGCTCCCAAAAATGAATTATGATTTCATTAATCATATTTTATAAAGCATTTTATATCATACATTACAGTCGGTTTTCGATCATACTGATTGAGGTGATAGTAGGTTGAGAGTACGCCACTGAACTGATAAGCTTTTAGTTACAACGTTATTACGTCGAAATATCTTCTTAGCCGTATTTACATACTATTATAGCTTCCAGGTCATAGAATCTTTCGAGGAAATTAAATCTCTGATGAGTATTCCACGGGTGGTGACTAATATCACGAAGGAAAGAACGAAACTTAGTTGGACTTGGTAGGGTTCGATTAGGTACTTTATGATTGAACATATAGTATATCAGAAGGCATTAGTTATCTATGAAAAGTAGATTTTGTACAACACTTTCTAGGTGACTGTACCGCTCTACGATAGCATATGTTAGATTGAACCATCCTGATAAGATCACTTTCATGATTTAAACTGTCTCTTTGTTGTGTCAGTGGCAAGTATTTTAAAAAAGTTCCCAGTTATAGCTGACAAGTGCTGACTTGAGCTTATTTCACTCCAGGCCTTTCTAGATACCAAACAAGCTGTAGAACATAAATTTTACATTAAAACCTTATGAAGAGCCAACCATTCTTGTAATTGGTTTAAAATTTGTTGACGGTACTCTTACTTTTCTTTTTCACTTATTCTTTTAGGCAAAGATCTTCTGGTACGCTCACAAACTGGTTCAGGTAAAACACTTGCCTATGCCTTACCTGTTGTAGAAAAGCTGCAGGAAATCAGACCAAAAATCACCCGTGACTGTGGCATATTGGCTGTAATTATCGTACCAACACGAGAATTGGCCATACAAACGTATGAATTGTTTTTGAAATTAGTTAAACCCTTTACATGGATCGTACCGGGTGTTCTGATGGGCGGCGAAAGACGTAAAGCTGAAAAGGCCCGCTTACGTAAAGGTATTAATATATTGGTCGGCACACCTGGCCGTCTGGTTGATCATTTATTGCATACCGAAACGTTTAAATTGGATAAAGCCAAGTTTCTTATACTCGACGAAGCAGATCGTCTACTCGAAATGGGTTATGAACGAGATGTAAAACAGATTGTTGAAGGCATTGATAAGCAACGCAGTGAAAGCAATAAAGATGATGGTAAGAAAAAACCAGCCGCCATACAAAGAATGCTATTGTCTGCTACTCTAACGGCAGCTGTACAAAAATTAGCTGGTCTTACTCTAAACGAACCGATTTTCATTGATAACAGTGATGAAGATCCCAAAAAAGCCCTAACCACAGCTAATGGTTACGATAAAGAAACAATAGAAGCTGCTACAGAAGAGCTACTAGAAGGTGAAGATTCTACGGGTATTCTAACGATACCTGAAAATTTGAAATTAAATTATATTGTGGTTGCACCAAAACTGCGTTTGGTTACATTATCTGGCCTATTGGCCCATGAATTTAAGGGAAAAACTAAATTTAAGGCTCTGATATTTATGAGTACCATGGAAATGGTAAACTTCCATCACAACCTGCTCAATGAACAGTTGACACGAAAGGTACTCGATGAAGATGATGAGGAAGTAGCAAATGAAAATTCCGATGACGATGACAGTGAAGAGCCCTTGCTTAAAGGTTTAAGATTTTTTAGGTGAGAGTTCAAAGGAGTTTAAGTTTTTTTTTTTTTTAATTTTATTCTTTTTTTCACTTTTACAGATTACATGGCTCTATGTCGCAAACCGAAAGACAAGGTGTCTTTAAGGGTTATCGTGAATGCAAATCGGGTGTTCTATTGGCCACGGCAAGCATTGCTATTGTATATCTATGTCTTTGTTTTTATACCCATATTGTGTTTGTTTCTTTAGGACGTTGTGGGCCGTGGCATAGATGTACCCGAAATTGATTTGGTTATACAATATTCTCCTCCTCAGAAAACAGCAGATTTTGTACATCGTGTTGGTCGTACAGCTAGAGCTGGCCGTAGTGGTCGAGCTGTTTTGTTTTTAACACCCAGTGAAGTGCAATTTGTGCGTTATTTGGAAAACAAACGTATACGCATTTCTCAACTAGATATGGAAGACTATTTAAAAGCTCTCATAGAAGCCGATAGTAAAGCACATACTTTACAAGAAGCTGCCTCAAATTTGCAACATAAATTCGAAGAACTTATAGCAGATGACAAAGAAATGCATGATAAAGCTTGCAAAGGTAAGTGAAGCGATCCAATTTTTTTATCACGGGACAGTATTTAATCCCCTTATTAAGAAGAATATTTAAAATCGTAATTTCTGCATTTAAAATTCCCACAAAGTTTAAAAGACTCATTGATTTTTAAATGTAACGTCAAAGTTTAAAATTCCCACAAAGCTTAGAAGACCCATTGATTTTTAAATGTAACGTCAAAGTTGGCACTTTCAGAAGAAAAGAGAAGAAAAAACAAAATATCGATTGTATTTTTGCAATTTCTTTTTTTTTTTTGTAAAAAAGTTACCAAATTAAGTGCTCTTAATATTTATTTATTTTTTACTTTTGAAACAATCAAACTCAAGCTCAAAAATAAAATCATAAGGGGTAGAAATGAAATACAAAAGCACTTAAAAGTTCAACTACAAACACATGAGCGTACAATAAGGATAAGAAATAATAAATTTTCAAGTTGAAAAACTGATTCAATTATTGTGCATTTTGCAGTTTCCTTGGGAGTTTACCAGTAACATTTTCTTTTCTTTTTGCCATTTTGTGTTTCTTTGTTTTCAGAAAAACAGCATTATTCGAATTTTAAATTCCCATGATGGTATATTAGTGCTTGGCAATACCCTATACAGGCTAGGTTTCATGATTTCAAGTATTCTTAGTATAAAAATTTAGTAACGGAAATCATTTTCAAGGAATTTAGGTTGTCTAGATTTAGAGCTTCGAACGACTGCTCAGAAAGCGAATATTTCGTTCAAAAAAGTGTTATAGGATGTAGTATATTGTCTTCTCCCTCTCAACATCATCACGTAACTAAAACAGTAGTCAGTATAAGTGAAACTGTGGCTAGGTTAGGTTATGTTATGGGATGTGCAGATATTAGAAAACAGATGGATGCATCACTTGAAGACCATGTGGTCTATTGTGTTT